>CM061750.1:166722526-167322526 GCA_030979885.1 Lolium multiflorum
TGGGGTCACCGTGCCATGGTAGAGGCGAAGCAGCAAGCTAGTGGGCCATTGCGCTTCTGGTGGGTCCTTTCGATAAGGATGAGCCCATTTTAGTTTGTGGTCCCTTATATAGCAGATGGTGACTGACAAAGCAGGTGGTCCTTTCCTGATAAGGCGGCCCATTTAGTATGTGGGGGCCGCCATATAACCGATGGGTGGCCACCCAAGATGGGGGCCGGGCCAAAAACACAGGTGGGTCCCACATTTCTGTTAATGGGCCGGCCCATTTGGTATGTGGGGTCCACCATATAGAAAGTGGGCCGGCCCAACAAGATAGTGGGCCGGGCCAAAAACACAGGTGGGTCCCACCTTCCACTTAAAGGGCCGGCCCATTTACCATGTGGGACCACCATAGAGCAAGTGGGCCGGCCCAACAAGATGCCGGCCCAATAAGCACAGGTGGGCCCCACTTTCCTGTTAAAGGGCCGGCCCAACTAGTATGTGGGGTCCACCATATAGCAAGTGGGCCGGCCCAACAAGATAGTGGGCCGGGCCAAAAACACAGGTGGGTCCCACTTTCCTCTTAAAGGGCCGGCCCATTTATTATGTGGGGTCCACCAAAAAGCAAATGGGCTGGCCCAACTAATTAGTGGGCCGGCCCAGTAGTTGGTGGGGTCCACCTTAAAGCAAGTGGGCCAGCCCAATTAGTGTGGGGTCCACCGTAAATCAAATGGGGCCCAATAAGTAAGTGGGCCAGCCCGTTTCGTTGCTGTTTATATGCCGGCATAATATGCGCTTTGGGATTTTGCGGGCAGGCACATATGTGATTTAGCTTAATTGGGCCGTTTAAGGGATGGGAATTCGTGATTTAGATACTGAGAATATTTACGCAGCATTGATTTCTGTCGGATAGCCTCACTTACCACAAGCACCAAAGAAAAAATGCGCGAAAGAACTATAAAAACTAACTAAATATTACATCAGCTGCAAGGCATTGAAAAAAATATTACAGAACCCAAAGAAATTGAATGGTAATTAAACCTAGCAATACAATGAAGCGATCCGACAATCTTTTAAGTTGTCCATGCAGCACCTATATCTGAAACAAAGACATTACAAGTTAAGACAGCAACAATGGAAAGGCAAAGACACTACAATATTGTTTGGCAAAGAATTTGGAACTCATCATTTCATCGTTATAACAAGATCATTGTAATGCGCACAATAAGCAAACAAAGAGTGCATGCCGCATACCAACAACCAATATAACAGAGCATGTTAGAATGAAACAGCAGACTTACTACTGTCGAGTCCCATGCAAACCAACATGTTCAGGGAGTACAAAATTGGCATGAACAACATAGTAGCAGGCCATAAATTTTGTAACAACGACTGAGCAAGATGAAGTTATGATGGCTACATCTACAGAGCAGGGAATGTAAACCAAAAATAGAAGTTACGATGGCAAAAGCTAAAGAGGAGGGAATGTGAACCAACATGTGCCAAGTGCAATTACTTCATTTTGGCCGTGAACTAAATAATACTCCTGAACTTATAGTGAAGGGGATGCAAATCAAGATGTTTCGGGATATAAACTTGTAATGAGCAACACATGGAGGATAGTTAATGCTGGAGCTTAGGATGGACCAGATACAGAATATAGTGGGATCACCTGTGAACTTGTATAAGAGGGAATGCAAACCAATATGTTCAGCTTTCCATATGTGAGCGTCATGCCAAGTCAGAGAAACAAGTCAATAATGCAGCTTTTGAAGAACAAGATGGCACGCAAAATTATTATCTAGTAGTATGACAAGTTTATTTGTACTACAGGCTAGATAGCAGAGTGATAGCATGCCAAACTAAGTCCTTACTTTGTTAGCTTACAATGAACTAGATACAAAACAATGGCATCACCTGTAGTACAGGGAATGCAAGCCAACATGTTCATGGAGTAAAAAATTGGCACAAACAACATAGTAGCAGGCCATAATTTTTGTAACAACGACTGAGCAAGATAAAGTTATGATGGCTAGATCTACAGAGCAGGGAATGTAAACCAAATATAGAAGTTACGATGCCAAAAGCTATAAGAGGAGGGAATGCGAACCAACATGTGCAATTACTTAAAATTGGCCATGAACTAAATAATAGCAGGATGTTACTATAATACCTATAATTTTTGTAAACGTATCGATAATTTCTTATGTTCCATGCTACTTTATTGATGATACCTACATGTTTTATGCACATTATATGTCATATTTATGCATTTTTTGGAACTAACCTATTAACAAGATGCCGAAGAGCCAGTTGCTGTTTTCTGCTGTTTTTGGTTTCAGAAATCCTAGTAAGGAAATATTCTCGGAATTGGACGAAACTTTCGCCCAGGGTCCTATCACGAAGCTTCCAGAAGACCGAAGAGATAACGAAGTGGGGCCACGAGGCGGCCAGAGGGGTGGCCGGCGCGGCCCAAGCCCTGGCCGCGCCGACCTGCCCCCTGGGCCCCTCGTGTGGCCCCCCGCGTTGACCCTCCGCCTACTTAAAGCTTCCGTCGCGAAACCCCCAGTACCGAGAGCCACGATACGGAAAACCTTCCAGAGACGCCGCCGCGAATCCCATCTCGGGGGATTCAGGAGATCGCCTCCGGCACCCTGCGGAGAGGGGATTCATCTCTGGAGGACTCTACCGCCATGGTCGCCTCGGAGTGATGAGTGAGTGGTTCACCCACCTGGACCATGGGTCCATAGCAGTAGCTAGATGGTCGTCTTCTCCTTATTGTGCTTCATTGTTGGATCTTGTGAGCTGCCTAACATGATCAAGATCATCTATCTGTAATTCTATATGTTGTGTTTGTCGGGATCCGATGGATAGAGAGTACTATGATTATGGTGATTATCAATCTATTGTTCATGTGTTGTTTATGATCTTGCATGCTCTCCGTTATTAGTAGAGGCTCTGACCAAGTTTTATATGCTCTGAAGGGAGTATTTATGCTCGATAGTGGGTTCATGCCTCCGTGAATCTGGAGGGTGACAGAAGGTTCTAAGGTTGTGGATGTGTTGTTGCCACTAGGGATAAAACATTGATGCTTTATAAGGATGTAGTTGTTGATTACATTACGCACCATACTTAATGCAATTGTCTTTGACATGCAACTTAATACTGGAGGAGTTGGTGTCTTTGAAGGTGGACTTTTGGGCATAGATGCGGTTGGATGGCGGTCTATGTACTTTATCGTAACAATACGATTAAATCTCACTATATTTATCATATCATGTATATGCATTGTTATGCCTTTCTCTATTTGTAAATTGCCCGACTGTAATTTGTTCACCCAACATGCTTTTATCTTATGGGAGAGACACCTCTAGTGAACTGTGGACCCCGGTCCTATTCTTTACATAGCATACAATCTACTTGTTTTACTGTTTTCTTTGCAAACATCTTCCACTCGATACGTTTAATCCTTTGTTACAGCAAGCCAGTGAGATTGACAACCTCACTGTTTCGTTGGGGCAAAGTACTTGGGTTGTGTTGTGCAGGTTCCGCGTTGGCGCCGGAATCCCTGGTGTTGCGCCGCATCATATTTCGCGACCATCAACCTTCAACGTGCTTCTTGGCTCCTACTGGTTCGATTAAACCTTGGTTTCATACTGAGGGAAACTTGCTTCTATACGCATCATACCTTCCTCTTGGGGTTCCCAACGGACGTGTACATCTACGCGTATCAAGCATAAATTTCTGGCGCCGTTGCCGGGGATCTGAAGAAAAGTTACACCACAAAATATCCTCTCCCCACACGTCAGCCTGCCTTGACACTTTTAAGCGCCGTTGCCGGGGAGAAAGAGGATTTCTGCAAGGGGAGTCTCTCATCTCCAATCTCTTTACTTTGTTTTTTTGTCTTGCTTTATTTTATTTACTACTTTGTTTGCTGCACTAAATCAAAATACAAAAAAATTAGTTGCTAGTTTTACTTTACTTGCTATCTTGTTTTCTATATCAAAAACACAAAAAAAAATTAGTTACTTGCATTTACTTTATCTAGTTTGTTTTATTTACCGTTGCTAAAATGAATACCCCTGAAAATACTAAGTTGTGTGACTTCACAAATGCAAATAATAATGATTTCCTATGCACACCTATTGCTCCACCTGCTACTACAGCAGAATTCTTTGAAATTAAACCTGCTCCACAAATCTTTTCATGAGAGATCAATTGTTAGTTCTGATGATGCTGCTGCCCATCTCAATAATTTTGTTGAACTTTGTGAAATGCAAAAGTATAAGGATGTAGATGGTGATATTATTAAATTGAAAGTGTTTCCTTTCTCATTAAGAGGAAGAGCTAAAGATTGGTTGCTATCTTTGCCTAAGAATAGTATTGATTCATGGACTAAATGCAAGGATGCTTTTATTGGTAGATATTATCCTCCCGCTAAAATTATATCTTTGAGAAGTAGCATAATGAATTTTAAACAATTAGATACTGAACATGTTGCTCAAGCATGGGAGAGAATGAAAACTTTGGTAAAGAATTGCCCAACCCATGGACTGACTACTTGGATGATCATCCAAACCTTCTATGCAGGACTAAATTTTTCTTCGCGGAATTTATTGGATTCAGCTGCTGGAGGTACCTTTATGTCCATCACATTGGGGGCGGCTACAAAACTTCTTGATGATATGATGATAAATTACTCTGAATGGCACACGGAAAGAGCTCCCAAGGTAAGAAGGTAAATTATGTTGAAGAAACCTCTTCCTTGAGTGATAAAATTGATGTGATTATATATACTTGTGAATGATAGATCTAATGACCTAATATGTTCCTTTAGCTTCATTAGTTGCTCAAAATTCTAGGCCATATCCTGCTAATGGTAATACTTATGGTAGATATGAGGGAAGGATGCTAGATATTGAAAGATCCACTAAAAACTTTATGCAATCGCAATATGAGCAAAATCAATTGTTTACTAAAACTATGAATGAACAATCTACCTTGTTGAAAAATATAGGAAATCAACTTGAAAATTTGAATAGGGAGATTTCTGGTCTGCAAACTAAAATTTCAAATGCTGAAACCCGAATCTCATACATGTCTGCATCACAATCTTCTTTAATTAATAAAATGGCTGCTAAACCTGATGATATTGATAGTAAGATTACTACTACAGCAAATGCCATCCAAGTTAGAATTAATGAGAATATAAGATTAATGGCTGAACTACGTGCTAGGTGGGATAGAGAAGAAAATGAAAAACTAGCTAAAGAAAATAATGTAGCTAAAGTTTGGACTATCACCACCACTAGTAATGTTAATTCTTCACATGTTGCTGCACCTCCTACTATCAATGGTAAAATAATTAGTGTTGGCAATGTTTCCACTCCTAATGCAAAGCGAACAAAACTGCCTGAAATTGCTAAAACTGCTGAAACTGCTTGTGATAAAACTGCTGAAATTTTTTCCAACCTTGGGAACAATGATCCCATTGTTGTAGCTCATAATGATTTAGATTTTGATGATTGCCACATCTCTGAAGTTATAAAGTTCTTACAAAAACTTGCTAAAAGTCCTAATGCTAGTGCTATAAATTTGGTACAAAACATATTACAAATGCTCTCATAAAAGCTAGAGAAGAGAAACTAAAACTTGAAACTTCTATTCCTAGAAAGTTAGAAGATGGTTGGGAGCCCATCATTAAAATGAAATTCAATGACTTTGAATGTAATGCTTTATGTGATCTTGGTGCAAGTATTTCTGTTATGCCTAAAAAGATTTATGATATGCTTGACTTGCCACCATTGAAGAATTGTTATTTGGATGTTAATCTTACCGATAATGTTAAAAAGAAACCTTTGGGGAGGATTGATAATGTGCATATTACGGTTAACAATAACCTTGTCCCCGTTGATTTTGTTGTCTTGGATATCGAATGCAATGCATCTTGTCCAATTGTGTTGGGAAGACCTTTTCTTCGAACTGTTGGTGCTGTTATTGATATGAGAAATATTAAGTATCAATTTCCTCTCAAGAAAGGTATGGAACACTTCCCTAGAAAGAGAATGAAGTTGCCTTTTGATTCTATTATTAGAACAAGCTATGATGTTGATGCTTCTACTCTCGATGTTACTTGATTTACCTGAAAGGCGTTAAAGAAAAGCGCTTGTGGGAGACAACCCATGTTTTTACCTACAGCAATTTTTTGTTTTGTTGAGTCTTGGAAGTTGTTTACTACTGTAGCAACCTCTCATTATCATGTTTTTGTGCCAAGTAAAGTTTCTATGTCAAAGTTGATGTTATATTTGGGATTGCTGCGCAGAAACAGCATTGCTGTCTGTCACGAATCTGGGCACAATTCTCTGTAGAAAATTCGAAAAAATCTGCCAATTTACGGGCGTGATCCTCAGATATGTACGCAACTTTCATTAGTTTTGAGTTTTTCCATTTGAGCAAGTCTGGTGCCAACTTTAAATTCGTCTTTACGGACTGTTCTGTTTTTGACAGATTCTGCCTTTTATTTCGCATTGCCTCTTTCGCTAGGATTTATTTCTTTGATCCACTAATGTCCAGTAGCATTATGCAATGTCCAGAAGTGAAAATAATGATTGTGTCACCTCTGAATGAGTGAATTATTAATGATGCACTAACCCTCTAATGAGTTTGCTTGAAGTTTGGTGTGAAGGAAGTTTTCAAGGGTCAAGAGAGGAGGATGATATACTATGATCAAGAAGAGTGAAAGCTCTAAGCTTGGGGATGCCCCCGTGGTTCATCCCTGCATATTTTAAGAAGACTCAAGCGTCTAAGCTTGGGGATGCCCAAGGCATCCCCTTCTTCATCGACAACATCATCAGGTTCCTCCCCTGAAACTATATTTTTATTCAATCACATCTTATGTTCTTTACTTGGAGCGTCGGTTTGTTTTTGTTTTTGTTTTTGTTTGAATAAGATGGATCCTAGCATTCACTTTGTGGGAGAGAGACACGCTCCGCTGTTGCATATGGACACATGTGTCCTTAGGCTTTACTCATAATGTCAAAGTTTCTTCTTCGTTAAATTGTTATATGGTTGGAATTGGAAAATGCTACATGTAGTAATTCTAAAATGTCTTGGATAATGTGATGCTTGGCAATTGTTGTGCTCATGTTTAAGCTCTTGCATCATATGCTTTGCACCCATTAATGAAGAAATACATAGAGCTTGCTAAAATTTGATTTGCATATTTGGTTTCTCTAGAGTCTAGATATCTAGTATTGAGTTTTGAACAACAAGGAAGGCGGTGTAGAGTCTTATAATGTTTGCAATATGTCTTTTATGTGAGTTTTGCTGCACTTGTTCATCCTTTGTTTGCTTCAAACAACCTTGCTAGCCTAAACCTTGTATCGAGAGGAATTACTTCTCATGCATCCAAAATCATGAGCCAACGCTACTATGCCATTTGTATCCTTAACACCTACCTACCTGGTATTTCTCCAGCAATTTAAAGTAGTGCTTGAGTGCTACCTTTAAAATTCCATCCTTTACCTTGCAATATATAGCTCATGGGACAAAATAGCCTTAAAAACTATCGTAGTATTGAATATGTACTTATGCACTTTATATTTTATTAAGTTGCTTGTTGTGCGATAACCATGCTTCTGGGGAATGCCATCAACTATTGTTGAATATCATGTGAGTTGCTATGCATGTCCGTCTTGTCTGAAGGATCTATCATTTTAGTGGTTGGAGCATGCAAAATTGTTAGAGAAGAACATTGGGCCGCTAACTAAAGCCATGAATCATGGTTGAAGTTTCAGTTTTGGACATATATCCTCAATCTCATATGAGAATAATAATCATTGCTACATGCTTATGCATTTAAGAGGAGTCCATTATCTGTTGTCCATGTTGTCCCGGTATGGATGTCTAAGTTGAGAATAATCAAAAGCGAGAAATCCGAAATGCGAGCTTTCTCCTTAGACCTTTGTACAGGCGGCATGGAGGTACCCCTTTGTGACACTTGGTTGAAACATGGCATGCAAAGATCCGGTAGTCCAAGCTAAGTAGGACGGTGCGGGCACTATTAGTATACTATGCATGAGGCTTGCAACTTGTAAGATATAATTTTCATAACTCATATGCTTTATTACTACCGTTGACAAAATTGTTTCATGTTTTCAAAATAAAAGCTCTAGCACAAATACAGCAATCGATGCTTTCCTCATTGAAGGACCATTCTTTTACTTTTATTGTTGAGTCAGTTTACCTATCTCCTTCCACCTTAAGAAGCAAACACTTGTGTGAACTGTGCATTGATTCCTACATACTTGCATATTGCACTTGTTATATTACTTTATGTTGACAATATCCATGAGATATACATGTTATAAGTTGAAAGCAACCGCTGAAACTTAATCTTCCTATGTGTTGCTTCAACACCTTTACTCTGATTTATTGCTTTATGAGTTAACTCTTATGCAAGACTTATTGATGCTTGTCTTGAAGTACTATTCATGAAAAGTCTTTGCTTTATGATTCAGTTGTTTACTCATGTCATTACCTTTGTTTTGATCGCTGCATTCATTACATATGTTTACAAATAGTATGATCAAGATTATGATGGCATGTCACTTCAGAAATTATCTTTGTTATCAGTTTTACCTGCTCGGGACGAGCAGACTAACAAGGGATGCTGATGTCTCCAACGTATCGATAATTTCTTATGTTCCATGCTACTTTATTGATGATACCTACATGTTTTATGCACATTATATGTCATATTTATGCATTTTTTGGAACTAACCTATTAACAAGATGCAGAAACCAGTTGTTGTTTTATTGTTTTTGGTTTCAGAAATCCTAGTAAAGAAATATTCTCGGAATTGGACGAAACTTTCGCCCAGGGTCCTATTTTTGCACGAAGCTTCCAGAAGACCGAAGAGATAACGAGGTGGGGCCACGAGGGCGGCCGGAGGGTGGCAGCGGCCCGACCCAGCCGCGCCGACCTCCTGGACCCTGGCGCTGGCCCCCAGCGTTGACCCTCCGCCTGGCTTCCGTCGCGAAACCCCCGATGCCGAGGCCACGATGGAAAACCTAACCGAGACGCCGCCGCGTAATCCCATCTCGGGGATTACGGAGATCGCCTCCGGCACCTTGCCGGAGAGGGGATTCATCTCCCGGAGGACTCTACACCGCCATGGTCGCCTCCGGGTGATGAGTGAGTAGTTCACCCCTGGACCATGGGTCCATAGCAGTAGCTAGATGGTCGTCTTCTCCTTGTTGTGCTTCATTGTTGGATCTTGTGAGCTGCCTAACATGATCAAGATCATCTATATGTAATTCTATATGTTGTGTTTGTCGGGATCCGATGGATAGAGAGTACTATGATTATGGTGATTATCAATCTATTGTTCATGTGTTGTTTATGATCTTGCATGCTCTCCGTTATTAGTAGAGGCTCTGGCCAAGTTTTTACTCTTAACTCCAAGAGGGAGTATTTATGCTCGATAGTGGGTTCATGCCTCCATTGAATCTGGGACAGTGACAGTTCTAAGGTTGTGGATGTGTTGTTGCCACTAGGGATAAAACATTGATGCTATGTCTAAGGATGTAGTTGTTGATTACATTACGCACCATACTTAATGCAATTGTCTGTTGCTTTGCAACTTAATACTGGAGGGGGTTCGGATGATAACCTGAAGGTGGACTTTTTAGGCATAGATGCAGTTGGATGGCGGTCTATGTACTTTGTCGTAATGCCCGATTAAATCTCACTATATTTATCATATCATGTATATGCATTGTTATGCCTTTCTCTATTTGTCAATTGCCCGATTGTAATTTGTTCACCCAACATGCTTTTATCTTATGGGAGAGACACCTCTAGTGAACTGTGGACCCCGGTCCTATTCTTTACATAGCATACAATCTACTTGTTTTACTGTTTTCTTTGCAAACATCTTCCACTCGATACGTTTAATCCTTTGTTACAGCAAGCCGGTGAGATTGACAACCTCACTGTTTCGTTGGGGCAAAGTACTTGGTTGTGTTGTGCAGGTTCCGCGTTGGCGCCGGAATCCCTGGTGTTGCGCCGCATCACATTTCGCGACCATCAACCTTCAACGTGCTTCTTGGCTCCTACTGGTTCGATTAAACCTTGGTTTCTTTTAGGGAAAACTTGGCCATGAACTAAATTATAGCAGGATGTTACTATAATACCTACAGTATAATTTTTGTAACAACGACTGAGCAAGATAGAAGTTATGATGGCTACATCTACAGAGCAGGGAATGCAAACCAAAATGTTCAATCGCTTAAAGTTAGCAATGAAGTAGAAAATAGCAACGTGTTACGGTCATAGCTAGGAATGAACTAAAAGAGCTTCAGACAAACAAGCATCTGAACCCAGAACATGGCGCTAAAACAAGGGACTTACATTAGGAGAAGCACTCTGTGGGAGTCACAGCAGATCTTCCTGGGGTTGATAGATCCGGTGATGAAGTACGCTACATGTGCTACTTGGGGTTGGAGAGACGGCCATTACACTTCATGATTACTCATCTCATCTGCAAAAACGTAACGGCGCGTCGTTAGCACAAACAGGTTCCCCCAAGATTAAACAAGAACTTGCAGGCAAGCAATAGAAAAGCGACAGTAGAAGAGTTTAGATCATGCACGGCGCCGGTGAAGCAGATCCGGTTCATGCACAGCGGTGTCGGTGAGCAAGATCCGATGCGGTGGACGACGGATCCGGCGAAGCGGCTCCGGTGGGGTGGACGATGCCGCAGCTGAAGCGACTGCGGTAGACTGCTGGATGAGCATATGGTTTCGAGGTTCGGCGGGGATGATCCGGTCCGGTTGATGACGGCGTCGATGAAGCGGCTCCGGCAGGCAGCCGGATGACGAGGATCGCGAGGGCTCGGGTAGGCCAGGGAAGTCCGGCGGGGATGTTCCGGTGCGGTGGTCGTGGAGGTGGTAGAGAGAGGGACTTGAGAAGTTCCGGTGGGTGGTCTCAGATGAGAGAAATGAATTTTTTTGGGAGGGTATCCGGGGCTAGGGAGGTGGTGATCCAAAAAATGACGGCCAGACCCCCCCACCAACCGACTTTGCTGTCATCTCCACAGGGGTAGAATCGGAATTTGGAAGCGTGTGAAATTTTTGTATTTTGTGGGCGGGAAGTTTTGCCGCTATGAGATTTTGAATTTCGCTAAGGTACAAGTATAATGATAAAAAATTGTGAGACCGTACTAGTACCTCTGTTCAAGGCCGACTGTAAAATCAAATCATCATCAAGTTGAACATCGGTTACTACCATGATCATCATCGGACACAGATCTGGTGACATGCACCTGAAATTGGTGCATTCGTTGCAAAGTATAATGCTAAAAAAATTAGTGACCGTACTAGTACTTCTGTTCAAGCCCGAGTGCAACATCAAATCATCATCACGTTGAAAATTTGTTACCATGATCATGATCTATCTCTAAATTTGGCGCATCCGCTAAATCTGGCAAACTATAATGATAAAGAAATTGTGAGACAGTAGTAGTACTTCTGTTCATGGTCGAGTGCAACATCAAATCATCATCACGTTTAAAATTTGTTACCATGATCATGATCTACCTCTGAAAATGGGCGCATCCTCTAAAACTTGCAAAGTATAATGATACAAAATTGTGAGACCGTACTAGGACTTATGTTCAAGGTCGAGTGCAACATCAAATCATCATTACATTGAAAAGTGTGTTACCATGATCATGATCTATCTCTGAATTTGGCGCATCCGCTAAATCTCGCAAAGTATAATGATAAAAAATTGTGAGAATGTACTAGTACTTATGTTCAAGGCCGAGTGCAGGATCAAATCATCATCACGTTGAAATTCGTTACAACGATCATGACATATCTCTAAAATTGGTGCATCCGCTAAATCTCGCAAAGTATAATGATAAAAAAAATTGTGAGACTGTACTAGTACTTGTGTTCAAGGCCGAGTGCAGGATCAAATCATCATCACGGTGAAATTTGTTACAACGATCATGACATATCTCTTAAATTGGCGCATCCGCTAAATCTTGCATGTGGCGCATCTCAGTGCGGAGCAACAGGCCGGTGCTATCAAGGTTGAGGCGTCAGTAGCGTCATCGGGCTCTCCTTTTTTGATAGATCTTCTACATGGCGCGGCGCACCGCCCGTCGAGAAGCAGTCACATGTGATACCGAGGTGGAGACGTCGCCGGCATCCTCGAGGCGCGGCCGCCCTTCTATGAGCCAGCGTCGACTCAAGGTATATATGAATCCATGCGTTGTCGCGCCCCTTCTTCCGATGAAGTGGGGTGCCTTAGATTTATTGTTCTTCTCTTACGATTATTTCGAGCCGAACATGTGTGCTCTTTCTCTGAATATATTGCTTGAAAAGCTAACCAAGTTAATTAAATTCACTTCGTTCTTAATCTTGCGTGCTAATTTTGTTATTTTTGCTGACAGTGGTGCGCGCAAGGAGATTTATTTGTGGGTGTGCTGAGCTGTTAGGCCTAAGTCGAAATCCTCAGCTAAACGAGGCCTCAGCTTAACACATAAAAAAGGTGTTCAATCTCGCCCACAATGTCCTTTTCTTTCCTCTTCCTTTATTGGAACTTGTTTTGCAGACAAGGAAAGTGGCACGTGTAATGTGAGTAAAACCCTCTTAGCCAAAATCAGCTACAAGCAAGATTTTCTGTATTGTAGATGCCCCAATTGACTCTAATCCCCAATGTAGTCTTTTTTTATGTCAGTATAGACTTCTTTACATGGCATGCATTTGCCTAATGAGCAGCATTGTATTGCCATTCTAGCCAACCTGATCGATATGTCAAGCTTCATGCACGAGATGCCATGTTTAATTTACTCCCTCACTCCGATCCATATTTCTTGGTGTAAAATGAATGTGAATCGAAGGGAGTACTTTTCTTAGATACTAGTAGTACTATACCATTTCAAAAAAAAATACTAGTACTACTACATCACAAATGCATCAAAAGAGTACTACCATCACAAGACCACCACGGTTGTACTAGTAGAGTTTAATACTGAACTTCCAAAGGGAATAAGATTACACATATGAACTTTAAACAGGACCAGGAGCATGAGGGCCAGCAGCAGGGGCGTTGACTGGGAACAAGCCAGGCAAGACGTAATTCTGGAGGAAGAGGCCATATGCTGCGTGCTTGGCCTTGGTTGCAGGGCGGTGCTTCCCCGATGTACTTAGGCCTACACCCGTCGCATGCTGGATCAGGCTGCGGATGTCCTTCTGGAGGATTTTGCCACAGAATGGGCAAAATAGCTCCCCGCGCTTGCGGAAACGAATTTCACCACCCTTCAGCCGCTTCAGAACGTAGCGGCTCTTCTGGTCCCTGCGCTCCTTGTTGTCGTCCATGTCATCAGAATATTCCTGTGAATTATAAAGTACATAATAATCAGGTGCTTAATGACAGATCGAATAAATACTGCACTATCATAAGCAAACCTTAGAAACCCTAAAATTAAATGTGTAGAACAAGTAAATGGCAGAAGAAATCATACTAAATCACGAGAAAACCCTATGAACAGCAATGAACATAAGCCACAACAATTGCAAGTCCACTAAGTATGAACACATAAATTAATTATATGACAAATCAAGCCAACTACATGGCAGATTAGTCGAAATTAAACTAGAATCTGACCGTACGAACCGTAGAATCAAGTACGTCTACAAGAACAAGGTAGGAGATCAAATCAATCAAGAACCAGGTTCGTGCAAACCACGTGAACAGTAATATGACACAAAAAGGATCGGGACAGTTTCGGTAAAAGAGCAGTACCTCCTCGTCGTCACCCTCGACATCCTCCTGGAACTGAACGTTTGGGCCGAAATCGTCGAAGGGGTCGAGGTCCGCGTCCAGCACCGGGTCGAGGAAGACCTCGCCGTGGTGGCCTGCAACGCCTTGCAGATCTTCGGCGGGAGCAACGGCGTTGCTATCCACCTTCTCCTCGACGGCCAGGACGCCCGTTTCGACCGAGGTCGAAGAATCAGACAAGCAGAGGAGACGAGCGGATGGGTACCAATTTGCATCACTATTTTGTATCATAATTTGCTGTTATTCATTGATATATTTCATATTGGGACACAATACTTATGTTATTTCATCTATTTTGCATGTTTCATCATTATTGGAGGATCAAGCACCGGAGCCAGGATTCTGCTGGAAAAAGCACCGTCAGAACGCAATATTTCGGAAGATCAACTGTGGGAGGAAATTTCACGTAAATTCCTATTTTTCCAGATGACGGAGGGAGCCAGAAGGGGGAGCAGAGAGGAGCCAAGGTGGGCCCAGACCCTAGGGCGGCGAGGCCCATGGCCTGGCCGCGCCACCGTGTGGGGGCCCCACAACCCCTTTCGCCTCCTTTTCTTCGCGTACTCCTTCGTCCCGAAAACCTAAGCCACAGGAGGACCTCACGAAGGGTTACAGCCGCCTCTGCGGGGCGGAGAACACCAGAGAGAAAAGAGCTCTCCGGCGGGCAGGAATCCGCCGGGGAAATTCCCTCCCGGAGGGGGAAATCGACGCCATCGCCATCGTCATCGAGCTGGACATCATCTCCATCATCATCATCATCATCTCCACCATCTACACCGCCATCACCACCGCTGCACCTCGTCACCGCTGTAACAATTTGGGTTGGATCTTGATTGTTTGATAGGGGAAACTCTCCCGGTGTTATTCTATACTTGTTGTAGATGCTATTGAGTGAAACCATTGAACCAAGGTTTATGTTCAGATTGTTATTCATCATCATATCACCTCTGATTGTATTCCATATGATGTCTCGTGAGTAGTTCGTTTAGTTCTTGAGGACATGGGTGAAGTCTAAATGCTAGTAGTGAATTATGGTTGAGTAATATTCAATGTTATGATATTTAAGTTGTGGTGTCATTCTTCTAGTGGTGTCGTGTGAACGTCGACTACACGACACTTCACCATTTATGGGCCTAGGGGAGTGCATCTTGTATTCGGTTGCTAATTGCGGGGTTGCCGGAGTGACAGAAACCTAAGCCCCCGTTAGTATATCGATGCAAGAGGGATCGCAGGATCTCAGAGTTTAAGGCTGTGGTTAGATTTATCTTAATTACTTTCTTGTAGTTGCGGATGCTTGCAAGGGGTATAATCACAAGTATGTATTAGTCCTAGGAAGGGCGGTGCATTAGCATAGGTTCACCCACACAACACTTATCAAAACAATGAAGATTATTAAGCCACATGAAGCGAAAGTACTAGACTAAAATCCCCGTGTGTCCTCAAGAACGTTTGGTCATTATAAGTAAACAAACCGGCTTGTCCTTTGTGCTAAAAAGGATTGGGCCACTCGCTGCAATTATTTCTCTCGCATTTTATTTACTTGTACTTTATTTATCTGCAATATCAAAACCCCCTGAATACTTGTCTGTGAGCATTTACAGTGAATCCTTCATCGAAACTGCTTGTCAACACCTTCTGCTCCTCGTTGGGTTCGACACTCTTATTTATCGAAAGTACTACGATACACCCCCTATACTTGTGGGTCATCAAGACTATTTTCTGGCGCCGTTGCCGGGGAGTGAAGCGCTATTGGTAAGTGGAATTGGTAAGGAAAACTTTTACTGTTTGTGCTGATTTTATTTCTGCCTGCTGCTATAAGTCATTATGGAGAGATCTTCTCTTCAATTTCTATTTGGGAAATCTACTACTACTGCAACGGTAGTGGATGAAGCGCCAGGTGAGGAAGTAGTACCATATAAAATACCTATGAAAATTATTGAACGTGTTATGGATAACCGCTATGAAGGGGATGGAACTGTCCATCCTGGTGATCATTTATTGTTTTTGCATGAATTATGCGGGTTATTCAAATGTGCAGGTATTTCTATGAATGAAGTTAGGAAGAAACTATTCACTATATCGCTGTCTGGTAAAGCGGCGCACTGGTATAAATTGCTGAAGAATGGTGATTCTATTGATTGGGAGGACATTGTGCCTTTATTTTATTCCAAATTTTATCCTCCAAGTGAAATTCACAAAGATCGGAACCGCATATATAATTTCTGGCCTCATGATGGAGAGAGTATTGCCCAAGCTTGGGGGAGATTGAAGTCTTTAATGCTCAAATGCCCCATTCATGAGCTTCCTGGTAATGTTATTATTGATAATTTCTATGCAAGACTTTCTTTTCAAGACAAGACCTTGCTGGATACTTCTTGTTCTGGATCATTTACACGCAAGAATGAAGAGTTTAAAAGGGACCTTCTTGATCGGATCCAAGAAAATACTGAAGGATGGGAGAACGACAAAGATAGAGAATCAGGTATAATTTATGATTATAAATGCATTGAAGCTTTTATGGATACTGATAAATTTCGTAATATGAGTGCTACATATGGTCTTGATTCCCAAGTTGTTGCAAATCTTTATAAAGCTTTTGCCTCTCATTATGAATTGCCTAAGAAGAATTTTGATAAGTATCATGAACCGTATAAAGATAAAGTTGATTCATCTGTAAACAAATGTGTAGTGATTGAAACTGTTGATAATGTTATTCCTGAAGCTTATATTGAAAAAACTCCTTTCCCTGCTAAAATGAAGGAGTACTCTGTCATATCTAGTGCGGTTAATAAAAGTGAAAAGAAACCTAAAGAACCTGAAGAACAAATTAAAATTGAACCTGCTGTTGCAATAGTTAAAGATCTTGTGACTGAAAATGTGGAGGATGGTCATATTATTTTCTGTGAAGATGCTTCTAATATTGTTTCACATCCTAATAAACCCAAACAAGTTAGTGTTCCTATGCTATCTGTTAGAATTGGTGATCATTGCTATTATGGTTTATGTGATATTGGTGCAAGTGTTAGTGCTATTCCTTATGAGCTTTACACGGAGATTATGCACGAAATTGGTTCTTGTGAACTTGAAGATATTGATGTGGTTATTCATTTGGCTAATAGAGAAACTATTTCTCCAATTGGTATTGTTCGAGATGTGGAAGTTCTATGTGGTAAGATTAAATATCCTGCTGACTTTTTGGTACTTGGTTCTGCTGCTAGTGATCATTGTCCTATCATTTTTGGTAGACCTTTTCTAAATACTTGTGGAGCTATTATAGATTGTAAGAAAGAGAAAATTTTGACTAGATTTGCTGGTGAACCTTATGAATTTAACTTTTCTAAATTTACCAAAACTCCTTATAAAGCTGACTTGCCTAGTAATGATTTTAAAATGGAGCAGTGTGCATCTATTGTTCTTGTTCCTAATAATCCTTTGCAGCAACATTTGGAGAATAGTGAAAGTGAAGCTTTTAGGAAAGAAAGAGATGAGCTTGAGGAAATTTTTCTTCGCCAACCTATTCTCAAGCATGATTTACCGGTGGAAGATTTGGGTACAACACCGCCACCAAAGGAAGATCCTGTTTTTGATTTAAAGCCTTTACCTGATAATCTTAAATATGCTCATATTGATGATAAGAAAATATATCCTGTTATTATTAGTTCTAAGCTTTCAGAGATTGAGGAAGAAAGGTTATTGGAAATATTGAAGAAACACCGAGGAGCTATTGGCTATACTCTTGATGATTTGAAAGGGATTTCTCCTTCTATTTGCCAACATGCTATTAATATGGAAGAAGATGCAAAGCCTGTTGTTGAACATCAACGTCGTCTAATTCCAAAGATGAAAGAGGTGGTAAGGAACGAGGTATTAAAACTTCTTGAAGCTGGTATTATATATCCTATTGCTGATAGTAGATGGGTTAGTCCTGTGCATTGTGTTCCTAAGAAAGGAGGAATGACTGTTGTGCCTAATGATAATGATGAGCTTATTCCTCAAAGAATAGTTGTAGGGTATAGAATGTGCATTGATTTTCAAAAAGTTAATAAAGTTACTAAGAAAGATCATTACCCTTTACCCTTTATTGATCAAATGCTAGAAAGGTTATCTAAAAATACTCATTTTTGCTTTCTTGATGGTTATTCTGGGTTTTCACAAATTGCTGTTAAAGCTAAAGATCAAGAGAAAACCACGTTTACTTGTCCTTATGGAACTTATGCTTATAGGCGTATGCCTTTTGGTTTATGTAATGCTCCTGCTACTTTTCAAAGATGCATGTCTGCTATTTTTCATGGTTTTTGCGAAAGTATTGTAGAGGTGTTCATGGATGATTTTTCTGTCTATGGGAATTCTTTTGATAATTGCTTGCGAAACCTCGATAAAGTTTTGCAGAGATGTGAAGAAACTAACCTTGTTCTTAATTGGGAGAAATGCCACTTTATGGTTAATGAAGGAATTGTATTGGGACATAAAATTTCCGAGAGAGGTATTGAAGTTGATAGAGCTAAAGTTGAAGCAATTGAGAAGATGCCCTATCCGAGGGATGTTAAAGGTATTCGTAGTGTTCTTGGTCATGCTGGGTTTTATAGGAGATTTATTAAAGATTTCTCTAAAATTTCAAAGCCTCTTACTAATCTTCTTCAAAAAGATGTACCTTTTGTTTTTGATGATGATTGTAAGGAAGCTTTTGAAACTCTAAAGAAAGCCTTAACAACTGCTCCTGTAGTCGAACCTCCTGATTGGAATTTGCCTTTTGAAATTATGTGTGATGCTAGTGATTTTGCTGTAGGCGCTGTTCTTGGACAGCGAGTAGATAAAAAATTAAATGTTATTCATTATGCTAGTAAGACTCTTGATGCTGCTCAAAGAAATTATGCTACAACTGAAAAGGAATTGTTAGCTGTAGTCTTTGCTTGTGATAAGTTTAGACCCTATATTGTTGATTCAAAAGTTACAATTCATACTGATCATGCTGCAATTAGATACCTTATGACAAAGAAAGATGCTAAGCCAAGGCTTATTAGATGGGTACTTCTGTTGCAAGAATTTGATTTACATATTATAGATAGGAAAGGTGCTGATAATCCTGTTGCTGATAATTTGTCTAGATTGGAAAATATTGCTTATGATCCTGTTCCTGTTAATGATAGTTTTCCAAATGAACAATTGGCTGTAATAAAGGTGAGCTCGCGAGAGAGCCCTTGGTATGCAGATTATGCTAACTTTATTGTTTCGAAGTATTTGCCTCCAACCTTTTCAGCTCAGCAAAGGAGGAAATTCTTTTATGACTTGAGGCATTATTTTTGGGATGACCCACACTTATATAAAGAAGGAGTGGATGGTATTATGCGAAGATGTGTTCCTGAATATGAACAACAGGAGATATTGAATAAATGTCATGGTAGTGTTTATGGAGGACATCACGCTGGAGATAGAACCGCGCAAAAGGTTCTACAATCAGGTTTTTATTGGCCAACACTTTTCAAAGATGCAAGGAAATTTATTTTATCTTGTGATGAATGTCAAAGAGTTGGTAATATCTCCAGACGCAATGAAATGCCTATGAATTATACTCTTGTTATTGAACCATTCGATTGTTGGGGATTCGACTTCATGGGTCCTTTCCCTTCTTCAGATGGTAACACTCATATACTTGTCGCTGTTGATTATGTTACTAAATGGGTAGAAGCTATACCTACAAAGAGTGCTGATGGTGAGACCTCTATAAAAATGCTTGTAGATGTTATATTTCCTAGATTTGGAGTACCTAGATATATTATGACTGATGGAGGTTCTCATTTTATTCATGGAGGTTTTAGAAAAACTCTTGCTAAGTATGGTATTAATCATAGAATTGCTTCTGCTTATCACCCTCAAACTAGTGGTCAAGTAGAATTATCAAATAGAGAGATTAAAGCTATCTTAGGAAAGACTGTTAATAAATCTAGAAAGAATTGGGCTAGTAAATTGAAAGAAGCACTATGGGCTTATAGAACTGCTTATAAAAATCCTATGGGAATGTCACCTTATAAAATGGTTTATGGAAAAGCTTGTCATTTACCTTTAGAACTAGAGCACAAAGCTTATTGGGCTGTTAGAGAACTAAATAAAGATCCTAAATTAGCCGGTAATAAGAGGTTGTTGCAATTAAGTTCTCTAGATGAATGGAGAAGTGAAGCTTATGAAAATGCTAAACTCTTTAAAGAAAAAGTTAAGAAGTGGCATGATAGAAGGATCATCAAAAGAGAGTTTAATATTGGGGATAAAGTCCTATTGTATCGGTCTCGTCTCAGATTCTTTGCAGGGAAATTACTCTCGAAGTGGGAAGGACCATATGTTGTTGAGGAGGTGTATCGTTCAGGAGCAATTAAAATTAGCTCTCTCCAAGGCAATGCCACACAAGTGGTGAATGGACAAAGACTCAAGCATTATATCTCGGGTGATTCTTATAATGTTGATGTTGATATTATTCAAGTGGAAACACCGGAGGCTTTCATCAAAGGACAAATTGACAGTCCGCCAGAACTCGACTTTGAATAGGTAACAGTACAGGTAATAAAAAGTCCGCGTTTACCTTTCCGAACATTATTTCTGCTGTTTTTGGAAAATATGAAAAATTACGGAATCGAAACGGAGTGGAAAAGACGCGCGAGGGCCCGTCACCACAGGCCGGCGCGGGCCCCACCCTGGCCGCGCCGACCTATGGTGACGGCACCTCGGCGTCCCGTTTCCACTCGTTTTCGGCCTGGAACCTTCCTTTTGTCGTAAAAATATTTGCTATATAATCCCCCGGACCCCTGGAGGTCCGTAATATCGTTTTCTCGTCGTGTTTTGTTTCGAGCTGTTTTCTGCCAGATTTGTTTTGATCTAGAAGCACCATGGTCTCCAACAACAAGGACAAGGGACCTTTGAAGGAAGATATTCAAGACCCGGAACTGAAGGAAGAAGACGCAAGAGAGGATGAGGAAGAAGTGGAGGAAGCTCCGCAGGAACACCAGCAAGCCACCGTTGCAAGTATTGGCGTGATATCAAATCCATCCAACATCAAGAGGAGTGCACGAATCGCTACCGGAGGAGCGGTTCCACGTCATTACTTGGCTCCAAGGACATCTTCTCCGAGCAATTACAACCCTTACCGCAATCTAATCTACGATCGTCAAACTGAAAGGACCCCCAAGGTAGTGTTGCCAAGTAATTGGGATATAGATCGTTCTGACATTGCAGGAGAGATGAAATCTGAAGCTGAAGGATGGGGAAACAACTCTAAGAGTTGGAATTCACCACCTGACATGATTATGAGCCGCGTTGAGCACAACTCGGAGATGATTCGCAACCTCACCTATGAGATTGAAGATTTAAAGGAGCTGGTTAAGAAGCTTGTCGAGAGGAATCCATCGCCATCATCACCGAAGGAGTAATTCATCATCGGTATTGGCATCCCCTTGGTTTGTTCCAAGCTTGGGGGAGTGCCGCGGTATCACATCATCACTACCTTTATCTTTTACTATCAAGTAGTGTCATATCATGAGTAGGGAAGTTATCATATGGAATAGTATGCAATGTGGAAGTATCTCTCTTAGTTAGTTATCTATGTATCCGTTGGTGTGAGTTATCGTTATGAAATATTAATGAGAAGTCTTATCATTTACTTTTTGCACACCTTATTTTAGTTTGCAATCTCCATTATATGATTACTCTTGACATGAGTATTGATATCACTTTGGGAGCATCAAGTAAATCTATTTGGTTTTGGCAAACTTAGCATTGGTCAATAGCAACAACATCTTGATGTTTAATAAAAGAGAGAAATACACTTAGATACATTACTCTATTATCTCTATGCTTAGTATTCTAAAGTTAAAATTGCTTGTGCTTATGAGAAAGATGCATGATTGTTTCTATCATATGTATATTTGTTTGTTTCCCTCAACCTTTATGCTTGCTATCAAACCTTGCTAGCCAAAGACCTGTATCGAGAGGGAATGCTTCTCATACATCCATAACCTTAGACCAAACCTATGCCATTTGTGTCCACCATACCTACCTACTACATGGTATTTTCTGCCATTCCAAGTAAATACTTCATGTGCTACCTTTAAATTATTCAAACTACTACTCCTTATTTGTGTCAATGTTTTATAGCTCATGAGGAAGTATGTGGTGTTTTATCTTTCAATCTTGTTGGGCGGACTTTCACCAATGGACTAGTGGCACATCCGCTTATCCAATAATTTTGCAATAAGAGCTGGCAACGGGGTTCCCAGCCCCAATTAATAACTTTCATTAATAATTCTCTTCACATGTTTTGCTCTGATTTATCAGTAAGCAACTTAATTTTGCAATAGACACTCCTCCATGGTATGTGAATGTTGGAAGGCACCCGAGGATTCGGTTAGCCATGGATTGAGAAAGCCAAGGTTGGGGGGAGTGTCATCCTTAATAAAACTAAAATACATGTGTAAACAAAAGAGAAGGGGGATGATCTACCTTGCTGGTAGAGATGCCGTCCCTCATGGGAGCCGCTCTTGGAAGGTTCGTTTGGCAAGGGGGTTAGAGTGCCCGCTACCATTCGTTGACAACAACAAACACCGCTCAAAACCTTACTTTTATGCTCTTTATATGATTTCAAAACTTGAAAAGCTCTAGCACATGATTTAATCCCTGCTTCCCTCTGCGAAGGGCCTATCTTTTACTTTTATGTTGAGTCAGTAAACCTATTTCCCTCTATCTCAAGCAAGCAATTGAGTTGTTGTGAACCAATCATTTATGCTATGATTCAGTTAATCATGTCTTTTATACTTTCTTGTTTAGTACCAATTTTATCTGAATGAATATGACTTTGAAGTTATCAATGATTATGAGGAGATTGTTATGCTTGAATATGAAGGCTCAGCTATAAAATCTAATATGAAAGCTTTGCTTAGAAGTACAATCCGTTAGTAGTTCTCTGACCAAGAACAAAGTTTGCCATCACCAACTATGATTTCTTATGCACCTTTACTTGTGATTTCTCTTTACCTATTTCAAGATGAGTTATATGAGGAAGTTGTTTACTAGAATGTCTTGTGTGAATGAATATGATGCTTCTTGTCCGTATTTTATTTATCGACTCTTCACTCCATAAACATGTGGTCTTGTTTATCGAGCTCAGTTTCGCTTGGGGACAAGCGAGGTCTAAGCTTGGGGGGAGTTGATACGTCCAATTTGCATCACTATTTTGTATCATAATTTGCTGTTATTCATTGATATATTTCATATTGGGACACAATACTTATGTTATTTCATCTATTTTGCATGTTTCATCATTATTGGAGGATCAAGCACCGGAGCCAGGATTCTGCTGGAAAAAGCACCGTCAGAACGCAATATTTCGGAAGATCAACTGTGGGAGGAAATTTCACGTAAATTCCTATTTTTCCAGATGACGGAGGGAGCCAGGGGGAGCAGAGAGGAGCCAAGGTGGGCCCAGACCCAGGGCGGCGCGGCCCATGGCCTGGCCGCGCCACCCTGTGGTCTGGGGGCCCCACAACCCCTTTCGCCTCCTTTTCTTCGCGTACTCCTTCGTCCCGAAAACCTAAGCCACAGAGAGGACCTCACGAAGGGTTACAGCCGCCTCTGCGGGGCGGAGAACACCAGAGAGAAAAGAGCTCTCCGGCGGGCAGGAATCCGCCGGGGAAATTCCCTCCCGGAGGGGGAAATCGACGCCATCGCCATCGTCATCGAGCTGGACATCATCTCCATCATCATCATCATCATCTCCACCATCTACACCGCCATCACCACCGCTGCACCTCGTCACCGCTGTAACAATTTGGGTTGGATCTTGATTGTTTGATAGGGGAAACTCTCCCGGTGTTATTCTATACTTGTTGTAGATGCTATTGAGTGAAACCATTGAACCAAGGTTTATGTTCAGATTGTTATTCATCATCATATCACCTCTGATTGTATTCCATATGATGTCTCGTGAGTAGTTCGTTTAGTTCTTGAGGACATGGGTGAAGTCTAAATGCTAGTAGTGAATTATGGTTGAGTAATATTCAATGTTATGATATTTAAGTTGTGGTGTCATTCTTCTAGTGGTGTCGTGTGAACGTCGACTACACGATACTTCACCATTTATGGGCTTGGGAGTAGCGATTAATCGGAATTCGGACGATTAACTGATTTAATCGGTCGGCTATTAATCGGTGCAACCTACACAAATTAGCACTTAAAACAATTTATATAATTAAAATAATAGTATATGAGCCTCTATATGTCTCTCCCTACTTCTCTAAAGTCTAAAATCCTAGAAAAATATTGTAAATCTAATTTATTGGGGAGGGGTAGCGTCTGTATTAGCGATATGCATTGAAAATATTGTAACTTTTTTGACCAAGTGTGGTAGTTAATCGGGAAAATACCTAATAATCGGACTTTCAGACTGATTAATCGGGCTAAATGATTAACACAAGAGATTAATGGTAATCGACACGGTCAAGCCCCTAGTAGCGATTAATCGGCCTAGTAATCGTTGAATCGGCCTAGTTTTTGAACAGTGGTGTCGTGTGAACGTCGACTACACGACACTTCACCATTTATGGGCCTAGGGGAGTGCATCTTGTATTCGGTTGCTAATTGCGGGGTTGCCGGAGTGACAGAAACCTAAGCCCCCGTTAGTATATCGATGCAAGAGGGATCGCAGGATCTCAGAGTTTAAGGCTGTGGTTAGATTTATCTTAATTACTTTCTTGTAGTTGCGGATGCTTGCAAGGGGTATAATCACAAGTATGTATTAGTCCTAGGAAGGGCGGTGCATTAGCATAGGTTCACCCACACAACACTTATCAAAATAATGAAGATTATTAAGCCACATGAAGCGAAAGTACTAGACTAAAATCCCCGTGTGTCCTCAAGAACGTTTGGTCATTATAAGTAAACAAACCGGCTTGTCCTTTGTGCTAAAAAGGATTGGGCCACTCGCTGCAATTATTTCTCTCGCATTTTATTTACTTGTACTTTATTTATCTGCAATATCAAAACCCCCTGAATACTTGTCTGTGAGCATTTACAGTGAATCCTTCATCGAAACTGCTTGTCAACACCTTCTGCTCGTTGGGTTCGACACTCTTTTCGACCGAGGTCGAAGAATCAGACAAGCAGAGGAGACGAGCGGCCTGGGTACCCGGTGAAGCCTCACCCGCCGCGACGGCCACTACCGCAGAGGCATCCTCTGCGCGAGCGGCCGCCGATTGCTCCGCCTCGTACGCAAGACCTGTCTTCATGCTGCTGCGGTTGGAAACGAGGAAGTCGATGCCTCGGAGGTGCGGTGAGTTGATGGGAGGGGAGAGGACGAGCTCGCGAGAGACGATGAGGCCGATTATTTTATAGCCTCTGACTCTCTGTATCAGAATGGCATTAGTTGTGGACGCGAGAGACGATGAGGCCGATTAGTTGTGGACGCGTGAAGTCGTGCATGTACTCGATTCTCACGTATACCAATACTTCCAAACGTCATAAGTAATTCACAATCATTCAGAATAATATGAGACCTTAACATTTTATTGTTTGTGTCAGATATTGTCCATGAAAAATAACATCCTTCAAAAAATAAATCCCCTATGCCAATCCGGTCATGCCCGTCTACTCCAACTAGCTTCCTCGAGTAATTTGTCACCTTACATTCTTAAAATGAACCAAAATTTGGCACAGGGGCATCACATGGAAAATGATGTTACCATTCTCTCTTCCCATTTTTGTTTGAATTTTTCAAAATTGTCATGCCCTAACGGAAAAAAATGTATGTTCCTTCTATGAAGCATGTATCAGAATGGCATTACCAAAACCTGGGGGTGGCGGGGCACATGGTGGTGTGATGATACATCACATTTGGACCACACAACACAATTTGGACCAACCAAAAAAATTCAACCACCCTACACAAACCCTGGTCAAAACTAGTTTGACCAATATTACAAAAGTTGTACATAATTCAGAAACCGTCAGAAATATACGAAGCATTCAGGAGTCAATACTGAAGACAAAGCAATTATGCCAAAAGACGAAGGCAGAGGAGGAACAGGTCTTGCTATATTGCACAACAAAGCCAAATTCAACTTTTCATCGATTCCAAAATTCTGGCTGCAATTAGCACACCCTGGTCTCCTGATGTCGCAATAGTTGGCTGCTGGGAGCGGAGACACTCGACTTCCTTCTTCAACTTATCGCACTCTGTGCGAACTTTCAAGTACTTCGTCTCGAAATATTGCGCATGTTCAGCATGCAACTCCACTTCCTGTTGAAAACTTTCACAGTCACAGTTGCAATCACACTGACCAGCCTTGTCAGTGACCACACTCATCGGTGGCTGGGCGCGTAGTTCCTCGACTTCCTTCTTCAACTTCTCACACTCCACGAGAACGTCTGAGTACCGTTTATCAAAAGAAGATTGCATGGAACGGGCATTCTCCTTCGATATGGCACGATTTAAAATGCACCTGCCCACGAGGTGGCGGATTTTCTTATGAAGGATGATGTTGTGGCCCTTGATCTGGTCCAGTTTCGCGGAGAATCGTGTTATCACATCCTGCATTGCAAATTCAACAGCAATGAAGTATGCAGAGTGCAGATGAGGGGGGAGAAATAAACAAATGGAGTGCCAACCTCTTCAATATGCCTGAGAGCTGCAAAGTCCTTGTCCATAGGAACCTCTTCAACGATGGAACCGCCATCCCTGGAAGAAAGACATTTAAGTAGTTGGATCTGGCAGCCAGCAAGGAGGCGATGAAACTGCGGCACGGCAATGGAAACATACACGGCCGAAGATGCACACACGCGCACTGGCTGCTCCTCTCCCGGAGACTGGGCATTCGTCTCTGATTCTGCATTCATGATACCAAACCTATGCAAGAGTTTGAGGTTTCTGTTCTGAAGGGTGGTGTTGTGGCCCTTTAATCTCATAATCCCTTCCTGCATGGAAAAATTCACCAGGAACGAATCAGGGATCCTTTTTCATTCACAGGATATGAAAATCATAAGATTAGGAAAAGCATAGGATTTTGTATACATTACAGAGGGTGTATGCGCTATTTTATGGGCTATTTGGAATGTACAAAATGAAGTCGAGTTTAATAAACCCAAATCTCATCCCTTCTTGCAGGTTATCCCTATGATTATTCACTAGATCCGTATGTTTCTTATCTCCAGCCCGAGGATCAGCAGGATATCATGGAGTCTGGGTGCAACTGACTAGAGACAGCCGCACGGGATTTTTACAGCCAGGGTGGCTGGCAGTTTCCTCATAGAATTACTTACTGATGTGTTTTTGCCTTTTTGGCACCCGCTGTTTTCTATGTTTCGTTGGTGGATCTTTGTGTCGACTCTAGCTGATCCGTGAGAAGTTGTCATAATTTGTGTATGAACTGAAGAAAGCAATAAAGCAGCCATATACATCATTTTGATGCAGAGGCTGTGATATGTCCCCCATTTCGAAAAAAGGAACAAACATAGGATATATTTCTATAAATCAAACAACTAATGTAGGAAAAAAAACCATAGGATCTAAATGCTACACAATTCTTATAGAAGTCCTACGAATTAAAGAAGCCCTCATGCAGTACGGAGATGAAGAGGAAGAAAAAAAAAGCAATGGATATATATTATATAGTGCATACATTATTAATGCTCTTGAGAGCTAACAAGTGCTCATCAAACAACGGGTCCTCGATAGCTAAGTACGAAGTGGATCCTGCGGTAGAAAGCACGAGCCTGGAACCGTCGGCCCTGGAAGATGATAGCCGGTTTAGTTGGCACCGCCTGCCAGCAAGGACTCAACGAAAATCCGGCATGGCGATGGAAACATACCCAGGAGCTTCGTACCCACCAGGTTGGCGAGAAACGAGCGATTTCTCAACTTGGGTAGGAATGGCGCTGAAACCAGCCGCCATGGAAGAAAGACGGTTAAATTGTTTGATCCGCTAGCCAGCCAGAAGGCAGAGAAACTTCGGCATGGCGATGGAAACATACCGGGGAGCTTCGTACCCACCATCTTGGCGAAACACGGTCGATTTCTCGGCATCGGTAGGAAGGGCGACACTTGAACGGGCGGCCCTGGAAGAAAGACGGTCAAATAGCTGGTTCTCCCGGGTAAAAAAAATAGTTGGATCTGTTTGCCTTGCTGTAATCTGCGTTCATGGGGGCAAAGAAAGCACATGGCGATAAAAACCTACCAGGACTCTTGCTGGATTACTCTGCCCTGACCCAACAAGCCCGAAGCAGACTGAGCTTGCGATGGAAGCGCAGACTGAGCTTGCGATGGAAGCGCAGACATGCCTGTCCGCCGGCGCCGCTGGTACACTTTCAAAGTCGGAGTTTGCAGGACTTTCAGCGGGATGGATTTCACCGCGGATTTAGTCTCAGACAACAACGCCTCCTTCCTCTTCTTACACTTCTTCATGTTCTTCTTAGACAACTTGTTGAACGATGGATGAATCGCTGGAGGAAGAAGGAAGGGACAAGCAGGTGGGGATAGAAGGGGTCGGTGTAGAGCTCTCCGGGGAGGGTTCCCCGGGGAGGAGGATGAAAACTGGAACGAACAGGACAGGGATGGGACTGGGCAATCTTGTCCGTCCATCCAAAATCAAAGGGCGGGAGCACATAAGACTTTGGGCCATTGACAGGCTGGTCCTGCCACAGGCGGACCCCAAGTTTCAGCGATTCAATGTCAGTGAAAAGATGGGCAATGTAAAAGAATCTTGTTCGGGGTCGGCCGCGGAAGCCAAATCTCTGTGTCCCAAAGTCTACTAGTAGTCTACTCCTATATAGGTATAGCTGCATAGCCATCATACCATTGCATTGATCGAGCTGTACGCCTTTACCACTCTGATTCAGGTACAAAATATTAGTGTTCTCTTGTCAAATCAAAGGCCATGTCAGTTTGACGAAATGGACGTTCTTTAACTCACAAACTACTCCAAGGACATCATTTACGGACTACTGAAGCCATGTACATAATTTCTGGATCGATTTAGTAATTTGCTACAACTGTAATATTATTTCCAATTTTCAGCAATTTATTTGAATTTTAGGATTTTACTTATAAATTTCGCTAATTGACATGTGTAGGAAAGATAGAAAACAACTAGTGTATGCATGACCAATTAATCTGACTAAATAAATCTTATAGTGGCCACTTTGCATCACTCAAACTGAGAGGGCATGTTAGATTCATATGATAGAATAATGGAGAATCGCTATGACATATGCCTCCTTGAATCCTACGGGAAAGAAATCTACATGAATTGGTAGAGCTAGGTGTGTGATGGTATCATCGGAAAGACAAAGGAAATTTCTATAGAGATTGAGAGTGCATAGCATAGTTGTCACAGATGCATATGAATTTTTCCAAGAGGTCTAACCTCTTATTAGAAATCCTATAGGGTTGTACTAGTATAAGAAAACAATACATAGAAATTTTGGAGGATTCAATTCTTCAAATCAAACAAGCTATATAGGGGGAAAATCATATCCTTTGATTCGTACAATTTGTATAGGAGTTATGTAGGATTTGACTATAGGAGTTATGTAGGATTTGACTATAGGATTTGAATATTTGTACGGTTGTGTAATATTTTTACCCAGATCAATTCACATACCACCGGTTATGTATTTTTTTGGGCTATAAAAATAGGAGGTGTGGTATATTTGATGTGTGTAGAGATAATCTCACCATCTTATAGCCACCCCTAACATTTCGAGCAAACAAAAAAAAATCTATACCACTACCCACCTCTCGTCCTACACTCAATTCCTACACAACCAAACAACAAAAATTGGCTATCCTAGCCAGGTGGTTGGGGATACTCTCATCCCATAAACCTATCCCCTAAACCAAACAACCCCTAATATGGAGGGAAGGAAAACCTAGTATCTGATACTGTACAAAAACACATAAAGCAATCTGGAACCGTCCACATAGAATCAACGGGCCAGAGCAGATGCCTTCTTTGGGAAGGGTCTTGCGCGGAAGCCAAGGAATCCTCTGCGTCGACAATCTGGTGTAGCAGTAAAATAGACCATCATAGCGGAACATTGATGGAGTCACTACAATGCGTCCGAATCCGGGTATAGTCTTGTCATATCAATGGCCATGTCAGTTTCTCCAGATATAATCTATCCGTTAGCTAGTACTACTACTCTAGAGGCTGACGCCACATGCAGAAGTTGTACAGTACTACGACTACTATCGAGTATCGACTAGTCCGATCACGTCCAGGTCGCAACTACTCAAAAATGGCCGTAAAGAAAATGCAGAAGTAGGATGGGGCCACGACAAAAGACATACATCTATTTATGGACAGAGGTAGTATCATATCAGCATGCATTAGCATCTCATTTGCAACTAGTTGCACTCGCATCCTATTATCGGATATCACACTTCTGCACTTTTAAAAAATATGAAGAAAAACAAAACTGGGACACATATTATGTTGTGTATTGCTCCACAGGTCACAGATGAGTATGTAAAAAAAATTCTAGCTTGCACAAAAAAGACAAATGATATGTGAATAGTTAAGGAATATTATTCACTTTGGTCTTTTCTTTTTTCCACAGCTCACATATGGTCACCTTTTGAAACAAATGTTTAGATGTGCGAAAGATACAACATAACCCGTGACTATGATTTGAATTTACATTTTTTTACAAACTCGAAATGTGACATCCGACAATAAGATGAGGGATCAACTAGTTGCGAAATGTTTGCACTCCTGACCATGCATCTGAATCTATCTACTAGACTACTACAACAACATACAAAATGCACCAGTTTTGAACTAGAGATGTAACAGCAGTACTAACCGTTGGTTTCCAAAATCTAACGCTTGTGATTAGAGGGATTCGCGTCAAGAGATACCACAACAGCATACACTTCTTTCTAGAACCATCATGTAGCCATTATGTAGAAGAAGAAAAAAGCAGGGTCACACCAATATCACACGTCCCACTCGATAGTAAGAAAGGTTCCAAGTTATTGTTCCCATTTCTCAACTGGTCATACCTATTTCGATGGTGTAACCTACGTAGTATAAGTTATATATTAGTTGTATGGAAAGTTTGAGCAACATTTAGAACATAATTTTGTACTCCTAATTGGTCCAACATGCATGCTAAGATTGGGGTCTTCACCTTGAAACGGCGAGCGCCGAAAAGCGGGTCAAAATCGCCCAGATCCTCGAAGATATCTACAGGCGCAGCCGCTGTATGAGAGACGGAGTGGGAAACGAGTGGGGCGATGTATGAGAGACGGAGTGGGGGTGTAGTATGTACTATAGTAAGACGGCGAGACGGCGAGGTCAGAGTGATTAAGACTAGTCACAATGGGAAGTACGTAGTACGTAGTATCATACACTACTAGTTTGTGATACTACCTCCACAATGCATAGTATCATAATATGGTTCATACTTATGTCATATTTAAAGTTTTGTAGAATCTCAATGCAAATGTGTGTACATGATGTATTTGTCATGAAGTTTTCTAAGTTTTCTAGGTTTATGTGTTATAATACTACTCTCATATCTCACCTCATAATTGATGTGACACATTAGATTTTTGCCAACATGGCATGTATGATACTACTTACGAGCCTTAAAAGCACTTTTTTGTGATGTTGATCAAATTGTACTCTAAAATTGTCACTGGACAACAGGTCGGCCTATTGCAAACTTGTTTGAATGAGCTAAAATAGTTAGAAATCTAGAAAATTTGTCACTTCAATGAATTTTCATCCTATAACGTTTACTTAATTTGAAAAACGAATGGGGACGTTTGCCATAATGGGACAATCATTTCTACAAAAAAGAATAAGATGGAAAGTCTCGCAATGTTATTTATCATGACAACATTGACAATGTCACAACCGTGGGGTGATTAGGGAATCCACTCCGCTAGAAAAAACAAACTTATATAAGGCATGTGTGGCAATGCAGTTTGTCTACCTTATACACATATCTAGATGTGTAGCTATATATGGATTTTATTTTCCAACTTTAGATGATCAGTTTATAGTTCACCATTTAATTAGAATTCATAATTTTTGGGAATAAAATACTTGGAGGTACCCTGCAAGTGTGGTACCACAAACTAAGCCCAAACATGGGTCCCAATAGTACAACATAGCGCGCATAGGAAGTTTGAGCAAATTTGAAACCAACCAAATGAGGTAGAAACAAATCAGAAAAAAGTTGTGAAACATGTGCATGGAGCCATCACATGACATGTACTTACTACTAACAAGTAAAAAATATAAAACCCTATCATACATAGAGGTTTGGGGTGAAGAGTTATTATTCACACACATATAGAATAAATATGGACTGCTTTTGGCTTTCTACCCATTAATTTGAGCAAGCTTCATGCAGTGTCCACTTCAAACTTGACAACATTGGAACCATAGCTGCTTGAGTTCGCCTCGCTAGCCTCTTCCCATATGTAAGCTTAATTAATTGGTTACACTACGAAAACCACAATCAACTTCTGAATAATGCATGCATTGCCCCCCTTTTGCACATATGCAACTTTGCAAAGTAGGGATTTTTGGTTTACCACACATTAGTGTGTTGTTTTCTTTTTATTAGGACCCATGTTTGGTAGCCACATTTTTCCAAAGCCAAAGTGTGGTTAGCCAAAAAAAAAAGCTAGTATGGCTAGCCACCAAATTGTGGCTTAAAATATTAAAGCCAAACTTTGTCAAAACTTTGTAAAAAAAAGTTGAGTCTATGACAAATGGACCATATATACATGCAATGAAGTGTGATAAGCCAAATTGTGGCAAAAACCAAACACATGCCAAATAAACTATATGCATGGCTGCCAAATTTTGGCTTCTTGACAAATTGTGGCTAGGAACCAAACATGCCCTTGCTGGCCAAAGGGGTCCGAATATGTGTTTTGTTTATTCGCTATCATGTGCAGTACGTGTGTGCACAATACCACAAATCAAAATTTCACGGGTAGGCCAAACATGCATGCATGGTAGGCGAATCGCCATTTCGAAGGCTAATTTGTCAAACTAGCTTACCATGAAACCATCATGTGTACTCCAATTAATTAAGTTCGGATATGAATGGTGGTCATCAACCAAACTAAAAAGAATTCAAAATTTGGGATGATATAGGGATGTGCCCTATTGTTGTGGAATCAGAAAACATTAGCCAACGAAAATGTGGGTTGCATCCAAGTATAGTAGCTCACAAAGTCGATTGCCAAGAAGTTTTTGCCTAAATTTGAAATAAAGCCAAAATGAGGTTCAAACTTATTGAAATCAGCAAGCAAGGCAATCACGAAGTCACCAATTACTACTTTTATCTAGGAAAAATAACAAACATGATGGCATGCAAATATTCTTGAGAAGCAGAATCATTCTGTAAATATATATTTTTGGAACCATGCATGTTGGACATTGATTCGCTTCTTGCCACATGGGTGAGCTAGCTTGGTTACCGCAAGAACCATGCATGGCGAACTTTCGAATCATGACCCCTTTTTTAAGAGATCAATGAAAAACTTCTTATTTTCGACTATACTTTGCCAAATACAGTTTTTTTGGTTTTCCACATAAAGTCTTTTCATTTTTATTGGCCGAATTAAGGGGGGCAAAATTAAAAGGATGTATTTGTGAAGTGGCTACCGCGTGTATTGCGCACACTACCACCTATACAATTTTCACAAGAGGGTGACATGGTTGGATGGCCATGCATTTCCATGGTTTGTTGGATTATCTCATCATGTAGTATATAATAAATTAATTTTGTAAATATTTTTCAATTCAAGTATTAACGATGGTTATATTACAACTCAAATAAATTGGGAAAATACTGGGGTTCGCCTCCCTAGAATCAATCTTGCCCGTCCATTTCCTATCAACTGACTATAGGGAGTACTAGATTTAAATGGCGGTTGGAGTTAATTCCTCAACCTCATCGCAGTATTATTCCCATCTGTCCCCACTAAACAACCCCTGGCGGTTCGTTCTCCCCTGCATTTCGGCAAGTTCCAAAAAACCCCATTGTTTGCAGTTGCTCTCCCTCCCTCCCCCTCAATCCCTCCGATCAGTTCGACGTGCTTCAGCGCTGCCATGGCCGACGGCGGCCTGTTTACGCTAAAGAGGAGCGTCGTTCCCCATGGGACGACCAAGGTGAACGTGGTCTACACGAATGACCCTTCCGTTCTCGAGCACACCCTCAAGATGTACGAACAAAAGCTACTAGAGGACAGGTCCAGGTTCGTCGGCCTCGACCTAGAATACACTGCGGACCAAGTAAGTACCGCCGTCGTTCAGTTGGCCATGGACGACCACGTCCTGGTGTACCATTTCTGCAGGTATGTTCTTCACATGCCTTCCTTTATCCTTTTGTTTTTTAATATAGAAACTCTTCCTTTATCTTGGATCTGCTTTTTTATTTCGACATAGACTAGGTTCTAACTTGTATGAAAACACGAACAAACTAACTTGTATGAAAAATGTGGTCTGGAACGTAATATCCAACATACTTGTATAATTTTTTTGGATTGACCACGATATCTAGTTTCATGATTTTGGTACTCAAAATTTGCACAAATTTCATGTACTCATACTCACCGATAATCGGCATGGATGTCAAGATATTAACATATAGTAACTGAATCTTAACTTGACACTTAAATAATTAGATCATATAGTCGCAACAATAATTCATGTTATTTTGATGTGTATCACTGATGCAAAATCATTGTTTCACTGCAACAAGTATACAGTTTACTGGAAGAAAAATATGTGTACTATTTCAGCATATACGATCTTACAAGATTGATTTGTGTTAACATGCAGGAGTCCTGATAATCTGGCACTGCAAGAATTCCTTCAACATAAAGGAATTTGTTTCACAACTGTTGACATCAGGGGTGACTCTAGCAGGTTTGCTAGAGATGGCATTAAAATTCCTAAACATAATTGGATTGACATTCAGGATATGATCAATTTCAATGGTCCTGGCAATAGGACTGGCATGGGTGATTTGGCAGCCGCCATCATTGACCCATCTTACAAAGACATGAAGACCAAGTTCCCTACTAGCAGCCACGATCAATGGGAGTGCATGCCATTGCCTGAAGTAAACTTGAGGTATGCTGCGATTGATGGGTATGTCAGTTTTGAGTTGTACAGGCGACTCAAAAAAATCAATGATGGGCAGCGTCAAGCACAACCAATTCCAAGGGAAGTGGTTTGCCCGGATTGCAAGGAAGCGGCTAGGTTGGCCGCTCTTCCCCCTGCCTGGCGCGACGAGAAGAAGCAGTGTGTCGGGACAACCTACTGGGAATTTGTATCTTATTGCTTTAGGCACAACATACCATTTGATCCGAAGAAAATGCCACCATGGATAAAGGACCCGTGCGAGCCTACTTCGGGGTCTCCGTGGGATGGCGGTTCACATGGTGAGCAAGCTAGGGCAACGGCTGGATGTGGTGAGCTAGCAAGGGCAGGGCCTGTATCTGGTTGGGAAGCTCCAACAAGGATTCCCGACACACGAAGTGCGAACGAGTGCAGAACTTGGACTGCCAACCCATGGGAGGCAGGTACAAGCGGCACCGGCAAGCGCATCAAGAGGGATGATGATAATTGGTGAACTAGGCTGGCGTTATATGTTTCCAAGATTGTACATAAGTTTAGAATTATGAACTGGTAGTATTGTTTAGGTGATGTAATTACTTTTGCAACAATGTGTATGAGGTTTCAGAATCACGCATCCTTATTTAAACATGTTTAAAACATGGAAATGAAAAGGTAAGCCTGCATCCTTCTTAGTCACTCCAAAATTAAGCTTTTGGGAAGGTATTTGAAATTTCCATGTTTGAAACCCAAAACGACTTCTCTTCGTGATTGACTTCATAAGACAAAGTTCAGGCTTAGGGGTAGATACATGATTTTTCTGGTTTGAATATGACTAGACCTTGTTTATCAACTTGAGTGCTTACTATATGACATAAGAAGGCTATGTGCTTTGGTTTTTCATTTTTTTTTGAATCTTGGTCAATTCCTAGGTACGGTTTGACCAAGATTTGAACAAGTTTAAAATATGAAAATAAAATGTAAGCCCGGTCTGGATCCTTCTTAGTCACTCTGAAATGAAGCTTTTGGGAGGTTTTTGAAATTTCCATGTGTTTGAAACCCAAAACCACTTCTCTTCATGCTTGACTTCGTAAGATAGATTTTAGGGTTAGGGGTAGATACGTACATGATTTTTCTAAGTATTTTTATGCCCATTTGAATCTTGGTCAAATCATAGGTTTGACCAAGATTTAAACATGTTTAAAATATGAAAATGAAAAGCTAAGCCTGCATCCTTCTTAGTCACTCCAAAATGAAGTTTTTGGGAAGGTTTTTGAAATTTCCATGATTGAAACCCAAAAACGACTTCTCTTCGTGCTTGACTTCATAAGACAAAGTTTAGGGTTAGGGGTAGATACATGATTTTTCTGGTTTGAATATGTCTAGACCTTGTTTATCAACTTGAGTGCTTATTATATGACATAAGAAGGCTATGTGCTTTGGTTTTTCATTTTTTTATACCCATTTGAATCTTGGTCAAATCCTAGGTTTGACCAAGATTTGAACAAGTTTAAAACATAAAAATAAAAGGTATAAGCTCGACCTGGATCCTTCTTAGTCACTCTAAATTGAAGCTTTTGGGGGGTTCTTGAAATTTCCATGTTTGAAACCCAAAACCACGTCTCTTCATGCTTGACTTCATAAGACAGAGTTTAGGGTTAGGGTAGATACATGATTTGTCTGGTTTGAATATGTCTTGACCTTGTTTATCAACTTGAATGCTTAATATATGACATAAGAATACTATGTGCTTTGGTTTTCATTTTTTGATTTTTTCTGAATTTTTATGCCCATTTGATCTTGGTCAAATCCTAGGTTTAACCAAGGTTTAAACAAGTTTAAAACATGAAAATGAAAAGGTAAGCCTGCATCCTTCTTAGTCACTCCAAAATGAGGCTTTTGGGAAGGTTTTTGAAATTTCCATGTTTGAAATCCAAAACGACTTCTCTTCGTGCTTGACTTCATAAGACAAAGTTTAGGGTTAGGGGTAGATACAAGATTTTTCTGGTTTGAATATCTCTAGACCTTGTTTACCAACTTGAGTGCTTACTATATATGACATAAGAAGGCTATGTGCTTTGGTTTTTCAGTTTTTTTGAATTTTTATACCCATTTGAATCTTGGTCAAATCCTAGGTACGGTTTGACCAAGATTTGAACATGTTTAAAACATGAAAATAAAAGGTAAGCATGGATCCTTCTTAGTAACTCTAAAATGAAGCTTTTGGGAGGTTTTTGAAATTTCCATGTTTGAAACCCAAAACCACTTCTCTTCATGCTTGATCGACTTCATAAGACAGAATTTAGGGTTAGTGGGTAGATACATGATTTGTCTGGTTTGAATATGTTTAGACCTTGTTTATCAACTTGAATGCTTACTATATGACATAAGAATACTATGTGCTTTAGTTTTCATTTTTTTGATTTTTTCTGATTTTTTTGCACATTTGATCTTGGTCAAATCCTAGGTTTAACCAAGATTTAAACATGTTTAAGACATGAAAATGAAAAGGTAAGCCTGCATCCTTCTTAGTCACTCCAAAATGAAGCTTTTGGGAAGGTTTTTGAAATTTCCATGTTTGAAACCCAAAACCAGTTCTCTTCATGCTTTACTTCATAAGACAGAGTTTAGGGTTAGGGGTAGATATACGTGATTTGTCTAGTTTGAATATGTCTAGACCTTGTTTTATCAACTTGAATTCTTACTATATGACATAAAAAAAACTATGTGGTTTGGTTTGATAGTTCATTGTTCATAATTCATAGTTGATCATACATACGGATCATACATACAGAATTGCGCGATCCTTATCGCGACTTCTAACCTATCTAGTCGTCGAGGAAGATGATGGTCGCGTTCTCCTCCGCATCCCGCGCCTCCTTCTCCTTCACGGCGGCGATGGCCGCCGCCTTGTCTTCTTCCTCCGCCCTCTTCTTGTCGGCATCGTCCTTGAGGGACGCGGCCAGCGCCTTCAAGAAGAGGGGGTCTTCCCCTTCCTCCGCCTCCTCCGCCTCCTCGCCGGCTGGCGGCGCGAATCCGCCGCTGGTGCTCGCCTCCCACGCCGCCTTCGACCGGCGGTTCCTCTCCCGGTCGGCGCGCCATTTGTTGAAGACGGGGCCGCTCATCGGTTTGAGCGGCGGATCCGCCTTGTACCAGAGCCCGCCCGGGGCGAACTCGCGGAGCGACGACGGCATGTACAGGGAGCCTCTGTACCTGCACGCCGCGCGCCGACTCCCGGCGGCGGACTGCTTGCACTGGAGCCGCCACGCCTCCTCGAGCGTGTCCGGCGCGCGGGATCGCTTCGATCCGCTCGCGGGCGACGCGGAACTGGTACGGCGTGAATACATGGCGAGCGGCGAAGAATCACCACCCTGCAATCAAGGCCAAGCACGCAGCATATGGCCTCTTCCTTACGTCTTTTGCCTGGTTTGTTGCCGGTCAACGCCCCTGCTGCTGGCCCTGATGCTCCTGGTCCTGTTTAAAGTTCAGCATTAAACTCTATACTATACAACTGTCGTGGTCTTGTGATGTACAGTAGTACTCTTTTGATGCATTTGTGATGTAGTAGTACTGTACTTTTTTTTGAACTGATATAGTACTATCTAAGAAAAGTACTCCCTCCGATTCACATTCTTTTTAGCACCAAGAAATATGGATCGGATCACCGGAGCGAGGGAGTAAATTACCCTTTTGTTGTGGCTTATTTTGGCTTTGGCAAAAGCCAAAAAAAGCACCTAAATAGGTGCTTTTTGGGCTTTTGGATTTTGGAAGCCAAAAGAATAGAATCTTTGTTCTTGGCTTCCAAAATCCAAAAGCCCAAAAAAGCACCTATTTACGTGCTTTTTTTGGCTTTTGCCAAAGCCAAAAGCCAAAAAAAGCCACAACAAAAGGGCCATAAACATGGCATCTCGTGCATGAAGCTTGACAGATTGATCGGGTTGGCTAGAACGGCTAAACAATGCTGCTCATTAGGCAAATGCATGCCATGTACGATAGTATACATCCAGTAAAGAAGTCTATACTGACATAAAAAAGACTACATTGGGGATGAGAGTCAATTGGGGCATCTACAATACAGAAAATCTTGCTCGTAGTTGATTTTGGCTAAGAGGGTTTTGTGCCCATATTTGTATCTTGGTATAATCCTAGGTTTGACAATGATTTAAACAAGTTTAAAATATGAAAATGAAAAGGTAAGCATGGATACTTCTTAGTCACTCTAAAATGAAGCTTTTGGGAGGTTTTTGATATTTCCATGTTTGAAACCAAGAACCACTTCTCTTCATGCTTGGCTTCATAAGATAAAGTTTAGGGGTTAGGGGGTAGATACATGATTTGTTTGGTTTGAATATGTCTAGACCTTGTTTATCAGCTTGAATGCTTACTATATGACATAAGAAGACTATGTACTTTGGTTTTTCATTTTTTTTTAAATTTTATGCCCATTTGAATCTTGGTCAAATACACTAGCTATGACCAAGATGTAAACAAGTTTAAAACATGAAAATGAAAAGGTAAGCATGGATCCTTCTTAGTCACTCTAAAATGAAGCTTTTGGGGGGTTCTTGAAATTTCCAAGTTTGAAACCCAAAACCACTTCTCTTCATGCTTGACTTCATAAGACAGAGTTTAGGGTTAGGGGGTAAATACATGATTTGTCTAGTTTGTTGTTTAGACCTTGTTTACCAACTACTAGTTCGATTTTGGGCTACTAATATAAAATTAAAATAAGTTGAACTAGTATTCCTCTAAAAAATCATTTTGGTATGCATTGTTTGATACTTTTCATAGCTATAGTGCATCACAAATTTATGATTTCATGCTTTGCTTTGCCAATTTCGATTTTTTCTAACCACCTTCTCTTTGATTTCAAATTTAGGTCAAACTATCGATGCCTACTATGTGTTCTACTTGAATTGGATGCAGCGTGCGCACATGTTTTGCCATTGTTCTGGGCTTCCACACATCTTTGGGGCATCCAAGTATTTAAGTTACCTTGTTTTTTTGAATTGTAATTCATACCCTTCCTCCCAATTTTTATGCACATTTGAATCTTGGTCAAATCCTAAGTTTGACCAAGATTTGAACAAGTTTAAAACATGAAAATGAAAAGGTAAGCCTGAATCCTTCTTAGTCACTCAAAAATGAGAAGCTTTTGGGAGTTTTTTGAAATTTCCATGTTTGAAACCCAAAACCACTTCTCTTCATGCTTGACTTCATAAGACAGAGTTTAGGGTTAGGGGGTAGATACATGATTTGTCTAGTTTGTTGTTTAGACCTTGTTTATCAACTTGAATGCTTACTATATGACATAATAATACTATGTGCTTTGGTTTTCATTTTTTTTGATTTTTTCTGAATTTTTATGCCCATTTGATCTTGGTCAAATCCTAGGCTTAACCAATATTTAAACAAGTTTAAAACATGAAAATGAAAAGGTAAGCCTGTATCCTTCTTAGTCACTCCAAAATGAAGCTTTTGGGAAGGTTTTTGAAATTTCCATGTTTGAAATCCAAAACGACTTCTCTTCGTGCTTGACTTCATAAGACAAAGTTTAGGGCTAGGGGTAGAAACATGATTTTTCTGGTTTGAATATGTCTAGACCTTGTTTACCAACTTGAGTGCTTACTATATGACATAAGAAGGCTATATGCTTTGGTTTTTCATTTTTTTTGAAATTTTATGCCCATTTGAATCTTGATCAAATCCTAGGTACAGTTTGACCAAGATTTGAACAATTTTAAAACATGAAAATAAAAGGTAAGCCCGACCTGGATCCTTTAGTCACTCTAAAATGAAGCTTTTGGGGGGTTCTTGAAATTTCCAAGTTTGAAACCCAAAACCACTTCTCTTCATGCTTGACTACATAAGATAGAGTTTAGGGTTAGGGGTAGATACATGATTTTTCTTGTTTGAATATATCTAGACCTTGTTTATATCAACTTTAATGCTAACTATATATGACATAAGAAAACTATGTGCTTTGGTTTTTAATTTTTCTGATTTTTTTATTTTGATAGATGCACATTTGAATCTTTGTCAAATCCTAGGTTTGACCAAGATTTAAACAAGTATAAAACATGAAAATGAAAAGGGGAAGCCTGTATCCTTTCTTAGTCACTCTAAAATGAAGTTTTTGGGATGTTCTTGAAATTTTCATGTTTGAAACCCAAAACCACTTCTCTTCATGCTTGACTTCATAAGATAGAGTTTAGGGGCTAGGGGATAGATACATGATTTGCCTAGGTTTGAATATGCATGTCCAAACCTTGTTTATCAACTTGAATGCTTACTATATGACATAAGAAGACTATATGCTTTTGTTTTTCATTTTTCTGATTTTTTTAAAATTTTATGCCCATTTGAATCTTTTGGTCAAATCCTTGGTTTAATTTGACACGGATTTAAACAAGTTTAAAATATGAAAATGAAAAGGTGGTAAGCAGGCATGTATCCTTCTTATATATATTAGTCACTCTAAAATGAAGCTTTTGGGAGGTTTTTGAAATTTCCATGTTTGAAACCCAAAACCACTTCTCTTCATGTTGTTGACTTCATAAGATAGAGTTTAGGGGTTAGGGGTATAGATACATGACTTGTCTTGTTTGAATATGTGTCTAGACCTTGTTTATCAACTTTAATGCTTACTATATGACATAAGAACACTATGCGCTTTAATTTGGTTTTTAATTTTTTTAAATTTTGATGCACATTTTGAATCTTGGTCAAATCCTAGGTTTGACCGAGATTTGAACAAGTTTAAAACAAGAAAATAAAAGGTAAGCCCGCCAGACTGGATCCTTTCTTAGTCACTCTATAATGAAGCTTTTAGGGGGGTTGTTGAAAATGTAAGCATGTATCCTTCTTAGTACGTCACACCACAATGAAGCTTTTGGGAGGGTTTTTGAAATGTCCATGTTTGAAACCCAAAACGACTTCTCTTCGTGCTTGACTTCATAATTAAGACAAAGTTTAGGGTTAGGGGTATATAGATACATGATTTTTCTGGTTTGAATATGTCTAGACTTTGTTTATCAACTAGCTTGAGTGCTTACTATATGGCATATATAAGAAGCTAGGCTATGTGCTTTGGTTTTTCATTTTTTTTGAATTTTTATGCCCATTTGAATCTTGGTCAAATCCTAGGTACGTACGGTTTGACCAAGATTTGAACATGTTTAAAACATGAAAATAAAAGGTAAGCATGGATCCTTCTTAGTCACTCTAAAATGAAGCTTTTGGGAGGTTTTTGAAATTTCCATGTTTGAAACCCAAAACCACTTCTCTTCATGCTTGGCTTCGTAAGATAGAGTTTAGGGTTTGGGGTAGATACGTACATGATTTTTCTAAGTATTTTTACGCCCATTTGAATCTTCGTCAAATCCTAAGTTTGACCAAGATTTGAACAAGTTTAAAAACATGAAAATGAAAAGGGTAAGCCTGGATCCTTGTTTAGGGTTAGGGGGTAGATACATGATTTTTGTGGTTTGAATATGGCAGACCTTGTTTATCACCTTGATATATGACATAGGAAGACGGTGTGCTTTTGTTTTTCTTTTTTTTGAATTTTTATGCCCATTTGAATCTTGGTCAAGTCATAGGTTTGACCAAGATTTAAACATGTTTAAAACATGAAAATGAAAAAGTAAGCCTGGATCCTTCTTAGTCACTCCAAAATGTACCAATTGATAAATGAGTTAACTTGGCTTCATGGAAAAAATAATGTCATGTAAATGATTTAACTTGGCTTTCGTACCCTTGAATCCATAGGAAACTTTGTATAAATGTAGTAGTATAATAATCAACCGAGTTTTTACATCAACAGGTCTGTCACTTACGTGTGGTGCCCATGCGTGAGGTCCCACACTTCAGTGAGCACAAGTCACGTGCAATAGGTACGCAAACTCCCAGCCATTTTCTTTGTCAAGAGAAGACGCATCAGGATGCGTATTGGAAGTATGTGGGTCCTTCTGGATCCTTCGGTTGTCCCTCTCACAAAAAAAACAAATCTCTCTCATTCTCGGCCTCGCTCGACTCGCTCGCTCGCTCCTGCTCACTGACAAACCCTGCACAAAAGTCAACATCATCACCCGAAAAAGGGGAGACACCATAATTCTCTCCCTTCTTCTCTCCTTCCGAGTGATCCCTCTTCCTCCGAGTTTCACTCGACGGGCAAACACACATGTGCTGCATAGTAATAATAAAAAAGTAGAAAAATCGACCTACGAATCTATGATTAAATAGGTTAAACTAGGGTTTTGCCCACTACTACAGATCAAGTTCAGAAATATCCAACTACTAGTTCGATTTTGGGCTACTAATATAAAATTAAAATAAGTTGAACTAGTATTCCTCTAAAAAATCATTTTGGTATGCATTGTTTGATACTTTTCATAGCTATAGTGCATCACAAATTTATGATTTCATGCTTTGCTTTGCCAATTTCGATTTTTTCTAACCACCTTCTCTTTGATTTCAAATTTAGGTCAAACTATCGATGCCTACTATGTGTTCTACTTGAATTGGATGCAGCGTGCGCACATGTTTTGCCATTGTTCTGGGCTTCCACACATCTTTGGGGCATCCAAGTATTTAAGTTACCTTGTTTTTTTGAATTGTAATTCATACCCTTCCTCCCAATTTTTATGCACATTTGAATCTTGGTCAAATCCTAAGTTTGACCAAGATTTGAACAAGTTTAAAACATGAAAATGAAAAGGTAAGCCTGAATCCTTCTTAGTCACTCAAAAATGAGAAGCTTTTGGGAGTTTTTTGAAATTTCCATGTTTGAAACCCAAAACCACTTCTCTTCATGCTTGACTTCATAAGACAGAGTTTAGGGTTAGGGGGTAGATACATGATTTGTCTAGTTTGTTGTTTAGACCTTGTTTATCAACTTGAATGCTTACTATATGACATAATAATACTATGTGCTTTGGTTTTCATTTTTTTGATTTTTTCTGAATTTTTATGCCCATTTGATCTTGGTCAAATCCTAGGCTTAACCAATATTTAAACAAGTTTAAAACATGAAAATGAAAAGGTAAGCCTGTATCCTTCTTAGTCACTCCAAAATGAAGCTTTTGGGAAGGTTTTTGAAATTTCCATGTTTGAAATCCAAAACGACTTCTCTTCGTGCTTGACTTCATAAGACAAAGTTTAGGGCTAGGGGTAGAAACATGATTTTTCTGGTTTGAATATGTCTAGACCTTGTTTACCAACTTGAGTGCTTACTATATGACATAAGAAGGCTATATGCTTTGGTTTTTCATTTTTTTTGAAATTTTATGCCCATTTGAATCTTGATCAAATCCTAGGTACAGTTTGACCAAGATTTGAACAATTTTAAAACATGAAAATAAAAGGTAAGCCCGACCTGGATCCTTTAGTCACTCTAAAATGAAGCTTTTGGGGGGTTCTTGAAATTTCCAAGTTTGAAACCCAAAACCACTTCTCTTCATGCTTGACTACATAAGATAGAGTTTAGGGTTAGGGGTAGATACATGATTTTTCTTGTTTGAATATATCTAGACCTTGTTTATATCAACTTTAATGCTAACTATATATGACATAAGAAAACTATGTGCTTTGGTTTTTAATTTTTCTGATTTTTTTATTTTGATAGATGCACATTTGAATCTTTGTCAAATCCTAGGTTTGACCAAGATTTAAACAAGTATAAAACATGAAAATGAAAAGGGGAAGCCTGTATCCTTTCTTAGTCACTCTAAAATGAAGTTTTTGGGATGTTCTTGAAATTTTCATGTTTGAAACCCAAAACCACTTCTCTTCATGCTTGACTTCATAAGATAGAGTTTAGGGGCTAGGGGATAGATACATGATTTGCCTAGGTTTGAATATGCATGTCCAAACCTTGTTTATCAACTTGAATGCTTACTATATGACATAAGAAGACTATATGCTTTTGTTTTTCATTTTTCTGATTTTTTTTAAAATTTTATGCCCATTTGAATCTTTTGGTCAAATCCTTGGTTTAATTTGACACGGATTTAAACAAGTTTAAAATATGAAAATGAAAAGGTGGTAAGCAGGCATGTATCCTTCTTATATATATTAGTCACTCTAAAATGAAGCTTTTGGGAGGTTTTTGAAATTTCCATGTTTGAAACCCAAAACCACTTCTCTTCATGTTGTTGACTTCATAAGATAGAGTTTAGGGGTTAGGGGTATATATACATGACTTGTCTTGTTTGAATATGTGTCTAGACCTTGTTTATCAACTTTAATGCTTACTATATGACATAAGAACACTATGCGCTTTAATTTGGTTTTTAATTTTTTTAAATTTTGATGCACATTTTGAATCTTGGTCAAATCCTAGGTTTGACCGAGATTTGAACAAGTTTAAAACAAGAAAATAAAAGGTAAGCCCGCCAGACTGGATCCTTTCTTAGTCACTCTATAATGAAGCTTTTAGGGGGGTTGTTGAAAATGTAAGCATGTATCCTTCTTAGTACGTCACACCACAATGAAGCTTTTGGGAGGGTTTTTGAAATGTCCATGTTTGAAACCCAAAACGACTTCTCTTCGTGCTTGACTTCATAATTAAGACAAAGTTTAGGGTTAGGGGTATATAGATACATGATTTTTCTGGTTTGAATATGTCTAGACTTTGTTTATCAACTAGCTTGAGTGCTTACTATATGGCATATATAAGAAGCTAGGCTATGTGCTTTGGTTTTTCATTTTTTTTTGAATTTTTATGCCCATTTGAATCTTGGTCAAATCCTAGGTACGTACGGTTTGACCAAGATTTGAACATGTTTAAAACATGAAAATAAAAGGTAAGCATGGATCCTTCTTAGTCACTCTAAAATGAAGCTTTTGGGAGGTTTTTGAAATTTCCATGTTTGAAACCCAAAACCACTTCTCTTCATGCTTGGCTTCGTAAGATAGAGTTTAGGGTTTGGGGTAGATACGTACATGATTTTTCTAAGTATTTTTACGCCCATTTGAATCTTCGTCAAATCCTAAGTTTGACCAAGATTTGAACAAGTTTAAAAACATGAAAATGAAAAGGGTAAGCCTGGATCCTTGTTTAGGGTTAGGGGGTAGATACATGATTTTTGTGGTTTGAATATGGCAGACCTTGTTTATCACCTTGATATATGACATAGGAAGACGGTGTGCTTTTGTTTTTCTTTTTTTTGAATTTTTATGCCCATTTGAATCTTGGTCAAGTCATAGGTTTGACCAAGATTTAAACATGTTTAAAACATGAAAATGAAAAAGTAAGCCTGGATCCTTCTTAGTCACTCCAAAATGTACCAATTGATAAATGAGTTAACTTGGCTTCATGGAAAAAATAATGTCATGTAAATGATTTAACTTGGCTTTCGTACCCTTGAATCCATAGGAAACTTTGTATAAATGTAGTAGTATAATAATCAACCGAGTTTTTACATCAACAGGTCTGTCACTTACGTGTGGTGCCCATGCGTGAGGTCCCACACTTCAGTGAGCACAAGTCACGTGCAATAGGTACGCAAACTCCCAGCCATTTTCTTTGTCAAGAGAAGACGCATCAGGATGCGTATTGGAAGTATGTGGGTCCTTCTGGATCCTTCGGTTGTCCCTCTCACAAAAAAAAACAAATCTCTCTCATTCTCGGCCTCGCTCGACTCGCTCGCTCGCTCGCTCGCTCCTGCTCACTGACAAACCCTGCACAAAAGTCAACATCATCACCCGAAAAAGGGGAGACACCATAATTCTCTCCCTTCTTCTCTCCTTCCGAGTGATCCCTTCTTCCTCCGAGTTTCACTCGACGGGCAAACACACATGTGCTGCATAGTAATAATAAAAAAGTAGAAAAATCGACCTACGAATCTATGATTAAATAGGTTAAACTAGGGTTTTGCCCACTACTACAGATCAAGTTCAGAAATATCCAACTACTAGTTCGATTTTGGGCTACTAATATAAAATTAAAATAAGTTGAACTAGTATTCCTCTAAAAAATCATTTTGGTATGCATTGTTTGATACTTTTCATAGCTATAGTGCATCACAAATTTATGATTTCATGCTTTGCTTTGCCAATTTCGATTTTTTCTAACCACCTTCTCTTTGATTTCAAATTTAGGTCAAACTATCGATGCCTACTATGTGTTCTACTTGAATTGGATGCAGCGTGCGCACATGTTTTGCCATTGTTCTGGGCTTCCACACATCTTTGGGGCATCCAAGTATTTAAGTTACCTTGTTTTTTTGAATTGTAATTCATACCCTTCCTCCCAATTTTTATGCACATTTGAATCTTGGTCAAATCCTAAGTTTGACCAAGATTTGAACAAGTTTAAAACATGAAAATGAAAAGGTAAGCCTGAATCCTTCTTAGTCACTCAAAAATGAGAAGCTTTTGGGAGTTTTTTGAAATTTCCATGTTTGAAACCCAAAACCACTTCTCTTCATGCTTGACTTCATAAGACAGAGTTTAGGGTTAGGGGGTAGATACATGATTTGTCTAGTTTGTTGTTTAGACCTTGTTTATCAACTTGAATGCTTACTATATGACATAATAATACTATGTGCTTTGGTTTTCATTTTTTTGATTTTTTCTGAATTTTTATGCCCATTTGATCTTGGTCAAATCCTAGGCTTAACCAATATTTAAACAAGTTTAAAACATGAAAATGAAAAGGTAAGCCTGTATCCTTCTTAGTCACTCCAAAATGAAGCTTTTGGGAAGGTTTTTGAAATTTCCATGTTTGAAATCCAAAACGACTTCTCTTCGTGCTTGACTTCATAAGACAAAGTTTAGGGCTAGGGGTAGAAACATGATTTTTCTGGTTTGAATATGTCTAGACCTTGTTTACCAACTTGAGTGCTTACTATATGACATAAGAAGGCTATATGCTTTGGTTTTTCATTTTTTTGAAATTTTATGCCCATTTGAATCTTGATCAAATCCTAGGTACAGTTTGACCAAGATTTGAACAATTTTAAAACATGAAAATAAAAGGTAAGCCCGACCTGGATCCTTTAGTCACTCTAAAATGAAGCTTTTGGGGGGTTCTTGAAATTTCCAAGTTTGAAACCCAAAACCACTTCTCTTCATGCTTGACTACATAAGACAGAGTTTAGGGTTAGGGGTAGATACATGATTTTTCTTGTTTGAATATATCTAGACCTTGTTTATATCAACTTTAATGCTAACTATATATGACATAAGAAAACTATGTGCTTTGGTTTTTAATTTTTCTGATTTTTTTATTTTGATAGATGCACATTTGAATCTTTGTCAAATCCTAGGTTTGACCAAGATTTAAACAAGTATAAAACATGAAAATGAAAAGGGGAAGCCTGTATCCTTTCTTAGTCACTCTAAAATGAAGTTTTTGGGATGTTCTTGAAATTTTCATGTTTGAAACCCAAAACCACTTCTCTTCATGCTTGACTTCATAAGATAGAGTTTAGGGGCTAGGGGATAGATACATGATTTGCCTAGGTTTGAATATGCATGTCCAAACCTTGTTTATCAACTTGAATGCTTACTATATGACATAAGAAGACTATATGCTTTTGTTTTTCATTTTTCTGATTTTTTTAAAATTTTATGCCCATTTGAATCTTTTGGTCAAATCCTTGGTTTAATTTGACACGGATTTAAACAAGTTTAAAATATGAAAATGAAAAGGTGGTAAGCAGGCATGTATCCTTCTTATATATATTAGTCACTCTAAAATGAAGCTTTTGGGAGGTTTTTGAAATTTCCATGTTTGAAACCCAAAACCACTTCTCTTCATGTTGTTGACTTCATAAGATAGAGTTTAGGGGTTAGGGGTATATATACATGACTTGTCTTGTTTGAATATGTGTCTAGACCTTGTTTATCAACTTTAATGCTTACTATATGACATAAGAACACTATGCGCTTTAATTTGGTTTTTAATTTTTTTAAATTTTGATGCACATTTTGAATCTTGGTCAAATCCTAGGTTTGACCGAGATTTGAACAAGTTTAAAACAAGAAAATAAAAGGTAAGCCCGCCAGACTGGATCCTTTCTTAGTCACTCTATAATGAAGCTTTTAGGGGGGTTGTTGAAAATGTAAGCATGTATCCTTCTTAGTACGTCACACCACAATGAAGCTTTTGGGAGGGTTTTTGAAATGTCCATGTTTGAAACCCAAAACGACTTCTCTTCGTGCTTGACTTCATAATTAAGACAAAGTTTAGGGTTAGGGGTATATAGATACATGATTTTTCTGGTTTGAATATGTCTAGACTTTGTTTATCAACTAGCTTGAGTGCTTACTATATGGCATATATAAGAAGCTAGGCTATGTGCTTTGGTTTTTCATTTTTTTTTGAATTTTTATGCCCATTTGAATCTTGGTCAAATCCTAGGTACGTACGGTTTGACCAAGATTTGAACATGTTTAAAACATGAAAATAAAAGGTAAGCATGGATCCTTCTTAGTCACTCTAAAATGAAGCTTTTGGGAGGTTTTTGAAATTTCCATGTTTGAAACCCAAAACCACTTCTCTTCATGCTTGGCTTCGTAAGATAGAGTTTAGGGTTTGGGGTAGATACGTACATGATTTTTCTAAGTATTTTTACGCCCATTTGAATCTTCGTCAAATCCTAAGTTTGACCAAGATTTGAACAAGTTTAAAAACATGAAAATGAAAAGGGTAAGCCTGGATCCTTGTTTAGGGTTAGGGGGTAGATACATGATTTTTGTGGTTTGAATATGGCAGACCTTGTTTATCACCTTGATATATGACATAGGAAGACGGTGTGCTTTTGTTTTTCTTTTTTTTGAATTTTTATGCCCATTTGAATCTTGGTCAAGTCATAGGTTTGACCAAGATTTAAACATGTTTAAAACATGAAAATGAAAAAGTAAGCCTGGATCCTTCTTAGTCACTCCAAAATGTACCAATTGATAAATGAGTTAACTTGGCTTCATGGAAAAAATAATGTCATGTAAATGATTTAACTTGGCTTTCGTACCCTTGAATCCATAGGAAACTTTGTATAAATGTAGTAGTATAATAATCAACCGAGTTTTTACATCAACAGGTCTGTCACTTACGTGTGGTGCCCATGCGTGAGGTCCCACACTTCAGTGAGCACAAGTCACGTGCAATAGGTACGCAAACTCCCAGCCATTTTCTTTGTCAAGAGAAGACGCATCAGGATGCGTATTGGAAGTATGTGGGTCCTTCTGGATCCTTCGGTTGTCCCTCTCACAAAAAAAAACAAATCTCTCTCATTCTCGGCCTCGCTCGACTCGCTCGCTCGCTCGCTCCTGCTCACTGACAAACCCTGCACAAAAGTCAACATCATCACCCGAAAAAGGGGAGACACCATAATTCTCTCCCTTCTTCTCTCCTTCCGAGTGATCCCTCTTCCTCCGAGTTTCACTCGACGGGCAAACACACATGTGCTGCATAGTAATAATAAAAAAGTAGAAAAATCGACCTACGAATCTATGATTAAATAGGTTAAACTAGGGTTTTGCCCACTACTACAGATCAAGTTCAGAAATATCCAACTACTAGTTCGATTTTGGGCTACTAATATAAAATTAAAATAAGTTGAACTAGTATTCCTCTAAAAAATCATTTTGGTATGCATTGTTTGATACTTTTCATAGCTATAGTGCATCACAAATTTATGATTTCATGCTTTGCTTTGCCAATTTCGATTTTTTCTAACCACCTTCTCTTTGATTTCAAATTTAGGTCAAACTATCGATGCCTACTATGTGTTCTACTTGAATTGGATGCAGCGTGCGCACATGTTTTGCCATTGTTCTGGGCTTCCACACATCTTTGGGGCATCCAAGTATTTAAGTTACCTTGTTTTTTTGAATTGTAATTCATACCCTTCCTCCCAATTTTTATGCACATTTGAATCTTGGTCAAATCCTAAGTTTGACCAAGATTTGAACAAGTTTAAAACATGAAAATGAAAAGGTAAGCCTGAATCCTTCTTAGTCACTCAAAAATGAGAAGCTTTTGGGAGTTTTTTGAAATTTCCATGTTTGAAACCCAAAACCACTTCTCTTCATGCTTGACTTCATAAGACAGAGTTTAGGGTTAGGGGGTAGATACATGATTTGTCTAGTTTGTTGTTTAGACCTTGTTTATCAACTTGAATGCTTACTATATGACATAATAATACTATGTGCTTTGGTTTTCATTTTTTTGATTTTTTCTGAATTTTTATGCCCATTTGATCTTGGTCAAATCCTAGGCTTAACCAATATTTAAACAAGTTTAAAACATGAAAATGAAAAGGTAAGCCTGTATCCTTCTTAGTCACTCCAAAATGAAGCTTTTGGGAAGGTTTTTGAAATTTCCATGTTTGAAATCCAAAACGACTTCTCTTCGTGCTTGACTTCATAAGACAAAGTTTAGGGCTAGGGGTAGAAACATGATTTTTCTGGTTTGAATATGTCTAGACCTTGTTTACCAACTTGAGTGCTTACTATATGACATAAGAAGGCTATATGCTTTGGTTTTTCATTTTTTTTGAAATTTTATGCCCATTTGAATCTTGATCAAATCCTAGGTACAGTTTGACCAAGATTTGAACAATTTTAAAACATGAAAATAAAAGGTAAGCCCGACCTGGATCCTTTAGTCACTCTAAAATGAAGCTTTTGGGGGGTTCTTGAAATTTCCAAGTTTGAAACCCAAAACCACTTCTCTTCATGCTTGACTACATAAGATAGAGTTTAGGGTTAGGGGTAGATACATGATTTTTCTTGTTTGAATATATCTAGACCTTGTTTATATCAACTTTAATGCTAACTATATATGACATAAGAAAACTATGTGCTTTGGTTTTTAATTTTTCTGATTTTTTTATTTTGATAGATGCACATTTGAATCTTTGTCAAATCCTAGGTTTGACCAAGATTTAAACAAGTATAAAACATGAAAATGAAAAGGGGAAGCCTGTATCCTTTCTTAGTCACTCTAAAATGAAGTTTTTGGGATGTTCTTGAAATTTTCATGTTTGAAACCCAAAACCACTTCTCTTCATGCTTGACTTCATAAGATAGAGTTTAGGGGCTAGGGGATAGATACATGATTTGCCTAGGTTTGAATATGCATGTCCAAACCTTGTTTATCAACTTGAATGCTTACTATATGACATAAGAAGACTATATGCTTTTGTTTTTCATTTTTCTGATTTTTTTTAAAATTTTATGCCCATTTGAATCTTTTGGTCAAATCCTTGGTTTAATTTGACACGGATTTAAACAAGTTTAAAATATGAAAATGAAAAGGTGGTAAGCAGGCATGTATCCTTCTTATATATATTAGTCACTCTAAAATGAAGCTTTTGGGAGGTTTTTGAAATTTCCATGTTTGAAACCCAAAACCACTTCTCTTCATGTTGTTGACTTCATAAGATAGAGTTTAGGGGTTAGGGGTATATATACATGACTTGTCTTGTTTGAATATGTGTCTAGACCTTGTTTATCAACTTTAATGCTTACTATATGACATAAGAACACTATGCGCTTTAATTTGGTTTTTAATTTTTTTAAATTTTGATGCACATTTTGAATCTTGGTCAAATCCTAGGTTTGACCGAGATTTGAACAAGTTTAAAACAAGAAAATAAAAGGTAAGCCCGCCAGACTGGATCCTTTCTTAGTCACTCTATAATGAAGCTTTTAGGGGGGTTGTTGAAAATGTAAGCATGTATCCTTCTTAGTACGTCACACCACAATGAAGCTTTTGGGAGGGTTTTTGAAATGTCCATGTTTGAAACCCAAAACGACTTCTCTTCGTGCTTGACTTCATAATTAAGACAAAGTTTAGGGTTAGGGGTATATAGATACATGATTTTTCTGGTTTGAATATGTCTAGACTTTGTTTATCAACTAGCTTGAGTGCTTACTATATGGCATATATAAGAAGCTAGGCTATGTGCTTTGGTTTTTCATTTTTTTTGAATTTTTATGCCCATTTGAATCTTGGTCAAATCCTAGGTACGTACGGTTTGACCAAGATTTGAACATGTTTAAAACATGAAAATAAAAGGTAAGCATGGATCCTTCTTAGTCACTCTAAAATGAAGCTTTTGGGAGGTTTTTGAAATTTCCATGTTTGAAACCCAAAACCACTTCTCTTCATGCTTGGCTTCGTAAGATAGAGTTTAGGGTTTGGGGTAGATACGTACATGATTTTTCTAAGTATTTTTACGCCCATTTGAATCTTCGTCAAATCCTAAGTTTGACCAAGATTTGAACAAGTTTAAAAACATGAAAATGAAAAGGGTAAGCCTGGATCCTTGTTTAGGGTTAGGGGGTAGATACATGATTTTTGTGGTTTGAATATGGCAGACCTTGTTTATCACCTTGATATATGACATAGGAAGACGGTGTGCTTTTGTTTTTCTTTTTTTTGAATTTTTATGCCCATTTGAATCTTGGTCAAGTCATAGGTTTGACCAAGATTTAAACATGTTTAAAACATGAAAATGAAAAAGTAAGCCTGGATCCTTCTTAGTCACTCCAAAATGTACCAATTGATAAATGAGTTAACTTGGCTTCATGGAAAAAATAATGTCATGTAAATGATTTAACTTGGCTTTCGTACCCTTGAATCCATAGGAAACTTTGTATAAATGTAGTAGTATAATAATCAACCGAGTTTTTACATCAACAGGTCTGTCACTTACGTGTGGTGCCCATGCGTGAGGTCCCACACTTCAGTGAGCACAAGTCACGTGCAATAGGTACGCAAACTCCCAGCCATTTTCTTTGTCAAGAGAAGACGCATCAGGATGCGTATTGGAAGTATGTGGGTCCTTCTGGATCCTTCGGTTGTCCCTCTCACAAAAAAAACAAATCTCTCTCATTCTCGGCCTCGCTCGACTCGCTCGCTCGCTCGCTCCTCCTGCTCACTGACAAACCCTGCACAAAAGTCAACATCATCACCCGAAAAAGGGGAGACACCATAATTCTCTCCCTTCTTCTCTCCTTCCGAGTGATCCCTTCTTCCTCCGAGTTTCACTCGACGGGCAAACACACATGTGCTGCATAGTAATAATAAAAAAGTAGAAAAATCGACCTACGAATCTATGATTAAATAGGTTAAACTAGGGTTTTGCCCACTACTACAGATCAAGTTCAGAAATATCCAACTACTAGTTCGATTTTGGGCTACTAATATAAAATTAAAATAAGTTGAACTAGTATTCCTCTAAAAAATCATTTTGGTATGCATTGTTTGATACTTTTCATAGCTATAGTGCATCACAAATTTATGATTTCATGCTTTGCTTTGCCAATTTCGATTTTTTCTAACCACCTTCTCTTTGATTTCAAATTTAGGTCAAACTATCGATGCCTACTATGTGTTCTACTTGAATTGGATGCAGCGTGCGCACATGTTTTGCCATTGTTCTGGGCTTCCACACATCTTTGGGGCATCCAAGTATTTAAGTTACCTTGTTTTTTTGAATTGTAATTCATACCCTTCCTCCCAATTTTTATGCACATTTGAATCTTGGTCAAATCCTAAGTTTGACCAAGATTTGAACAAGTTTAAAACATGAAAATGAAAAGGTAAGCCTGAATCCTTCTTAGTCACTCAAAAATGAGAAGCTTTTGGGAGTTTTTTGAAATTTCCATGTTTGAAACCCAAAACCACTTCTCTTCATGCTTGACTTCATAAGACAGAGTTTAGGGTTAGGGGGTAGATACATGATTTGTCTAGTTTGTTGTTTAGACCTTGTTTATCAACTTGAATGCTTACTATATGACATAATAATACTATGTGCTTTGGTTTTCATTTTTTTTGATTTTTTCTGAATTTTTATGCCCATTTGATCTTGGTCAAATCCTAGGCTTAACCAATATTTAAACAAGTTTAAAACATGAAAATGAAAAGGTAAGCCTGTATCCTTCTTAGTCACTCCAAAATGAAGCTTTTGGGAAGGTTTTTGAAATTTCCATGTTTGAAATCCAAAACGACTTCTCTTCGTGCTTGACTTCATAAGACAAAGTTTAGGGCTAGGGGTAGAAACATGATTTTTCTGGTTTGAATATGTCTAGACCTTGTTTACCAACTTGAGTGCTTACTATATGACATAAGAAGGCTATATGCTTTGGTTTTTCATTTTTTTTGAAATTTTATGCCCATTTGAATCTTGATCAAATCCTAGGTACAGTTTGACCAAGATTTGAACAATTTTAAAACATGAAAATAAAAGGTAAGCCCGACCTGGATCCTTTAGTCACTCTAAAATGAAGCTTTTGGGGGGTTCTTGAAATTTCCAAGTTTGAAACCCAAAACCACTTCTCTTCATGCTTGACTACATAAGACAGAGTTTAGGGTTAGGGGTAGATACATGATTTTTCTTGTTTGAATATATCTAGACCTTGTTTATATCAACTTTAATGCTAACTATATGACATAAGAAAACTATGTGCTTTGGTTTTTAATTTTTCTGATTTTTTTATTTTGATAGATGCACATTTGAATCTTTGTCAAATCCTAGGTTTGACCAAGATTTAAACAAGTATAAAACATGAAAATGAAAAGGGGAAGCCTGTATCCTTTCTTAGTCACTCTAAAATGAAGTTTTTGGGATGTTCTTGAAATTTTCATGTTTGAAACCCAAAACCACTTCTCTTCATGCTTGACTTCATAAGATAGAGTTTAGGGGCTAGGGGATAGATACATGATTTGCCTAGGTTTGAATATGCATGTCCAAACCTTGTTTATCAACTTGAATGCTTACTATATGACATAAGAAGACTATATGCTTTTGTTTTTCATTTTTCTGATTTTTTTAAAATTTTATGCCCATTTGAATCTTTTGGTCAAATCCTTGGTTTAATTTGACACGGATTTAAACAAGTTTAAAATATGAAAATGAAAAGGTGGTAAGCAGGCATGGATCCTTCTTATATATATTAGTCACTCTAAAATGAAGCTTTTGGGAGGTTTTTGAAATTTCCATGTTTGAAACCCAAAACCACTTCTCTTCATGTTGTTGACTTCATAAGATAGAGTTTAGGGGTTAGGGGTATAGATACATGATTTGTCTTGTTTGAATATGTGTCTAGACCTTGTTTATCAACTTTAATGCTTACTATATGACATAAGAACACTATGCGCTTTAATTTGGTTTTTAATTTTTTTAAATTTTGATGCACATTTTGAATCTTGGTCAAATCCTAGGTTTGACCGAGATTTGAACAAGTTTAAAACAAGAAAATAAAAGGTAAGCCCGCCAGACTGGATCCTTTCTTAGTCACTCTATAATGAAGCTTTTAGGGGGGTTGTTGAAAATGTAAGCATGTATCCTTCTTAGTACGTCACACCACAATGAAGCTTTTGGGAGGGTTTTTGAAATGTCCATGTTTGAAACCCAAAACGACTTCTCTTCGTGCTTGACTTCATAATTAAGACAAAGTTTAGGGTTAGGGGTATATAGATACATGATTTTTCTGGTTTGAATATGTCTAGACTTTGTTTATCAACTAGCTTGAGTGCTTACTATATGGCATATATAAGAAGCTAGGCTATGTGCTTTGGTTTTTCATTTTTTTTGAATTTTTATGCCCATTTGAATCTTGGTCAAATCCTAGGTACGTACGGTTTGACCAAGATTTGAACATGTTTAAAACATGAAAATAAAAGGTAAGCATGGATCCTTCTTAGTCACTCTAAAATGAAGCTTTTGGGAGGTTTTTGAAATTTCCATGTTTGAAACCCAAAACCACTTCTCTTCATGCTTGGCTTCGTAAGATAGAGTTTAGGGTTTGGGGTAGATACGTACATGATTTTTCTAAGTATTTTTACGCCCATTTGAATCTTCGTCAAATCCTAAGTTTGACCAAGATTTGAACAAGTTTAAAAACATGAAAATGAAAAGGGTAAGCCTGGATCCTTGTTTAGGGTTAGGGGGTAGATACATGATTTTTGTGGTTTGAATATGGCAGACCTTGTTTATCACCTTGATATATGACATAGGAAGACGGTGTGCTTTTGTTTTTCTTTTTTTTGAATTTTTATGCCCATTTGAATCTTGGTCAAGTCATAGGTTTGACCAAGATTTAAACATGTTTAAAACATGAAAATGAAAAAGTAAGCCTGGATCCTTCTTAGTCACTCCAAAATGTACCAATTGATAAATGAGTTAACTTGGCTTCATGGAAAAAATAATGTCATGTAAATGATTTAACTTGGCTTTCGTACCCTTGAATCCATAGGAAACTTTGTATAAATGTAGTAGTATAATAATCAACCGAGTTTTTACATCAACAGGTCTGTCACTTACGTGTGGTGCCCATGCGTGAGGTCCCACACTTCAGTGAGCACAAGTCACGTGCAATAGGTACGCAAACTCCCAGCCATTTTCTTTGTCAAGAGAAGACGCATCAGGATGCGTATTGGAAGTATGTGGGTCCTTCTGGATCCTTCGGTTGTCCCTCTCACAAAAAAAAAACAAATCTCTCTCATTCTCGGCCTCGCTCGACTCGCTCGCTCGCTCGCTCCTGCTCACTGACAAACCCTGCACAAAAGTCAACATCATCACCCGAAAAAGGGGAGACACCATAATTCTCTCCCTTCTTCTCTCCTTCCGAGTGATCCCTTCTTCCTCCGAGTTTCACTCGACGGGCAAACACACATGTGCTGCATAGTAATAATAAAAAAGTAGAAAAATCGACCTACGAATCTATGATTAAATAGGTTAAACTAGGGTTTTGCCCACTACTACAGATCAAGTTCAGAAATATCCAACTACTAGTTCGATTTTGGGCTACTAATATAAAATTAAAATAAGTTGAACTAGTATTCCTCTAAAAAATCATTTTGGTATGCATTGTTTGATACTTTTCATAGCTATAGTGCATCACAAATTTATGATTTCATGCTTTGCTTTGCCAATTTCGATTTTTTCTAACCACCTTCTCTTTGATTTCAAATTTAGGTCAAACTATCGATGCCTACTATGTGTTCTACTTGAATTGGATGCAGCGTGCGCACATGTTTTGCCATTGTTCTGGGCTTCCACACATCTTTGGGGCATCCAAGTATTTAAGTTACCTTGTTTTTTTGAATTGTAATTCATACCCTTCCTCCCAATTTTTATGCACATTTGAATCTTGGTCAAATCCTAAGTTTGACCAAGATTTGAACAAGTTTAAAACATGAAAATGAAAAGGTAAGCCTGAATCCTTCTTAGTCACTCAAAAATGAGAAGCTTTTGGGAGTTTTTGAAATTTCCATGTTTGAAACCCAAAACCACTTCTCTTCATGCTTGACTTCATAAGACAGAGTTTAGGGTTAGGGGGTAGATACATGATTTGTCTAGTTTGTTGTTTAGACCTTGTTTATCAACTTGAATGCTTACTATATGACATAATAATACTATGTGCTTCGGTTTTCATTTTTTTTGATTTTTTCTGAATTTTTATGCCCATTTGATCTTGGTCAAATCCTAGGCTTAACCAATATTTAAACAAGTTTAAAACATGAAAATGAAAAGGTAAGCCTGTATCCTTCTTAGTCACTCCAAAATGAAGCTTTTGGGAAGGTTTTTGAAATTTCCATGTTTGAAATCCAAAACGACTTCTCTTCGTGCTTGACTTCATAAGACAAAGTTTAGGGCTAGGGGTAGAAACATGATTTTTCTGGTTTGAATATGTCTAGACCTTGTTTACCAACTTGAGTGCTTACTATATGACATAAGAAGGCTATATGCTTTGGTTTTTCATTTTTTTTGAAATTTTATGCCCATTTGAATCTTGATCAAATCCTAGGTACAGTTTGACCAAGATTTGAACAATTTTAAAACATGAAAATAAAAGGTAAGCCCGACCTGGATCCTTTAGTCACTCTAAAATGAAGCTTTTGGGGGTTCTTGAAATTTCCAAGTTTGAAACCCAAAACCACTTCTCTTCATGCTTGACTACATAAGACAGAGTTTAGGGTTAGGGGTAGATACATGATTTTTCTTGTTTGAATATATCTAGACCTTGTTTATATCAACTTTAATGCTAACTATATGACATAAGAAAACTATGTGCTTTGGTTTTTAATTTTTCTGATTTTTTTATTTTGATAGATGCACATTTGAATCTTTGTCAAATCCTAGGTTTGACCAAGATTTAAACAAGTATAAAACATGAAAATGAAAAGGGGAAGCCTGTATCCTTTCTTAGTCACTCTAAAATGAAGTTTTTGGGATGTTCTTGAAATTTTCATGTTTGAAACCCAAAACCACTTCTCTTCATGCTTGACTTCATAAGATAGAGTTTAGGGGCTAGGGGATAGATACATGATTTGCCTAGGTTTGAATATGCATGTCCAAACCTTGTTTATCAACTTGAATGCTTACTATATGACATAAGAAGACTATATGCTTTTGTTTTTCATTTTTCTGATTTTTTTAAAATTTTATGCCCATTTGAATCTTTTGGTCAAATCCTTGGTTTAATTTGACACGGATTTAAACAAGTTTAAAATATGAAAATGAAAAGGTGGTAAGCAGGCATGGATCCTTCTTATATATATTAGTCACTCTAAAATGAAGCTTTTGGGAGGTTTTTGAAATTTCCATGTTTGAAACCCAAAACCACTTCTCTTCATGTTGTTGACTTCATAAGATAGAGTTTAGGGGTTAGGGGTATAGATACATGATTTGTCTTGTTTGAATATGTGTCTAGACCTTGTTTATCAACTTTAATGCTTACTATATGACATAAGAACACTATGCGCTTTAATTTGGTTTTTAATTTTTTTAAATTTTGATGCACATTTTGAATCTTGGTCAAATCCTAGGTTTGACCGAGATTTGAACAAGTTTAAAACAAGAAAATAAAAGGTAAGCCCGCCAGACTGGATCCTTTCTTAGTCACTCTATAATGAAGCTTTTAGGGGGGTTGTTGAAAATGTAAGCATGTATCCTTCTTAGTACGTCACACCACAATGAAGCTTTTGGGAGGGTTTTTGAAATGTCCATGTTTGAAACCCAAAACGACTTCTCTTCGTGCTTGACTTCATAATTAAGACAAAGTTTAGGGTTAGGGGTATATAGATACATGATTTTTCTGGTTTGAATATGTCTAGACTTTGTTTATCAACTAGCTTGAGTGCTTACTATATGGCATATATAAGAAGCTAGGCTATGTGCTTTGGTTTTTCATTTTTTTTGAATTTTTATGCCCATTTGAATCTTGGTCAAATCCTAGGTACGTACGGTTTGACCAAGATTTGAACATGTTTAAAACATGAAAATAAAAGGTAAGCATGGATCCTTCTTAGTCACTCTAAAATGAAGCTTTTGGGAGGTTTTTGAAATTTCCATGTTTGAAACCCAAAACCACTTCTCTTCATGCTTGGCTTCGTAAGATAGAGTTTAGGGTTTGGGGTAGATACGTACATGATTTTTCTAAGTATTTTTACGCCCATTTGAATCTTCGTCAAATCCTAAGTTTGACCAAGATTTGAACAAGTTTAAAAACATGAAAATGAAAAGGGTAAGCCTGGATCCTTGTTTAGGGTTAGGGGGTAGATACATGATTTTTGTGGTTTGAATATGGCAGACCTTGTTTATCACCTTGATATATGACATAGGAAGACGGTGTGCTTTTGTTTTTCTTTTTTTTGAATTTTTATGCCCATTTGAATCTTGGTCAAGTCATAGGTTTGACCAAGATTTAAACATGTTTAAAACATGAAAATGAAAAAGTAAGCCTGGATCCTTCTTAGTCACTCCAAAATGTACCAATTGATAAATGAGTTAACTTGGCTTCATGGAAAAAATAATGTCATGTAAATGATTTAACTTGGCTTTCGTACCCTTGAATCCATAGGAAACTTTGTATAAATGTAGTAGTATAATAATCAACCGAGTTTTTACATCAACAGGTCTGTCACTTACGTGTGGTGCCCATGCGTGAGGTCCCACACTTCAGTGAGCACAAGTCACGTGCAATAGGTACGCAAACTCCCAGCCATTTTCTTTGTCAAGAGAAGACGCATCAGGATGCGTATTGGAAGTATGTGGGTCCTTCTGGATCCTTCGGTTGTCCCTCTCACAAAAAAAACAAATCTCTCTCATTCTCGGCCTCGCTCGACTCGCTCGCTCGCTCGCTCCTGCTCACTGACAAACCCTGCACAAAAGTCAACATCATCACCCGAAAAAGGGGAGACACCATAATTCTCTCCCTTCTTCTCTCCTTCCGAGTGATCCCTTCTTCCTCCGAGTTTCACTCGACGGGCAAACACACATGTGCTGCATAGTAATAATAAAAAAGTAGAAAAATCGACCTACGAATCTATGATTAAATAGGTTAAACTAGGGTTTTGCCCACTACTACAGATCAAGTTCAGAAATATCCAACTACTAGTTCGATTTTGGGCTACTAATATAAAATTAAAATAAGTTGAACTAGTATTCCTCTAAAAAATCATTTTGGTATGCATTGTTTGATACTTTTCATAGCTATAGTGCATCACAAATTTATGATTTCATGCTTTGCTTTGCCAATTTCGATTTTTTCTAACCACCTTCTCTTTGATTTCAAATTTAGGTCAAACTATCGATGCCTACTATGTGTTCTACTTGAATTGGATGCAGCGTGCGCACATGTTTTGCCATTGTTCTGGGCTTCCACACATCTTTGGGGCATCCAAGTATTTAAGTTACCTTGTTTTTTTGAATTGTAATTCATACCCTTCCTCCCAATTTTTATGCCCATTTGAATCTTGGTCAAATCCTAAGTTTGACCAAGATTTGAACAAGTTTAAAACATGAAAATGAAAAGGTAAGCCTCAATCCTTCTTAGTCACTCAAAAATGAGAAGCTTTTGGGAGTTTTTTGAAATTTCCATGTTTGAAACCCAAAACCACTTCTCTTCATGCTTGACTTCATAAGACAGAGTTTAGGGTTAGGGGGTAGATACATGATTTGTCTAGTTTGTTGTTTAGACCTTGTTTATCAACTTGAATGCTTACTATATGACATAATAATACTATGTGCTTTGGTTTTCATTTTTTTTGATTTTTTCTGAATTTTTATGCCCATTTGATCTTGGTCAAATCCTAGGCTTAACCAATATTTAAACAAGTTTAAAACATGAAAATGAAAAGGTAAGCCTGTATCCTTCTTAGTCACTCCAAAATGAAGCTTTTGGGAAGGTTTTTGAAATTTCCATGTTTGAAATCCAAAACGACTTCTCTTCGTGCTTGACTTCATAAGACAAAGTTTAGGGCTAGGGGTAGAAACATGATTTTTCTGGTTTGAATATGTCTAGACCTTGTTTACCAACTTGAGTGCTTACTATATGACATAAGAAGGCTATATGCTTTGGTTTTTCATTTTTTTGAAATTTTATGCCCATTTGAATCTTGATCAAATCCTAGGTACAGTTTGACCAAGATTTGAACAATTTTAAAACATGAAAATAAAAGGTAAGCCCGACCTGGATCCTTTAGTCACTCTAAAATGAAGCTTTTGGGGGGTTCTTGAAATTTCCAAGTTTGAAACCCAAAACCACTTCTCTTCATGCTTGACTACATAAGACAGAGTTTAGGGTTAGGGGTAGATACATGATTTTTCTTGTTTGAATATATCTAGACCTTGTTTATATCAACTTTAATGCTAACTATATATGACATAAGAAAACTATGTGCTTTGGTTTTTAATTTTTCTGATTTTTTTATTTTGATAGATGCACATTTGAATCTTTGTCAAATCCTAGGTTTGACCAAGATTTAAACAAGTATAAAACATGAAAATGAAAAGGGAAGCCTGTATCCTTTCTTAGTCACTCTAAAATGAAGTTTTTGGGATGTTCTTGAAATTTTCATGTTTGAAACCCAAAACCACTTCTCTTCATGCTTGACTTCATAAGATAGAGTTTAGGGGCTAGGGGATAGATACATGATTTGCCTAGGTTTGAATATGCATGTCCAAACCTTGTTTATCAACTTGAATGCTTACTATATGACATAAGAAGACTATATGCTTTTGTTTTTCATTTTTCTGATTTTTTTAAATTTTATGCCCATTTGAATCTTTTGGTCAAATCCTTGGTTTAATTTGACACGGATTTAAACAAGTTTAAAATATGAAAATGAAAAGGTGGTAAGCAGGCATGTATCCTTCTTATATATATTAGTCACTCTAAAATGAAGCTTTTGGGAGGTTTTTGAAATTTCCATGTTTGAAACCCAAAACCACTTCTCTTCATGTTGTTGACTTCATAAGATAGAGTTTAGGGGTTAGGGGTATAGATACATGACTTGTCTTGTTTGAATATGTGTCTAGACCTTGTTTATCAACTTTAATGCTTACTATATGACATAAGAACACTATGCGCTTTAATTTGGTTTTTAATTTTTTTAAATTTTGATGCACATTTTGAATCTTGGTCAAATCCTAGGTTTGACCGAGATTTGAACAAGTTTAAAACAAGAAAATAAAAGGTAAGCCCGCCAGACTGGATCCTTTCTTAGTCACTCTATAATGAAGCTTTTAGGGGGGTTGTTGAAAATGTAAGCATGTATCCTTCTTAGTACGTCACACCACAATGAAGCTTTTGGGAGGGTTTTTGAAATGTCCATGTTTGAAACCCAAAACGACTTCTCTTCGTGCTTGACTTCATAATTAAGACAAAGTTTAGGGTTAGGGGTATATAGATACATGATTTTTCTGGTTTGAATATGTCTAGACTTTGTTTATCAACTAGCTTGAGTGCTTACTATATGGCATATATAAGAAGCTAGGCTATGTGCTTTGGTTTTTCATTTTTTTTGAATTTTTATGCCCATTTGAATCTTGGTCAAATCCTAGGTACGTACGGTTTGACCAAGATTTGAACATGTTTAAAACATGAAAATAAAAGGTAAGCATGGATCCTTCTTAGTCACTCTAAAATGAAGCTTTTGGGAGGTTTTTGAAATTTCCATGTTTGAAACCCAAAACCACTTCTCTTCATGCTTGGCTTCGTAAGATAGAGTTTAGGGTTTGGGGTAGATACGTACATGATTTTTCTAAGTATTTTTACGCCCATTTGAATCTTCGTCAAATCCTAAGTTTGACCAAGATTTGAACAAGTTTAAAAACATGAAAATGAAAAGGGTAAGCCTGGATCCTTGTTTAGGGTTAGGGGGTAGATACATGATTTTTGTGGTTTGAATATGGCAGACCTTGTTTATCACCTTGATATATGACATAGGAAGACGGTGTGCTTTTGTTTTTTTTTTTTTGAATTTTTATGCCCATTTGAATCTTGGTCAAGTCATAGGTTTGACCAAGATTTAAACATGTTTAAAACATGAAAATGAAAAAGTAAGCCTGGATCCTTCTTAGTCACTCCAAAATGTACCAATTGATAAATGAGTTAACTTGGCTTCATGGAAAAAATAATGTCATGTAAATGATTTAACTTGGCTTTCGTACCCTTGAATCCATAGGAAACTTTGTATAAATGTAGTAGTATAATAATCAACCGAGTTTTTACATCAACAGGTCTGTCACTTACGTGTGGTGCCCATGCGTGAGGTCCCACACTTCAGTGAGCACAAGTCACGTGCAATAGGTACGCAAACTCCCAGCCATTTTCTTTGTCAAGAGAAGACGCATCAGGATGCGTATTGGAAGTATGTGGGTCCTTCTGGATCCTTCGGTTGTCCCTCTCACAAAAAAAACAAATCTCTCTCATTCTCGGCCTCGCTCGACTCGCTCGCTCGCTCCTGCTCACTGACAAACCCTGCACAAAAGTCAACATCATCACCCGAAAAAGGGGAGACACCATAATTCTCTCCCTTCTTCTCTCCTTCCGAGTGATCCCTCTTCCTCCGAGTTTCACTCGACGGGCAAACACACATGTGCTGCATAGTAATAATAAAAAAGTAGAAAAATCGACCTACGAATCTATGATTAAATAGGTTAAACTAGGGTTTTGCCCACTACTACAGATCAAGTTCAGAAATATCCAACTACTAGTTCGATTTTGGGCTACTAATATAAAATTAAAATAAGTTGAACTAGTATTCCTCTAAAAAATCATTTTGGTATGCATTGTTTGATACTTTTCATAGCTATAGTGCATCACAAATTTATGATTTCATGCTTTGCTTTGCCAATTTCGATTTTTTCTAACCACCTTCTCTTTGATTTCAAATTTAGGTCAAACTATCGATGCCTACTATGTGTTCTACTTGAATTGGATGCAGCGTGCGCACATGTTTTGCCATTGTTCTGGGCTTCCACACATCTTTGGGGCATCCAAGTATTTAAGTTACCTTGTTTTTTTGAATTGTAATTCATACCCTTCCTCCCAATTTTTATGCACATTTGAATCTTGGTCAAATCCTAAGTTTGACCAAGATTTGAACAAGTTTAAAACATGAAAATGAAAAGGTAAGCCTGAATCCTTCTTAGTCACTCAAAAATGAGAAGCTTTTGGGAGTTTTTTGAAATTTCCATGTTTGAAACCCAAAACCACTTCTCTTCATGCTTGACTTCATAAGACAGAGTTTAGGGTTAGGGGGTAGATACATGATTTGTCTAGTTTGTTGTTTAGACCTTGTTTATCAACTTGAATGCTTACTATATGACATAATAATACTATGTGCTTTGGTTTTCATTTTTTTGATTTTTTCTGAATTTTTATGCCCATTTGATCTTGGTCAAATCCTAGGCTTAACCAATATTTAAACAAGTTTAAAACATGAAAATGAAAAGGTAAGCCTGTATCCTTCTTAGTCACTCCAAAATGAAGCTTTTGGGAAGGTTTTTGAAATTTCCATGTTTGAAATCCAAAACGACTTCTCTTCGTGCTTGACTTCATAAGACAAAGTTTAGGGCTAGGGGTAGAAACATGATTTTTCTGGTTTGAATATGTCTAGACCTTGTTTACCAACTTGAGTGCTTACTATATGACATAAGAAGGCTATATGCTTTGGTTTTTCATTTTTTTTGAAATTTTATGCCCATTTGAATCTTGATCAAATCCTAGGTACGGTTTGACCAAGATTTGAACAATTTTAAAACATGAAAATAAAAGGTAAGCCCGACCTGGATCCTTTAGTCACTCTAAAATGAAGCTTTTGGGGGGTTCTTGAAATTTCCAAGTTTGAAACCCAAAACCACTTCTCTTCATGCTTGACTACATAAGATAGAGTTTAGGGTTAGGGGTAGATACATGATTTTTCTTGTTTGAATATATCTAGACCTTGTTTATATCAACTTTAATGCTAACTATATATGACATAAGAAAACTATGTGCTTTGGTTTTTAATTTTTCTGATTTTTTTATTTTGATAGATGCACATTTGAATCTTTGTCAAATCCTAGGTTTGACCAAGATTTAAACAAGTATAAAACATGAAAATGAAAAGGGAAGCCTGTATCCTTTCTTAGTCACTCTAAAATGAAGTTTTTGGGATGTTCTTGAAATTTTCATGTTTGAAACCCAAAACCACTTCTCTTCATGCTTGACTTCATAAGATAGAGTTTAGGGGCTAGGGGATAGATACATGATTTGCCTAGGTTTGAATATGCATGTCCAAACCTTGTTTATCAACTTGAATGCTTACTATATGACATTAGAAGACTATATGCTTTTGTTTTTCATTTTTCTGATTTTTTTAAAATTTTATGCCCATTTGAATCTTTTGGTCAAATCCTTGGTTTAATTTGACACGGATTTAAACAAGTTTAAAATATGAAAATGAAAAGGTGGTAAGCAGGCATGGATCCTTCTTATATATATTAGTCACTCTAAAATGAAGCTTTTGGGAGGTTTTTGAAATTTCCATGTTTGAAACCCAAAACCACTTCTCTTCATGTTGTTGACTTCATAAGATAGAGTTTAGGGGTTAGGGGTATACGTCTCCAACGTATCGATAATTTCTTATGTTCCATGCTACTTTATTGATGATACCTACATGTTTTATGCACATTATATGTCATATTTATGCATTTTCTGGAACTAACCTATTAACAAGATGCCGAAGAGCCATTCTTTGTTTTGCTGTTTTGGTTTCGAAATCCTAGTAAAGAAATATTCTCGGAATTGGACGAAACTTTCGCCCGGGTCCTATTTTGCACGAAGCTTCCAGAAGACCGAAGAGATAACGAAGTGGGGCCACGAGGCGGCAGAGGGGTGGCCGGCGCGGCCCAGCCCTGGCCGCGCCGACCTACCTCCTGGGCCCCTCGTGTGGCCCCCGCGTTGACCCTCCGCCTACTTAAAGCTTCGCGAAACCCCCATGCGAGAGCCACGATACGGAAAACCTTCTTGAGACGCCGCCGCCGCGAATCCCATCTCGGGGGATTACGGAGATCGCCTCGGCACCCTGCCGGAGAGGGGATTCATCTCTGATACGTCTCCAACGTATCGATAATTTCTTATGTTCCATGCTACTTTATTGACAATACCTACATGTTTTATACACATTATATGTCATTATTATGCATTTTCTGGAACTAACCTATTAACAAGATGCCGTGCAGTTCCTGTTTTCTGCTGTTTTTGGTTTCAGAAATCCTAGTAACGAAATATTCTCGGAATCGGACGAAATCAAGACCCAGATTCCTATTTTTCCCGGAACCATCCAGAACACACGAGAACCGCAGAGAGGGGCCACGGCCCCCAGATGATAGCCCGGCGCGGCCAGAGGGGGGGCCGCGCCGCCCTATGGTGTGGCCCCCTGTCAGCCCTCTGCGCCGCCTTTTCGCCTATATAAAGCCTCGTCGCGAAAACCCTAGGGCGTACGACGAAACCACGAAACCTTCCCGAGCCGCCGTCATCGCGAAGCCAAGATGCGGGGACAGGAGTCTCGTTCCGGCACCTGCCGGAGCGGGGAAGTGCCCCGGAAGGCTTCTCCATCGACACCGCTGCCATCTCCACCGCCATCTTCATCACCGCTGCTGCTCCCATGAGGAGGGAGTAGTTCTCCATCGAGGCTCGGGGCTGTACCGGTAGCTATGTGGTTAATCTCTCTCCTATGTAGTTCAATACAATAATCTCATGAGCTGCCTTACATGATTGAGATTCATATGATGATGCTTGTAATCTAGATGTCATTATGCTAGTCAAGTGGGTTTTACTTATGTGATCTCCGGAGACTCCTTGTCCCACGTGTGTAAAGGTGACAGTGTGTGCACCGTGTGGGTCTCTTAGGCTATATTTCACGAAGTACTTATTCACTGTTGAAGAGCGTAGTGAAGTGCTTATTTATATCTCTTTATGATTGCAATGTGCATCGTATCACAATTTATCTATGTGCTACTCTAGCAAAGTTATTAAAGTAGTTTTATTCCTCCTGCATGTGTGCAAAGGTGACAGTGTGTGCACCGTGTTAGTACTTGGTTTATGCTATGATCATGATCTCTTGTAGATTGCGAAGTTAACTATTGCTATGATAATATTGATGTGATCTATTCCTCCTACATATGCATGAAGGTGACAGTGTGCATGCTATGCTAGTACTTGGTTTAGTCTTTTGATCTATCTTACACTAAAGGTTACTAAAATATGAGCATTATTGTGGAGCTTGTTAACTCCGGCATTGAGGGTTCGTGTAATCCTACGCAATGTGTTCATCATCCAACAAAAGTGTAGAGTATGCATTTATCTATTCTGTTATGTGATCAATGTTGAGAGTGTCCACTAGTGAAAGTGTAATCCCTAGGCCTTGTTCCTAAATACTGCTGAGTTACTACTGCTTGTTCTACTGCTTGTTTACTTCCCGCAATATTACTACCATCAACTGCACGCCAGCAAGCACTTTTCTGGCGCCATACTACTGCTCATATTCATTCATACCACTTGTATTTCACTATCTCTTCGCCGAACTAGTACACCTATTAGGTGTGTTGGGGACACAAGAGACTTCTTGCTTTGTGGTTGCAGGGTTGCATGAGAGGGATATCTTTGACCTCTTCCTCCCTGAGTTCGATAAACCTTGGGTGATCCACTTAAGGGAAACTTGCTGCTGTTCTACAAACCTCTACTCTTGGAGGCCCAACACTGTCTACAGGAAAGGAGGGGGAACGTAGACATCAAGCTAATTTTCTGGCGCCGTTGCCGGGGAGGAAAGGTAAAAGGTACTCACACTCCGGACCTCGGCTACTAAGCTATTTTCCGGCGCCGTTGTAAGTACTCAAAGCTATTTCCTTTAGACTCTGCAATTGCGACATTTGGTTTCTTGTTTACACTAGTTAGGCATAATGGAAAACAACAAAAATATGAGAGATCTTTATGAACTTTATCTTGAATTAGGACATGATGTGTTTGAAGAGAGAATTAAAAAACCCATGGAACTTTATATGCATGATAATGGGAATGTTATTAGTATGAATGCTTTGAACACCATTGTTGCTAATGCTATGGAAAATTCTAAGCTTGGGGAAGCTGGCTTTGATGAGCATGATATTTTTAGTCCCCCAAGCATTGAGGAGAAAATTTACTTTGATGATACTTTGCCTCCTATTTATGATGATTATAATGATAGTAGTCTTTTGTTACCACCTGTTATGGAGGATAAATTTGATTATGATTACAATATACCTCCTATATTTGATAGCTACTTTGTTGAATTTGCTCCCACTACAACTAATAAAATTGATTATGCTTATGTTGGGAGTAGTAATTATTTTATGCATGAGACTCATGATAAGAATGCTTTATGTGATAGTTATATTGTTGAGTTTGCTCATGATGCTACTGAAAGTTATTATGAGAGAGGAAAATATGGTTGTAGAAATTTTCATGTTACTAAAACACCTCTCTATGTGCTGAAATTTTTCAAGCTACACTTGTTTTATCTTCCTATGCTTGTTACTTTGCTCTTCATGAACTTGTTTATTTACAAGATTCCTATGCATAGGAAGCATGTTAGACTTAAATGTGTTTTGAATTTGCCTCTTGATGCTCTCTTTTGCCTCAAATACTATTTCTTGCGAGTGCATCATTAAAACTGCTGAGCCCATCTTAATGGCTATAAAGAAAGAACTTCTTGGGAGATAACCCATGTGTTTATTTTACTACAGCAATTTTTGTTTTGTTGAGTCTTGGAAGTTGTTTACTACTGTAGCAACCTCTCCTTATCATGTTTTTGTGCCAAGTAAAGTTTCTATGTCAAAGTTGATGTTATATTTGGGATCGCTGCGCAGAAACAGCATTGCTGTCTGTCACGAATCTGGGCACAGTTCTCTGTAGAAAATTCGAAAAAATCTGCCAATTTACGAGCGTGATCCTCAGATATGTACGCAACTTTCATTAGTTTTGAGTTTTTCCATTTGAGCAAGTCTGGTGCCAGATTTAAATTCGTCTTTACGGACTGTTCTGTTTTTGACAGATTCTGCCTTTTATTTCGCATTGCCGCTTTTGTTAAGTTGAATGAGTTTCTTTGTTCCATTAACTTTCAGAAGTTTTGTGCAATGTCCAGAAGTGTTAAGAATGATTGTGTCACCTCTGAACATGTGAATTTTTGATTATGCACTAACCCTCTAATGAGTTTGCTTGAAGTTTGGTGTGAAGGAAGTTTTCAAGGGTCAATAGAAGAGGGTGATATAATGTGATCGAGAAGAGTGAAAGGTCTAAGCTTGGGGATGCCCCGGTGGTTCATCCCTGCATATTTCAAGAAGACTCAAGCATCTAAGCTTGGGGATGCCCAAGGCATCCCCTTCTTCATCGACAACTTATCAGGTTTCTTCTAGTGAAACTATATTTTTATTCGGTCACATCTTATGTATTTTACTTGGAGCGTCTGTGTGCTTTTATTTTTGTTTTGTTATCTTAGTTCTCTGAATAAGTTCATCCTTGTGTGGGAGAGAGACACGCTCCGCTGGTTCGTATGAACACATGTGTTCTTAGCTCATAATATTCATGGCGAAGTTTCCTCTTCGTTAAATTGTTATATGGTTGGAATTGAAAAATGCTACATGTAGTAATTGGTAAAATGTCTTGGATAATGTGATACTTGGCAATTGTTGTGCTCATGTTTAAGCTCTTGCATCATATACTTTGCACCTATTAATGAAGAAATACATAGAGCTTGCTAAAATTTGGTTTGCATATTTGGTCTCTCTAAGGTCTAGATAATTTCTAGTATTGAGTTTTGAACAACAAGGAAGACGGTGTAGAGTCTTATAATGTTTACAATATGTCTTTTATGTGAGTTTTGCTGCACCGGTTCATCCTTGTGTTTGTTTCAAATAAACCTTGCTAGCCTAAACCTTGTATCGAGAGGGAATACTTCTCATGCATCCAAATCCTTGAGCCAACCACTATGCCATTTGTGTCCACCATACCTACCTACTACATGGTATTTCTCCGCCATTCCAAAGTAAATTGCTTGAGTGCTACCTTTAAATAATTCAAAATTTATTACCTCTTATTTGTGTTAATGTTTTATAGCTCATGAGGAAGTATGTGGTGTTTTATCTTTCGATCTTGTCATTTACTTTTGACAGACTTTCACAATGGACTAGTGGCACATCCGCTTATCCAATAATTTTGCAAAAAGAGCTGGCAATGGGGTTCCCAGCCCCAATTAATTAACTTTCATTAATAATTCTCTTCACATGTTTTGCTCTGATTCATCAGTAAGCAACTTAATTTTGCAAATACACTCCTCCATGGTATGTGAATGTTGGAAGGCACCCGAGGATTCGGTTAGCCATGGCTTGTGTAAGCAAAAGGTTGGGAGGAGTGTCATCCATAAATAAAGAAAAACTAAACTAAAGTACATGTGTAAACAAAAGAGAAGAGGGATGATCTACCTTGCTGGTAGAGATAACGTCCTTCATGGGAGCCGCTCTTGAAAGTCTGGTTGATGAGGTAGTTAGAGTGCCCACTACCATTCGTTGACAACAACAAACACCTCTCAAAACTTTATTTTTATGCTCTCTATATGTTTTCAAAATCAAAGCTCTAGCACAAATATAGCAATCGATGCTTTCCTCTTTGAAGGACCATTCTTTTACTTTTATTGTTGAGTCAGTTTACCTATCTCTCTCCACCTTAAGAAGCAAACACTTGTGTGAACTGTGCATTGATTCCTACATACTTGCATATTGCACTTATTATATTGCTTTGCATTGACAACTATCCATGAGATATACATGTTACAAGTTGAAAGCAACCGCTGAAACTTAATCTTCCATTATGTTGCTTCAATGTCTATACTTTAAATTATTGCTTTATGAGTTAACTCTTATGCAAGACTTATTGATGCCTGTCTTGAAAGTGCTATTCATGAAAAGTCATTGCTTTATGATTCAGTTGTTTACTCATGTCATTACCATTGTTTTGATCGCTGCATTCATTACATATGTTTACAATATGATCAAGATTATGATGGCATGTCACTTCAGAAATTATCTTTGTTATCGTTTTACCTGCTCGGGACGAGCAGAACTAAGCAGGGATGCTGATACGTCTCCAACGTATCGATAATTTCTTATGTTCCATGCTACTTTATTGACAATACCTACATGTTTTATACACATTATATGTCATTATTATGCATTTTAGGACTAACCTATTAACAAGATGCCGAAGTGCCAGTTCTGTTTTCTGTTTTTGGTTTCAGAAATCCTAGTAACGAAATATTCTCGGAATCGGACGAAATCAAGACCCGATTCCTATTTTCCCGGACCATCCGAACACACGAGAACCGCGAGAGAGGGGCCACAGGGGAGATGATACCTGGCGCGGCGGAGGGGGCCGCGCCGCCTATGGTGTGGCCCCCATCACCCTCTGCGCCGCCTTTTCGCCTATATAAAGCCTCGTCGCGAAAACCCTAGGGCGTACGCCAGAAACCCACGAAAACCTTCCAGAGCCGCCGTCATCGCGAAGCCAAGATCTGGGGACAGTCTCTGTTCCGGCACCCTGCCGGAGCGGGGAAGTGCCCGGAAGGCTTCTCCGTCGACACCGCTGCCATCTCCACCGCCATCTTCATCACCGCTGTTGCTCCCATGAGGAGGGAGTAGTTCTCCATCGAGGCTCGGGGCTGTACCGGTAGCTATGTGGTTAATCTCTCTCCTATGTAGTTCAATACAATAATCTCATGAGCTGCCTTACATGATTGAGATTCATATGATGATGCTTGTAATCTAGATGTCATTATGCTAGTCAAGTGGGTTTTACTTATGTGATCTCCGGAGACTCCTTGTCCCACGTGTGTAAAGGTGACAGTGTGTGCACCGTGTGGGTCTCTTAGGCTATATTTCACGAAGTACTTATTCACTGTTGAAGAGCGTAGTGAAGTGCTTATTTATATCTCTTTATGATTGCAATGTGCATCGTATCACAATTTATCTATGTGCTACTCTAGCAAAGTTATTAAAGTAGTTTTATTCCTCCTGCATGTGTGCAAAGGTGACAGTGTGTGCACCGTGTTAGTACTTGGTTTATGCTATGATCATGATCTCTTGTAGATTGCGAAGTTAACTATTGCTATGATAATATTGATGTGATCTATTCCTCCTACATATGCATGAAGGTGACAGTGTGCATGCTATGCTAGTACTTGGTTTAGTCTTTTGATCTATCTTACACTAAAGGTTACTAAAATATGAGCATTATTGTGGAGCTTGTTAACTCCGGCATTGAGGGTTCGTGTAATCCTACGCAATGTGTTCATCATCCAACAAAAGTGTAGAGTATGCATTTATCTATTCTGTTATGTGATCAATGTTGAGAGTGTCCACTAGTGAAAGTGTAATCCCTAGGCCTTGTTCCTAAATACTGCTGAGTTACTGCTTGTTTACTGTTTTACTTTGTTTACTTCCCGCAATATTACTACCATCAACTGCACGCCAGCACTTTTCTGGCGCCATACTACTGCTCATATTCATTCATACCACTTGTATTTCACTATCTCTTCGCCGAACTAGTACACCTATTAGGTGTGTTGGGGACACAAGAGACTTCTTGCTTTGTGGTTGCAGGGTTGCATGAGAGGGATATCTTTGACCTCTTCCTCCCTGAGTTCGATAAACCTTGGGTGATCCACTTAAGGGAAACTTGCTGCTGTTCTACAAACCTCTACTCTTGGAGGCCCAACACTGTCTACAGGAAAGGAGGGGAACGTAGACATCAATCTCCCGGAGGACTCTACGCCGCCATGGTCGCCTCCGGAGTGATGAGTGAGTAGTTCACCCCTGGACCATGGGTCCATAGCAGTAGCTAGATGGTCGTCTTCTCCTTGTTGTGCTTCATTGTTGGATCTTGTGAGCTGCCTAACATGATCAAGATCATCTATCTGTAATTCTATATGTTGTGTTTGTCGGGATCCGATGGATAGAGAGTACTATGATTATGGTGATTATCAATCTATTGTTCATGTGTTGTTTATGATCTTGCATGCTCTCCGTTATTAGTAGAGGCTCTGGCCAAGTTTTTACTCTTAACTCCAAGAGGGAGTATTTATGCTCGATAGTGGGTTCATGCCTCCATTGAATCTGGGACAGTGACAGAAAGTTCTAAGGTTGTGGATGTGCTGTTGCCACTAGGGATAAAACATTGATGCTATGTCTAAGGATGTAGTTGTTGATTACATTACGCACCATACTTAATGCAATTGTCTGTTGCTTTGCAACTTAATACTGGAGGGGGTTCGGATGATAACCTGAAGGTGGACTTTTTAGGCATAGATGCAGTTGGATGGCGGTCTATGTACTTTGTCGTAATGCCCTGATTAAATCTCACTATATTTATCATATCATGTATATGCATTGTTATGCCTTTCTCTATTTGTCAATTGCCCGACTGTAATTTGTTCACCCAACATGCTTTTATCTTATGGGAGAGACACCTCTAGTGAACTGTGGACCCCGGTCCTATTCTTTACATAGCATACAATCTACTTGTTTTACTGTTTTCTTTGCAAACATCTTCCACTCGATACGTTTAATCCTTTGTTACAGCAAGCCGGTGAGATTGACAACCTCACTGTTTCGTTGGGGCAAAGTACTTTGGTTGTGTTGTGCAGGTTCCACGTTGGCGCCGGAATCCCTGGTGTTGCGCCGCATCACATTTCGCGACCATCAACCTTCAACGTGCTTCTTGGCTCCTACTGGTTCGATTAAACCTTGGTTTCATACTGAGGAAAACTTGCCACTGTGCGCATCATACCTTCCTCTTGGGGTTCCCAACGGACGTGTACATCTACGCGCATCAAGCACTTTTTCTGGCGCCGTTGCCGGGGAGATCAAGACACGCTGCAAGGGAGTCTCCACTTCTCAATCTCTTTACTTTGTTTTTGTCTTGCTTTATTTTATTTACTACTTTGTTTGCTGCACTAAATCAAAATACAAAAAAATTAGTTGCTAGTTTTACTTTATTTATTGTCTTGCTCTCTATATCGAAAACACAAAAAAATTAGTTACTTGCATTTACTTTATCTAGTTTGTTTTATTTACCGTTGCTAAAATGAATACCCCTGAAAATACTAAGTTGTGTGACTTCACAAATGCAAATAATAATGATTTCCTATGCACACCTATTGCTCCACCTGCTACTACAGCAGAATTCTTTGAAATTAAACCTGCTTTACTAAATCTTGTCATGAGAGATCAATTTTCTGGTGTTAGTTCTGATGATGCTGCTGCCCATCTCAATAATTTTGTTGAACTTTGTGAAATGCAAAAGTATAAAGATGTAGATGGTGATATTATTAAATTGAAAGTGTTTCCTTTCTCATTAAGAGGAAGAGCTAAAGATTGGTTGCTATCTTTGCCTAAGAATAGTATTGATTCATGGACTAAATGCAAGGATGCTTTTATTGGTAGATATTATCCTCCCGCTAAAATTATATCTTTGAGAAGTAGCATAATGAATTTTAAACAATTAGATACTGAACATGTTGCTCAAGCATGGGAGAGAATGAAAACTTTGGTAAAGAATTGCCCAACCCATGGACTGACTACTTGGATGATCATCCAAACCTTCTATGCAGGACTAAATTTTTCTTCGCGGAATTTATTGGATTCAGCTGCTGGAGGTACCTTTATGTCCATCACATTGGGGGCGGCTACAAAACTTCTTGATGATATGATGATAAATTACTCTGAATGGCACACGGAAAGAGCTCCACAAGGTAAGAAGGTAAATTCTGTTGAAGAAACCTCTTCCTTGAGTGATAAGATTGATGTGATTATGTCTATGCTTGTGAATGGTAGATCTAATGTTGATCCAAATAATGTTCCTTTAGCTTCATTGGTTGCTCAAGAAGAAAATGTTGATGTGAATTTCATTAAAAATAATAATTTCAACAACAATGCTTATAGGAACAACTCTGGTAATAACTATAGGCCATATCCTTCTGCTAATGGTAATGGTTATGGTAATTCTTATGGGAATTCTTACAACAATAATAGGAGTGTACCCTCTGGTCTTGAAGCCATGCTTAAAGAATTTATTAGTACACAAACTGCTTTTAACAAATCTGTTGAGGAAAAGCTTGATAAAATTGATACTATTGCTTCTAGAGTTGATAGACTTGCCTCCGATGTTAATCTTTTAAAATTGAAAGTTATGCCTAATAATGATATTGATAATAAGATTACTACTACAGCAAATGCCATCCAAGTTAGAATTAATGAGAATATAAGATTAATGGCTGAACTGCGTGCTAGGTGGGATAGAGAAGAAAATGAAAAACTAGCTAAAGAGAATAATGTAGCTAAAGTTTGGACTATCACCACCACTAGTAATGCTAATTCTTCACATGTTGCTGCACCTCCTACTATCAATGGTAAAATAATTGGTGTTGGCAATGTTTCTACTCCTAGTGCAAAGCGAACAAAACTGCCTGAAATTGCTAAAACTGCTGAAACTGCTTGTGATAAAACTGCTGAAATTTTTTCCAACCTTGGGAACAATGATCCCATTGCTGTAGCTCATAATGATTTAGATTTTGATGATTGCCACATCTCTGAAGTTATAAAGTTCTTACAAAAACTTGCTAAAAGTCCTAATGCTAGTGCTATAAATTTAGCCTTTACAAAACATATTACAAATGCTCTCATAAAAGCTAGAGAAGAGAAACTAAAACTTGAAACTTCTATTCCTAGAAAGTTAGAAGATGGTTGGGAGCCCATCATTAAAATGAAATTCAATGACTTTGAATGTAATGCTTTATGTGATCTTGGTGCAAGTATTTCTGTTATGCCTAAAAAGATTTATGATATGCTTGACTTGCCACCATTGAAGAATTGTTATTTGGATGTTAATCTTGCTGATAATGTTAAAAAGAAACCTTTGGGGAGGATTGATAATGTGCATATTACGGTTAACAATAACCTTGTCCCCGTTGATTTTGTTGTCTTGGATATCGAATGCAATGCATCTTGTCCAATTGTGTTGGGAAGACCTTTTCTTCGAACTGTTGGTGCTGTTATTGATATGAGGGAAGGTAATATTAAATATCAATTTCCTCTCAAGAAAGGTATGGAACACTTCCCTAGAAAGAGAATGAAGTTGCCTTTTGATTCTATTATTAGAACAAGCTATGATGTTGATGCTTCTACTCTCGATGTTACTTGATTTGCACTTTCTGCGCCTAGCTGAAAGGCGTTAAAGAAAAGCGCTTATGGGAGACAACCCATGTTTTTACCTACAGCAATTTTTTGTTTTGTTGAGTCTTGGAAGTTGTTTACTACTGTAGCAACCTCTCCTTATCATGTTTTTGTGCCAAGTAAAGTTTCTATGTCAAAGTTGATGTTATATTTGGGATCGCTGCGCAGAAACAGCATTGCTGTCTGTCACGAATCTGGGCACAGTTCCCTGTAGAAAATTCGAAAAAATCTGCCAATTTACGAGCGTGATCCTCAGATATGTACGCAACTTTCATTAGTTTTGAGTTTTTCCATTTGAGCAAGTCTGGTGCCAACTTTAAATTCGTCTTTACGGACTGTTCTGTTTTTGACAGATTCTGCCTTTTATTTCGCATTGCCTCTTTCGCTATGTTGGATTTATTTCTTTGATCCACTAATGTCCAGTAGCATTATGCAATGTCCAGAAGTGAAAATAATGATTGTGTCACCTCTGAATGAGTGAATTATTAATGATGCACTAACCCTCTAATGAGTTTGCTTGAAGTTTGGTGTGAAGGAAGTTTTCAAGGGTCAAGAGAGGAGAATGATATACTATGATCAAGAGGAGTGAAAGCTCTAAGCTTGGGGATGCCCCCGTGGTTCACCCCTGCATATTTTAAGAAGACTCAAGCGTCTAAGCTTGGGGATGCCCAAGGCATCCCCTTCTTCATCGACAACATCATCAGGTTCCTCCCCTGAAACTATATTTTTATTCAATCACATCTTGTGTTCTTTGCTTGGAGCGTCGGTTTGTTTTTGTTTTTGTTTTTGTTTGAATAAGATGGATCCTAGCATTCACTTTGTGGGAGAGAGACACGCTCCGCTGTTGCATATGGACACATGTGTCCTTAGGCTTTACTCATAATGTTCAAGGCGAAGTTTCTTCTTCGTTAAATTGTTATATGGTTGGAATTGGAAAATGCTACATGTAGTAATTCTAAAATGTCTTGGATAATGTGATACTTTGCAATTGTTGTGCTCATGTTTAAGCTCTTGCATCATATGCTTTGCACCCATTAATGAAGAAATACATAGAGCTTGCTAAAATCTGATTTGCATATTTGGTTTCTCTAAGGTCTAGATAATATCTAGTATTGAGTTTTGAACAACAAGGAAGACAGTGTAGAGTCTTATAATGTTTACAATATGTCTTTTATGTGAGTTTTGCTGCACCTGTTCATCCTTGAGTTTGCTTCAAATAACCTTGCTAGCCTAAACCTTGTATCGAGAGGGAATACTTCTCATGCATCCAAAATCCTTGAGCCAACTACTATGCCATTTGTGTCCACCATACCTACCTACTACATGGTATTTCTCCGCCATTCCAAAGTAAATTGCTTGAGTGCTACCTTTAAAATTCCATCATTCACCTTTGCAATATATAGCTCATGGGACAAAATAGCCTTAAAAACTATCGTAGTATTGAATATGTACTTATGCACTTTATATTTTATTAAGTTGCTTGTTGTGCGATAACCATGCTTCTGGGGAACGCCATCAACTATTGTTGAATATCATGTGAGTTGCTATGCATGTCCGTCTTGTCTGAAGGATCTATCATTTTAGTGGTTGGAGCATGCAAAATTGTTAGAGAAGAACATTGGGCCGCTAACTAAAGCCATGAACCATGGTTGAAGTTTCAGTTTTGGACATATATCCTCAATCTCATATGAGAATAATAATTGTTGCTACATGCTTATGCATTTAAGAGGAGTCCATTATCTGTTGTCCATGTTGTCCCGGTATGGATGTCTAAGTTGAGAATAATCAAAAGCGAGAAATCCAAATGCGAGCTTTCTCCTTAGACCTTTGTACAGGCGGCATGGAGGTACCCCTTTGTGACACTTGGTTGAAACATGGCATGCAAAGATCCGGTAGTCCAAGCTAAGTAGGACGAGGTGCGGGCACTATTAGTACACTATGCATGAGGCTTGCAACTTGTAAGATATAATTTTCATAACTCATATGCTTTATTACTACCGTTGACAAAATTGTTTCATGTTTTCAAAATAAAAGCTCTAGCACAAATACAGCAATCGATGCTTTCCTCTTTGAAGGACCTTTCTTTTACTTTTATTGTTGAGTCAGTTTACCTATCTCCTTCCACCTTAAGAAGCAAACACTTGTGTGAACTGTGCATTGATTCCTACATACTTGCATATTGCACTTGTTATATTACTTTATGTTGACAATATCCATGAGATATACATGTTATAAGTTGAAAGCAACCGCTGAAACTCAATCTTCCTTTGTGTTGCTTCAACACCTTTACTTTGATTTATTGCTTTATGAGTTAACTCTTATGCAAGACTTATTGATGCTTGTCTTGAAGTACTATTCATGAAAAGTCTTTGCTTTATGATTCAGTTGTTTACTCATGTCATTACCTTTGCTTTGATCGCTGCATTCATTACATATGTTTACAAATAGTATGATCAAGATTATGATGGCATGTCACTTCAGAAATTATCTTTGTTATCGTTTTACCTGCTCGGGACGAGCAGAACTAAGCTTGGGGATGCTGATACGTCTCCAACGTATCGATAATTTCTTATGTTCCATGCTACTTTATTGATGATACCTACATGTTTTATGCACATTATATGTCATATTTATGCATTTTCTGGAACTAACCTATTAACAAGATGCCGAAGAGCCAGTTGCTGTTTTCTGCTGTTTTTGGTTTCAGAAATCCTAGTAAAGAAATATTCTCGGAATTGGACGAAACTTTCGGGGTCCTATTTTTGCACGAAGCTTCGGAAGACCGAAGAGATAACGAAGTGGGGCCACGAGGCGGCCAGAGGGTGGCCGGCGCGGCCCGGCCCGGCGCGACCTACCTCCTGGGCCCTCGTGTGGCCCCCGCGTTGACCCTCCGCCTACTTAAAGCTTCCGTCGCGAAACCCCCAGTACCGAGAGCCACGATACGGAAAACCTTCGAGACGCCGCCGCCGCGTCCCATCTCGGGGGATTCGGAGATCGCCTCCGGCACCCTGCCGGAGAGGGGATTCATCTCCCGGAGGACTCTACGCCGCCATGGTCGCCTCCGGAGTGATGAGTGAGTAGTTCACCCCTGGACCATGGGTCCATAGCAGTAGCTAGATGGTCGTCTTCTCCTTGTTGTGCTTCATTGTTGGATCTTGTGAGCTGCCTAACATGATCAAGATCATCTATCTGTAATTCTATATGTTGTGTTTGTCGGGATCCGATGGATAGAGAGTACTATGATTATGGTGATTATCAATCTATTGTTCATGTGTTGTTTATGATCTTGCATGCTCTCCGTTATTAGTAGAGGCTCTGGCCAAGTTTTTACTCTTAACTCCAAGAGGGAGTATTTATGCTCGATAGTGGGTTCATGCCTCCATTGAATCTGGGACAGTGACAGAAAGTTCTAAGGTTGTGGATGTGCTGTTGCCACTAGGGATAAAACATTGATGCTATGTCTAAGGATGTAGTTGTTGATTACATTACGCACCATACTTAATGCAATTGTCTGTTGCTTTGCAACTTAATACTGGAGGGGGTTCGGATGATAACCTGAAGGTGGACTTTTTAGGCATAGATGCAGTTGGATGGCGGTCTATGTACTTTGTCGTAATGCCCTGATTAAATCTCACTATATTTATCATATCATGTATATGCATTGTTATGCCTTTCTCTATTTGTCAATTGCCCGACTGTAATTTGTTCACCCAACATGCTTTTATCTTATGGGAGAGACACCTCTAGTGAACTGTGGACCCCGGTCCTATTCTTTACATAGCATACAATCTACTTGTTTTACTGTTTTCTTTGCAAACATCTTCCACTCGATACGTTTAATCCTTTGTTACAGCAAGCCGGTGAGATTGACAACCTCACTGTTTCGTTGGGGCAAAGTACTTTGGTTGTGTTGTGCAGGTTCCACGTTGGCGCCGGAATCCCTGGTGTTGCGCCGCATCACATTTCGCGACCATCAACCTTCAACGTGCTTCTTGGCTCCTACTGGTTCGATTAAACCTTGGTTTCATACTGAGGGAAAACTTGCCACTGTGCGCATCATACCTTCCTCTTGGGGTTCCCAACGGACGTGTACATCTAGGGGTTAGGGGTATAGATACATGATTTGTCTTGTTTGAATATGTGTCTAGACCTTGTTTATCAACTTTAATGCTTACTATATGACATAAGAACACTATGCGCTTTAATTTGGTTTTTAATTTTTTTAAATTTTGATGCACATTTTGAATCTTGGTCAAATCCTAGGTTTGACCGAGATTTGAACAAGTTTAAACCAAGAAAATAAAAGGTAAGCCCGCCAGACTGGATCCTTTCTTAGTCACTCTATAATGAAGCTTTTAGGGGGGTTGTTGAAAATGTAAGCATGTATCCTTCTTAGTACGTCACACCACAATGAAGCTTTTGGGAGGGTTTTTGAAATGTCCATGTTTGAAACCCAAAACGACTTCTCTTCGTGCTTGACTTCATAATTAAGACAAAGTTTAGGGTTAGGGGTAGATACATGATTTTTCTGGTTTGAATATGTCTAGACCTTGTTTACCAACTTGAGTGCTTACTATATGACATAAGAAGGCTATATGCTTTGGTTTTTCATTTTTTTGAAATTTTATGCCCATTTGAATCTAGATCAAATCCTAGATACGGTTTGACCAAGATTTGAACAATTTTAAAACATGAAAATAAAAGGTAAGCCCGACCTGGATCCTTTAGTCACTCTAAAATGAAGCTTTTGGGGGTTCTTGAAATTTCCAAGTTTGAAACCCAAAACCACTTCTCTTCATGCTTGACTACATAAGACAGAGTTTAGGGTTAGGGGTAGATACATGATTTTTCTTGTTTGAATATATCTAGACCTTGTTTATATCAACTTTAATGCTAACTATATGACATAAGAAAACTATGTGCTTTGGTTTTTAATTTTTCTGATTTTTTTATTTTGATGCACATTTGAATCTTTGTCAAATCCTAGGTTTGACCAAGATTTAAACAAGTATAAAACATGAAAATGAAAAGGGGAAGCCTGTATCCTTCTTAGTCACTCTAAAATGAAGTTTTTGGGATGTTCTTGAAATTTTCATGTTTGAAACCCAAAACCACTTCTCTTCATGCTTGACTTCATAAGATAGAGTTTAGGGGCTAGGGGGTAGATACATGATTTGCCTAGGTTTGAATATGCATGTCCAAACCTTGTTTATCAACTTGAATGCTTACTATATGACATAAGAAGACTATATGCTTTTGTTTTTCATTTTTCTGATTTTTTTTAAAATTTTATGCCCATTTGAATCTTTTGGTCAAATCCTTGGTTTAATTTGACACGGATTTAAACAAGTTTAAAATATGAAAATGAAAAGGTGGTAAGCAGGCATGGATCCTTCTTATATATATTAGTCACTCTAAAATGAAGCTTTTGGGAGGTTTTTGAAATTTCCATGTTTGAAACCCAAAACCACTTCTCTTCATGTTGTTGACTTCATAATGTCGAGTTTGTTGTTTAGACCTTGTTTATCAACTTGAATGCTTACTATATGACATAATAATACTATGTGCTTTGATTTTCATCTTTTTGATTTTTTCTGAATTTTTATGCCCATTTGATCTTGGTCAAATCCTAGGTTTAACCAATATTTAAACAAGTTTATAACATGAAAATGAAAAGGTAAGCCTGCATCCTTCTTAGCGCATCCACAATGTTGCTATTGCCAAATCTGATACGATGGTGAATTTGGCTTTGGTGTGAAATATAGCAATAGCTCCACAATGTAGTGGTTCCAAATATTTATAACGTGGGTCCCGCCATCAAGCTAAAACAACACATAAAGCCAATATGGAACTACTCTCACAATGTAGGGAACTAGTTCCAAATGCCAAAAGTGAAATTTGGCATCGGAGCACCTACTTGCTCCGGTTGCCTGTTTTTCTGGTTTTGGAACTACCTCTACAATGTATGGAACTAGTTCCAAAAGCCAAAAATCAAATATGGAACCACTTTTGGCTACACGTTGTGGATGCTCTTAGTCACTCCAAAATGAAAGCTTACATATACTCTTGGAATACTGTTTTGGGTGATTTGTCATTCAAAAATTTGGTATCATTCGGATCGGAGGAAGTATAGTTGGAGATGAATGGCCCACCAAGTCTCTGCCTTGAAGTTTGCTCTTTGACCAGTATTACTACTCGCGAGGTGCCGAGGAGACGGGGAGGCCAAATTTAAGAACTAACCTTTGCTCTTGCCGTCTTCCTCAGTTCACCACTTTGTTTACCTCTTGGAATACTACTTCGCCACCATGACCGGGAGCAAGTCTCGCCACAGAAGGGCTCGTGCGGCTGCGGCGAAGCTGAGGGAATCCCAGCAATGGCGTCCCTGTGCTGCTGTCGAGGTGCCTTCTGCGCAAGAGTCTTCAAGGGCGTCGCAGCCCGCGACTGCTACCTTCAGGCGATCCTCCGTTCTTGCGCATCTTTCTATGTCTTTCACAACTTATCATCCCCTCCTTTTCTTACCTTCTCTCAATCGTATATTCAGGTCGGGCGGCCTTAGTTTTCCCGCAGCCCTCCTGCCTGCGGAAACATCTTCCACGGAGCCAAGTTCTCAAAGCAGCGAGGTATAGACATTCGTGCAAATTGGGATTCCCATTTTCTCTTTCTTGGTACTTCTCTGGGTACACTTCTGATTTTGTGCTCCATCCCCATCTGATAGAAGCCCCGCTACGAGATCGGTCCCATTTTAGAAATGGTTATGGGCGATTTCTGCGTCGAGACGGCGGACAGAAGCGCCCTCGCCGATGAGTGCATGAGACTTTATTCTGAGCTCGCCACTGAGAAGATCCGGATTCGCATTCTCGACGATATCGCCATGAAATCGTTCACTGCGAGTAATGAGATCCAGCGGCGGAGCCTCGGCCAGGCGGAGACCATGGACAAACTCGCCGGACTGATCCTGAACCTCACGGTTAGGACGGACAAACTAGAGGCCGAGCTGTCACAGGAGAAGGCTCTCAACTCCGAGCTGAAGCGTCAAGCAGGCTCAAGGTAGATCTTGACCAGGTCACTGTGTACCACTAGCTGCAATCCTTGATGACTGTTGTGTCACCTGGCTTCCGAGTTTCTGAAGGTTAATTTTCGAAATTTTGTTCGTAAAATTGGCCTGTGGAAATGTAAACAAACTAGTACTCTTACTTTATTATATTAGTACTTGTGTCAATGTAGTAGTTGTGTCTGAGTCGAGTCAATGTTGAGTCGTTGAGTGGGAGTGGTGTTTTGGAACATGGGAGCATATGCTACCTATATTTTAAATTGCATCTTACACATATTTTAAATCTCAAAAAATTTGAAACAAAAAATCCGCACGTACATCTTCATGTGCTACGCGCTCACAAAGTCGTTTCATAAAAAATGAACTTATCATGTGACGTGTGTAAAAAAGACAAAATTCAGTGCTTAAAACAATGCTTTTCACAGGATAAGTTTTCTCTTTTTTACATAGGTCATAAAAAATATTATTTTTTCGTGAAACTTGACGCACACACATATATTATGGAGATGTACATGTAGAATTTTTTGTCAAATTTTTTCACACTTTGAAATATATTTTGTTGGTAGAGGGAGCATACGCACCCGGGAGCCGAATTGAGGGAGCAGTCGTTGAGTCACCTAGTATCTATAATATCTAAATAGGAACAAGAAATCCAAAATTTTCAAATTCTGGCAAAAATTAGAACTTCTCAGGAAAATCTATTTTTTTATAGGAAATCAAAAACACTGAAACGAGTATACTGTTTTAATTTGAGCCATTTATGTGCAGATTTGCATAAAAAGACTGACATTTTCCCTAAACTTTGTATATTGTGAAGTCAAGCATGAAGAGAAGTGGTTTTGGGTTTCAAACATCCTTTTCATTTTCTTGTCTTAAACTTGTTTAAATCTTGGTCAAACCTAAGATTTGACCAAAAGATTCAAACAGGCATAAATTCAAAAAAATCAGAAAAATGAAAAAACAAAAGCATATAGTCTTCTTATGTCATATAGTAAGCATTCAAGTTGATAAACAAGGTCTAGACATATTCAAACCAGAAAAATCATGTATATATCTACCCCTAACCCTAAACTCTGTCTTATGAAGAGAAGTGGTTTTGGGTTTCAAACATGGAAATTTGAAGAACCTCCCAAAAGCTTCATTTTAGATTGTGACTAAGAAGGATCCAGGCTTACCTTTTCACTTTCATGTTCTAAACTTGTTTAAATCCTAGTCAAACCTAGGATTTCACAAAGATTCAAATATATGGGTATAAAATACAAAAAAATAGAAAAATGAAAAACGAAAGCACATAGTCTTCTTATGTCATATAGTAAGCATTAAAGTTGATAAACAAGGTCTAGACATATTCAAACTAGACAAATCATGTATCTCCCCCTAACCCCTAAACTTTGTATTATGAAGTCAAGCATGAAGAGAAGTGGTTTTGGGTTTCAAACATGGAAATTTCAAAAACCTCTTAAAAATTCATTTTAGAGTGACTAAGAAGGATGCAAGCTTCCCTTTTCATTTGCATGTCTTAAACTTGTTTAAATCTGGGTCAAACCTAAGATTTGACCAAAAGATTCAAACGGGCATAAAATTCAAAAAAAATCAGAAAAATGAAAAACAAAAGCATATAGTCTTCTTGTGTCATATAGTAAGCATTCAAGTTGATAAACAAGGTCTAGACATATTCAAACCAGAAAATCATGTATATATCTACCCCTAACCCTAAACTCTGTATTATGAAGTCAATCATGAAGAGAAGTGGTTTTGGGTTTCAAACATGGATATTTCAAGAACCTCCCAAAAGCTTCATTTTAGAGTGTGACTAAGAAGGATCCAGGCTTACCTTTTTCATTTTCATGTACTAAACTTGTTTAAATCCTGGTCAAACCTAGGATTTCACAAAGATTCAAATATATGTGTATAAAATATAAAAAATAGAAAAATGAAAACCAAAGCACATAGTCTACTTATGTCACATAGTAAGCATTCAAGTTGATAAACAAGGTCTAGACATATTCAAACCAGAAAAATCATGTATATATCTACCCCTAACCCTAAACTCTGTCTTATGAAGTTAATCATGAAGAGAAGTGGTTTTGGGTTTCAAACATTGGAATTCCAAGAACCTCCCAAAAGCTTCATTTTAGAGTGTGACTAAGAAGGATCCAAGCTTACCTTTTCATTTTCATGTTCTAAACTTGTTTAAATCCTGGTCAAAACTAGGATTTCACAAAGATTCAAATATATGGGTATAAAATTCAAAAAAATAGAAAAATGAAAAACCAAAGCACATAGTCTTCTTATGTCATATAGTAAGCATTAAAGTTGATAAACAAGGTCTAGACATATTCAACCTAGACAAATCATGTATCTACCCCCTAACCCCTAAACTCTGTCTTATGAAGTCCAACATGAAGAGAAGTGGTTTTGGGTTTCAAACATGGAAATTTCAAAAACCTCTTACAAAATTCAGTTTAGAGTGACTAATTAAGAAGGATGCATTCTCCCCTTTTCATTTTCATGTCTTAAACTTGTTTAAATCTTGGTCAAACCTAAGATTTGACCAAAAGATTCAAACGGGCATAAAAAAATCAGAAAAATGAAAACCAAAGCACATAATTTTCTTATGTCATATAGTAAGCATTCAAGTTGATAAACAAGGTCTAGACATATTCAAACCAGAAAATCATGTATATATCTACCCCTAACCCTAAACTCTGTCTTATGAAGTCAATCATGAAGAGAAGTGGTTTTGGGTTTCAAACATGGAAATTTCAAGAACCTCCCAAAAGCTTCATTTTAGAGTGACTAAGAAGGATCCAGGCTTACCTTTTCATTTTCATGTTTTAAACTTGTTTAAATCCTGGTCAAACCTAGGATTTGACAAAGATTCGAATATATGGGCAAAAAATTCAAAAAAAATAGAAAAATGAAAAACCAAAGCACATAGTCTTCTTGTGTCATATAGTAAGCATTAAAGTTGACAAAAAAGGTCTAGATATATGCAAACTAGACAAATCATGTATCTACCCCCTAACCCCTAAACTCTGTCTTATGAAGTCAAGCATGAAGAGAAGTCGTTTTGGGTTTCAAACATGGAAATTTCAAGAACATCCCAAAAGCTTCATTTTAGAGTGACTAAGAAGGATCCATGATTACCTTTTCATTTTCATGTTTTAAACTTGTTTAATCTTGGTCAAACCTAGGATTTGACCAAGATTCAAATGGGCACAAAATTTAAAAAATCAGAAAAATGAAAAACCAAAGTACATAGTCTTCTTATGTCATGTAGTAAGCATTCAAGTTGATAAAATGGTTCATGCCGGCGTCTTAGCTGCTAAAAAAAAATTATACACCAATTGATTTGACGAATTGATGATTTACTCTAGTCTGCTTCTAGACCATGCAGCTAGCGAGTATTCATATGTACTGCATGGAGCCCCCAACTTTTGACTTCCCGTGTCGGAAAAGGCCTGTCTAATAATGTGGGGCAGTGAGGTATCCCGAAGTATCTAGAGGGTTCCAGTGTTTCAGGCTTTCAGCATCGCCAGTCCAAGGGAAGGATGGGTGACGAATCCGTGCATTCACAGCCGTTTAGATCTGAAGAGTCCTTGTATGATGAGCGGTAGATAGCACCTCTAAGCTGCAAATCAACAGCTTCAATTACTTCAAATGAGCATTGGCCGGAAGGCTGACAGAGTGAAAAAATTCAATTTCAAAAACTCATGTATAGAATAGAAAAAAAATAAAAAACATGTAGATAGAATAGAGGTATAGATAGATTAGCCCAAAAAAGAAGAGGACGGGGAAATTTCGAACGCTCGCCTTTAACTCAGCACAGCAGACACCTCCCTCGCGCACCTAAACTTTCGAACGCGCGCCCAATATTTCGAACGCTCGCCTTTAACTCAGCACCCAGCCCACCTTGTTCTTCTCTAGACACCTCCTTCGGCGCCCTGTTCTTCTCTAGACACACCCTCGGTGAACCAGGCCGCGCACCAAAACTTCCCCACGCTGTCTATCAGCCGCGTCAGCCGGCGACTGCTGGTGGCGCCGTTCTTCTCCAGCCGCACCGGCAGGCGCGGTCAGCTGGTAGATCCTCACGGTATGCATGCTATCTTCAGGCCTGGGCAAGTACGATTCATTATAGCTCAATCGAAGTCAGTCGCCGTCGCCCAGCCCTTATAAGTTCGTTAGTTCGTTCGAATCGATCGGTTGATATTGTTTTCCTCTCGATGTGTTTGTTTGACATTGTTTTCCGCTTTACCTATTTGCTCGAATTCGTTCGTACTGTACACTGTACTGCTCACCATTGCCCAATGTTTGTAGTCGTCGCTTGGTGCCAGTCCTCTATGGACCTGTTTGTAATCTTATTACTTCTGGGTTCTTTGCACTGCTAATACATCGGTGGATTTACGGCCAAAAAGAAGAAAGAATTTGTTGGTATTATATTGCTTTCGATTGATCTGTTCGCCCCCAAGCTTTTACAGAAGCCGCAAGAGATTCAAGGATGAAATGGCTCTCCTTGTTTGCGGTGGCGGATCTACAGGGTATGCCGTATATGCCACGGCATACCCTGCGTCCAAGCCGTGCAAGATCTTTGATAGTTTAATGAGCTGAGCAATTAATCAAGATGAGTGATGTATATGTATACATGCGGTGCTAATACATGTGGCGTGCAGCCATGCGAACACTGAGCTAGTGCATGTAACCGATTGATTAGACATCCGATTGATTAATGCATTGGCTTTAGCCAACAGTCTACTTGCATGTTTTTCAAGATGTGCGATTTTGTCTCGCGTGTAAGCCTACAAGGCCAGCTATGGCCATGCACCATGACCTGATTAGATATCATGATTAATCAAAGGAAATATCTTGCTACTGTATATACGATTAATCAACTGATAATTAATCTTTGGTAGTCAAGTATATGATTAATTATATATATTTAGTGAGAATTCAGTTCAAAATTAGAGCACCCCGTCAACGGTGCATTTTTCAACAATTTACATTTTGATTATATGCAAAATCTGTTTTATTTAATCATTTTGACATACTCCCTTCAATCCAAATTAATTGACTCAACTTTGTCTAGATACTGATGTATCTTAGACAAGTTTGTTGAGTAGATACATTTATATCTAGACAAATTTGAGTTAATTAGTATGAATCCGAGAAAGTATTTTATTTAATTATTTTTATTAGGACAAAAGAAATTCAATAGAAACTCCAAAATTTTGTTGTGTCATACCCTTTCCTAAAATCCTAGGTCCGCCACTGCTTGTTTGTAAGGCAAAGAGGAAATCATATCATGGCTTATCATCATGGGTATAACCTTTTTAGCTAGATTTTGCTGTTTGGGATCTATGATCCTTTTAGTTGCTGCTCTCCAGTAACATTTTCCCTCTTTTTTATTACAGTGAAAAATACACAGCGAGGAAACCACTGTCCAGCCTAAAAAAAATAGACCTCAGTTGGTTTGCTGAAATCGGCTCAAATAACGTGGCATTTAGTTATATAGTTTTATATTCGACCTGTTTGCTCAGATATGTTGGTTTACGTTCATACGCAACCTGTTGGGCAAGTATGGACACAGCTTCAGTGACTTTCAGGTCAAAATTCCAGCGGTTGAGTGATTTTTGGTTGGATCCATTCCTGTGCGTTCGATCGGCTTTTGATGGCTGTTATTGAGACAAAGTCATGGCTGGACTTTTGACGCAGCTCCAGTGACGTTCAGCTAGGTCAAAAGCCCAGCGTTGACTTTGGTTCAATATCAGCCATCCAAAGCCAATCGAACACACATGAATGTATCCAACCAAAAATCACTCTACAATAAGTCGTTTCCAGACAAAAACAATGTTTATTCCCAAACTATTTTTTTTGAATCCGACCAATCTTTCCCGGAATGCAGAAGAAATATATAAGATTTACTGGAATGTTGTTCTTTTTACTGGACAGTTTGAATTTTAAGTTTAAAGTTGGTTGTAAAACATAAAATGAGGTTTATTGATAAACAATATGGCTGACGAAGTTGAAGTCGCGCCGTGGTTGCTGGTGTACCATGGCCGACGATTTTGGTCCCTCCGTGGTGCATGTCAAAACTTTTTTTTCTCGTTTTTGAGGCCACCTAGCCCGACGAAAGCGGCCAAAACGTCGCGTATGGTGGCCCGGGACGTGGTGCATCTCGAAATCTCGGGTTCGCCGGCCGAGTCAACGCAAATCCGCACCGCCGAGGGATGTAGGGCCCAGATGGCAGCCTCTCTGGCATTGTTTTTTTCTAGATCGCGCCATCTCGTTCAACGTTCTCCGATCGAGCCGTTTACGATGCAGGATCATGGGTCCCGCATGTCATCCTCTATGAACCAAAATTCTTTCTATTCTTGGATTTTTTTGACCCCCTGATTTCTGGCTACTTCCTTTTTCTTTTGATCCCTTGCCGCCTTGGAAACGTTGAGACCGCTGCTGCTAAATGGGACCCGCATGTCATCCTCTATGTGCAATCAACTTTCTTTTCTTGGAGTTTTTTTGGCACCTCAAATTTGGTCACTTGCCTTTTTCTTTCGATCCCCTGCCGCCTCTCAAACGGTGATACCGCTGCTGCTAGCCCCGCATGTCATCCTCTATGTACTATAAAACTTTCTTTTCTTGAATTATTTTTGGCACCTCATATTTGGTCACTTACCTTTTTCTTTCGATCCCCTGCCGCCTCTCAAACGGTGATACCGCTGCTGCTAAATGGGACCCGCATGTCATCCTCTATGTACTATAAAACTTTCTTTTCTTGGATTTTTTTGGCACCTCATATTTGGTCACTTGACTTTTTCTTTCGATCACCTGCTGCCTCTCAAACGGTGATACCGCTGCTGCTAAATGGGACCCGCATGTCATCCTCTATGTACTATAAAACTTTCTTTTCTTGGATTTTTTTGGCACCTCATATTTGGTCACTTGACTTTTTCTTTCGATCCCTGCTGCCTCTCAAACAGTGATACCGCTGCTGCTAAATGGGACCCGCATGTCATCCACTATGTACTATAAAACTTTCTTTTCTTGGATTTTTTTGGCACCTCATATTTGGTAACTTGACTTTTTCTTTCGATCCCCTGCTGCCTCTCAAACAGTGATACCGCTGCTGCTAAATGGGACCCGCATGTCATCCTCTATGTACTATAAAACTTTCATTTTTTGGATTATTTTTGGCACCTCATATTTGGTCACTTGACTTTTTCTTTCGATCCCCTGCCGCCTCTCAAACGGTGAGACCGCTGCAGCTAAATGGGACCCGCATGTCATCCTCTATGAGCAATCAACTTTCTTTTCTTGGAGTTTTTTTTGGCACCTCATATTTGGTAACTTGACTTTTTCTTTCGATCTCATGCCACGTTTGAAACGTTGAGGTACCTGCTGGCTCATGGGACCCGCATGTCATCCTCTGTGTGCTATAAAAGTTTCCTTTGTTGGTTTTTTTTTCACCCTCTGATTTTTGGCTTGCCTTTTTCTTTTGATCCCCTGCCCCCTTTGAAACGTTGAGTAAGCTGTTGGTTCAAGGGACCCGCATGTCATCCTCTATGTCCATCAACTTTCTTTTCTTGGATTTTTTTCACCCCCTAATTACTAGCTACTTTCTTTTTCTTTTGATCTCAAGCCGCATTACAAACATTGAGACCGCTGCTGCAAAATGGGACCCACATGTCATCCTCTATGTACAATAAATCTTGGATTATTTTTGGCTCCTGATATTTGGTCACTTGCCTTTTTCTTTCGATCTCATGCCGCCTTTGAAACGTTGAGTAAGCTGCTGGCTCATGGGTCCCGCATGTCATCCTCTACGAACAATAAAAGTTTCCTTTCTTGGAGTTATTTTTTACCCCTAATTTCTGGCTATTTGCCTTTTTCTTTTGATCCCCTGCCCCCGTTGAAACGATGAGGACGCTGTTGGCAGGTCGGTCCCACATGTCATCCTCTATGAACAATAAAAGTTTCCTTTGGTGGATTTATTTTTGACCCCTAATTAATTTCTGGCTATTTCCTTTATTTTTCTTTTGATCCCCTGCCGCCTTGGAATTGTTGAGAATGCTGCTGCCTCATTTTTCTTTTGGTCCTGTGCCGCCTTGGAAACGTTGAGACCGCTGCTACAAAATGGGACCCGCATGTCATCCTCTATGTACAATAAAGTTTCTTTTCTTGGATTATTTTTGGCTCCTGATATTATGTCACTTGCCTTTTTCTTTCGATCTCATGCCGACTTTGAAACGTTGAGGATGCTGCTGCCTCATGGGTCCCGCATGTCATCCTCTCAGAACGATAAATGTTTTCTTTTCTTGTATTTTTTTACCAACTGATTTTTGGCTTTTTTTATTTTCGATCCCCTGCCGCCTTTGAAACGTTGACTCCGCTGCTGGCTCATGGGTCCCCGATGTCAGCCTCCCCGTACAAGAAACATGTGATATTTTATTTTGCAGACAATAAACGTTGTATTTCGCTCTGAGCTATTGCAAACGGATAAATTAAATCTTTATATCTACATAAACAAACTTATATGTTGAATCTCCTTGTTTTTTGTTTTTGCGAAGCATAGGACTTTCCTGTTTTTTTTTGAGAAAAATCCGACCTTTCCTGTTTTGGAGTGGGCTGAAATTGTACGAGTCAAAAGGCCCAGCAGGATAGTTCGAAGGCCCAGATGTCCAGATACAGCCCAATTGAAATCTTTCTTTTCTTGGATTTTTTTCACACCCTGATTTCTGGCTACTTCATTTTTCTTTCGGTCCTGTGCCGCCTTGGAAGCGTTGAGACCGCTGCTACAAAATGGGACCCGCATGTCATCCTCTATGTACAATAAAGTTTCTTTTCTTGGATTATTTTTGGCTCCTGATATTATGTCACTTGACTTTTTCTTTCAATCTCATGCCGACTTTGAAACGTTGAGGAAGCTGCTGGCTCATGGGTCCCGCATGTCATCCTCTATGAACAATAAAAGTTTTCTTTGTTGGATTTATTTTTTCCCCTAATTTCTGGCTATTTGTCTTTTTCTTTTGATCCCCTGCCCCCTTTGAAACGATGACGACGCAGCTGGCAAGTCGGTCCCACATGTCATCCTCTATGAACAATAAAAGTTTCCTTTGATGGATTTATTTTTGACCCTAATTAATTTCTGGCTATTTCCTTTTTTATTTTGATCCCCTGCCGCCTTGAAATAGTTGAGGATGCTGCTGCCTCATGGGTCCCGCATGTCATCCTCTCAGAAAGGTAAATGTTTCTTTTCTTGAATTTGTTTACCAACTGATTTTTGGCTTATTTTTTCTTTCGATCTCCTGCCACCTTTAAAACGTTGACGACGCTGCTGGCTCATGGGTCCCCAATGTCAGCCTCCCCATACTGCAAATCCTCTTTCTGCAAAGGTTGTATTTCTAGATAGATAAGGTGGATTCGAATCTGCCATGGTTCAGGCAGCTCAGGTAAGCCTTCTTGCACTAATTAATGGAAGTAGTGTATCGCAAGGTCAAGACATGTGGCTCGGTGTAATGAATCTATATGAATCATGTTGTGGGTTCAATCTGATAGTTCTCTAACAGGTCAGCCAAAATAGAAATTAAGTTTTTTTCTAAAAGGGAAATGCAAATTAAGATGAACACAAACATTAGTTATCATAATAGCTGATCATACATACATACTTGCTAAGAGCAAAAGCTTGCCAGAGTTTTACCACCCATACAATTAATTAGCAGTTCAGATAAGATAACCTTATATAAGTATAACTACAAATGCATTTGCTAAGGGCTCATGGGACAACAGAACTAGACAACCGCGAACTTTATGACCAGCATGTCACAGCGGCATCGAAAGATCTTGACCTTCAACTTTGATCCAATGCGAAGTTTGGCACCGTCAATGAACTTTTTCCACCTGGAAGTAACAGCCAAGCGGCCATCTGTGGGACTGACAGAGTACCGTCCCTCCACGGTGAGACCTTCACTCTCCATGACGAGGGATATCTTGCCCCTTCGGCCAGCATTGAGATCCTTGGAGATACTTTTAGGCAATTTCTGATTCAAAGCAAGAGATACCACCAAAAATTAGTCAATGGCACCAATGCACTGAACCATGTGAGACTTTGAGCAGAGAAGACATCAAGATAAGAGCAGTTATGCTGTCATATACTCACGAACATAGCCTTCAGATGCGTCCTGGTCACCACACGGGTGGCCACAGCAATGAGCTGAGACCTCGGTGATCTGGCTGGGGCAGGTGCATGAGCCTGGGCTGGTACACGAGCTGGTGCTGATGCAGGAGACTGCTGGGCAGGTGCAGTAAACGGTGCCTCTAGAGGAACCGGTGCTGATGCAGGAGACTGTTGGGCAGGTGCAGTAAACGGTGCAGCTAGAGGAACCAGTGCTGATGCAGGAGCCTGCTGGGCATGTGTAGTATATGGGGCCTCTACAGGAACCAATGCTGATGTAGGGGACTGCTGGGTAGATGCAGTAAACGGAGCTGGTACAGGAACCGGTGCTGATGCAGGAGAGTGGGAAGCCGGTGCCGGTGCTGGTGTGGTTGCCCTTTGTGACATCCGCTCCTGTTCCGTCAGGGGATCTGCAGCTTTGATCATGTTAAACCCAGCAAGCTAGAACAGAGGGAATGGTTTAGAACAACTGCTCAGAATGCAGTTATCAAAAGATATGAGTAGAAAAAAGTTACATATTATATATTTGGAAGTGTCTCCAACTCTGTAAGCAGTTACGTATATCTGCCCGTTTGAGTTTCTGATCCTCAGCTCGTCGCCCTTCTTCAGACCGTAGTCAAAAGCAAACTTTCTCCAATCATGTCCATACAAATATGTGATGGCCTGCGTCTTGTAGACATACACCTCATAGACCGTGTAGGTGTTCATCAATTTGCCATTGCCATGCATAGTGAAAGATCCTTCATGCGGACACATCTGGTTAATCATTGGACGAAGTTCACAAGGTACAGTCTGCATGTGAAAATTGATACAAATGTAAGAAGCAGGAAGACTAAAAACAAGACTTTACTATATGCCAATTCATGCTAAACCACTGAGAATACATACCTGTAACTCTGTGAAGGAGCTACTAGAAAGGTAGATAGAGCCATAGGAGGTGTTATATGCGGGGTATGTACATGGGCCCGCCATATTCCCGCAAGCTCGGCATCGGGATGGTGAAGGAAACATGGGAGGTACTACTGGTGCGTAGCGCTGAACGTAAGTGGAAGAATTAGGTTGTGTAAAGTGCATAGTTCAGAGCAATGCAAATGTTGACAAGCAAGTGCATAACACTATGTTACAAACTGAACAGTGAAAAATTAGTGTATGATGAATATAAGCATGCTAATTTGGTGTTTCCGAATTCCAAAAAGCATTAGACAGAGCCAGTGATAATATCAGACATAAATCATGGCATGTATATGTGGCTTAAGAAAATATACCCGAACCCTTGGATGGTTACGGCCCGGCTGATCCTTGGACTTGAGCTTATATAAGCATCCAGAAGGTGGGGCTGACAGTAACTTGGTGGCAGCCTCTGCAGATGCCTCATCAGCAGCAGTTGCAATCCTTTTGACCAATGAAGGCTTAGCAGTTTCAGTCTGCATATAAAAATTGAAGAGCAACAGACATCAGCAGTGATATATAAAATGAATCTATGAGACACTGATGCATATAGTGCTGGATGTAAGTGGAAGAATAGGTGTGTGTGTTTCTGAACTATTGGTAAGCATTAGACAAAGCCGGCAATAAACAGACAAAAATCAAATCATGTATGAGGATTAAGAAAATATACCTGCTTACTGAAAAGGGTACCACCCAGCTGGCCCGTGGCCTTGTGCTTGAGGAGGTTTTCAGAAGATGGTGGCAGCACCATCGTCTTCACAGCAGCCTCATCAGGATCATTTTTTATCCATTTGAGTAGAGGAACAGAAGTTTCATCCTGCATATGAATAGCAACAGAACTCATCATTGATATTTAATAAATCTATGAGATAGACTGATGCAAATAGTGCGGGGTGTAAGTGGAAGAATAGGGTTGTGCATAGAGAACAGTTGACAACAATGCAAATGATTACAAAAGAAGCCAATGGAAATCAACAGTTTATATACTGGATGAGACAGACTGAAAAGTGAAAAATTAGTGTATGATGATTGTAAGCAAACGCAGTGTTTCTGAACTTTTGGTAAGCATTAGACAAAGCCAACAGTAATTAAACAGATAATAATGAAATCATGTATGTGGATTAAGAAAATATACCAGATTCATTAAAAGGTCACCACCCAGCTGGCCCATGGCCTCGTGCTTGTAGAGGTTTTCGGAAGATGGTGCCGGCACCATCGTCCTCACAGCAGCCTCATTAGCCCCATTTTGCATCCACTTGAGTAAAGGCGCAGCAGTTTCAGCCTGCATAAGAATGGGAACAGATCTCAGCAGTGATATTGAATGACTCTGAGACAGACTGATGCATATAGTGCTAGATGTAAGTGGAAGGGTATGGCCGTGTATGGACAACAGTTCACAACAATGCAAGGGTGTGTTCGGTTCTGAAACAGCGTGGAATGGAATGGAATGGTTCCATTTCAGAGGAATGGAATGGTTACATTTTTGTTCGGTTGGGAAAAATGGAGAGCAGAAGAGATCGAGGTTAAACTAACCAATTGTCTCAAAATTGTAATTAACAATTGCAAATGACATTTTAATCTCAAAGTCGTAATTAACAGCGCCTAATGGTGCTCTTTTAATCTAAAAATCGAAATTAACATCATTTTATGTTGGGTTAGGGGAACTGGAGTAGATGAACATTACTGTATGATGATTGTAAGCAAACGAATTTGGTGTTTCTAAACTTTTGGCTTCGAGATCTTATGGGTTTCAACTCTAGCCTACCCCAACTTGTTTGGGACTGAAAGGCTTGGTTGTTGTTGTTGTTGTAAACTTTTGGCAAGCATAGAAAAAACCGACAATAAACAGAGAAAAATCAAGGCATGTTTTGTGGATTAAGAAAATATACCATATTCATTAAAAGATCACCACCCAGCTGGTGCGTGGCCTTGTGCTTGTAGAGGCATTTAGAAGATGGGGGCGGCATCAACATACTGGCAGCCTGATCAGCCGCAGTTTTGATCTTCCTTTTGAGTAAAGGCCCTAAAGTTTCAGTCTGCATATGAATAGCAAAACAAAAGGCAGACCTCAGCAGTGATATTGAATTACTGTATGAGATAGACTGATGCATATAGTGGATGCTCTTAGCCTTTTGCAGCGTGAACACTAGCTATGGACAGACAAAAAAACTAGTTAACTCAGCTTTGTCTAGATATGAATGTACTACCACCATCCAAAAGCTTAAGCCTTATTTATTTTTGAGAAATCAAAACAAGCAAAGTTTGACCAAAATTTTAGAACATTCTATCAACAAATATAATACTGTGTAGATACCGTAGGAAAATATATTTTATTATCTATTTAATGATATTAATTTTGTATTTTGCATGTTACTGATTTTTGGTAAAAGCTTAGTCAAACATGGTATAGTTTGACTTTCTAAAAATAATATAAGCCCAAAGCTTTGGGATGGAGGCAGTAGTATCTAGAGCTAAAACACATCTAGATACATCCGTATCTACAGATAGTTGAGTCAATTAATTTGGATCTGAGGGAGTATCAGATTCAGACTACATCATGGTAAGTTGGTTAAAAAAATTACCCCTGGGCGGTCCCTGCCCAGCTCGGCAGTGGCATTTCGCTTCTTGTGCTGCAGATCGGGCCATGCTCCTGCAGCAGGTGGGGCGCTATTCTCGTTCCCCATAGCCTCAGCACGGAACCTGGAGGTACCAACCTGATACAGAGAATATAGAGCATGGTGTCACAGAGGCTTTACGCACAAACAGCTGAAGACATGTGCTACTTTAAGCATATTCCAGAACAGGAACAGATTGAGGATGCAGAGACCAGAGAGACACTTAAAAGGTAAAGAGTGGATAAGCAAACGGAGTACCTGCTTCGCGGGGCTGGGGACGCAGCTCAGGCTCAGCCAACTGCCCACATGCGTGGTGGCCTTACGCTCCATTGCCCCCACCGCCGAGGTCTTACCTTTCCTGTACAAGCTGACAAAAGATACAGTGAGGATCAGCAGAAACTACAAAGGTTGCAAATGTCGACAAATAAAGGAAGAACACCCCAATCCAAGCAAAGGTAGCCCCCGCCCCCACCCCCATCAATCACTCCCAGCTCGAGGGTGACCAGAAAGACACCCCTTCGCCCAGAATAGGAAAGAGATGCGCAAGATATCGAGGAGAGGAAAAAAGAACCGATCTCGAGAAAGGAGAGAACATTACTAGTCCTACCTAATCCGCTTGGGCTAGATGCAGCTTGCCCCTCCAAGCTGGATGCCTGGACGGTGGAGGCGAAAGGAGGGGATCGAGCTAGCGGCTTGCATCCGTCGGCAATCGGCACTCGATCGGGAGAGAAGGGGTGCTACATAAAGGGGAGGGGTAACATATTTTATTACACAGTGAACTTACTGATGTGACTAGTCATTACATGTCTCACTGAAACTAGGGCCCATAGTGTGGCACCCCAAATTTACTTGAAGCTGCCCGGCGGGACGCATTGGCGCGTCAAGAAACCCCCGAATTGTAGCGGGGAAATGAAACATTTCACAAAAATTCGAAATTCAAGCACACCGCCACGCGCCAAGCACGCGGCTGTTCCTTCCTCTTCCTCGGTTCCTCCTCCCCTATCCGAAAAAACCCCAAATCCCAAGCTCAAACCAAAAAAAAAACAAATCCCCTGGCCGCCATGCATGTCCTCGTTAACCCGCTGGAGATCGTTCCCGGACGATGCGGACCACCCGCCCTGAGATCCAGAATTCCGTCCACCTCGAGGCACTGCGTGCTGTCTCGCAGCAGCGGCTTGAGGGCGCTGAAGAGGAAGTTCCGCCGGAAAGTGCTCATGGCAACCGTGCAAGCTCACCGGCGTGCTGTATCCCGAGAGGAACTGGTCAAAGCTTTGCTATTCGCCACACAAAAAAAATTGCGGGCCAAGATCTGGTCAAAGCTTCGTCGATGGCTTGCCGCGAGAGGCTTGGAGTCCAGAGTCAATAAACTAGCTGCTCGAGGACTTGGGCGGTTTACACGGATTCATATTAACTGACTCAAGTTTGTTAGTCTAGTTAACAAATGCATCTAGATACATCCATATCTAGACAGAATTGAGTCAATTAATATGAATCAGAGGGGAGTACCTGAAAGTGTTTCATGCTACCAACTAATGCGCTGGCAGGAATCGCTGTAGAAGTAATTGTGCTACTACTCGTACGATGAACTGATTGTGTGGGTGTCGAATTTTGCAACGCGATCATCCACTGAATGCTTAATCTAGCGCCAAAGGCGTACAAATCATAACATACTACAGCACCAGAACATAAGAGTACGAATCATAAAGTAGCTCAACATTTTGCATCAGGGCTGGGTGGTCCTGAGACTACCGGGACGCCCCTGATGATCTCCGGGTGTGCATCCTCTTCAACGCAAAGCTGTGTACTCGGTCCACGGCCTCCTTCTGTAGGCTGGATAATCTCAGGTGCAGGACCTTCGTCTATGAGAGGCTCGTCATCAGTACCATCCACAGGTGCATCAGGGCTGGGTGGTCTTGAGACTACCCGGACGCCCGTGATGATCTCCGGGCGTGCATCCACTTCAACGCAAAGCTGTGTACTCGGTCCACGGCCTCCTTCTGTAGGCTGGATAATCTCAGGTGCAGGACCTTCGTCTATGAAAGGCTCGTCATCAGTACCATCCACAGGTGCATCAAACTGAGATTCATCTTCAAATCTCCCATCAAACTGAGAGACCTCTTTAACTCTATGCTTCTGCAATTAGTACATCAACCGATTAGACAAACATCTAAGGGATGCAACCTGAACAAATGTCGTTTTACATATTTACCTTCTCATCTGGCACAGCACATGTCCCAGAGCTGAAACCCGTTTCCTGAAGCAAGCGCTTTTTCTCTCCTTCCCGTCCATCCATCTGCAACAAGTTAAATTTGAGTACAGAACCTTGCACAGCAATGCAAACTATTGATTGAAACAGCGGCAGCATCAATATAAATAATTAACTACATATGCCAGCACACATACAGTGTGAGCAAGATCTGCTTCTCCTGCTAAAGGATCATTATATGGTTCACCATGCTAAACCCGCCTAACATATGTGCGGTCCATCCCAAAAATGTGTAAATGATCTGCCACTACAGGGTGAGGCCTCTTCTCACCATTCATACATGTGCAGCGCGGGCAATACACGTCCAGGTTGTGACCATCATGAGCTCTAATAAACCCCATAAAGGGTTGAACACCATTTATATATGAAGGGGAACATAAGTGTCCATGCAGTTTCCAAGTTCTGTCCATCTGTTTAATTATGAGATACAGTGGTTGGTGATTAATTTAAGGCGAAGTAGGAAATGTATATCCATCGAGTACAAAACTATACTACATGATTATGCATTTCAGCAATCATGTCGAGTACAAAACAAAAAATGCCCATCGACATTTTAGCAAACAGATCGTGTACAAAACTCTGCCATGGCATTTCAGCAAATTAACGGATCGAGTGCAGAACTGACTCTATATGCCCACGCAAATGAACAAATTGATCGATGACAAATCGAGCGGAAAACTATAAAGTGCCAATTAGTTCGAGCATACTGACGATTTTTTTAGCAGCATCAAGAAAATATAAATCGTTAGGCTGTCTTGCCCGATACATGATTGAGCTAGAGATAGCAGCCCTACCGTGGATCAACTTGACCGCCGGTGCGTCTCGAGAAGAACGACGGGGAGGGGAAGCTTCTTCTTCGCACGGACGGGACGGGGAGGGGAAGCTCTTCGCACGGACGGGGATAAGTTGTGTACGGGTGGGTGGGGGGTCATGCGGCCGGGCCGCCGGGGTGATAATTAAGGTCGGTAGGTGGCGTTTAATGGAGTTGCGTGTGTAATTTGCCGTGCACAAGGTTGAGGAATAGGCGGTTCCCTTTGCCGCGCGCACAATTCAAACTATCCCGCCCATGTAGTTTAAATTCGCCATATTTTCGTTAAATCGACATAAAGTCATGTGAGTGGGGGAAAATTAGCAAAGTTGCTTGAAAAATAGTAAAACTCTGGAATTATCCTTTAAATATGCTCTACTTCGTGTGAAAATCGGGGTGTGGAAGCATGTTGAGCTGTTTTATTTGTACTTTCTTCATTAAAACTCCCATTTTATGCACTTTGGATGGAAAGAAATCATTTGTACATAAATTTTGACAACGCCATTTGCAAACACTAATTGTTTACATGCCAAGATGCACCCATCCACCAAATATATATGTGGCAAAAGTTTATCACAATCTAGCAGATATGCATAATTAGTGAGGGACCCCTTTTGATTTTGTGCAATTTCCACTAATTAGGTAGAGATCGAGAAGGGTTAATTAATTAGGCCATGTTAGGGGTTATGTGTTTTAGATTAGGTTGTGTGGATTCAAATACAACTTCTTTATTTGTGTGCTATGATTAATCAAAACTAGATCGATCGACTGCGCACACATTATTAGAGGCGCATGCCTTTGCGCACAAAGTGCATGTGTGTGTTGTTGGCCACCAGAGAGAGAGAGAGAGAGAGAGAGAGAGAGAGAGAGAGAGAGAGGTAGAGAGAGCTACATACGAGAGAGCGATTGAAATCCCCAAATTAAACACATATATATGCATGGCACATTTAATTTAATTAGAGGACCGCGAGGCACCCCTGGCCTGCTTGATGCATAATTAAGTGTCATTGGCCTATATATAGGGTTTAATTAGGGTTTAGGGTTTAGGGTTAGGAGGTTAGGGTTTAGGGTCTAGGGTTTAGGGTTTAATGTTTATGGTGTTTAGGGTTTAGGGATTAGGGATTAGGGTTTATTTAGGGTTTAAGGTTTAGGGATCATCGATCGAGTGCGCACACACACATTATTAGAGGCACACGCGCCTTTGCGCATAAAGTGCATGCGTATATGTGTGTGTTTTTTGGCCACCAACGACATATAGATGATCGAGAGAGAGAGATTGAAATCCCCCAAGAATATGTTCAAATATATATTAAAATATATGCACGAATTAATGCATGCATGGTAGGCCATGCATGCACACTAATTATATATATATTATGAGGAAACTTAATCAAATGTGTTTTCATTCGAGAGAACTTGTCAAAATTCAAGTTAATTAATTTATCATCGATAATTATATAATTAATTAATGAATCTCAGGGAGATGTTATACAACATATGATCGATATATAGGCCATGTATATATTAATTGGTTTTAATCTACCGTTTAATTTGCTAGCTAGCTGCATGCTATATATAGAGCATGTTTTTATTAGATCGGGTTATAGCTAGTATAGTTTAGGGTTATGTGTTTTAATTAACTAGGGTTTGATTAGCTAGGGGTTAGTTATATATATATGGTTTAGGGTTAATGCATGTCACATTTAATTTAACTAGAGGACCGCGAGGCACCCCTGGCCTGCTTGATGCACAATTAAGTGTCGTTGGCCTATATATATAGGGTTTAATTAGGGTTTAGGGTTAGCTAGCTGGGTTTAGGGTTTAGTGTTTTGGGTGTTTAGCTAGGGTCTAGGGTTTAGGGTTTAGTGTTTACGGTGTTTAGAGGGTCTAGGGTTTAGGGTCTAGTGTTTAGGGTCTATGGTTTAGGGTTTAATTAGTGTTTAGGGTGTTTAGGGTTTAGGGTTTAGTGTTTACGGTGTTTAGGGTCTAGGGTTTAGGGTTTAGTGTTTAGGGTCTAGGGTTTAGGGTTTAATTAGTGTTTAGGGTGTTTATAGGGTTTAGGGTTTAGGGTTTAGGGTTTAGGGTTTTAGGGTTTAGGGTTTAGGGTTTAGGGTTTAGGGTTTAGGGTTTATTTTGGGTCTAGGGTTTATTCTGATGGTTATCAGCCTGAAGATCTCGTCCAGGATGAGGCTACTGCTAATTTGTTACGGGATCTGTATCCATATGCAAGCCAACAGCCCCATGGTTATCACAAAAAGCCTCTTTTCCATGACCTGATAGAAGATGCTAAGCGCTTAGTGGCCCCTGGTTCTGTTGTGTCAAGATTCGAATTAATTGTGAAATTACTTCATGACAAGTCATACCAGGGGATTACCAATAAAGCGTTCAATGCAGTTGCGAAGACATACAGCGATGCACTCCCTGGGGCTGGACTGCCAAAATCCTTTTATGAGGTGAAGCAGTACATCAAGGTACTGGGACTTGGATATGAGAAGATTGATTTTTGCAAAAATAACTGTGCACTGTTTTGGATGGAGTATAATGACCTCGATGAATGTCCAGTATGTAAGGAATCAAGATGGAAACATGATGGAGCTGGTGGTAAGAAAAAGATTCCTTGGAAGGTTCTGAGATACTTTCCACTTGTACAAAGATTGCAGAGGTTGTTTGCTTCAGAACAAACATCTCGGGAAACAAGATGGCACAAAGAGATTCTCACGCCCGACCCTGATTTACTGAGGCATCCTGCTGATGGCGATGAATGGAAGCAATTCGACCTGGATCATCCAGATTTTGCTGCAGATCCAAGGAACCTGAGACTTGGCCTTGCTACAGATGGATTCAACCCATTTGGCAACATGAGCAACTCGTATAGCATGTGGCCAGTACTAGTTACACCTTACAACCAGGCTCCCTGGACATGCACCGATCAGTCGAACTGTATGATGGCCTTACTCATCCCAGGTCCCAAATCTCCTGGGAAGGATTTTGATGTGTTCATGCAGCCTCTTATTAGAGACTTGCAAACATTATGGGAGGGTGTCCCTACACGGGATGTGTGTCAACCTAAAGAACAAAATTTTCTATTACGTGCTGCTGTACTGTATTGCACCCATGATTATCCAGCTTTGGGCACTATGTCAGGCAGAGTAACATCAGGTTATAATGCATGTGTTCACTGTGATACTGATCAGCTGGCAGTGAGGATAATAAACAAGATATGCTATATGGGCCATCGCCGTTTCCTTCCATTAGATCACAGTTTCCGAAAAAATAGAAAAAAATTGCAATTTATTGGTGATCAGGCCTGTAAAAAGACTAAACCGCAGCACTTTAAGAGTCACGAGTTGGAGGCGCACCTAGAAGCGGTCAGAAATGTTAAACCAGGAAAACCACCAGCCGCCACAGCAGGTACAGCAGAGAAGAATACAGAAGATGCAGCAGCAGTAGTAGCAGATAGAAAAAGGAAGAAGAGAGGAGATGAACTGAGTCTAGCAGCTACCAAAAGGAAGATGGGAGGTGAAATAGCAGCACGTACCAAGAGGAAGGAAATGGAAAATGATAGACCGAGAATATTTTATAAGCGCAGGACCACTCTTTGGGACTTGCCGTATTGGGCTGGTAAGAAGCTTCGGCATAATATTGATATCATGCACATGGAGAAGAATATATGTGACAGCATTGTCGGCACATTACTCAACATTCCATCCAAGACAAAAGATAGCTCAAATGCTAGGATTGATTGTGCAACATTGAATGTTAACAGGCACTTGCAACTGGATCGTAATGACAAAGTGAACAAAGGCAAGGAAAAACATTATAAATTTCGAGGCGCGGAATTCACATTGCCGATGCCTAAAAGGAGATTATTTTGTGAGTACCTCCGAGGTGTGATGTTCCCGTTCGGATTTGCTTCCAACATTGCAAATTGTCTCAATGCTGAAGGAAACAAGCTCCAAGGGTTGAAAACTCACGATTGTCACATCCTGCTGCAAAGGCTTTTAGCTATTGGCATTAAAGATTTAGTGAAGCCAAATATGTACAACGTGATTGCAGAGTTGGGAAGGTTCTTTAGGGAAATATGTAGTAAAACTCTAAGCAGAGCTGTTGTAGAACGTCTTAAGGTGGACATAGCAGTAATCCTGTGCAAGCTGGAGCTGATATATCCTCCAGCCTTCTTTGATGTGATGGTGCATTTGGCTGTTCATCTACCTGATGAGGCACTTTTAAGAGGTCCGGTACAGTATGGATGGATGTACCCTATAGAACGTCGACTGTGCACTTTCAAGAATACAGTTAGGAACAAAGCTAGACCGGAGGCTTGCATTGCAGTGGCGTATATTGCTGCTGAAGCATATACATTTGCCTCAAGATATATTCCTGATATTGAGACCAGATTCAATCGGGGTCGCAGAATTTTGGAAGTTGGAGGATCTGTTTTTAATCATGGTGTTGAGCTAATAGGAAAGAGGACCGAAAAAACATTAGAGCAGTCTGAATTTGAACAGCTGTCTTGGTATGTGCTGAATAATGCTACAGAGGCTGATGAATATGTTAAGTGAGTACTATGCACACGAACTACTCAGTTCCTCGCATATACTATGAACTTGTATCAAAATGAAATATATTCAGCTGACTTGGCTATGTTTTGCAGGTTGTACATGGAAACGAATGGAAAGCTATCGGCACGTGGGAGTGGGTTTCAGGACTGGTTTGAGAAATATGTAAGATGTTCAATTGCACTCTGACTTGTCTATGTGTTTTCACATGAGATGACCTCTTGTCTATTTTGTAATCGTAGATCTCGAAACTCCATGCGGAGAATCCAGGCGCTGTTAGTGCTGATCTCCTTGTCCTATCACGTGGTCCAGATAAGAGGGTGTTGGTAGCTGCAGCTTGCAATGCCAATGGTGTCCATTACAGCTCCTATGAGCGTGAACAACATTTGAAGACACGAAATAGTGGCATCACAACCAGTGGAGATCACTTGACAACCAGAAAAAAGAGATCAGAGTCATTTGACCATTATGGTCACATAGAAGAGGTTATTCAGTTGTTCTATAGTGATAAGGTTACTGTCCGATCTGTGGTTCTATTTAAGTGTTATTGGTACAACCAAGATCCAAACAAGGGCAAAGGTGCCAGAAATGATGGGTATTTCATATCAGTCAATACTACTGCTCAGTGGTACAAGGATGATCCTTATATTTTGGTACCTCAAGCGGCCAAGGTACTTTTCTTGGAAGACAGATCTAGAAAAGGATGGCAGTATGTGCAAAAGTTTGTGGCAAGGAACATATATGATTTGGATGAGAATGCGGATCCAATAATTGGTGCCCAGCAAGATGATTTCGCTGGTTGTATGCAAACTAAAGTTGCTGACATTGATGAAACCTCGTTGGATACAGGTATCCCTGCACATGATGGAGAAGTAGATTTCACTGTTGAGGTTAGCATAGTCGACAAAGAGATGGATAAACTGAAGCTACCTGGTGAATCTCAGGAGGAGAATGGACAGGACGAGCAGGATGAGACCATGCACGAATATCAGAATGAAGACGGAGGTGATGATGATGATGATGATGATGATGATGATGATTAGACTCTTGTCTCTGTATCATGCTGTGAGATGAAGAACCATGATTTGTTTTGATTTTTCTATTTGGAAAATGTATGAGTCCTGAAGACAATTATCTGTTGGATTGTAATCCCATGATGACTAATTATTTATGTTTGTTGTCCTACTAAAAGTTGGTCAAACTTAATTGTGTGGAAGTAATCACATGCTGTTTGATTCATAGGGTCATATCCCATAGGAAAATAGAATGATAATAGATCAAACTAATGCAGAATATCTTATAACCACAATCAAATAGAATTTCTCTTGACATAGGATTCAAGTTGGCATGGCATCCCTATCATACAGGGTTTTTATTCATACTATGCTACAAATCGAAAATAAGATGGGTCAGCACTTTATCGCGGCAGATAGGGCAGCTGGCGTTCGTTACAAACCAGGAGAAGATGCACTTCCTATGGAACGGGTGTTTGCATCCCCGGAGACGCACCGTTGTGCGCTGCGACAGCCCCAGCATGCATATGCTGCAGTGGCCGTCCTCCGGCGCAACTAGGACCCAACTGTCCTGCAGCGCCGGCAAGTTGACGATGAGCCGGTGGTCCACCCTAAGGGTGAGGTCGAAGTGGAGGCCACCGAGCCGACGACACGCCTGCTGCCACATCAGGTGCATAACATCGTAAGGCATGATGATGTCCCACTCCTCCTCCGTGAGGTTCAGGTTCTTGAGCAGCCATACACGGGCAAGAATCTCGCGCATAGTTCGCACGACATTGCCCCCACTACGCAGCTTCCTCGGAGGCAAGCCAAGATCCAGCACCACCTCTTCGCAGGGTGTAGTGGTGATATCGTCCTCATCCAGTGGGGCAGGGAGGGGGCCGGCCATCCTCCTGAGCTCGTACGTCCTCGAGAAGAAGATGTGCACTGTCATAGTGTACGGGGACGCCTCGCCCTCGCCCACGGCCGGCGGCTCGCCGACGGAGAAGTCGGTCGTGCTTGCCGACACACGGCAGGCACGGAAGACATGTGGGCCAGACTCGATGATGCGCTCGCGTGAGGAGCGCTCTAGTAGGGGCGTCGCCGCCATTGGGGATTCTTCGGAGGGCTGTAGACAGGCGGCTAGTCGACGGTGAGGTGGTTGGTGTGAGATCTCTGGGATGAGGCCAGGGGAAGTGGGCGAAGTGCTCGGGACTAGGGACTGCCCTCAACTTTCCGCAGTAGTATGATAATAATTGGTGGACGAGGGAGACTAGTCCAGAGACTACCCAAAGTTGATAAATCATGTTCGAGGGAAAATGCCCAAGATTTATTATCAAAATTCAAGCTAATTTCGCCGATTTTGTTCTGCCGTTCATTAGACATCATCCAACGGCCTTTGGTCTCTGGGATTCGCTGCTACAGTGTCATCTACTATTTTCTACCCAATTCCAGAAACATCCATAAAGCTAGTAGATAGCTTTCCTGCTTGTTGGCCCCACCCCATTTTTTTAATCTTTTCTTCCTTATCCCCTTCGCTCATGCTAGCAGCTACTTGCAGCCATTGCTACACCAGCGAGGTGATCTGTATGATAGGCACGGTTTTAGTAAGACAGCAAGTTGTAGATAGCTAACCATGAGACACATGCCTCTCTGGTTGAGACTGAGCTCGCTCTTGTGATTGGGCTCCAATGGTCGAGGTGAGTCACAGCTGCAATGACAGAGGTTTGTGCTGAATTAATTAGCACAGAGGCGTAACTAGCACTAGATGGAGAAGGCATAGTACACATATCGGACACGAAGTCGCGTCTGGCGAGCAGCTCGCATTCACTTGCATCAGTGCGGTACAACAAAGATGATGAAGAAGGATTGGAGCTTTGAAGGTAGTCAGAAAAGTTACAAAAAATAATACGTGCAAAACTTAACCTGTATAAACGCACATGCATGGATAATTTTACATTTCTGCATGAGAAAGACATGTCAATTTTCAGTACGACATGGTTTGATTTGTCAAATTTGATGCTCCTTAATGCATTTTAAGTGAAAATTACAGGTTTATTCATTATAATTGCCGATTTTTAACGTTACGTGCAGCTGACTAGCAAACTATAAGTGTGTGATTGCTTGCTTCCAAAATAAGGATATGTAATCATTTTGTATAAGGTAGTACCAATTAGTCGTTATATTGCAGAACTTAAAGAGTTTTGAGAGATTCAACTCGTTGCTACTCCATAAGAATGGTCATGTTGACAAATTTGATCCAGTGTTGAACAGAGCCAGAAACATTTCAAAAACTTGAGCATGGAAGAGGCTAGGGGTAAATGCCCCAAGGCCAGCCGAGCCTATCGTAGGTGCCGTCCCGAGGAGGAAGTACCTTAATTTGGGGCGCGCGCGGACGCTGCTGTACCCCGAGCTCGAGACGCCGCCGTACCGGTAGCTCGACCCGCGACGAGGCATGGCGGCGGCGGCGGAAGCGGAGCGGCGGCGGCGGAAGGTAAAGCTCCTGCTGACAAACATATTAGGCACAAATGGGCAACCTTCAGTAACCCATGTTCCATTTTTTTTGTCAGGATAACCCCATGTACCACCTTCCCAATAGAAAAAGTACTGTTCAACCTTCCCCTGTTGGGCCCAATATTTCACTTTTGGGTTGCCAAGGAACATCTACATGGTAATTGTTATCGGTCTACTTGCTCCGGCCGTCGAAGCCCAATAACTTCAAATGGGCCTTTCTGCTCATGCAATTTCGGCCCTTTTCTAATGAAACACAGATCCTATGATTGGCAAAAAAAAAAATACACGGAGATTCTACATAAAAGTTGTTTTTATTTATTTTGAATTATAGGGTTCCAATTTTTGAAACTGCTCATGCCCAATATGAAAATCCTTGATCGCTCCATACCCACATGGATAACGGTATTTTTAAAAATTCATAAAGTGGATTTGAAATTTAAAACATATCCTAATAATTCCTTGATTTAATCTATCAACTTGCAAGATCTTGGAGCCAAAGAGCTTGTATTAGTCTGCGAAAATAATACTGATAAACCTGTCGTTAACAAGAAATGAAGGTTTATCGTTCAGAGAGGATGCCATGTGGGACCCATGAGACAGTAGCGTCCTCAACGTTTCAAAGAAAAAGGCAAGTAGCCCGAAAATAGGGGTAAAAAATAAATCCTACAAAGGAAACATTTATAGTTCATAGAGGCTGACATGTGGGACCGATCTGCCAGCTGCATCCTCATCATTTCGAAGTCGGCAGGGATCAGAAGAAAAAGGCAAATAGCCAGAAATTAGGGGTCAAAAATAAATCCAAAAAGGAAACTTATATTCTTCATAGAGGATGACATGTGGGACCGACCTGCCAGCAGCGTCCTCATCGTTTCAAAGGCCGCAGGGGATCAAAAGAAAAAGGCAAATAGCCAGAAATTAGGGGTAAAAAATAAATACAACAAAGGAAAGGTTTATTGTTCATAGAGGCTGACTTGTGGGACCCATGAGCCAGCGGCGACCTCAATTTCAAAGGCGGCATATGATCGAAAAGAAAAAGGCAAGTTAGCAAAAATCAGTGGGTAAAAAAAATCTAAGAAATGAAACTTTATTGTACAGTCCCATGAGCCAGCACCTTACTCAACGTTTCAGTGGCGGCATGAGATAGAAAGAAAAAGGAAAGTGACCAAATATCAGGAGCAAAAAATAATCCAAGAAAAGAAACTTTTATTGTACATAGATGATGACATATGGGTCCCACTTATACAAGCTCTTTCGCTCCAAGATCTTGCAAGTTGATTGTACATAGAGGATGACATGCGGGCCCCTTGTGTCAGCAGCTTACTCAACGTTTCCAAGGCGGCAGGGGATCAAAAGAAAAAGGAAGTAGCCAGAAATTAGCGGTAAAAAATAACTCCAAGGAAGGAAACTTTTATTGTTCATAGAGTATGACATGCGGGACCCATGCGCTAGCAGCTTCCTCAACGTTTCAAAGGGGGCATGAGATCGAAAGAAAAAGACAAGTGACCAAATATCAGGAGCCAAAAATAATCCAAGAAAAGAAACTTTATTGTACATAAAAGATGACATGCGGGTCCCATTTTGCAGCAGCGGTGTCAACGTTTCAAATGCGGCTTGAGATCAAAAGAAAAAGAGTAGCCAGAAATTAGGGGTAAAAAAACTCCCAGAAAAGAAAGTTGATTGTACATAGAGGATGGCATGCGGGTCCCATGACCCAGCACCTTACTCAACGTTTCAGAGGCGGCATGAGATCGAAAGAAAAAGGAAAGAGACCAAATACCAGGAGCAAAAAATAATCCAAGAAAAAGAAACTTTTATTGTACATAGAGGATGACATATGGGTCCCACTTATACAAGCTCTTCCGCCCCAAGATCTTGCAAGTTGATTGTACATAGAGGATGACATGCGGGCCCCTTGTGTCAGCAGCTTAATCAATGTTTCCAAGGCGGCAGGGGATCAAAAGAAAAAGGAAACAGCCAAAAATAAGAGGGTGAAAAAATCCAAGAAAAGAAACTTTTATAGTATCGAGGATGACATGTGGGTCCCATGAGCCAGCAGCTTCTCAACGTTTCAGAGGCTGCATGAGATCGAAAGAAAAAGGCAAGTGACCAAAAATAAGGGGGTAAAAAAAATCCAAGAAAAGAGACTTGATTGTACATAGAGGATGACATGCGGGTCCCACCAGTCAGCAGCTTACTAACGTTTCCAAGGCGGCAGGGGATGAAAAGAAAAAGGAAATAGCCAAAGATCAGAGGGTGAAAAAAATCAAAGAAAAGAAACTTTTATAGTACATAGAGGATGACATGTGGGTCCCATGGGCCAGCAGGTTCCTCAACGTTTTCAAGGGCGGCATGAGATCGAAAGAAAAAGGCAAGTGACCAAAAATCAGAGGGTGAAAAATAATCCAAAAAAAGAAACTTTTATTGTACATAGAGGATGACATGCTGTCCCAACGTTTCAAATGCGGTTTGAGATCAAAAGAAAAAGAAAGTAGCCAGAAATTAGGGGGTAAAAAAACTCCAAGAAAAGAAAATTGATTGTACATAGAGGATGACATGCGGGTCCCACGAGTTTGCAGCTTACTCAACGTTTCCAAGGCGGCAGGGGATCAAAAGAAAAAGGAAATAGCCAAAAATCAGAGTGAAAAAAAACCCAAGAAAATAAACTTTTGTAGTACATAGAGGATGACATGCGGGTCCCATGAGCCAGGGTTCCTCAACGTTTCAAACGTGGCATGGGATCGAAAGAAAAAGGCAAGTGACAAAATATCAGGAGCAAAAATAATCCAAGAAAAGAAACTTTATTGTACATAGAGGATGACATGCGGGTCCCATTTTGTAGCAGCGGTCCCAACGTTTCAAATGCGGCTTGAGATCAAAAGAAAAAGAAAGTAGCCAGAAATTAGGGGGTCAAAAAAACTCCAAGAAAGGAAAGCTTTATCGTTCATACAGGCTGACATGTGGGACCTATGAGCCAGCAGCTTACTCAACGTTTCAAAGGCGGCAGGGATCAAAAGAAAAAGAAATAGCCAAAAATCAGAGGGTGAAAAAAATCCAAGAAATCAAACTTTTATTGTACATAGAGGATGACATGCGGGTCCCATGAGCCAGCAGATTCCTCAACGTTTCAAACGTGGCATGAGATCGAAAGAAAAAGGCAAGTGACCAAATATCAGGAGCCAAAAATAATCCAAGAAAAGAAACTTTATTGTACATAGAGGATGACATGCGGGTCCCATTTTGCAGCAGCGGTCTAAACGTTTCCAAGGCGGCACAGGACCAAAAGAAAAATGAAGTAGCCAGAAATCAGGGGGTGAAAAAAATCCAAGAAAAGAAAGATTTCAATTGGGCTGCATCTGGACATCTGGGCCTTCGAACTATCCTTCTGGGCCTTTTGACACGTACAATTTCAGCCCACTCCAGAACATGATAGTTCGGATTTTTCTCAAAAAAAAAACAGGAAAGTCCTATGCTTCGCCAAAACAAAAAACAAGGAGATTCAAGATATATGTTGTAAAAATAAAGATTTAATTTATCCGTTTGCAATAGCTCAGAGCGAAATACACTGTTTATTGTCTGCAAAATAATCAAGATATCACATGTTTCTTGTACGGGGAGGCTGACATCGGGGACCCATGAGCCAGCAGGTCGTCAACGTTTCAAAGGCGGCGGGGATCGAAAATAAAAAAAAACCAAAAATCAGTTGGTAAAAAATCCAAGAAAAGAAAACATTTATCGTTCTGAGAGGATGACACGCGGGACCGATGAGGCAGCAGCATCCTCAACGTTTCCAAGGCGGCGGGGATCAAAGAAAAAAAAGGAAATAGCCAGAAATTAATTAGGGGTAAAAAATAAATCCACCAAAGGAAACTTGTATTGTTCATAGAGGATGACATATGGGACCGACCTGCCAACAGCGTCCTCATCGTTTCAAAGGGGGCAGGGGATCAAAAGAAAAAGGCAAATAGCCAGAAATTAGGGGTCAAAAATAACTCCAATAAAGGAAACTTTTATTGTTCGTAGAGGATGACATGCGGGTCCCATGAGCCAGCAGGTTCCTCAACGTTTCAAACGTGGCATGAGATCGAAAGAAAAAGGCAAGTGACGAAATCAGGAGCCAAAAATAATTCAAGGAAACTTGATTGTACATAGAGGATGACATGCGGGTCCCATGAGTAAGCAGCTTACTCAACGTTTCCAAGGCGGCAGGGCATCAAAAGAAAAAGGAAATAGACAAAAATCAGAGAGTGAAAAAAACCATAGAAAATAAACTTTTATAGCACATAGAGGATGACATGCGGGTCCCATGAGCCAGCAGGTTCCTCAAAGTTTCAAACGTGGCATGAGATCGAAAGAAAAAAACGCAAGTGACCAAATATCAGGAGCCAAAAATAATCCAAGAAAAGAAAGTTTTATAGTACATAGAGGATGACATGCGGGACCCATTTAGCAGCAGCGGTATCACCGTTTGAGGCAGCAGGGGATCGAAAGAAAAAGTCAAGTGACTAAATAAGAGGTGCCAAAAATAATCCAAAAAAAGAAAGTTTTATAGTACATAGAGGATGACATGCGGGTCCCATTTAGCAGCAGCGGTATCACCGTTTGAGGCAGCAGGTGATCGAAAGAAAAAGTCAAGTGACCAAATATGAGGTGCCAAAAATAATCCAAAAAAGAAAGTTTTATAGTACATAGAGGATGACATGCGGGTCCCATTTAGCAGCAGCACATTTGAGAGGCAGGGGATCGAAAGAAAAAGTCAAGTGACCAAATATGAGGTGCCAAAAATAATCCAAGAAAAGAAAGTTTTATAGTACATAGAGGATGACATGCGGGTCCCATTTAGCAGCAGCGGTATCACGTTTGAGAGGCAAGGTGATCGAAAGAAAAAGTCAAGTGACCAAAAATGAGGTGCCAAAAAAATCCAAGAAAAGAAAGTTTTATAGTACATAGAGGATGACATGCGGGTCCCATTTAGCAGCAGGTATCACCGTTTGAGAGGCGGCAGGGATCGAAAGAAAAAGGTAAGTGACCAAATATGAGGTGCCAAAAATAATTCAAGAAAAGAAAGTTTTATAGTACATAGAGGATGACATGCGGGTCCAGTTAGCAGCAGCGGTATCACCGTTTGAGAGGCGGCAGGGATCGAAAGAAAAAGGCAAGTGACCAAATTTGAGGTGCCAAAAAAACTCCAAGAAAAGAAAGTTGATTGCACATAGAGGATGACATGCGGGTCCCATTTAGCAGCAGCGGTCTCAACGTTTCCAAGGCAAGGGATCAAAAGAAAAAGAAGTAGCCAGAAATCGGGGGTCAAAAAATCCAAGAATAGAAAGAATTTTGGTTCATAGAGGATGACATGCGGGACCCATGATCCTGCATCGTAAACGGCTCGATCGGAGAACGTTGAACGAGATGGCGCGATCTAGAAAAAAAACAATGCCAGAGAGGCTGCCATCTGGGCCCTACATCCCTCGGCGGTGCGGATTTGCGTTGACTCGGCCGGCGAACCCGAGATTTCGAGATGCACCACGTCCCGGGCCACCATACGCGACGTTTTGGCCGCTTTCGTCGGGCTAGGTGGCCTCAAAAACGAGAAAAAAAGTTTTGACATGCACCACGGAGGGACCAAAAATCGTCGGCCATGGTACACCAGCAACCACGGCGCGACTTCAACTTCGTCGGCCATGGCAACTTTTCTTGTAGTGATCTTCCACTCGATACGCTTAATCCTTTGTTTTCAGCAAGCCGGTGAGACTGACAACCTCACTGTTACGTTGGGGCAAAGTACTTTGATTGTGTTGTGCAGGTTCCACGTTGGCGCCGGTTTCACTGGTGTTGCGCCGCACTACATTCCTCCACCAACAACCTTCACGTGCTTCTTGGCTCCTACTGGTTCGATAACCTTGGTTTCTTGCGAGGAAAACTTGCTGTGCATCACACCTTCCTCTTGGGGTTCCCAACGGACGTGTCGACTACACGCCAACAAGACTTTTTCTGGCGCCGCTGCCGGGGAACCGAAGAAAAGTTACACCACAGAGATTGCTAACTCCCACGGCAAGACTTTTTGGCGCCGTTGCGAGATCAAGACACGCTGCAAGGGGAGTCTCCACTTCCAATCTCTTTACTTTGTTTTTGTCTTGCTTTACTTTATTGTTTGCTTTATATCAAAAACACAAAAAAATTAGTTACTTTACTTTCTGTCTTATTTACTAGCTCTATACCAAAAACACAAAAAAAATAGTTACTTGCATTTACTTTATTTACTTTTGTTTATTTCATCATGCTCCATCCTAAGTTTACTCTGGAAAAAATACCGGTAGGACAAGGGTCTATCATTGGAAGAGATAATATAGAGGAATTTTTCACCCATATTAGTATGGATGAAGATTTTGAAGATATACCATTATTAAAAACTGCTCCTACTTATGAAAGTGCTTCTGCCTGTTTAGTACACATGTTGGAAACTAGATTTGTTAATCTCAATCCCATAATACAACATATGTTTCTTACACTTTCGGATATGGAGATGGGAGAAAAGAGAGATTTTGTTTTAAAAGTCCTTGTTAGAGAATTTGAAGATATAGCTAAAGAAGCTAGAAAAGTTTTTATTAAGCATAAGAGGCTTGGTTTCTTTCCTGATTTTAAACAAATACTTGAAAAGATGGATATGGATAGAATTAAGTACACTAATAATGTTAATGATGGAAGGGAAATTAAAGCACCGATACCTAGTAAGCTCCTAGGGATGCATGAAGCTTTAGAAAATAACTATGCTTGGCTTGTTCCTGAAAATTTGTTTGATGAGAATAGTAAGCCTAGGAGCAATGAAAGAGGAGTTACTTATATAGACCAGATACAATGCATTGTTGAGAAAACTCCCGACTCCCGAGGTAATGTTGATGCTCCATCTCTTGAAAATACTTGATTTGCACTTTCTGCGCTGAAAGGCGTTAAAGAAAAGCACTTCTTGGGAGATAACTGATACGTCTCCAACGTATCTATAATTTCTGATGTTCCATGCTTGTTTTATGACAATACCTACATGTTTTGTTCACACTTTATATCGTTTTGATGCGTTTTCCGGAACTAACCTATTGACGAGATGCCAATGCCGTTCTTTTTGCTGTTTTTGGTTTCAGAAATCCTAGTAAGGAAATATTCGCGGAATCGGACGAAATCAACGCCAGTACCCTATTTTCACCGGAAGCTTCCAGAGCACCCGAGAGTCAGCATAGGGGGCCACAGGGCCACCACACATGGTGGCGCGCGGCCGGGGCGCCTGCTGTGGGCTCCCCGTAGCCCTTCGACTCCGCCTCTTTGCCTATAAAAGCCCCCGACCTAAAACCTCGATACGAATAAGCCACGGTACGAGAAAGTTCCGAGCCGCCGCCATCGCGAAGCCAAGATCGGGGACGGAGTCTCTGTTCCGGCACGCCGCCGGGAGGGGAAGTGCCCCGGAAGGCTCCTCCATCGACACCACCGCCATCTTCATCACCGCTGCTGTCTCCCATGAGGAGGGAGTAGTTCTCCATCGAGGCTAAGGGCTGTACCGGTAGCTATGTGGTTAATCTCTCTTCTATGTACTTCAATACAATAATCTCATGAGCTGCCTTACATGATTGAGATTCATATGATGATGCTTGTAATCTAGATGTCATTATGCTAGTCAAGTGGATTTTACTTATGTGATCTCCGGAGACTCCTTGTCCCACGTGTGTAAAGGTGACAGTGTGTGCACCGTGTGGGTCTCTTAGGCTATATTTCACAGAATACTTATTCACTGTTATGAATGGCATAGTGAAGTGCTTATTTATATCCCTTTATGATTGCAATGTGCTTTGTATCGCTACTAGTTTATGTGCTACTCATGTGATGTTATTAAAGTAGTCTATTCCTCCTGCATGGTGTAATGGTGACAGTGTGTGCATCGTGTAGTTCTTGTCGTAGATTATGATCATAATCTCTTGTAGGTTATGGAGTTGATTATCGCTATGATAGTATTGATGTGATTTATTCCCCCTTCATAGTGTAAAGGTGACAGTGTGTATGCTATGTTAGTACTCGGTTTATTTTGCAAAGATCTATTATGCTCTAAGGTTACTTAAACATGAATATCGAATGTTGTGGAGCTTGTTAACTCCGGCATTGAGGGTTCGTGTAATCCTACGCAACGAATGGTGTTCATTATCAAACAAGAGTATATGTAGCACAAATGAGAGAAGTTATTATTTATTATGCGATCAATGTTGAGAGTGTCCACTAGTGAAAGTATGATCCCTAGGCCTTGTTTCCAATACGCAAACACCGTTTATTCTTTTGTTGCATGTTTACTCGCTGCTATATTTTATTCAGATTGCTATTACCATTCATATACATCCATACTACTTGTATTTCACTATCTCGCCGAACTAGTGCACCTATACATCTGACAAGTGTATTCGGTGTGTTGGGGACACAAGAGACTTCTTGTATCGTGATTGCAGGGTTGCTTGAGAGGGATATCTTTGACCTCTTCCTCCCGAGTTCGATAAACCTTGGGTGATCCACTTAAGGAAAACTTGCTGCTGTTCTACAAACCTCTGCTCTTGGAGGCCCAACACTGTCTACATCAAGCTATTTTCTGGCGCCGTTGCCGGGGAGGAAAGGTAAAAGGTACTCACACTCCGGATCTCAGCTACTAAGCTATTTTCCGGCGCCGTTGTAAGTACTCGAAGCTATTTCCTTTAGATCCTGCAATTGCATCTTTTTGTTTCTTGTTTACACTAGTTAGGCATAATGGAAAGTAACAATGAGCTTCTTATTCTATTTCCTGAGTTAAGACATGGATTGTTTGCTGCGAAAATTAAAAAACCTATGGAATCTTATTTGCATGCTAGTAGCAATGATATTAGTATGAATGCTTTGAACACCATTGTTGTTAATGATATGGAAAATTCTAAGCTTGGGGAAGCTGGTTTTGATGAGCATGATATTTTTAGTCCCCCAAGCATTGAGGAGAAAATTTTCTTTGATGATACTTTGCCTCATATTTATGATGATTATAATGATAGTGGTATTTTGGTGCCGCCTACTATGGAGAGTAAATTTTATTATGATTATACTATGCCTCCTACACTTGATGAGAATAATAATGATAGCTACTTTGTTGAATTTGCTCCCTACTGTTGAAATTCCCGGTTGCGTTTATAATGATAGTGGTCTTTTGGTGCCGCCTACTATGGGATGCTGATACGTCTCAAACGTATCTATAATTTTTGATGCTCCATGCTTTTTTTACACCAATTCATATGTGTTTTGTTTACACTTCGTTGCACTTTTACATGATTTCTGGCACTAACCTATTAAAAAGATGCCATAGTGTCAGTTCTCTATTTTCTACTATTTTTGTATTTCAGAAAAGTTATATAGGAAATATTCTCGGAATTGGACGAAACAAAAGCCGAAGTCAATATTTTACCGAAACGAAGACGAAGTCTGGAGGGGGGACGAAGAGGCACACTAGGGCACCCACACCTGCCCTTGGCGCGGCCTATAGGGCTGGCCCGCGCCAAGGCATGGTGTGGGCCCCCAGGTGGCCAACCGACCTCAATCTTCCGCCTATTTATTCACGATCTCGGGAAAACCCTGGAGATCGGAGCCAAAAATCCATGAAAAGTTCCATCGTGGCCGCCATCACCGAACCCATCTCGGAGGGGGGGGGGTTCTAAAGCTCTTCCGAGCACCTTGCCGGAGGGGGAAATCATCACCGGAGGCATCTACAACGCCATGCCTGCCTCCGAAGTGATGCGTGAGTAGTTCATCCCTGGACTATGGGTCCATAGTAGTAGCTAGATGGTTGTCTTCTCAACCTTGTGCTTCATGTATCGATCTTGTGAGCTGCCCTACATGATCAAGATCGTCTTTATGTAATCCTCTATGTTTGGTTTTTGGGATCCGATGAATATTGTGTACTATGTTAAGATTGATTATATATTCATGTCATATGTTATTTGTGATCTTGCATGCTCTCCGTTGCTAGTAGAAACTCTGGCCAAGTGGATACTTGTGACTCCAAGAGGGGGTATTTATGCTCGATAGTAGGTTCATGCCTCTAGTAATCTGGGAGAGTGACTTTATAACTTCTAAGCTTGTAGATGTGCTTGTTGCTACTAGGGATAACCCAACAATGTTTTATCCGAGGGTAACTCTATTGTTTACTTTACACACATTGCTTAATGCGATAGTCTTGTTGCTTGCAACTTTATACTAGAAGGGGCGGATAACCTGAAGGTGGATTATTAGTCATAGACGCTGTTGGACTATGGTATATGTATTATGTTGTAATGCCCAATACCAAATTATCATAGTAATCATCTTGTCGTGTATCGATCGATATTCTGTCAATTGCCCAACTGTAATTTGTTTACCCAACATGCTATTTCTTTATGGAGAGACACATCTAGTGACATGTGGACCCCGGTTCTATTTCCTTTACTGATAAATTCAACTGCAATCTTGTTCTGTTTAATTTTTGCAAACATCTCCTTCCATTCGATACGTCTAATCCTTTGTGTTCAGCAAACCAGTGAGATTGACAACCTCACTGTAAGTTGGGGCAAAGTATTTGGGTTGTGTTGTGTGCAGGTTTCACCTTGTTGCTGGCGCCGGTAGTGCGCTCTGCCACTAGTTAGCCAGCAACACCTTCAGAAGTCACGCCTTTCTCCTACTGGTCGATTAAACCTTGGTTTCATACTGAGGGAAAACTTGCTGCTGTGCTCTTCACACCTTCCTCTTGGGGTTTTCCAATAACGTGTCTGCGTACTACGAGTGCACGCCAGCACTAGATCAGAGCTCAAGAAGGAACTTTGGAGAAGACAACATCCAGGCTGCTACGCGGATCCTCGGAGGAAAAGACATCATCATCAACCGCTGCACCATCATCACCATCCACCTCGAACCGTAGTTGTAATCTTGATTGCTATTGTGGATTTGTATTTGAATTAATTCCATTCATTTAATCCCCTCCATAATATTATGATGATGTTCTTGATTGCTTCCATGTGTGAGTAGTCCTATTAGTTCTTGGGGAGATGGAGAAACCCTAGCATGAATATGAGATGAATCTAAGATGATTTATGGTTTTAAGTATTAATGTGTGTTAGTTCTCTCTCTTGATATTATGTGTTGTGCACCATGTAATATTTGCCTTATGGTCTCGAGAGGGAACTACCCTTTGAAGTGTGGTAAACTGAACGGCGAGAAGTGACATTACCGTATCGGCACATTAACACATGAATGAGGGGGATACGAGGGACTCACCAAGCTCATATCGATAACCGCAAGGTAAAACTCCTAATATCAATAGTCAATATGTGGCCTGCAGAAGACTAGCTGCTGTGGTTATTTAGAGATGTGATGATTGATGGCTTTCTGGGCGCATCTTATTACGGAGCTCTCCCACACACAATATGATTAAAATCATACTTTATCTTGATTAGCATGAATCCTAATGTTACATGTGGATCCAATAATCCCTGAGAACACTTTGTCCTATTAAGTTTCAACCCATTTCCTATAACGCTTTTACTGCTTTATGTACTTTATATTCAACCATTTACAACACCCCCTTTTAAGCATTTTGAGATTATAAAACAATTTATAAGTAATCTTTAGTAGATAGTAGCAAGGGGCATTAAGACCCTAACTAGTAGCTCCTCGTGGCCCGATACTCTTATTTTGAAACTAGCTACAATTGATTTGTGCTCTTGCAGTTATCAGTTGCATATAAATATTTGATATCTACTATCATTGTCTCTTGTACTCATATATGAGCGCACACATATGTTGGGGAATACATGAGGTTATCACTGGTGCATGATGATAGGGAGAGGGACTTTACACAAACCATGTCCTAATTCTTAGATATTCATGTTTAATCAACGGGGGTATAACTATGGGGAACTTTAAACTTACATCGGTGGTTGGACTTTATATCTTAATAGTTTCCTTTGTTCACTCTTAATTGGCCTTGGGATCAATCACTAGGGGTGTACTTCTCATATTATGGCTACACCTATGGCTCCTCTCTAAAAGAAACACCAAAAAAACTATAATAAGCTTCATTAATTGTGACAACCACACAAATGAAATAGCAATTTGCCTGAACACTTTCTCCCTTGAGTTACTTCACCTTACTCCACTTCACCTCACAACCCTTACTTTCAACGTAATAGTTTACTTCCTGCAGTTATTCTTAGTACTTTATAGTCTTCTAGTTGTTAGTAGAAACCACTTCACACACACACCATACTTAGTAGCTTTTCATAGAAGTCTATATAAGTGGGTTATAGGGCTTTATATAATAGATAATTTACCTTCAGCTGCTCGTGGGTTCGACACTCAAATACTTACCAAATTGTACTGCGGTGATCCCCTGCGCTTGGGGTTATCACATGTCCATTATAACAAAGTCAACAAGCACAAAAGTCATATGTAACTCAGCCATAATATCATCTAATTTTCCTAAAGCATGTTTGGTTGAGTCATCAACAAGCAAAAGATCTATCGAACAATTTCCATAGTTTTGAGTTCTTGTAGATCATATAGTTCTTTTGGTATCACAGAGACACTAGCTAGATCCTAGATATAGAATAGCATGATGGGTCTCTTTGCCAATGTGACTAATATATTGTGGAGCCAAGCATACCCAAGCTTTGGTGGTATCATGGCTTTATTATTATATCTTTCTATTTTTCCATTAATGACATAGTTTTCTATGTAGGAGCCAAAACCTCCTTGATGAACATTAATGGATGGGTCATTAGAATTTTTTTGTAGTATTTTGATAAGTTCATTCAAGTTGCGTTTGTCAAGGTCAAGTGGAGGTTCTTTTGTTTCATTTAGCATTTTAACTTCTTCTATTATTTTTTCTCTACCATGTAGGTTACAACTTTCATATCTATCATCAAATATTTCTTCATGCACTTCAGATTCCTCCAAACTTTCCATAATTTTGACTTCTAAAAGCAGACGTTTGAGGAAGTTATATGTTCATGAAAGAACCTCCACATTCATTATCCATATATGTCATAGAGGTGTTAATTAGACCCCTATGAAATATGTGCATTAGCATCCAATCCCTAAGGCCATGTTCTGATCCATAAGCAAGTCCTCTAAATTTTTCCCAAGCTTTTACTAGTAGTTCATCTTCATTTTGTTCAAAAGAGATAACAATTTCCCAAAGGTGACTTATTATTTCGGGGAATCCAAATCTTTCCACAAAGGTATCTTTAACATTAAACCAAGAGCTAAATCTTTGGTGGTAGCATGGCTTCATTATAATATATTTCTATCTTTTCTTTGATGACATAGTTTTCTATGTAGGAGCCAAAACCCGCTTGATGAACATTAATGGATGGGTCATTAGAAAACTTTTGTAGGATATTGATAAGTTCATAGAAGATACATTTATCAAGGTCAGGTATAGGTTCTTTTGTTTCACTTAGCATTTTAACTTCTTCTACTTGTTTATCATTTGTGATCGTTGATGTTTCAATCATGGTGGTTTCTCTTTCTTCCATCATATTAAGGGTCTCCCAAGACTTGTCTATTACTTCTTGCACATATTTAATAATTTCCTCATGGTTCTTTTGGGCTTGGATGAGGTTATTAAAAGACATAACTTCTTGTGTTAGAAAGTCCACTTTTTCATTTAAAGCATCGAGCTTTCAAACTTAGGTATGAATTCTTTATTTAGTTCCTTTTGAGTTGATATAAAAGATCTAATGGTATTTTATAAATCATTGGAGTTATTATTACCACTAGTGTATTTGTTAGGAACATATGGTGGCCTGACATATGAGTTGTTGTAGTTGTTGCCATATCCATTTTTACCAAAATTTCTTATGTAGTTGACATCTATATTTTTATTGGTGTTCCCACCTAGTTTTTGTAGGGGAGCATTATTAGTGTTTTTTTATATGTAGGAAAATATGTGACAAAGGATTAACTTGTCAATGCCTATAGATTGTAGACTAGGGTTTTGCTAGAAGTAGAGGGCAAGTAGATCTCGAAGGTTCAGGCGAAAAGTACTCGACGATTATGAAAACTAGGGTTATGTTGACAGTAGATTCGATCCTTTCTTTGTCCCTCGACTCCCCCTTATATAGGAGGTGGAGCCGAGGGTTTCGTTTTGTACAAGTTACAGAGTCCGGGACGGTTTCTAACTCATCCCGCCAGATTACAAATAACACTTCCTATTACAACTCTAACTTTCCTTAATATATCTTGGGCTCCCGAATCTTCTTATTCTTCGGGTAGTGGGCCTTCAGTAAACCCCGGGTACTATCTTCGGCAAGCCCATTTGGGATGCCTATGTCAGTAGCCCCCGAGATTTTGCTTGAATCGTAGAATCAGGGAAAATCTCGACTATTTATTTTTATTCGAGAGCTTTTATTTATACTTCTTCACATAAAATTCTATATTGTACAGGGATAATGGTAGTTGGGGCTAGTTCATCTGACGGATCAGGTACTAGTTAACTGCTCTAGTGGCAATCCGCAAAAACCTACTTCAAGATCACGTCCCTGGACATGATCTCGGGATACTGGTGCAAACTTCGACAGGTGCCGCTTAAGGTCTTACCATTCTGTCGAGTCCCAGTCAAATTTATCGGGTACCTAACGCGTCCGTTAGGATTTTTCTTCGTATCTGTTGATACGGATAAAAGTAGCAGAGCGCAGTCTTTGGCGATGCCACGCCCAGCAGAACGGATCTGGGGTCTTACCTTCGCAAATTTGCGGCATTCAGAAATTGATCGCAACTTTGGCGTTCTGAGAATATATTGTCGAGTGCTTTTCGCCTTTGGAATAGCACATTTTATCGAGTCATATTTGATGACTTATTTTATCTTCCCGATGGGAGTATATGTAGAGTTATCTGTGTAACTCGAAATATACTCACTTCTGTTTCTATATTTTGATAAAAATTCATCGGGCACGCGAACAGCGTTCCCGATGGGAGTAGCCCCCGAGGCTACATCCAAGGACTTGTGCTTGGGTGTAGGCTCCACAGATTAGTATCCGTTGCCGCTATATTTATAATCTTTCTCGACAGTTTTATATTTATCGGGTGCGCGACCAGCGCTCCCGATGGGAGTAGCCCCCGAGGCTATGAACAAATGCTTGCATTTGGTCATAGGCTCTCGCCATTTCTATCTTGTCATACTCGAAATTTTCTATTTTTCCAAAGTAGCCCCCGAGCATTTGGGCAAAAACTTGTATTTGATCAAAGGCTCCCGAGATAATCTTGCGTTGTCGATAAACTTTTGAAACCTCATAGTCGAATTTTTCTTTTATCTTGACGACGTCATTGCTGATGATAGCCACGATTTCTATTTTGGAAACTGACCATTACCGCTTGTTTCGCTGCCTTGTGGGTCCCAATTCCTGATCTGACGGACACGTCGTGCAAGTGGGGGACACATGTTCTCCCCTTTTTCTGGCACGTTCTGTAACCTCGTCGATGTAAAAATACTTTTTTACCCTCATCTCCACGTGGTTATCATCTCCTTCACACTTTTTCCATCCAACGGTGCAATGCTTCGCCTGATTCCTATATAAACCTTTCTTCAACCTCGGTTCACTCCTTCGCTTGCGCCGCACATCTGTTCCTCTTTGCAAAAACTTCCCCTGCGCCCAACTCTCTTTGATCTTCCGCACGCACGAACATTGCTTTTCCAGTGCCATTGATGCCACCGCGCACGCGACTCACGCGCCACAGTACTCCAGAGTCCAAGATGGCCGCTGAAGATCTTGAATGGGAGAGATCTAAAATCTCCAACCAAGACCTCAACACGCTGAAGAGGCTTGGCCTGATGAAGAAAGAGGACGCCATCCGCTTTCCCAGCGAAGAAAGCTACCCCAACCCTCCAATGGAGTACCGGGTTAGTTTCGTTGATCACCTCATCCGCGGCCTTTCTACCCCAATTCACGATTTCCTCCGCGGCCTTCTTTTTGTTTATGGGATTCAACTGCACCAGTTGACCCCCAATTCCATCCTCCATATTTCCATTTTTATCACGCTGTGCGAATGCTTCCTTGGAGTCCCTCCTAATTGGGCTCTTTGGAAACGCATTTTCTGCCTCCGCCGCAATGGCTCCCACAACGCCACCTATAACATAGGCGGCGTTGTTATCTGTGTCCGAACTGACGTTGATTACTTCGACGTCAAATTTCCTGATTCTGTCCAAGGGTGGCGCAAAAAGTGGCTCTACATACACGAAGAAAGTGCCAATTCTGTGGAACACAACATAATCCCTTTCGACGGAAATGCCAAAATTCAGCGCCGCCGCTCCTGGGATGCTGAAGCTTCCGAAGAAGAGAAAAAGGCGACAGAAGCACTTATGTCTCGTATTCATCAGCTTCAAAATACTCGAGGCAAAGAGCTGTCTGGTGTTCAAATCACTGCCTACTTTCTTAGAATTAGAGTGCAGCCTCTTCAGGCTCGCAAAAATCCCCTTTGGACGTATGCTGGTGGAAATGACGCCAATAGGCTCTCCAATGATCTTTCTGCAAAGGACTTGGAGAAGCTGATTCGAAGAATTTCCCGTTTGAACAAGAAGGATCCTGTTCCTTCCTCTTGCCGCGTGGAACCATACAGCTCCGCCAATCCTCTCCCCGAGGTATTTTGTCTTCTCGAATTTTTATCTTGTTCCGAACGTTCCCTGCATCTCAATGTATTGATATCTCTCTAATTTTTCTTTTGTCGCTATTTTTGCAGAACCATCCTACTATGACTTCCCTTCCTCCCCTTCCTGAGGATGGAGAAGTCGAAGAACAAGCTATCGTTGCCGAAGACAACCAAGGTTCTTCTCTTCATGAAAGTGAAGTCGCAGGTTCTCACAAATCTGCGGCTTCCCATGAAAAAGAAGTTGAATCTGAAGCCAGCGAGTCGACGCAATCCCTTCCTCCTGCTGTTTCCCCAAAGAACAAAAGGAAAAGGGAATGATGCCGAAGATTCCGGCACCTCCAAACCCGAAGAAGCTGTTCCTTCTCGCCAGAAGGCAGCTTATGATCCATACCTCGAGACTCTCATCAGTTCGTAAGTACCCTCTCCCTGTTTATTTGCACTTTGAAGATTTTTGTCTATCTTGCCTTTTATGTTGTCGACATTTACTCGTAGTGATGAGGAAGAAGAAGTACCAAATGTTGACGTGGCTGCTCGAACGAGTATGTCACATACATTAGTCGCCTCGGAGACGCCAGTTGAAGGAGAAGAAAATTCGCCTCCTCAACAGAACGTCGGCACTGCTACTCCTCCTTCAAGCCCCCTTGTTCCTTCACCAAAAAGGGCAAGGGTTGAAACAATTCCGGAGCCTACTCTTCAATCGAGTAGCTCTTCTAACCCTCTCTTGGATGATGTAAGTTTGTCGATATCTATGTTTCCTCTATTTTGCTTTTTCACGCCTTCACTTTTTTTTTATGCCGATGTTTCTCTTGCTTTGTTCTTTTTTGACAGCCTATGATCAAAGATCTTATCCGCATCGGATCCCAATTCATTGGGTACCGTGATTATGCCAGCAAACTGAAGGTAACAACCTTTATACTTGCCGTTCTTTCTGACTTTTTGCTCCTGTTGTTTGTCGCAATTTTTGATCTTTCCTCTTTTTTTTATCTCGACAGAGAAACTTGCAGAGGCCAATAATCGTGCCGACGCACTTGTTCAAAAACTGGAGCAAAGTGAGGCGGCTCGCAAGAAAGCCGAACTTGTTGCTAGCGAAGCCAAGGCCGAGGCTGATGAAGCCAGAGCAAAAGTCGCTAGTGTCGAGGAACTGCAGAAAAGACTTGAGGATGCTGAATCTGCTTTAAACGAGCATAAAACTGCCCAAGCTGCTCGTGAGGAGGGGATCCTCAAGCGTCTGAAGTCACAAATTCGACGTACTGAAAGTAATATTATCGATCCCTTCTATTTTTTAGTGGACTTCCTGTTTCTTGTTTGTTGATTGATGTTTTGTTTCCTGCGGCAGCCCAAACAAACCAAGGTTTTGATCTGGAGAATCCCGTCAATGATCCTCTCCTTGACACACTTTCTTATCTGGAGCTTCATGGGTCCGAAATTCGTGAAGGCGTGGCAAATGCTAGTGCAGGATTGTCGACGCTGTTCCCCTACTTCTTCCCGAAGAAAGAGGAGCCCCCGACTTTCCTTGCCCTCGCCAAAAGCTTCAATTCATCAGAAGACCTTGGACTGAAGATGCGTCAGGAAAACATGAAGATTGCTGTCGAAAGCACTGTTGCCCTGGTTGCTGACAGCCAACAGACTGTTGATTGGATGAAAGTTGGCGACACCGATCAAATAGAGCAATCGAGGTGGAGGTCGCTGATTAAGGCAGCCAAACCCAACACGAAGAAAATCTTGGCATATCTCGGGATCAAGCCATCTTCGACTCCCAGCTCATCAAGGCCGGAGGTCTAGTTTCATATTCTTTTGCTTTGTTTTTAGTTTGCCTCCTCCTTTTGGTATTGTCGCCATAGTGCTCCTGGCGATGATTAGGTCTTCTAGAGGTCCTTCTTTTGTAATAGACATGTATATATTATGAGAATGAATGGAAATCGAACTTTGTCTCAATGATTGATGTCGACGTTTTTCTATTTTTCAGTTGATTTTTGACAACTATACGTCAAGTCCTGGTCCTTCCGAAGTTTTTCCTTCGTCTCTTTCGAAGAAGTCTTCTGTCCCTGTTAACCTTGTTGATGATTCTGCGAGTAAGGATCTGACAGAAGAATTGAAAGAACTTCGAGTACAACTCCAGTCCGTGAAGAAGCAATCGCTTATGCTTATGGAGCAATCTCGAGAATCTTCTGAAAGGGAGAAAATTGCACTCCAACAAGCTCGAGATGCCATGACTGAGAAGGACGCCGCTGTTGCTGAAGTTGCTGCAGCCATCTCCCGCGAAAATGCCATGCTTCAACTTCTGACAGATGCTAGCTTGGATATAGCAGGTATGCTTCATTGTCGTGCTTTTCTTTTCCTTTTTGCTTGTCTTCTCATTGCGCACTGGTTCTTGGAAAAAATAGGTTCTTTTTTGGATGCTACTACTGAGGATGAACGTGTCGAAGCTCGGTCCAATGTACTTCTTCGTCTTGCCACAGAGCATGGAGTACTATTTTGGGGTACACCTGAACGAACTCGCCAGATTGTCAGATTTCAAGATCGCTTTTCAGGTTGCCATGGCTTGAAGTCGTCCGCCGTGGTTTGGTGTACCATTCGATTTTGGTCCTCCGTGGTGCATGTCAAAACTTTTTTTTCTCGTTTTTGAGGCCACCTAGCCCGACGAAAGCGGCCAAAACGTGGCGTATGGTGGCCCGGGACGTGGTGCATCTCGAAATCTCGGGTTCGCCGGCCGAGTCAACGCAAATCCGCACCGCCGAGGGATGTAGGGCCCAGATGGCAGCCTCTCTGGCATTGTTTTTTTCTACATCGCGCCATCTCGTTCAACGTTCTCCGATCGAGCCGTTTACGATGCAGGATCATGGGTCCCGCATGTCATCCTCTATGAACCAAAATTCTTTCTATTCTTGGATTTTTTTGACCCCCTGATTTCTGGCTACTTCCTTTTTCTTTTGATCCCTTGCCGCCTTGGAAACGTTGAGACCGCTACTGCTAAATGGGACCCGCATGTCATCCTCTATGTGCAATCAACTTTCTTTTCTTGGAGTTTTTTTGGCACCTCAAATTTGGTCACTTGCCTTTTTCTTTCGATCCCCTGCCGCCTCTCAAACGGTGATACCGCTGCTGCTAATGGGACCCGCATGTCATCCTCTATGTACTATAAAACTTTCTTTTCCTGGATTATTTTTGGCACCTCAAATTTGGTCACTTGCCTTTTTCTTTCGATCCCCTGCGCCTCTCAAACGGTGATACCGCTGCTGCTGGACCCGCATGTCATCCTCTATGTACTATAAAACTTTCTTTTCTTGAATTATTTTTGGCACCTCATATTTGGTCACTTACCTTTTTCTTTCGATCCCCTGCCGCCTCTCAAACGGTGATACCGCTGCTGCTAAATGGGACCCGCATGTCATCCTCTATGTACTATAAAACTTTCTTTTCTTGGATTTTTTTGGCACCTCATATTTGGTCACTTGACTTTTTCTTTCGATCCCTGCCTCAAACAGTGATACCGATGCTGCTAAATGGGACCCGCATGTCATCCTCTATGTACTATAAAACTTTCTTTTCTTGAATTATTTTTGGCTCCTATTTTTTCACTTGCCTTTTTCTTTCGATCTCATGCCACGTTTGAAACGTTGAGGAACCTGAGGCTCATGGGACCCGCATGTCATCCTCTATGTACTATAAAAGTTCTTTTTCTAGGTTTTTTTTCACCATCTGATTTTTGGCAATTTCTTTTTTCTTTTGATCCCCTGCCACCTCTCAAACGCTGATACCGCTGCTGGACCCGCATGTCATCCTCTATGTACTATAAAACTTTCTTTTCTTGAATTATTTTTGGCTCTTGATATTTTTTCACTTGCCTTTTTCTTTCGATCTCATGCCACGTTTGAAACGTTGAGGAACCTGGCTCATGGGACCCGCATGTCATCCTCTATGTACTATAAAAGTTCATTTTCTTGGTTTTTTTCACCCTCTGATTTTTGGCAATTTCTTTTTTCTTTCGATCCGCCTCTCAAACGCTGATACCGCTGCTGCTAACTGGGACCCTCATGTCATCCTCTATGTACTATAAAACTTTCTTTTCTTGAATTATTTTTGGCTCCTCATATTTGGTCACTTGCCTTTTTCTTTCGATCTCATGCCAAGTTTGAAACGTTGAGGAACCTGCTGGCTCATGGGACCCGCATGTCATCCTCTATGTACTATAAAAGTTTATTTTCTTTATTTTTTTCCACCCTCGATTTTTGGCTATTTCCTTTTTCTTTTGATCCCCTGCCGCCTTGGAAACGTTGGGTAAGCTGCTGACTCATGGGACCCGCATGTCATCCTCTATGTACAATCAACTTTCTTTTTCTTTTGATCTCAAGCCGCATTTGAAACGTTGAGACCGCTGCTGCTAAATGGGACCCGCATGTCATCCTCTATGTACAATAAAGTTTTTTCTTGGATTATCTTTGGCTCCTGATATTTTGGCACTTGCCTTTTTCTTTCGATCTCATGCCGCCTTTGAAACGTTGACCAAGCTGCTGGCTCATGGGTCTCGCATGTCATCCTCTACGACAATAAAAGTTTTCTTTCTTGGAGTTATTTTTGACCCCTAATTTGCCTTTTTCTTTTGATCTCCTGCCCCCTCTGAAACGATGAGGACGCTGTTGGGAGGTCGGTCCCACATGTCATCCTCTATGAACAATAAAAGTTTCCTTTGATTGATTTATTTTGAACCCCTAATCAATTTCTGGATATTTCCTTTTTTTCTTTTGATCCCCTGCCGCCTTGAAATCGCTGAGGATGCTGCTGCCTCATGGGTCCCGCATGTCATCCTCTCAGAACGGTAAATGTTTCTTTTCTTGGATTTTGTTTACCAAATGATTTTTGGCTTATTTTTTCTTTCGATCTCCTGCAGCCTTTAAAACGTTGAGGACGCTGCTGGCTCACGGGTCCCACATGTCAGCCTCTATGAACAATAAACGCGAGGATGCTGCTGCCTCATGGGTCCCGCATGTCATCCTCTTAGAACGAAAATGTTTCTTTTCTTGGATTTTTTACCAACAGATTTTTTGGTTTATTTTTTCTTTCCATCCCCTGCCGCCTTTAAAACGTTGACGACGCTGCTGGCTCATGGGTCCCCGATGTCAGCCTCCCCGTAGAACAAACATGTGATATCTTGATTATTTTGCAGACAATAAACAGTGTATTGCGCTCTGAGCTATTTCAAACGGATAAATTAAATCTTTATTTTTACATAAACAAACTTATATGTTGAATCTCCTTGTTTTTTTGTTTTTGCGAAGCATAGGACTTTCCTGTTTTGTTTAGAAAATTCCGAACTTTCCTGTTTTGGAGTGGGCTGAAATTGTACGAGTCAAAAGGCCAAGCACGATAGTTCGAAGGCCCAGATGTCCAGATGCAGCCCAATTGAAATCTTTCTTCTTGGAATTTTTTTCACCCCCTGATTTCTGGCTACTACATTTTTCTTTTGGTCCTGTGCCGCCTTGGAAACATTGAGACCGCTGCTGCAAAATGGGACCCGCATATCATCCTCTATGTACTATAAAACTTTCTTTTCTTGAATTATTTTGGCTCCTGATATTTGGTCAATTGCCTTTCTCTTTCGATCCCATGCAGCCTCTCAAACGGTGATACCGCTGCTGCTAAATGGGACCCGCATGTCATCCTCTATGTACAATCAAGTTTCTTTTCTTGAATTATTTTTGGCTCCTGATATTTGGTCACTTACCTTTTTCTTTCGATCTCATGCCACGTTTGAAACGTTGAGGAACCTGCTGGCTCATGGGACCCGCATGTCATCCTCTATGTGCTATAAAAGTTTATTTTCTTGGATTTTTTTTCACCCTCTGATTTTTGGCTATTTCCTTTTTCTTTTGATCCCGCCGCCTTGGAAACGTTGAGTAAGCTGCTGACTCATGGGACCCGCATGTCATCCTCTATGTACAATCAAGTTTCTTTTCTTGAATTATTTTTGGCTCCTGATATTTGGTCACTTGCCTTTTTTTTTCGATCTCATGCCACGTTTGAAACGTTGAGGAACCTGCTGGCTCATGGGATCCGCATGTCATCCTCTATGTGCTATAAAAGTTTATTTTCTTGGATTTTTTTTCACCTTCTGATTTTTGGCTATTTCCTTTTCTTTTGATCCCCTGCCGCCTTTGAAACGTTGAGTAAGCTGCTGACTCAATGGACCCGCATGTCATCCTCTATGTACAATCAAGTTTCTTTTCTTGAATTACTTTTGGATCCTGATATTTGGTCACTTGCCTTTTTGTTTCGATCTCATGCCACGTTTGAAACGTTGAGGAACCTCTGGCTCATGGGACCCGCATGTCATCCTCTATGTGCTATAAAAGTTTATTTTCTTTGTTTTTTTCACCCTCTGATTTTTGGCTATTTCCTTTTTCTTTTGATCCCCTGCCGCCTTGGAAACGTTGGGTAAGCTGCTGACTCATGGGATCCGCATGTCATCCTCTATGTACAATCAACTTTCTTTTTCTTTTGATCTCAAGACGCATTTGAAACGTTAAGACCGCTGCTGCTAAATGGGACCCGCATGTCATCCTCTATGTACAATAAAGTTTCTTTTCTTGGATTATCTTTGGATCCTGATATTTGGTCACTTGCCTATTTCTTTCGATCTCATGCCACGTTTGAAACGTTGAGGAACCTGCTGGCTCATGGGACCCGCATGTCATCCTCTATGTACTACAAAAGTTCATTTTCTTGGGTTTTTCACCCTCTGATTTTTGGCTATTTCCTATTTCTTTTGATCCCCTGCGGCCTTTGAAAGTTGAGGACTCTGCTGCCTCATAGGTCCCACATGTCAGCCTGTATGAACGATAAAGCTTTCCTTTCTTGGAGTTTTTTTACCCCCTAATTTCTGGCTACTTTCTTTTTCTTTTGATCTCAAGCCGCATTTGAAACGTTGGGACCGCTGCTGCAAAATGGGACCCGCATGCAATTCTCCATGTACAATAAAAGTTTCTTTTCTTGGATTATTTTTGACCCTCATTTTTGGTCACTTGCCTTTTCTTTTGATCCCCTACCGCCTTGGAAACGTTGAGTAAGCTGCTGACTCGTGGGACCCGCATGTCATCCTCTATGTACAATCAACTTTTTTTTCTTTTGATCTCAAGCCGCATTTGAAACGTTGAGACCGCTGCTGCTAAATGGGACCCGCATGTCATCCTCTATGCACAATAAAGTTTCTTTTCTTGGATTATCTTTGGCTCCTGATATTTTGTCACTTGCCTTTTGCTTTCGATCTCATGCCGCCTTTGAAACGTTGAGTAAGCTGCTGGCTCATGGGTCCCGCATGTCATCATCTACGAACAATAAAAGTTTCCTATCTTCGAATTATTTTTACCCCTAATTTTTGGCTACTTCCTTTTTTCTTTTGATCACCTGCAGCCTTAGAGGATTCTGCTGGCTCATGGGTCCCACATGTCAGCCTCTATGAACAATAAACCTTTCCTTTCTTGGAGTTATTTTGACCTCTAATTTCTGGCTATTTCGCCTTTTTTAAAATCCTGTGTCGCCTTGGAAACGTTGAGAATGCTGCTGCCTCATGGGTCCCGCATGTCATCCTCTCAAAACGATAAATGTTTCTTTTTTTTGGATTTTTTTACCAACTGATTTTTTTCCGATCCTCTGCCGTCTTTAAAAACGTTGACGACGCTGCTAATACAAGCTCTTTCGCTCCAAGATCTTGCAAGTTAATAGAATAAATCATGGAATTATTAGGATATGTTTTAAATTTCAAATCCACTTTATGAATTTTTAAAAATACCGTGATCCGTGTGGGTATGGAGCGATCAAGGATTTTCATATTGGCCATGAGCAGTTTCAAAAATTGCAACCGGATAATTCTAAATAAATAAAAACAACTTTTATGCAGAATCTCCGTGTTTTTGTTTTTTGCCATCATAGGATCTATGGTTCATTAGAAAAGGGCCGAAATTGCATGAGCAGAAAAGCCCATTTCTAGTTATTGGGCTTCAACAGCCTGAGCAAGTAGGCCTATAGCAAATACCATGTAGATGGCCGTTGAAACCCAAAAGTATTTGTTACCTAGACTTGACATGAACCTTGCTATGCACACGACAATTTCAGTCCGATCCGTGTACGCAACACAAGATCAAACCCAACGTGTGAGGAAGCAGGTGGCAGCACACCTCCAGATGCTCAATCGTACACATATCATATAGGAGTTGTCGTATGTACATTAGTTCCGTATTGACATGTTTGTTTCTTTGGTTAACATGTGGGGTCCGCACAGTCACCTAGGTCGCACATCAACTTCTTTGCTCATAGTTGATGCATGTTTAGTGGCCTGCAGCAAGAATCGCTGCCCCCAGGGATGTACTTTACCCTTTAGCGGCGAAAAAATAGGAATGGTCCTCTCATGACTATGATCAACAAGAGGTGGCTATATTATAGTGCTGAAATAAAGTCAATCCTAAAACAGCCATGCATGGGTTATAATATGAAGGCAACACGAAATACAAAAGCAGGGCAGTGTTCAAATAAACTGATTCAAACTAGTACATACTAAAAGCAGTGTACTACTTCTCAACACTTCAAGCATAATAAAAAAGTGTGTCAGTGTTTTTTTAAAGGTAACACCGAACGGGCAATGTTTAAAGCAGGCTTAAACCACATAGCCGCTTGTCGGACACTACCCCAACTAACTCTGGGAAGGCTGATAACTCCCACAGTCTCACCTTCATCTGGCTGGAGGTTGCAGCGCAAAATTTTAGGGTATTGATTATGAAGATACTTCCGGTATGCTGTGTAGACGCAGTTTTTCCTCATGAATGGAATGGCGCCTGATAGCGATTTGGGGGCCGGCGTCGTTTTATGGCTCGCACCGGTGCGCTCCAAACGGCGCCGGCCATTTTTCGAGCCCAGTAGAATCTCCGGCATCCCCGAGAGGACGCGACGGTTCGCATCGACTGGCCACGACGCGGGAAGGTTGGTCGTCGGCGTTTAAATGGCCTCCCGCGCGGAAACCGAGGCAGCGACTGGCCACGAGGGCAGCGACTGGCCACGCGGCGTCCAGTCGCCGTAAATGTGGGTAGTTGCCACCGCTAGATATATAGGACGTACGCCGTCCACCACCGCCGCTCCATTCTCTACTCTCCACATCAAGATGCCGCGCCGTCTGAAGACCACCTACTCGATGCTTGGCCTAAACGGCCGCGCGCTGCCTCCACCACCACGGCAGCCGCAGCCGGAGCCGGAGCCGGAGCTGCAGGCCGACGACGAGCACAGCTCCGACGAGGACGAGGACCCACGGTTCGAGTCCTGGCACGATGTCTACGTAGCAGAAGCGGAAGCAGAGGCGGCGGATCGAGGAGTCAGCGCAGTCGGGCGAGCCGCCGCAGGCCCCCACCGACCCGGAGCAGGCGGCGATCCTCGCGTCGCTGAACGCACAACGATACCAGCGGTTGAGGGAGGAGGAGCGCGAGTTCGTCAACGACGCGAACCTCGAGCACGTCCTCGAGATATCGCGCCAGCGAGCGGTCACGGAGGAGGCGGGACGCCGCCTCAAGGAGGCGGAGCGACAGAAGCTCGCAGAGCTCAACGCTCATCGCCACCAGGACGAGTTCGCTCGCCAGCAGGCGAGGCGCGCCGAGATCGAAGCTTCTCGGGAAAGGCTGGAAGCGCGGGGACAGCGCCGCCGGCCGCCATGCTCCACCGCCAGATGCGCGAAGCAACGAAGGAGAAGCGGGCACGAAAGCAGGCGGCAATGGCTAAGAACAACGACGAGGCAGTGCCGTCGAGCGCCCCAACCGACGGCCCGTAGACCAGGATTAAGTTTAAGTTTAGTTATGTTTAAAGTCGAGCTACTTTGGTATAAATTTCGTATGATTTTGGGTTTTTAAATGTCAATTTTAATTTTAAAATGGCTGCCGTTTGGGGCCGCTGGTGTGGTGTGGGAGCAGCATCCCCAAATAGAGGATCATGGTAACAGAAATTGTCAACGTGATGATGATTTGATGTTGCACTTGACCTTGAACATAAGTACTAGTACGGTCTCACAATTTTTTTAATCATTATACTTTGCAACATTTAGCGCGGATGCGCCAAATTCAGAGATAGATCATGATCATGGTAACAAATTTTCAACGTGATGATGATTTGATGTTGCACTCGGGCTTGAACAGAAGTACTACTATACTGTCTCACAAATTCTTTATCATTATACTTTGCGAGATTTAGCGGATGCGCCAAATTCAGAGATAGATCATGATCATGGTAACACACTTTTCAATGTAATGATGATTTGATGTTGCACTCGACCTTGAACATAAGTCCTAGTACGGTATCACAATTTTGTATCATTATAATTTGCAAGTTTTAGCGGATGCGCCCATTTTCAGAGGTAGATCATGATCATGGTAACAAATTTTAAACGTGATGATGATTTGATGTTGCACTCGACCATGAACAGAAGTACTACTACTGTCTCACAATTTCTTTATCATTATACTTTGCCAGATTTAGCGGATGCGCCAAATTTAGAGATAGATCATGATCATGGTAACAAATTTTCCACGTGATGATGATTTATGTTGCACTCGGGCTTGAACAGAAGTACTAGTACGGTCACTAATTTTTTTAGCATTATACTTTGCAACGAATGCACCAATTTCAGGTGCATGTCACCAGATCTGTGTCCGATGATGATCATGGTAGTAACCGATGTTCAACTTGATGATGATTTGATTTTACAGTCGGCCTTGAACAGAGGTACTAGTACGGTCTCACAATTTTTTATCATTATACTTGTACCTTAGCGAAATTCAAAATCTCATAGCGGCAAAACTTCCCGCCCACAAAATACAAAAATTTCACACGCTTCCAAATTCCCATTCTACCCCTGTGGAGATGACAGCAAAGTCGGTTGGTGAGGGGTTTGCCCGTCATTTTTTCGATCACCACCTCCCTAGCCCGGAAACCCTCCCAAAAAAATACATTTCCTTCAGTCTCTCATCTGAGACCACCCACCGGAACTTCTCAAGTCCCTCTCTCTACCACCTCCACGACCACCGCACCGGAACATCCCCGCCGGACTTCCCTGGCCTACCCGAGCCCTCGCGATCCTCGTCATCCGGCTGCCTGCCGGAGCCGCTTCATCGACGCGTCATCAACCGGACCGGATCATCCCCGCCGAACCTCGAAACCATATATGCTCATCCAGCAGTCTACCGCAGTCGCTTCAGCTGCGGCATCGTCCACCCCACCGGAGCCGCTTCGCCGGATCCGTCGTCCACCGCATCGGATCTTGCTCACCGACACCGCTGTGCATGAACCGGATCTGCTTCACCGGCCCGTGCATGATCTAAACTCTTCTACTGTCGCTTTTCTATTGCTTGCCTGCAAGTTCTTGTTTAATCTTGGGGGAACCTGTTTGTGCTAACGACGCGCGTTACGTTTTTGCAGATGAGATGAGTAATCATGAAGTGTAATGGCCGTCTCTCCAACCCCAAGTAGCACATGTAGCGTACTTCATCACCGGATCTATCAACCCCAGGAAGATCTGCTGTGACTCCCACAGAGTGCTTCTCCTAATGTAAGTCCCTTGTTTTAGCGCCATGTTCTGGGTTCAGATGCTTGTTTATCTGAAGCTCTTTTAGTTCATTCCTAGCTATGACCGTAACACGTTGCTATTTTCTACTTCATTGCTAACTTTAAGCGATTGAACATTTTGGTTTGCATTCCCTGCTCTGTAGATGTAGCCATCATAACTTCTATCTTGCTCAGTCGTTGTTACAAAAATTATACTGTAGGTATTATAGTAACATCCTGCTATTATTTAGTTCATGGCCAATTTTAAGTAATTGCACATGTTGGTTCGCATTCCCTGCTCTATAGCTTTTGGCATCGTAACTTCTATATTTGGTTTACATTCCCTGCTCTGTAGATCTAGCCATCATAACTTTATCTTGCTCAGTCGTTGTTACAAAAATTATGGCCTGCTACTATGTTGTTTGTGCCAATTTTTTACTCCATGAACATGTTGGCTTGCATTCCCTGTACTACAGGTGATGCCATTGTTTTGTATCTAGTTCATTGTAAGCTAACAAAGTAAGGACTTAGTTTGGCATGCTATCACTCTGCTATCTAGCCTGTAGTACAAATAAACTTGTCATACTACTAGATAATAATTTTGCGTGCCATCTTGTTCTTCAAAAGCTGCATTATTGACTTGTTTCTCTGACTTGGCATGACGCTCACATATGGAAAGCTGAACATATTGGTTTGCATTCCCTCTTATACAAGTTCACAGGTGATCCCACTATATTCTGTATCTGGTCCATCCTAAGCTCCAGCATTAACTATCCTCCATGTGTTGCTCATTACAAGTTTATATCCCGAAACATCTTGATTTGCATCCCCTTCACTATAAGTTCAGGATTATTATTTAGTTCACGGCCAAAATGAAGTAATTGCACTTGGCACATGTTGGTTCACATTCCCTCCTCTTTAGCTTTTGCCATCGTAACTTCTATTTTTGGTTTACATTCCCTGCTCTGTAGATGTAGCCATCATAACTTCATCTTGCTCAGTCGTTGTTACAAAATTTATAGCCTGCTACTATGTTGTTCATGCCAATTTTGTACTCCCTGAACATGTTGGTTTGCATGGGACTCGACAGTAGTAAGTCTGCTGTTTCATTCTAACATGCTCTGTTATATTGGCTGTTGGTATGCGGCATGCACTCTTTGTTTGCTTATTGTGCGCATTACAATGATCTTGTTATAACGACGAAATGATGAGTTCCAAATTCTTTGGCAAACTATATTGTAGTGTCTTTGCCTTTCCATTGTTGCTGTCTTAACTTGTAATGTCTTTGTTTCAGATATAGGTGCTGCATGGACAACTTAAAAGATTGCCGGATCGCTTCATTGTATTGCTAGGTTTAATTACCATTCAATTTCTCTGGGTTCTGTAATATTTTTTTCAATGCCTTGCAGCTGATGTAATATTTAGTTAGTTTTTATAGTTCTTTCGCGCATTTTTTCTTTGGTGCTTGTGGTAAGTGAGGCTATCCGACAGAAATCAACTAAATCACGAATTCCCATCCCTTAAACGGCCCAATTAAGCGAAATCACATATGTGCCTGCCCGCAAAATCCTAAAGCGCATATTATGCCGGCATATAAACAGCACCTAAACGGGCTGGCCCACTTACTTCTTGGGCCAGCCCATTTGATTTACGGTGGACCCCACACACTAATTGGGCTGGCCCACTTGCTTTAAGGTGGACCCCACCAACTACTGGGCCGGCCCACTAATTAGTTGGGCCACCCCATTTGCTTTTGGGGGACCCCACATAATAAATGGGCCGGCCCTTTAAGAGGAAAGTGGGACCCACCTGTGTTTTTGGCCCGCCCATTATCTTGTTGGGGCCCACTTGCTAAATTGTGGACCCCACGTACTAGTTGGGCCGGCCCTTTAACAGAAAAGTGGGGCTGAGCTTATTGGGCCGGCCCACTATCTTGTTGGGCCGGCCCTTGCTCTGGTGGTCCCACATGGTAAATGGACCGGCCCTTTAAGTGGAAGGTGGGACCCACCTGTTTTTGGCCCACTTTCTATATGGTGGACCCCACATACCAAATGGGCCGGCCCATTAACAGAATGTGGGACCCACCGTTTTGGCCCGGCCCACTATCTTGATGGGCCAGCCCACTTGCTATATGGTGGGCCCCACACACTAAATGGGCCGGCCCTTTAACAGGAAAGTGGGACCCACTGTTTTTGGCCCGGCCCACTATTTTGTTGGGCCGGCCCACTTGCTATATGGTGGACCCCGAACTAAATGGGCCGACCCTTTAACAGAAAATGGGACCCACGTGTTTTGGCCCGCCCACTAGCTTGTTGGGCCGGCCCACTTGCTATACGGTGGACCCCACACACTAAATGGGCGGGCTTTTAACAGGAAAGTGGGACCCACGTGTTTTTGGCCGGCCCACTTGTTTTAGGCCGGCCCGTTGCTGTAAGGTGGACCCCACATTTTAAATGGGCCGACCCATTTAAGTTTTGACCAGTCAACCTTAGAGGTTAGGCCCGGCCCACTTAACTAATGGACCAGCCCAGCTATATAGTTGACCGGTCAAACTATGTCATCTGGCCCGGCCCGCTTAAGACGTGGCAGGCCTCGTGTGGGCCTACCATCTACCACGGGGTTTCAGCGGTTAACGCCGTTAATTGGGCGTTCGCCACGTGTCGGTTTGCATGACGTCGGCGAGTCAACGGGCTCCCGAAAACACTTCCGCAACGGTCCGATTTTCCGTGGCGGAAGGGCGCCCAAGCGCGACGGACCGAAAAAATCGTCGTTGGACTTTGCCTGACGCAGTTTCCACAACGGAACCCATATCGTCGGGTTAGGCCCATAGGCGACGAAAAATACCCCTTAGCGGACGATTTTGAGACGTTGTCTATCAGAACTTTTCTTGTCGCGCGCTTCAGGTTCGCGAGTATCTTGACTTCTGTACCAAGACCCTCTCTATGGTTTATAACTCTATGTTTCCTCGGAACATTCAACCAAAAACTCTTCCCGAGTTAATGGAGAAGTTTAAGGATGCCCACAGGATCCATAACTTTGTCAGAGCTCAACTGGTGGCTGGCGCCAGATTTGCCCTTATCATGCTTCAGATCTGCCACTCAAAGCTTGATCTGACCCAAGTTGTTGAGAAAGTTCACGAGAAGGTACGGCGCCGAAGAGTTGGTGTCGATCGTATTAACACGAAGGTTTCACCTATAGCCGAAGAAATGATTGAAGACCTTCTTCGGATGGATGCCGACTTTTTTGCAGATGGTCATTATGCTGATTTTCTTGGCGCTGCTCCTGAAGAAAACAGAATTACCCTTGATGATATATTGAATCAAGACTAATTATTTTCCTTTGGTAGATAATTCTTCCTTGTAAATCATGATTATGATTATGTTGTGAAGCAAACATCATATTTCTATATTTGTCTAGCCCCCGAGTATTTTCGGTGGCTATTCGCTGTATTTGTATAATGCGAGGTTTTAAACCAAGGCATTTATTCAATATGTAGTTTTGGCTAATATCAGCCCCCGAGCTACTTTGTTGAGTACTGTTTTGTATTTTTATTGACTCACGAAGTATGTTAATACTAAGGCGAGGCTTTTCTTTTTTCGAGCAACTATATTGGCATTCGTCGGGTCGGGGACTTTGAGCATGTCGATAAAGAAAAGTTATATTGACACTATCTTTATTATATTGCAGCACCGCGAGCCCGCCTCATTAAAAACCTTCTCCGGCCCCACTCGGTGCCCCGAAAAAGGAAAAGAGTGCGTCTGAAAACTCGCGGGCGTTTCAGTACATTGTATGTTTACAAAGTAGACTATATTTCGGCATCTAAGCGTAAAAACGCCTGAGCTGTGCCACGTTCCAGGGATTTGGCTCGGTGATACGTCTCCAACGTATCGATAATTTCTTATGTTCCATGCTACTTTATTGATGATACCTACATGTTTTATGCACATTATATGTCATATTTATGCATTTTCTGGAACTAACCTATTAACAAGATGCCGAAGAGCTTGCTGTTTTCTGCTGTTTTTGGTTTCGAAATCCTAGTAAAGAAATATTCTCGGAATTGGACGAAACTTTCGCCCAGGTCCTATTTTTGCACGAAGCTTCCGAAGACCGAAGAGATAACGAAGTGCCACGGCGGCGGAGGGTGGCGGCGTGGCCCAAGCCCTGGCCGCGCCGACCTACCCCTGGGCCCCTCGTGTGGCCCCTCGCGTGACCCTCCGCCTACTTAAAGCCTCCGTCGCGAAACCCCCAGTACCGAGAGCCACGATACGAGAAAAGTTCCGAGCCGCCGCCATCGCGAAGCCAAGATCTGGGGGACAGTTCCGGCACCCTGCCGGACGGGGAAGTGCCCCGGAAGGCTTCTCCATCGACACCGCTGCCATCTCCACCGCCATCTTCATCACCGCTGCTGCTCCCATGAGGAGGGAGTAGTTCTCCATCGAGGCTCGGGGCTGTACCGGTAGCTATGTGATTAATCTCTCTCCATGTACTTCAATACAATGATCTCATGAGCTGCTTTACATGATTGAGATTCATATGAGTTTTGTATCACAATTCATCTATGTGCTACTCTAGTGATGTTATTAAAGTAGTTCTATTCCTCCTGCACGTGTGTAAAGGTGACTAGTGTGTGCCCCGTGTGGTTCTTGTCGTAGGCTATGATCATGATCTCTTGTAGATTGTGAAGTTAACTATTACTATGATGGTATTGATGTGATCTATTTGGTTATGTTGATCTATCTTACACTAAAGGTTACTAAAATATGAGCATTATTGTGGAGCTTGTTAACTCCGGCATTGAGGGTTCGTGTAATCCTACGCAATGTGTTCATCATCCAACAAAAGTGTAGAGTATGCATTTATCTATTCTGTTATGTGATCAATGTTGAGAGTGTCCACTAGTGAAAGTCTATTCCCTAGGCCTTGTTCCTAAATACTGCTATCGCTGCTTGTTACTGTTTTACTGCGTTACTACTGCTGCGTTACTACTACATGTTTACTTCCCGCAATATTACTACCATCAACTGCACGCCAGCTAAGCACTTTACCTCCCATCAACTACGCGCCAAGCACTTTTCTGCCGTACTACTGCTCATATTCATTCATACCACCTGTATTTCACTATCTCTTCGCGAACTAGTGCACCTATTAGGTGTGTTGGGGACACAAGAGACTTCTTGCTTTGTGGTTGCAGGGTTGCATGAGAGGGATATCTTTGACCTCTTCCTCCTGAGTTCGATAAACCTTGGGTAATCCACTTAAGGGAAACTTGCTGCTGTTCTACAAACCTCTGCTCTTGGAGGCCCAACACTGTCTACAAGAATAGAAGCACCCGTAGACATCAAGCACTTTTATGGCGCCGTTGGGAGGAAAGGTAAAAGGCACTCATACTCCGGTTCCAGGTAACATTTTTTCGGCCATTGTGTGTGTACTCGAAGCTATTTCCTTTAGACTCTGCAATTACGACATTTGGTTTCTTGTTTACACTAGTTAGGCATAATGGAAAACAACAAAAAAATGAGAGATCTTTATGAACTTTATCTTGAATTAGGACATGATGTGTTTGAAGAAAGAATTAAGAAACCCATGGAACTTTATATGCATGCTAATGGGAATGTTGTTACTATGAATGCTTTGAACACCATTGTTGCTAATGCTATGGAAAATTCTAAGCTTGGGGAAGCTGGCTTTGATGAGCATGATATTTTTAGTCCCCCAAGCATTGAGGAGAAAATTTACTTTGATGATACTTTGCCTCCCATTTATGATGATTATAATGATAGTAGTCTTTTGTTACCACCTGTTATGGAGGATAAATTTGATTATGATTACAATATACCTCCTATATTTGATAGCTACTTTGTTGAATTTGCTCCCACTACAATTAATAAGAATGACTATGCCTATGTTGGGAGTAGTAATTATTTTATGCATGAGACTCATGATAAGAATGCTTTATGTGATAGTTATATTGTTGAGTTTGCTCATTATGCTACTGAAAGTTATTATGAGAGAGGAAAATATGGTTGTAAAAATTTTCATGTTACTAAAACACCTCTCTATGTGCTGAAATTTTTGAAGCTAAACTTGTTTTATCTTCCTATGCTTGTTACTTTGCTCTTCATGAACTTGTTTATTTACAAGATTCCTATGCATAGGAAGCATGTTAGACTTAAATGTGTTTTGAATTTGCCTCTTGATGCTCTCTTTTGCTTCAACTTCTATTTCTTGCGAGTGCATCATTAAAACTGCTGAGCCCATCTTAATGGCTATAAAGAAAGAACTTCTCGGAGATAACCCATGTGTTTTTTTACTACAGTACTTTGTTTTATATTTGTGTCTTGGAAGTTGTTTACTACTGTAGCAACCTATCCTTATCATGTTTTTGTGCCAAGTAAAGTTTCTATGTTAAAGTTGATGTTATATTTGGGATCGCTGCGCAGAAACAGCATTGCTGTCTGTCACGAATCTGGGCACAGGCCTCTGTAGAAAATTAAAAAAATCTGCCAATTTACGAGCGTGATCCTCAGATATGTACGCAACTTTCATTAGTTTTGAGTTTTTCCATTTGAGCAAGTCTGGTGCCATCTTTAAATTCGTCTTTACGGACTGTTCTGTTTTTGAAAGATTCTGCCTTTTATTTCGCATTGCCGCTTTTGTTAAGTTGAATGAGTTTCTTTGTTCCATTAACTTTCAGAAGTTTTGTGCAATGTCCAGAAGTGTTAAGAATGATTGTGTCACCTCTGAACATGTGAATTTTTGATTATGCACTAACCCTCTAATGAGTTTGCTTGAAGTTTGGTGTGAAGGAAGTTTTCAAGGGTCAAGAGAGGAGTATGATATACTATGATCAAGAGGAGTGAAAGCTCTAAGCTTGGGGATGCCCCGTGGTTCATCCCTGCATATTCTAAGAAGACTCAAGCGTCTAAGCTTGGGGATGCCCAAGGCATCCCCTTCTTCATCGACAACATCATCAGGTTCCTCCCCTGAAACTATATTTTTATTCGTCACATCTTATGTACTTTACTTGGAGCGTCTGTGTGCTTTTATTTTTGTTTTTGTTTTGTTATCTTAGTTCTCTGAATAAGTTCATCTTTGTGTGGGAGAGAGACACGCTCCGCTGGTTCGTATGAACACATGTGTTCTTAGCTCATAATTTTCATGGCGAAGTTTCCTCTTCGTTAAATTGTTATATGGTTGGAATTGAAAAATGCTACATGTAGTAATTGGTAAAATGTCTTGGATAATGTGATACTTGGCAATTGTTGTGCTCATGTTTAAGCTCTTGCATCATATACTTTGCACCTATTAGTGAAGAAATACATAGAGCTTGCTAAAATTTGGTTTGCATAATTGGTCTCTCTAAAGTCTAGATAATTTCTAGTATTGAGTTTGAACAACAAGGAAGACGGTGTTGAGTCTTATAATGTTTACAATATATCTTTTATGTGAGTCTTGCTGTACCGTTTATACTTGAGTTTGCTTCAAATAACCTTGCTAGCCTAAACCTTGTATCGAGAGGGAATACTTCTCATGCATCCAAAATCCTTGAGCCAACTACTATGCCATTTGTGTCCACCATACCTACCTACTACATGGTATTTCTCCGCCATTCCAAAGTAAATTGCTTGAGTGCTACCTTTAAACATTTCAAAAGTTATTACCTCTTATTTGTGTCAATGTTTTATAGCTCATGAGGAAGTATGTGGTGTTTATCTTTCAATCTTGTTGGGCAACTTTCACCAATGGACTAGTGGCTTCATCCGCTTATCCAATAATTTTGCAAAAAGAGCTGGCAATGGGATTCCCAGTCCCAAATTAATTAACAAAAATAGACACTCCTCCATGGTATGTGATTGTTGGACGGCACCGAAGGATTCGGTTAGCCATGGCTTGAGAAAGCAAAGGTGGGGAGGAGTGTCATCATAATAAAACTAAAATAAAAAGGCACTCCTTCATGGTATGAGATTGTTGGCAGGCACCCGAGGATTCGGTTAGCCATGGTTTGTGAAAGGTTGGAAGGAGTGCCACCCAAAAATAAAATAAAATGGGAGCCGCTCTTTGAAGGTTTGTCTGGCAAGGGGGTTAGAGTACCCGCTACCATTCGTTGACAACAACAAACACCTCTCAAAATTTTACTTTTATGCTCTCTTTATGTTTTCAAAACCAAAGCTCTAGCACAAATATAGCAATCGATGCTTTCCTCTTTGAAGGACCATTCTTTTACCTTTATGTTGAGTCAGTTCACCTATCTCTCTCCATCCCAAGAAGCAAACACTTGTGTGAACTGTGCATTGATTCTTACATACTTGCTTATTGCATTTGTTATATTACTCTATGTTGACAATTATCCATGAGATATGCATGTTGAAAGTTGAAAGCAACCGCTGAAACTTAATCTTCCTTTGTGTTGCTTCAATACCTCTACTTTGAATTATTGCTTTATGAGTTAACTCTTATGCAAGACTTATTGATGCTTGTCTTGAAGTACTATTCATGAAAAGTCTTTGCTTTATGATTCAGTTGTTTACTCATGTCATTACCATTGTTTTGATCGCTGCATTCATCTCATATGCTTACAATAGTATGATCAAGGTTATGATGGCATGTCACTTAAGAAATTATCTTTGTTATCGTTTTACCTGCTCGGGACGAGCAGAACTAAGCTTGGGGATGCTACGTCTCCAACGTATCGATAATTTCTTATGTTCCATGCTACTTTATTGATGATACCTACATGTTTTATGCACATTATATGTCATATTTATGCATTTTGGAACTAACCTATTAACAAGATGCCGAAGAGCCAGTTGCTGTTTTCTGCTGTTTTTGGTTTCAGAAATCCTAGTAAAGAAATATTCTCGGAATTGGACGAAACTTTCGCCCGGGGTCCTATTTTGCACGAAGCTTCCGAAGACCGAAGAGATAACGAAGTGGGGCCACGAGGCGGCCGGAGGCCGGCGCGGCCCAAGCCCTGGCCGCGCCGACCTACCCCCTGGGCCCTCGTGTGGCCCTCGCGTTGACCCTCCGCCTACTTAAAGCCTCCGTCGCGAAACCCCCGATGAGAGAGCCACGATACGAGAAAAGTTCCGAGCCGCCGCCATCGAAGCCAAGATCGGGGGACAGGAGTCTCTGTTCCGGCACCCTGCCGGAGCGGGGAAGTGCCCCGGAAGGCTTCTCCATCGACACGCTGCCATCTCCACCGCCATCTTCATCACCGCTGCTGCTCCCATGAGGAGGGAGTAGTTCTCCATCGAGGCTCGGGGCTGTACCGGTAGCTATGTGGTTAATCTCTCTCCATGTACTTCAATACAATGATCTCATGAGCTGCTTTACATGATTGAGATTCATATGAGTTTTGTATCACAATTCATCTATGTGCTACTCTAGTGATGTTATTAAAGTAGTTCTATTCCTCCTGCACGTGTGTAAAGGTGACTAGTGTGTGCCCCGTGTGGTTCTTGTCGTAGGCTATGATCATGATCTCTTGTAGATTGTGAAGTTAACTATTACTATGATGGTATTGATGTGATCTATTTGGTTATGTTGATCTATCTTACACTAAAGGTTACTAAAATATGAGCATTATTGTGGAGCTTGTTAACTCCGGCATTGAGGGTTCGTGTAATCCTACGCAATGTGTTCATCATCCAACAAAAGTGTAGAGTATGCATTTATCTATTCTGTTATGTGATCAATGTTGAGAGTGTCCACTAGTGAAAGTCTATTCCCTAGGCCTTGTTCCTAAATACTGCTATAGCTTCTTGTTTCTTTGCGTTACTACTGCTGCGTTACTACTACATGTTTACTTCCCGCAATATTACTACCATCAACTGCCCGGCAACTAAGCACTTTACCTCCCGCATCAACTACGCGCCAAGCACTTTTCTGGCACCGTACTACTGCTCATATTCATTCATACCACCTGTATTTCACTATCTCTTCGCCGAACTAGTGCACCTATTAGGTGTGTTGGGGACACAAGAGACTTCTTGCTTTGTGGTTGCGGGGTTGCATGAGAGGATATCTTTGACCTCTTCCTCCCTGAGTTCGATAAACCTTGGGTAATCCACTTAAGGGAAACTTGCTGCTGTTCTACAAACCTCTGCTCTTGGAGGCCCAACTGTCTACAAGAATAGAAGCACCCGTAGACATCACTCGGCAATCCCTGTCTTCTTGTCTTTGATTCTGTATGCTCCTCCTTCGATTACCTCTGTGACGATGTAGGGTCCAAGCCATGGTGACTCGAGTTTTTCGTGACTTTTTTGGTTGAGTCGCAGAACTAAGTCACCAACTTGAAAAGACCTTGGGCGCAATCGTCGACTGTGGTAATTCTTCAGGTCCTGTTGATATTTGGCGACTCGTGACAGGACTTCATCTCGAGCTTCGTCAAGTGCATCGACATCGTCCTCCAAGGCTTCTCTCGAGGTTTCTTCATCATATTCTGTGACTCTTGGAGAATCGTGCTCTATTTCTATCGGCAGGACTGCTTCGGCGCCATGGACCAGAAAAAACGGCGTTTCCTGTGTCGCCGTATTTGGTGTTGTTCGGATACTCCACAACACACTTGGCAGCTCCTCCGGCCAAGTATGCCGAGCTTTTTCCAATGGTCCTAGCAGGCGTTTCTTGATACCATTGCATATGATGCCATTGGCCTTCTCGACTTGACCGTTGGTCTGTGGATGCGCAACAGACGCAAAACTCAATTTGATGCCCACTTCTGCGCAGTATGCTTTGAACTCCTTGGACGTGAAGTTACTGCCGTTGTCTGTGACAATGCTATGAGGAACTCCAAATCTGAAGACGATGCTTTTTACGAACTTAATCGCCGATGCGCCGTCCGGTGAATTTATCGGCTTTGCTTCTATCCACTTTGTAAATTTGTCGACAGCGACCAGCATATACTCATAACCTCCTGGCGAAGCTTTGTGTAGCTTTCCCACCATGTCGAGACCCCATTGAGCAAAGGGCCAAGACAATGGGATTGGCATAAGTTCTGCTGCAGGAGAGTGAGGTCTGGCGGCGAATCTTTGGCACGCGTCGCAAGTTCTCACTATTTCCTTTGCGTCCTCGATTGCTGTTAACCAATAGAATCCTGCTCTGAAAACCTTAGCCGCGATAGCCCGGCTGCTCGCGTGGTGCCCGCATATCCCTTCGTGCACATCCTTCAGGATAATTCGTCCTTCTTCGGGTGTAACGCATCTTTGTAGCACGCCCGAAATACTTCGTTTGTACAACTCCCCTTTTACCACAGTGAAAGCTTTTGATCTCCTAATTATTCGCCTTGCTTCAACTGGATCGTCGGGTATCGTTTTTCTTAGGATATATGATATGTAAGCCTGCATCCATGGAATTTGCACCATCATGACTAGCTCTTGCTCTTCTTCTTCTTCTGCTGTGTCTTTGGTGATACTCGAGGTTTTCTCTTTCTTCTCCTTCTTTGTTTTTGCTGGCTTTGTTGATCTCTCGCTTATCTCTTCCCAAAACACTGGAGGTATCGCGAGACACTGTGACCCGATGTTTGCAAGAACGTCGGCTTCATCGTTGCTCATCCTGCTAATGTGGTTTACCTCACAACCATCGAATAACTTCTCCAGCTCATTGTACACCTCTTTGTATGCTATCATACTTTCGTTGACTGCATCGCATTGGTTCATGACTTGCTGTGCCACCAATTGTGAGTCGCCGAAAATTTTCAGTCGGGTTGCACCGCAAGCTTTCGCCATCTTCATCCCGTGTATGAGAGCTTCATATTCTGCTTCATTGTTAGACGCGTTTGGGAACGTCATCCGCAAAACGTACTTCAACTTGTCGCCTTCAGGTGATACCAATATCACGCCTGCTCCAGCACCTTCCAGTCTTTTGGACCCGTCGAAGTTCATGGTCCAAGTTCTCGATAAATCTGGGGGTCCCGTGTTTTGTAGCTCCATCCACTCTGCAATGAAATCTGGTAAGACCTGCGATTTTATTGCTTTTCTTTTTTCATACGTGATGTCCCGAGGAGAAAGTTCTATTCCCCAAAGGGAGACACGACCCGTGGCTTCTGGGTTTTTCAGTATATTTGATAAGGGAGCCTCGTTGACCACTATTATCGGGTGCGCCGAAAAATAGTGTCGCAATTTTCTTGCTGTCGTGAATACTCCATATGCTAGTTTCTGATATTGCGGGTACCGCTGTTTGGAGGGCGACAGTACTTCGATGAAATATACTGGCCTCTGAACTCCGTGGAGCTTGCCTTCTTCTTCTCTCTCGACTACTAGGGCCGTGCTGACCACCTGAGGTGTGGCTGCAATGTACAAGAGGAGAGGTTCTTTCTCTTTCGGCGCCACCAATATCGGTGGTGTCGAAATTGCCCGCTTGAGGTTCTCGAAGGCTCTATCTGCTTCCTCGTTCCATTGAAATTTTTCCCCCTGTTTGATCAATGCATAGAACGGCAGCGCCTTTTCTCCTAGCCTGGCGACGAATCTGCTTAAAGCTGCGACTCGCCCCGTTAGCTGTTGTATTTCTTTCAACTTTGTTGGCTTTCTCATAGTAACGATGGCCTGTATTTTTTCGGGATTAGCTTCAATCCCCCTTGCTGATACTAAGAACCCGAGAAGTTCTCCTGCAGGAACTCCAAAAGAGCACTTTGTCGGGTTTAGCTTGAGGCAGAACTTGTCGAGATTGTCGAAGGTTTCCTTCAAGTCTTCGATCAGAGTCGACCCTTTCTTTGATGTTATTACGACATCGTCAATGTAGACTTGTACATTTTTTCCAATCTGTGTTGCTAGGCACTTCTGCATCATCCGCTGATATGTTGCTCCCGCGTTTTTCAAACCAAAGGGCATTGTTTTGTAGCAAAACACGCCATAAGGTGTGATGAACGCTGTCTTGGCTTCATCTTCTTCTTTTAATCTTATCTGGTTATAACCAGAATATGCGTCCAGGAAGGAAAGACGTTCGCATCCTGCCGTGGAGTCGATGATTTGATCGATCCTTGGGAGGGGAAAGTGATCCTTGGGACAATGTTTGTTGAGACACGTGAAGTCGACGCACATGCGAAGGACTATTGTGTGTTTTTTCGGCACCATCACTGGGTTAGCTACCCACGTGGCTTCGGTAGATATTTCCCTGATGAAACCAGCATCTTTGAGTCGATCTATTTCAGATAACATGGCTTTGCGGCTAGGCTCCGAAAAACGCCGCAAAGGTTGCTTTACTGGTCTTGCGAGAGGATCCAAATTGAGGTGGTGCTCGGCAAGTTCCCTGGGTACTCCTGGCATGTCAGCTGGACACCATGCGAAGATTTTCCAGTGCTCACGGAGGAACTCGACGAGCGCGCTTTCCTATGCGACATCCATGTTTGCGGCAATGGACGTCGTTTTCTTTGGATCTGTCGGGTGGATCTGTACCTCTTTTGAATCCTTGGTTGTGTTGAAAGTTGGCTCCTTAGAAGATCTCCCTACCTCTGGCAGCACATCATAATCAGTGAACCTTGGCGCCGCATACTCTGCTTGCATCCCGAAAGTTTCGACAGTCGATGAAAATCTTTGTCGCATTTATCGGATAGCGCAAAACTTCCTTTGATTGTGATAGGTCCCTTGGGCCCGGGCAACCTCCACAACAGATATGTATAATGCGGCACTGCCATGAACCTAGCATACGCTGGTCGTCCCAACAAAGCGTGATATTGCGACGGGAAATCCACAACTTCGAACTCCAAATTCTCTATCCTGTAGTTTTCTCGGGTTCCAAACTGGACGTCGAGGTTGATTTTGCCCAATGGGTAACTTGGCTTCTCTGGTGTAATCCCATGGAAACGTGTGTCAGTTGGTTTCAAGTTTGCTAGGGATATGTTCATCTTCCTCAATGTATCTGCATACATGAGGTTTAAGCTGCTGCCGCCATCTATGAAAACTCTCGACACGTCAAAACCAGCGATTACTGCGGGTAAGATGAGTGCTGATTGTCCTGGTCGAGGAACTTGCTGCGGATGGTCTGCGATTGTGAAGCCGATGTCTTGCCCCGACCAATTTAAGTACTCGACTGTTGGTGGAGGCATCTTCTCTGCCATGAACACTTGCCGCGAGATTACCTTCTGCGCCCTGTTTGATGGCCTAGCTTTCTGAATCATCGAGACCGCACCGTTAGAGTTGGGGTCAACATAAGGAGGTGGATGTGGTGCTGCCGCAATTCTAAGCTGGTGCCGATTTTCGTCGGTAATTGCGGGAGGAGGTGGAAGGTGGATCTCGCTCCTTGGCCCCTGGGGGTTTCTGTTCGTGGCCTGGGAGTTTGCGATTCCTGCGGCTCGCAACATTGCCTGAAAATTCGGCAGTCTTTCGGAGATGTCCTGACTGCCTCTTTCCATTGTTGTCGAGGTAAAAATGCATTTGACACGGACCGTTCATCATCTCCTCGGGAGACACGTAAGGTCTTTGAATCCTTGGTCCACTATTTTGCCTGTTGCCACGAAAATCACCTCTATTGTCGCCTTGATGTTCGTTACTCCTTTGGTAGTCGTCTCGACTGTTTCCTCCAGGATTTCCTCGAAAACCAGCCGATATATGGCCGGGAGCATCGTTGTTGTAGAACTGGCGAGAAAATCGCCTTCTATTTTGATAATTTCGACCACGATCCTCTTCTGGCGACCTGTGTCGCTTGTTGTATATTGCGTCTTCACCATCTGCCCATTTATTGGCTATCTCCATGAGTGCTGATATGGTCTTAGGGTTGGTTCTCCCTAAGTCCTCGACGAAATCTCCTCGCCGGATTCCTGCCACGAACGCATCTATTGCCCTCTCGTCAGATATATCTTCTGCCGAGTTCTTTATGATGTTCCATCGCTGTATGTATTTCCTCATCGACTCGTCGTGTTTCTGTCGACATGCTCTCAACTCTTCCAATGACGCAGGTTTTTTGCAGGTGGATCGGAAGTTTTTCACGAAGATGTCCTCAAAGTTATCCCAGCTGTCGATGGAATTTAGGGGGAGTTTCTTTATCCAAGATCTCGCGGCACCGCTCAGGTGAACTTGGATACTTTGCATAGCTGTTGCTCTGGTTCCTCCTACCAGCTTTACCATCTCGAGATAATCCACGAGCCAATCCTCGGGATCTTGCAGGCCGTCGAACTTCTTGAAATTCTCGGGTAACTTGAACCCTTTCGGTACTCGAGTTTTTCGAACTCTTCTCGTAAAGCACGGGAGCCCACACATATCTTCGTCGGCAAGCTCTGGTGAGTGCTGACGCTCCCTTCTTTCTTGTCGCGCTCTGTCTACCCTTACTTGGACCGCTGTGTCTCTTGCTCCACTTGTTCTTGGGGGGTCTTGAACTGCTGTGTTGGGTCGTGGACTATTTCGCCTAGGATTTTCTTCGGGAGGCGTTGTTGCAAACGCTGTTCCCATTACTCCTACTCCAGCCATCGCCATATTGAACAATGGTTCTCTCGGGTCCCCAGGAGGTGGTCTAGACGCAAGGATGTAAGCTTGTGTTGCCATGTAACCTGCTTCTGGAGTTTTTGGGATGATATTTCCTCTTTCATCAATCGACATAAAGGACATGTCGAGATTTTGGATTATGCTTCCTCTTTCTGCTTCGGGTATGTTTTGGAGCCGAGACATCGCTCTCCTCCGAGCTTCTCTGTGACTATCTCCCGAAGTTCCTGAAAGGCGACTTAACTCTGCTCGGCGTCTGCTTGATGCAGAAGCTGCTTCTTTCCTCCTATTCAGGGATGCTGTCTGTTTTTCCAACTCTCTGCTTACCCGAGCAAGTCTATATTGATATGCTTGTAACTCTTGTACGGTAGCAGTAGTATTCATTGGTTCTGATCCATCCATGGCTCTCGCAGCCCTATCCCACGCAGCTTGCGGGAGTTGGACTTTTGCGCGAGTTGAAGATCCGGCATATTTAGTGCCTAGGCCTGTTCTGAGATCAGCGGGATCGACGTATGGATTTCCCAAATCGTCGAAAGCCTCTGACGTTTGCGGTTCTGATGTACCCGCTTCTTCTATTGCACAGATCTGGTGGTATTTTGTGTATTGATTTTTGTCAAGGTTGGTGACACCATCATACAGAGTGGTGAAGACCTTTCCGATGGCGACAGATTTGTCGATGAAGTTGAAGCTGTCGACGCTTTCGGAGTCGCTGCTTATAAAGGAGTCCGCAGACGACTCGAAGGATGTGTTGCTGAAGATCTTGGCGAGCTTTCCGCTTGCCTTGCTGTCGACGAAGCGTGGCGACGAAAACTCCTCGTCACTCGACGAAAAGTTAGAATCGACCGCTGAAAATTCCGACGAGATCGGAACTTCGAGACGGTAGGATCCTTCCTTGTTGACGCCAAATCGGAATTCTCCGAACGTCATGATGATGGGCTCCTCCAGATAGGCACATGCATCCATATGGGAGGGCGGGTGAGGAATAAAATTGAATAGATCAGTTTTTTCCTTGTTACCTCGATCCATCGCGTTACTTGCTGTCGACGAAGTCGAAGATCTTGAACGTGCCATCGAGATCAGCTCCTTGCAACCTCTAATCCCCACAGACGGCGCCAATTGACAAAGGATTAACTTGTCAATGCCTACAGATTGTAGACTAGGGTTTTGCTAGAAGTAGAGGGCAAGTAGATCTCGAAGGTTCAGGCGAAAAGTACTCGACGATTATGAAAACTAGGGTTATGTTGACAGTAGATTCGATCCTTTCTTTGTCCCTCGACTCCCCCTTATATAGGAGGTGGAGCCGAGGGTTTCGTTTTGTACAAGTTACAGAGTCCGGGACGGTTTCTAACTCATCCCGCCAGATTACAAATAACACTTCCTATTACAACTCTAACTTTCCTTAATATATCTTGGGCTCCCGAATCTTCTTATTCTTCGGGTAGTGGGCCTTCAGTAAAATCCGGGTACTATCTTCGGCAAGCCCATTTGGGATGCCTATGTCAATATGGCATCTATTTTATTTGATAAAGGATCTACTTCTTCAATATAGTTCACTTTCGTAGGTGGGTTTGGTGCTCTTTCAGTACGCCATTGACTATGGTTGTGTAGTATGTTTTCTAGGATGGTTTTAGCTTCAAGTATAGTTTTACTCATAAAAGCACCCCTTGCAGCATAGTCTATCATGCTTCTTGACATATAGTTTAACCCTTGATGACCCACAATTATAGGGGATCGCAACAGTCTTCGAGGGAAGTATTACCCAATTTATTGATTCGACACAAGGGGAGACAAAGAATACTTGTAAGCCTTAACAGCGGAGTTGTCAATTCAGCTGCACCTGGAAACAGACTTGCTCGCAAGAGTTTATCAGTAGCAACAGTTTTATAGCAGTAGGAATAGTGAAATAATAGCAGTGGTGAAATAAAGACAGCAGTAGTGATTATAGTAAACAGCGGGCACAAGGACGGATGAACGGGCGTTGCATGGATGAGAGAATTCATGTAACAATCATGGTAGGGCATTTGCAGGTAATAATAAAGCGGTATCCAAGTACTAATCAATCAATAGGCATGTGTTCCATATATAGTCGTACGTGCTCGCAATGAGAAACTTGCACAACATCTTTTGTCCTACCAGCCGGTGGCAGCCGGGCCTCTAGGGAAACTACTGGAAATTAAGGTACTCCTTTTAATAGAGTATCGGAGCAAAGCATTAACACTCCGTGAACACATGTGATCCTCACATCACTACCATCCCCTCCGGTTGTCCCGATTTCTGTCACTTCGGGGCCATTGGTTCCGGACAGCAACGTGTGTATACAACTTGCAGGTAAGATCAATAAACAATGCATATCATGATGAAACAATAACATGTTCAGATCTGAGATCATGGCACTCGGGCCCTAGTGACAAGCATTAAGCATAACAAGTTGCAACAATATCATAAAAGTAACATCTACGGATACTAGGCACCATGCCCTAACAATCTTGTGACTATTACATGATCAATCTCATCCAATCCCTACCATCCCCTTCAGCCTACAGCGGGGGAATTACTCACACATGGATGGGGGAAACATGGCTGGTCGATGGAGAGACGTCGGTGGTGATGGCGGTGAAGATCCCCTCCAATTCCCCGTCCCGGCGGAGTGCCAGAACGGAGTTTCTGGTCCCGAGGCGGAGTTTCGCGATAGCGGCGGCGTACTGGATGGTCTCTGGAAATATCGACGTACCCCCTGGCGTTTTTAGGTCGAAGGGACTTTGTAGTCCGAAGGAGAGCGTCGGGGGGCCGCCGAGGCGCCCACACCACAAGGCGGCGCGCCCCCCCCCCTTGGGCCGCGCCGGCCAAGTGTGTGGGGCCTCGGGCCCCCACCTGGCTTGCCCTTCTGGCTCCGTGAGTCTTCGGGAAAATAGGGCCTTCGTATAAATTCCGAGGTTTTTCTGAAAGTTGGATTTCTGCACAAAAACGAGACACGAGCAATTCTGCTGAAAACAACGTTAGTCCGTGTTAGTTGCATCCAAAATACACAAATTAGAGGCAAAACAATAGCAAAAGTGTTCGGGAAAGTAGATACGTTTTGGACGTATCAACTCCCCCCTTAGCTTATTGCTTGTCCTCAAGCAATTCAGTTAACAACTGAGTGCGATAAAAGAACTTTCACGAACACATTTGTTCATATGATGTAGATATTCTCATGATATGGCAAGTGCTTAAGCAATTCATAATAAGGTACATGCAAATAAAGTCATCTAGTAACTGTGTCAATCATAAAAGAGATACCAACAAACTAATAACAAGCATCATGAAACACTTCAATAAGCAGGATTGCAATGTTCATAGAAAGATATGATAGAGTGGTATCTCGCTTGCCTGTATTTGTAGCAAAACATAAATGCCCAAGCACCTCTGAAGTTCATAGAAAGACTAGAAGTGAATTTGTCAAAGATAAAAGCATCAAAGTTATACCACAGCTGATCATATTTTGGGACAAGCATATTATACTAAGAATGACAGTCATGCTCTCAAGAAAGTGCTCAAAGGAAGGATGGTGACTCAACATAAAAGTAGAAGATTGACCCTTCGCAAAGGGAAGCACGGATTAACATGTGCTAGAGCTTTTCATTTTTCAAAGACAGAAGTAAAATTATTTTGAGAGGTGTTTGTTGTTGTTAACGAATGATAGTGGGTACTCTAACCACCTCGCCAACCAGACTCTCAAGAGCGGTTCCCATGAAGGACGTTATCTCTACCAGCAAGGTAGATCATCCCTCTCCTCTTTTGTTTACACATGTATTTTAGTTTCATTATGGATGACACTCCCCCTTTGCTTACACAAGCCATGGCTAACCGAATCCTCGGGTGCCTTCCAACATTCACATACCATGGGGAAGTGTCTATTTGCAGATTAAGTTGCTTGATGAATCAGAGCAAAACACGTGAAGAGAATTATTAATGAGGGTTGATTAATTGGGGCTGGGAACCCCGTTGCCAGAATTATTGGATAAGCGGATGTGCCGCTAGTCCATTGGTGAAAGTCTGTCCGGAGTAAATGACAAGGTTGAAAGACAAAACACCACATATTTCCTCATGAGCTATAAAACATTAACACAAATTGAGAAGTAGTTTGAAGGTTTAAAGGTAGCACATGAGAATTTACTTGGAATGGTTTGAAATGCCATGCATAGGTATTTATGGTGGACACTTTGGAATAACTTGGTTTTCAGGTGTTTGGAAGCACGAGCAGCGTTCCCGCTCAGTACAAGTGGAGGCTAGCAAAAGACTAGGAAGCGACAATCAAGAGAGCAATAACTGTCATAATCATGCTTGCGACAAAATAAAATTAACAGAGGCATAAAAGTGATACAAGAACTCTGAAGCAAAGTAGATCAGCGAGGCTTAATTGACTTTTGTTTTGTCATATGCATGCGTGAGCATGTGCCAAGTCGATTCAAGTGAATTATTCAGAGGAGGATACCACAATATCATACCGATCTATGAATAAAACAATGCAAGCAAATATTCATGACATGCTACTCATTATTAATAGATTGGAACTAATCATGAGAGATCATAAACTACTAGACTTTCATTAAATGACATATACCTCACATGAACCAACTAAGCATGATCACATGGATGAGTATATGTACAAAAATGAAAACAAATAGAGTTCATACCAGCCTCTCACCACAGTCAAATTGTCGTAGATCGTCATTATTGCCTTTCACTTGTGCAGCTTGAATAATAATATGGAATGAAACCAAGCTCCAACCACCAGAGACCTCTGAACTCCCTAATGAACTTTACAAAACCAAAGAAGAACAACAAATATTTTTGGTGTTTTCGGGTTAGAAACAAGAACAAAAGGAAACAAGAAAACAAAGCAAAATCTTTTTGGGTTTTCTCATAGCAAACTAACGATAGCAAATAAAGTAAAATAAGAGCAAAGAACCAAATAAACAAATGGTGAAGAGAAACAACAGAAATATTTTTGGTCTTTTGTGTTTTAGGAAAGAAACAAAGCAAAAACAAGAGAATGCAAACTAACAGAAACACAGAAAAGCAGGATGACAGAAATCTGCCAAAACCTGACAGCAGTACAGAAATCGAAATTAACAAAAATCTTACGTTGCTCAGCTCAAAAAGTGTTCAACTAATGAAAGTTGGATAACAACCTGGGGCACATGCTCAAAAATTGGCAACTCAAAATAACGTTCTGGCTGTGCGTACGAATTTTTTTGGTAACAGCCCAGAATCTGTTTTTGGACAGCACTTCCCCAAATATCATCTCCCTCTCATTAGAAAACCACTCTAAGAAACTAAACAAGTATGTATAAGTATCCAGCAACCATAATATGCAAAGAATGAGTGATGCCGGTATACCTCCCCCAAGCTTAGGCTTTTGGCCTAAGTGGAGTTCATTCCCACGGTCCCCATGAAGTGGTGTCTCCGTAGTACGACGAAGAACGACCCGGTTCTAGGTATGTGCTTGAAGAAGCAACAGGGTACGTGACGGTGTAGTCGTAGGAGGGCTCAGCGTCCTCGGAGTCATGTTGCTGGTGGAAGCCTTGTATCTTCAGTTGCTCATCCACCTCCTCCTTAGAGCGCGACCATGGTTTCCTGTCAATACTGAACAAATCTGTTTGGGGCAAGAGGACTTCCCTCTCATCCCCGTCAGCAAATAACATTCTATAAACAATATTATCCATACTAGAGTCAACTGTAACAAATTGGTGACTCTTCATAGCAGCAATATCTAACTTAACAGGTGGTATTTCTACATCATTAGGGTCAAGAGGGAGATCTAGGCGTGCCAAAATACGCGATGCAATTATTCCCCCATAAATAGGCCCCTTGTTAGACAAACGGCGAGCAATAACAGAACCAAGATGATAAGGTGTCTCCCCAGTGAGTGCAGCAATTAAGAAAGCAAGATGGTAACTAGAAATATTACTAGTGTTCTCCCTACCAAGAATGCTAGTAGCAAGGTAATAAGCAAAATACTTAATGGCGGGGAGTTGAATGTTTCTTATCTTGCCGCGCTGAATGGTGCGGCAATCATCATTTGTAATTTCTCGATAGAGCTCCAGCAAAACCCGGGGGTTGTCCTCAATCTTCTTAGCTGTACCTGCAGGGGCAATACCCAATGCGGCACAAAAATCCTTCAACTTCATAGTGACAGGAGTACCATAGATCTTGAATGCAACCGTCGGGTTGAAGTGCTTGTTGTTGAACTTGAAGCTCTCCACAAAGATTTTAGTGAGCATGTAGTATTGCTTCCTCTCATCCTCCATATAGGTGGTTAATCCCGCCTTTCCGATGAGAGTCAAGAAATCATCCAATAACCCTGCATTGCTCAAAAATTCATAGCATGGAAAAGATGAAGCATTAGGGTCTCCATTGCCCTCATCGAAGCTTGGTGCAATCACGTCCTCATTATAGGATCGTCTAATCCGAGTGGATGCCCTCGAGGGCCTCCCCGTGCTCGTCGTCTCTCCTTCGAACACCTCTCCAAAGTTGTAGTTGTTCATTTTCCTTCTCTGAAATTTTTCAACAATCATTATAAAATTTGATTTCAAGGTATATAATTGAGGGGAACTACTATAGGAACTTGCTAGAGTACTAAACATGCATCAAAACTAGTTTCTACCACTTAGAACAAGCATGCAAGCTCACTAAACATGTTATCTACAGCAGCAAAATATTCAAGATATACTCAACCAAACAAAATTCTAATTGGACAATCAAAGGAGTCACATACCAGGGAGCAAATGTGCCAAATTTCAGGAAATCTGGGCTGAGCAAAGAGATCGAGAAATCGCGAGTTCTTGAGCAGAAAGCGAGGAGAGAAAGTGAGTACGAGTTTTTTCGGGAGAGAGAGTTGAGTGAAAGAGATGATGGAATGGGGCAAGGAGGGGCCCACACACCAGGGTGGCGCGCCCCCCTTGCTGGCCGGCCTGTGGGTGCCACCCTGGGGTGCCCCACTTCAGCCCCAGGTGCTCCCAAGTGCCTTTTCGAAAAATAAGACTACCAGTATAATTTTTGTAAATTTTTGAGAACTTCGAAAAATGCACATTTCTGGGTGTTAAATTAATTATTACTGCGCAGGAAAATGGTTTCCAAAATCTTAAACAACTAAAGCATATTGCAAAACAAAAAGTGCTACAGCAAGTAAAACAAATGGAGGGAGAAAGAAAGAAAGAAATGTTGTTTAGCTCTCTTATGCATTAAAATATACTTGTTAACAAGGTTGATCAAGTCTTGCTACCAAATAAATTTTATATGACATAAGAAGAAATAAACCTCAAATCAATCATGTTACCTTATATTGAATTGATATGGATCCAATCACAAGAGTTTGATATTCTTCTTTAGGCTCATATATAGGACAATCAATGGATCCCACCTTGATAGTTTTCACATTAAAAATTGTATTAACTCCATATACTTTATCAATCCTCTTGGGAAAATAGACAGTATGTTCCTTGTCATCAACATTGAAAGTAACCTTGCCTTTATTGCAATCAATAACAGCCCCTGCAGTATTAAGAAAGGGTCTTCCAAGAATAATGGACATATTATCATCTTCAGGCATTTCCAACACAACAAAATCAGTTAATATCAAGCAATGTTGAGTAACTTGAACAGGAACATTTTCACATACACCAACAGGAATAGCAGTAGATTTATCAGCCATTTGCAAAGATATATCAGTTGGTATCAACTTATCTAAATCAATTCTCTTGTAAAGAGAAAAAGGCATTACACTAACACCTGCTCCCAAATCACATAGAGCAGTTCTAACATAATTATTCTTGATGGAACAAGGAATAGTCGGTATACCTGGGTCTCCAAGCTTCTTCGGAACCTTACCATTGAAGGAGTAATTAGCGAGCATAGTGGAAATCTCCTCATTTGGAATTTTCCTTTTGTTAGAGACAATATCTTTCATATACTTTGAATAAGGAGGCAATTTAATAGCATCAGTCAAAGGGATTTGCAAAAATAAAGGTTTCATCCAATCACAAAATTTATTATAATGTTCCTCCTCCTTTGATTTTAGTTTCTTAGCAGGAAAAGGCATTGGCTTTTGAACCCAAGGTTCTCTTTCATTACCATGTTTCTTTGTAATAAAATCTTCTTTAGTGTACCTTTTATTTTTATCATGCTTTTCAGGTTCTTTTTCAATTTCTTCTTTATCAGGAGCATCATTCTTATCATTATCTTCCTCATGTTCATTACCACTTTCAGTTTCAGCATCAGAAATAGAAATACTATTAGGATCATTAATAGGTTCAGAGGATTCTACAACAGTTTTATGTTTCTTCTTCTTTTTCTTAGAAGGACTACTAATTTCTTTAGTTCGTTGAGAATCTTGTTCAATCCTTTTGGGGTGCCCTTCAGGATATAGAGGATCCTGGGTAGAAACACCGCCTCTAGTTGTTACTTCATAAACTTGTTTCTCTTCATGATTATTTTTTAACAAGTCATTTTGCACTTTAGTAAGTTGATCAATTTGAGTTTGAATCATATCAAAATGTTTAACAAGCATCTTAACATCATTGGAGGTTCTCTCCACAATATCATGCAATTTACTAATAGCTTGAGAATTTTCCATTAGATGATTCTCTACTCTCATATTAAAATTACTTTGCTTAACAATATAATTATCAAATTCATCTAAACATTGATCAGGAGGTTTTGAATATGGAATATCTCCTCTATCAAAGCGTTGAAGAGAATGTACCTCGATTGTGGATGAAGGGGGAATTATCTTACATAGGTCTTCTATAGGAGGTAAATTCTTCACATCTTCAGATTTAATACCCTTCTCCATAAGAGATTTCTTGGCTTCCCTCATATCTTCATCATTTAATTCAATCATACCCCTCTTCTTCAATATAGGTGTAGGGGTTGGTTCAGGTGTAGACCAATCATCATGATTTTTGCTTATCTTTGCCAATAATTCTTCAGCTTCGTCCGGAGTTCTTTTCCTGAAAACACAATCAGCACAACTATCCAGGTATGCCCTAGACTCAATGGTTAGTCCACTATAAAATATATCAAGTAAATCATGCTTTTCCAAATCATGTCCAGGCCGAGCTCTAATAAGAGAGCAAAATCTTGCCCAAGCTTCAGGCAATTTCTCTCCATCTTCTTGATCAAAGCTATAAATTCTCTGCAGAGCCATATGTTGAGCACTAGCGGGAAAGTATTTCCGAAAGAAAACATCAAGCAAACAACTTGGACTATTAATAGAATCAGGAGGCAAATTATTATACCAAATCTTAGCATCATCCTTTAATGAGAATGGGAAAATCTTAGCAACAAAATAAGTGCGCATCTTAACATCATCAGAAAACAAGCTACTTAAAGTAGAAAGCTCATTCATATGTTCTACAGCACTCTCTTTTTCAGTACCACAAAAAGGTGTTTTCTCAACAATAGATATATGAGATAAATCAAGAGAAAAGTCATAATCTTTATCCTTAATGTTTATAGGAGATGTGGCAAATTTAGGATCAGGAGACAGTTTATATCTAACAGCATGTTGTGCAATAAGCTTTTTAAGGTTACTTGTACTAGTAGTAGCATTGCATTTATCAATAAAATCATCATCAAGTTCCACATAATCTTCATCAAGATCATCAATCTCAGGTGAATTAACAGGTGTAACAGTATTTTCATTAGGAGTTTCAGTAATTTCAGTTTGTCTAGACCTAGCAATTGTAGCATCTAGAAAAGGACCTAATGAACCAGTATTATCAAGCACAGTAGAAGCATCATCAAAATTATCAGAGGAATTTTCAGATTCAGCAGAAATACCAACACGTGAAGTTTGTGGTGGTGAAACAAGTTGACTTATCACAGATGGTGAATCAAGAGCAGAGGTACTCAGAGTTGTACCTTTTCTTGTAGTGGATGGTAATATGGCGACTTTAGTATCGCGAGGTTTACCCATGATGGAGAATTTGCAGCGAACAATATCAATCCAAGTGAACTTGCAAATAAAGCTATGCTCCCCAACGGCGCCAGAAAATAGTCTTGATGACCCACAAGTATAGGGGATCGCAACAGTCTTCGAGGGAAGTATTACCCAATTTATTGATTCGACACAAGGGAGACAAAGAATACTTGTAAGCCTTAACAGCGGAGTTGTCAATTCAGCTACACCTGGAAACAGACTTGCTCAAGAGTTTATCAGTAGCAACAGTTTTATAGCAGTAGGAATAGTGAAATAATAGCAGCGGTGAAATAAAGACAGCAGTAGTGATTATAGTAAACAACATGATTAAAATACTGTAGGCACAGGGACGGATGAACGGGCATTGCATGGATGAGAGAATTCATGTAACAATCATGGTAGGGCATTTGCAGGTAATAATAAAGCGGTATCCAAGTACTAATCAATCAATAGGCATGTGTTCCATATATAGTCGTACGTGCTCGCAATGAGAAACTTGCACAACATCTTTTGTCCTACCAGCCGGTGGCAGCCGGGCCTCTAGGGAAACTACTGGAAATTAAGGTACTCCTTTTAATAGAGTACCGGAGCAAAGCATTAACACTCCGTGAACACATGTGATCCTCACATCACTACCATCCCCTCCGGTTGTCCCGATTTCTGTCACTTCGGGGCCATTGGTTCCGGACAGCAACGTGTGTATACAACTTGCAGGTAAGATCAATAAACAATGCATATCATGATGAAACAATAACATGTTCAGATCTGAGATCATGGCACTCGGGCCCTAGTGACAAGCATTAAGCATAACAAGTTGCAACAATATCATAAAAGTAACATCTACGGATACTAGGCACCATGCCCTAACAATCTTGTGACTATTACATGATCAATCTCATCCAATCCCTACCATCCCCTTCAGCCTACAGCGGGGGAATTACTCACACGTGGATGGGGAAACATGGCTGGTCGATGGAGAGACGTCGGTGGTGATGGCGGTGAAGATCCCCTCCAATTCCCGTCCCGGCGGAGTGCCGAACGGAGTTTCTGGTCCCGAGGCGGAGTTTCGCGATGGCGGCGGCGTGGATGGTCTCTGGAAATATCGACGTACCCCCTGGCGTTTTTAGGTCGAAGGGACTTTGTAGTCCGAAGGAGGCGTCGGGTGGGGGGGCCGAGGCGCCCACACCACAAGGCGGCGCGCCCCAGGCCGCGCCGCCTAGTGTGTGGGGGCTCGGGCCCCACTGCTTGCCTGCTCCGTGAGTCTTAGGAAAATAGGGCCTTCGTATAAATTCCGAGGTTTTCTGAAAGTTGGATTTCTGCACAAAAACGAGACACCAGAGCAATTCTGCTGAAAACAGCGTTAGTCCGTGTTAGTTGCATCCAAAATACACAAATTAGAGGCAAAACAATAGCAAAAGTGTTCGGGAAAGTAGATACGTTTTGGACGTATCAACCCATTGTAAAAAGAATGTAGGATTGTCCATTCATTTACTCCATTTGATGGGCAAGTTCATTTTTAGTTCTTTCCCAAGCTCTTGCTACATGTTCATTGTCATTTTGCCTAAATGATAGGATACCATTTCTGTTTTGTAGGATTTTAACAGGTGGGTAATATTTATTTACAAAAGCTTCTTTAAGGTCATCCCAAGAATTTGTGCTAGCAGTAGGTAGTGATAATATCCATTCTTTATCTTTGTCTCTAAGTGAAAATGGGAATAGTTTAAGTTCGACAATGTCATTTTCCACATTTTTTAAATTGTGCATGCCACAAATTTCACAGATTTTATGCAAGTGCATGGAAGCATCCTACTAGTACTTCCCCCAAATTGTTCTTTAGCTATGAGTATTAATAGACCAGAACTTACTTCAAAGCATTCAACAGTTATTTCAGTTGTTGTGATAGGCCTAGCAATGAATTGGTCATTATGAGTGTTTTTGTAGTCACAAAGTTTTGTACCTGTTTCTCCCATGTTTGCAAGCAAAATGTTGATACTAATTTTTATGTGTTCTTTGTGTTTTAAAGAATAATAAAAGACTAAAAACAAAACAAAGAAAATTACTTAGAAAATCAAAAGGAGAAGGAAAAGCTCAATTGGTGCAACCTCCCCAAGCTTAGGTGTTTGCACAAAGTTGGTGTGTTGATGACGCCAAAAGATGTGCTCACTCCAAATTTATGAAGATAAAGTTGATGCAAAAACTATGATGTAGACCTTCAGTTCCCTGGCAACGGCTCTAGAAATGTTCTTGATGGCAACAACTCCTTGTTTACCAACTCGTTGGGACACCAAGTGTAGAGTATTGTAGCAAGCGTCTTTTCCCCACAAGGGTGACTCGAGGGTTACATCAAACTCTCGAGGAATTGGTAAGGTGTTGTTTCTTCTTCTCCAACTCCACCATGTGGTTGTCAAGCACAAGGTAGTAATATGAAATATAATTATAAATAAAGTAAAGTAAATCAAGTAAAAACTAAGCAAGCAATATAATGGCAATAAAAGGATGACTGTTTTTGGGCTTTGTGTGTTTGCAAGTGAAGAAAGTATTTTTGTATTTTCGAAATAATTAATGGAAAAAGATATAAAGTGTGATAAATGTGTTGGAAATGTGTTTCTAATGGTTTAAAATGGACCGGGGTTCATGGGTTCACTTGTCTACTCTCTTTTTAGATTGTAGTGGACACAAACAGTTCATCAAAGACATAATAATGGTGGAACTTTAACATGTGTTTGATAAGAATTCATACAGGCATCACGTCCTAACATAGAGATGATGCAACACATCTCTCTTATACTTCTCAAGGAAGAGAAAACTCCAAGCAATATTTAATTAAGAATCAACAAAGTAATTGGACATAATGTTTGAATCACAAATAAGCTACCTTGACCAAACAAGATTATCAGACTTTCGCATGATAATTATAGTATATAAATTCACTTTATCCCTAGTGAGGAAGCAAAAGAAAGGTAAATACCATAGTGGATCTTGAACTTGTTGGGGAGTGGTGTTTTGGAACATGGGAGCATATGCTCCCTATATTTTAAAATGCATCTTACACATATTTTAAATTTCAAAAATTTTGAAACAAAAAATTTGCACGTACATCTTCATGTGCTACACGCTCACAAAGTCGTTTCATAAAAAATGAACTTATCATGTGACTTGTGTAAAAAAGACAAAATTCAGTGCTTAAAACAATGCTTTTCACAGGATAAGTTTTCTCTTTTTTACATAGGTCACAAAAAATATTATTTTTTCGTGAAACTTGACGCACACACATATATTATGGAGATGTACATGTAGAATTTTTGTCAAAATTTTTCCACACTTTGAAATATGTTTTGTTGGTAGAGGGAGCATACGCACCCGGGAGCCGAATTGAATTTCCACTATTTTATCTCTACCACCATGCTACTCCATCTAATACACACTTCTAGAAACATGCTCTTGCATACAAGTTAGATCAGAATTAGTACTTAAGAACGGGATACATGATATGCATCTATCAATACATCTTACACATAATAAGTTCCAATCTCATATATCAAATCATAGAAATAAAGATCCACCATACACGAATTACATATATGGCCATAATCATGTTGGGCAGCTCATATGGTACTAGATATATGAAGAATAAGAGAGAAATAGATCAAGATACTGCCACAAACCCATAGTCTAGACTCTAGAGGTGGACTACTCCCTCTTCATCATGGTGATGATGGTGGAGACGCTGGAGAAGGTAGAGATCCCTTCGACGGCGGCTCCGACGGAGTTTCCCCCTCCAATCTTCGCAGGTTCTGGTTCTGGCTCTGTTTTGGTGTTTCGGTGTTTCCACGGTGCTCTCTTCGAGGAAGCCTCGGGGGTCTTCTATATAGAGGGTTTTAGGTCAGATGGAGTCCGTGAGCGAAAGAATCAAGCGAATCGGACGACCGAGGAGGGAAAGAGCCTAGGTGGCACGCCCACCCCAACTGGGCACGTCACCTGGCCTCTTTTAGCCCTCCTGGTCTTTCTCGTGAGGTACAAGTGCTCCAGATGCTTCTCTTGATGAAATATTGACAGCCCCAAAATCCTATCTCTGTTTGACTTTGTTTAAGTCCTGAAAGCTCAAAATACACAAATAGGGGTTTTTGTGTCCTGCAGGGTTATAACCAAAATAATATCCTTGGTAAATCCAAAAATAATTATAAAACATGGATATACCATCATACATGTTGCAAATATGTGGAAATATGTGTCAACACACTACAAAGTTCATGCATGCAATTTACAAGCATCAGCCACTGGCTCCGCCCCGTTTCTTCGTTATCTCCAGCGACGACACCAGCTTCCATCTCCGCTGCAAGTCGCCTGCTGCAGCGCCTCCGCGCGCAGCCCCATCCCCTGGTGCGAGCTGTCCCGGACCAGCACACGCGGAGCCGCCCAACGGTCACGAATTTCTCTATCCTCTTCTTCCCTAGAGCTCTCCTCATGCATGGGTCGACGCCATGCCGATGGTCGTGCTCGCATAGCTGTTGGACCTGGGGACTGTGCAACCACGGAATATTGAAGAGAACCTTATGCGGTTATCCCCATGCATTGTTTCTTTAAGTTCCTGCATAACATGAATTCTCAAAATAAGCTAAGTAAAATCACCCCTTCTTATACTATTTCAAGTAATGCTGATGCTTCATTGCCTAGTGGTTCTCCATGTGGAACAATTTGTATCTAATATATGGGAGGATTGAAGTGACATAAAAGAAACATATAATGACATAAGTTCATTATATGATCGGTCTTTATGCAGTGATTCTATAAAAAATTATGTGGTTAAGTTTGCTTTTGATGCTTGCAAATACTATAAAAGAAGAAGAGATAAAAACCCTATTTATGTTACCACCTTAGTTAAAATGCAAGCTACTAATCATTATATGCATTGGATATCACAAATTTGCTCCTATTTATTTATATATAAAATACCAATGCATAGAAAAAGAGTTAGACTTAAAAGTTAATTGTTATGTATTTTGTGGTGTCCTCCTTCTGCACTCATGTACTATTTCAGTTTGAGCAGGCCTTTGTATCATTATAACATGTAAAATAAGTTTTTGTTCCTGTTACATAATAATTAATTTATAAGTTTGAATAAAAATTAAAAAAATGGAAAAGTAAATGAGAAGGATGAGAAATGGAGAAGTTGGGGTCGACCTTGAGCATGTGTTATTTATGCCAATGAAACCATTGCAAAGTCTAGATCATGAAATTTTTTCCTACAACAAAACAAAATAAACACATTTTTTCTTTTATATATATTTTCTTAACTAATTTTGTTTCACTAATTGTGACAACCAAAAAAATGAAATAATTTTTTTTCTAAACACTTGCTTTCTTGAGATACTCTTACTTTACTCGCTTTCAATAGTTTACTTGTAGTGTTTACTTTTAGCAATCTACCGTTTCCTAGATGGAAGTAAAATGAACCTGACACGCTCTAGTTCATTGCTTTACACGAAATGCCATATAAGTAGGTTATAGGATCTTAGAGAATCGATAGTTTACCTTGTGCTCCTCATGAGTTTGACACTTAAATACTTATCGAATTATACTACGGTGATTCCCTGCACTTGGGGATTATCAGCGGCATCGGCATCCCGCCGCTCCCGAAGCTGAACACGGCGCGGTGCTGGCGAGAGGTCAACACCCACCGCGAGAACCTGACGCCGGCGCAGCGGGCCTCACCGTCGTGGGAAGGTGAAAACCCGAGAGCATTGGCTCACGTACTTCAACTGTGGCCGGGAACGGGTGATCCGGCAGTTCGCCGGCCTCATCAGGGCGGCTCAGTAGGACAAGCACGACCAGGCGCACTGGTGGGGCTCCCAGCCGCACCCTCAACGCGGCGATGAGACACAGCGCCAACAACGGCGAGCGCATACAGACGCCACCGCCATCATCACCTCCTCGTTTTCCTCCTCGGAGCTAGCAACAACTCGGCCAGAGGTGGGCGCCAAGGAGGATGGACTCCGTCTCCTCATCGGTGCCACAGATCCCGCAATCACCGGGCTTCCTCGTCCCAAAGGAGGAGCAGGCGTCGCCTCCACGGAGCCACCGCCGCACTGGCGGGCGGCGGCATCTACATCTGCAAGCCGCGTCACCAGGTGTCGCCTCCACGCCACCTTGTCAATCGCAAGCCCTCGCCTTCTTCGACAAGACGCCGCCGCGAATCTCGAGAAGAAGTCACCACCATGCAGAGGCGGCAAGAGGAGGAGTACGCGCGGTAGGCTCCGACGGTGCGCAACAACAACCCGGAGATGGTGCAGGGGCTTCTTCAAGACCTAGTGAAATCGTTGAACGACTAGCGCGCGATGGCGGTGATCCTCTCTGTCGGCATCACGTGGTCGGCGAGCGAGTCCGTCAAGCTCGTCGACCTTACGGCCGGCAAAGGGACCATCGCCGGCGGCAGGAGCAGGAGGAGGAGCCGCCACGACGACAACACAGACGGATGCGGGAACGACCGGGCGTACTGGCCACCCATCAAGGAGGAGGACGGGGTGCGCCGGAGGAGGGGCGTCAACATTGAGTGCTTTTGACGCGCGACCCCGCGCCGCTAGATTTAGGTTTAAGTTTACCTAATTTCGTTCAAATTTGTAATATATAACGAAATATGAATGAAATCGGTGAGTTTCGATAAATTTTCGTTAATTTCAAAATTTTATAGTTGTTGCATTTCCCAAAAGCAGCAAGGAGCGCTGGCGTGCACCAAACAGCTGTCCGGGGCCTGCACCGGACTCTGTTTGGGAACCCGGCTGGGATGCTTTTACAATGCTAGGCTTCAAACTCCAAGCTAACCTAAACACGGTTCTTTGACTTGAAACCGTATGGATGAGACACCGTCTTTTACTGATCTTCTCCGTCTCCCTCGTGATGGAAGCAGTCACAAATTTAAGTGGAAAAAAGATGAGATCGCCGGAAGTCTTGTTAGGATCTCATCATGACAGCGAAATGCGCATGAACCTGACAAACGGCGTAAGTCTTCTAAAGACTAAGGCACAAACTCGTGATACATACACGGTGTGAACAAATAAATATGATTATTTTTTCTTACATTTCGCGTGCCTTATTTGTGTAAAAGACTCATGGAGTCCTTAAACCTCCAAACTCAACTGTTACCGCCATGAAAAGTTAATTAACAAGGGAACTAAACGTACTACGTACAAAAGATTGACTCAAACTCGAAAAAGTACAATGTCAGGGTCGATTCCTTGAGGAATAACCTGCTGCTCACCACAGGTATCAGGGAGCGACAGGGCGACCTTGGTGGCAAACTGCAGGTACCTGTCGAACTTGTCGCTGACGTCTGCCCGGGGTTCGTCATCGTCCCCAGAACAAGAGACCTCCGTGCTGCAGGTGCCATGATCGTGCAGCAGCTCGCCCATCATGAGGTGGTGCTTGATCGCCCGGTGCCGGAAGGTCCAGTTGCCGGTGGCCCAGTCGAAGTCGTAGAGCGGAAGGAAGCGGTGGCCGTGCGCGGCGACGAAGTCGATGGCGGCGAGGATGAACTGGAACTCCTCCCGAGGGAGGTAGTAGGCGAAGCTCACCCTCGTCCACCCCGGCTTCACGCCATGGTAGCCCTGGTGGAACAAACAGATTCAAAACTGTTAACCCACGTAAAACCTAAAAGTATTTTTCGAGTATTGAAGAGGTGTTCGAAATGATCGAATGGCATGTGAATCTCGTGCACTTTTTTTTTACTTGCCTTAAGAATGGCGGAGCGGATGCGAAGGGAGAGCTCGTCGCCTACGTCGAGGAGGGCGTGACCGTACGGCCCGGCGCAGCCGCAGCCGCCCCTGGCCTGGATGCCGAAGAGATCGTTCATGAGCCTCGCCACGAATCGCCCATGTAGGGGCAGCCGCCGCCCGGTCGTGGGAGTCGCAATGCCGCCGTCGTCCTCGCCGGGGTAAACGAGGAACGAGAATATGGGAAGGCGGTGCGCCGCGACGTCGCCGAGCACCTCGACGGCGGGGTTGGACAGGAGCCATCTCATGGCGGCCTCGGCGTGGGCGCCCTCCCTGAGCGCGATGGCGGCGACGCCGACGTGCTCCTTGACCCAGAACGCGAGCGACGCGCGCACCTTCTGCACGATGGGCGGCGTGCCGGCGTCCTCCCGCTCCTCCACGCGGTCGACGTACACCGTGTCGTCCTCGCTGACGCCGTTGACGTAGGCGACAGTGCCCCCGCCGCACGTGGTGGGTGGCGACGAGGCGAGGCGGTAGAGGGAGCGATGCATGAGCAGGATGCCCGGCGTGCCGGGCCCGCCGGGGAACTTGTGCGGGCTGAGGAACACGGCGTCGTAGCCGTCCATCGAGCCCGACCTCATGTCGATCTCCACGTACGGCCCGCTGACAATTACACAAGTGTCATGTCAGCACCACGCACGACACATAGATTTGCCAGACAGACCCATGGGGACACCATACGTACGGCACAAATTAATTCCCTTTGCTGGTACTCATAGTCCGCTGTGTTAATTCCTAACAGTATGTACTAGCTTCCTGAAGGTGTATGGAATTCGAACTGAGGCGTCGTCCTTTTTGTCAGATAACAACTTGAAACGTACACAAACATTGAACACACAAGTTTCAACAAAAACACACTAAACACACCATACCAAGTTACCAACACATCCACATCAGAAGAATGTGCATCTCATAATAATCCTGATAAAATGCATCTGTGTTTGTAAACGTTCACGATCAATGGGATTTGAAATCTTGATGAGTGGAGTCATGTTTTGATGACTTGGGGTGTCATTTATTATCCTTTTCGATATTAATCCTCCTCAAAGTAGCATGGCAAACTTTTCGGTCATGATTACGTGGTGTTGATAAGTCTATTATTTCTCTTATTTGTAGGAATACCGGGGTATTTAGTCTATATGGCTTTATTGAACGATTTGTTCTTTTTATAAGAAGAAACTGATGTCATCATTCTAGCATTTTCACATATGTTTTTGTTGTGTCAAATGGCTGTGTTCAATGGCATTTTTATAAAGTACACAACACCAATCGCCAAGATGTACTCGTTTACCACCCCATTTAGATATCTTCCGTCGCATAGAATTTTTAGTGTGTGATGATCATGTGTTTGTGTGGCCTATATGTTTCGTTGATTAGGTTGCATAGCAATTCTTATGTGTGCTCTGTCAGACTTTTGATTAAGCTTGATTTGAACTTTCTACAATCTTGCAATAATTTTTGATATATGCATCTATTAGAAGCAAGAAGCAGAGGACGAAGGTAATAAAAACTTCTATTTCTAAAAGAAATCGAGATTCTTAGCCTGTGTCTCCCCATTCAAGGTTCTAAGCATTGGACGATGCAACCAATATGTCGACACATTGTATCAAAATTACCATTTTCACACATATCAGATATTGACCGGTATATCGGGTAATATGACTGACATTTGGTTTGTTATTTTGATCTATGTGGACGAGCATGTCAGTAATGTGGGTTCAACATGCGCCTAATAAACTTCTTAGGTTAAACTCAAGAATTTAGTGATCGTATCTCTTAATGAACCATCCAAAAGGCTTTGAACCCTACACTTGTTATGTTATAGCAGTATATCTTATTAAGAAATCATATGGAGAATATTAACTACAAAGATACGAAACCTTTTTCCCCAACACAGCAATATGTGGTCAAATATATCTCCCCATATTTAATATCCTCCTACAGCGCGCAATTAACTGATATCGATGTGATATCCAGAATCGTTCCCATCTAGTAAAGTTAATTTGTGAGCCATTCGAAAGAAACACAGTTTGTGTTCACTAGAATAGAATTGAAATGTACAGCCTGATTTTTTTTTGTCAATCGCTTGGAGGGAGTCCTAAATGTCAATATTTTTTTTAACCTGGAACAACAGAACAGGACTACTGAGGTCTTGTGGAAATTTCTTCAGAAGTTGAGATCGATGGCCGGGCTAGCTACGACATTACCAGGTCAATGCCTTTCGTTGTCAAAGAGATGAGGTACTAACCGAATTTCCCGTGATCATCCATCGATATTCTTTCTTCTAATTACTAGAGACAGATACACGGGCTATAAAAACTGTACGCACTTCCATCACGAGAGGGACCGGAGAGAACAAGATCAATGTTCAACAAGGACTCGAACATTTCTACTACTCTACTTTCATAATGTGTGCGGTACGTTCCCAGGTCAATTTTTGCTTGTAGCGTACACCGTCTTGGCGTACCATTGCTTGACACAAGTAACCGCATCATCAATCAACAAAGTCAAATTGGCGAGTATCATGCAGCAGCAGCAGCATGCTGCTAGATAGTATATTAATTGGCGCAGCGCTGGCCGGCATGGCAGCAGGTGGAGTGCCGCAATGAACAAATTTCTCCAGCTTGAGATGTCAAAGCGCAGCGGTGGGAAATCTGACCGAGAAACGCGCAGCTGTCATGGTAGGTTTTCTGTTGGAATTTCTAGTGTTGCTTATATTTAGTTAATTTCCAGTTCTGACCAAGACTGACCGAGACAACACCGTGGTTTTTACTGAACCGTAATAAGTCAAACTGAGCAATGGATAGCGATACCAGTAGGACGGAGTATACACCAGCTTCCACGAAAATGGGACTTCTTTGCACTTGCAGCTTTTCGAACGCTTCAACGGTCTTTTTTGCCACATTTCTGACATGTGATTTTGTGTGTGGAAACTTGTACATTTTATTCATTTATAGTGTTTACATTTGCATCTAAACAACATCCAAGGCCTTGGATTTATCAAAAAATATCTCTCAAAACCACCCACACATTCAAGTTTCAATCTCTTGAAAAAAATTGATTTTAATTGGCTTATCTGATTTCAACATAAAATGCCATCGAGATGCTTCTACAATTTTGTTTTTAGACAATCTAAAAAATTGACTTGGAAATAGAAGGTAAAGAACCGGCCAGTGCCCCATGATGGGCTAGCCGGCGACAACGGGGAGGCATCACGTCGTTCTCTAGTGGAAAGAGATATTCTTTAGGTACATACAATGGAGAGCGACATACCGACATCAGCCTTTCAGTTGTGTCGTGTATGATTTTTATCAAGCGCTTGATATGAGATATTTTTCTATATTTCCGGGAAGATGATAAGCCCTGGAAGATCACAGCTCCGGACCTGGCGAGGACGTTGAAGGCAAACATATGTTGATGCAGGTGGGAGACGGGGAAGGTTTCATGATGATGCCTAGGCCTTAGTTTTCTCCAACTTATGTCTTGTTCTGTGATCGTCTCTTAGTTTTTCTGGTCTCGTTTTGTGACAGGCAATAGCTAGTGTGTGGTTGTAAACTGTTATGTGTTAAGATCTCTTGGACCTGGAAAGATGTTGAATATTGTAAGTCCGGTGGTTTCAGAAATGGAACTGGGGCTAAATCCTTTTTCTTCTAGTTTTTTTCTATATTGTACTAGATACCATCTCTTAATCACATATTTTTATTCACAAACACCATTGCTATAGATAAAACAAAGAGATAATGGGCAATACAATTGTATAACTTGTTTCCATTGTCTTTTGGATGACTTGGAGGGCGAAGAAAATGCCGACTTCTCAACCACTGTACATTAGCTAGCTAATCCTTTGACTCTAGCACCATGTTAGGAATAAGAAAATAATACTATTGATTTTTCTACCACCAACTAGGATGCCACATCACCTAGCATGTCTACAAGTTTGCTGTTTTTTGGATGCCAGTCAACGAAATCACTGCGCCTTTTGGGCTACAATGTATTTCCGGTTGTTTAAAGTTTATTGGTGTTAAGAGATTTATTTGTACCAGTGGCATTGTTGAGGGGTATTTATTAGTGGACATGTTCCTTTATAATTTGTGGTATCACAAGATGGGTGTAAAGTGGATGGTTGTATTAGAGCAAACACATATACGTTGGGACCTTCTTTTCTTAGTTGGGCAAAATTATTTTTCCTAAGTCACAATCACAAATGCTAATGCTCTACCCAACTGTGATTTGATTATGAGCAGATAATTTTTGAAGTACAAATTGGACCCTTTTAATTGGCTCTCTTCTAATCGAACGGCAGATTACCTCAAGAAAAATTGGACCCTTAGTTTGCTTGAATTTGTATTCTCCTTAGGCAAAAAATAAACAGAGATAGCAATTTTGATAATTTGTTTGCCCAATGCGCCTCCCCTGACTAAGGTTTTCTCGATTCCACTCAAAACTCAAAACCCTAACCTAATCAAGATTATCTCCAACAAACAATAAAAATCTAACGCAACAACTAGAAAAATATATTGTATGTTTAAAGAACAAGTTCGGTCGGTCATGGCGTTGCCGCTCAATACTGACTTACGAAAGATTAACTATAGCATTAGGATAGGCTAGCAAGGTCGACGTACGTACCTCGCGGCGAAGTCAAAGCATGCGAATGCGCCGTGTTGATGCAGGACGCGCGCGACCGCCCGAGTGTCGGTGATGATGCCGGTGACGTTGCTGCACGCCGAGAAGGAACCGAGCATGGGTCGGTTCGCGTGCTCGGGTGCGCTCAGAGCGCGCTGGAGCGCGGCGAGGTCGACGTGCCCGTCGTCGCCGGCGCCGACCTCGACGACGTCGGCCAGGCTCTGCCTCCACGATAGAAGGTTGGAGTGGTGTTCGTAGGGCCCCAAGAAGACCACCCAACGCTCCTCCGCGCGCATCTGCGCGAGCACCTGCGCCCGCAGAAGCGGCGGCACCGCCACGGCCATCGCCTCCTGCAGTCGCTTCACCGCCGCCGTGGCGCCGGACCCGCAGAAAAGCAGCGCGTCGTCGGCGCCGGCGCCCATGCACCGCTTGATGTAGCTGGCCGCCGTCTTCACCATCCTCGTCGTCCTGCTCCCGACGTGGCTGTCCTCTGTGTGCGTGTTCCCTGTACGCACATCACACACACACACGTCGATCATTCTCTTGCATGCTCAATCCGCCATGCAAGCTGTACCGTAGTATCAGTGCTGATCGAGCTGACCATAGAAGGGAAGGACTTGTGTGAGGATGTAGTCCTCGATGTAGCGGAGGCTGCGGCCGGAGGCGGTGTGGTCAGCGTAGACGAGGGCGCGGCGGCCGAACGGCGTGTCGAACTCGGCGTCGCGGCCCACGACCTGCGACCGCACCCACTCCACCTTTGCCTCCGCCTCGGCGCTCCGCTCCGACTTGGCGCGCAGCAGGCTCAGCAGGGCCGCCGCCGCCGCCGAAGACTTCTCCTTGTTATCACCGCCGATCGTCGACGTGCCCTCGCCGCGGCCGGCGGCGTCGTCCGCCATCGCCGCTCGAAGCGACGGCATGCTAATTGATTAGGCTGCTTGCAAGTGCGTACGAAATGTTATCGATCGATCGATCGATCGAAGGCGCGTAATATACAATATACACGGCCGGTCTTTGTCTTGTGAGCTTATCTAACCTGTTGCATGGGCATGAGCGCATGACTGGCTGGCCGTGCGCATTTATGCAGCTAGTAGCTTGCAGCTTTTTGCTACCACACGCCTACGTGTCCAGGTTTATGTTCACATATTAGAGAAATTTGAAACCATGATCAACTGATTTACAATTTAAAATCGAGTAGGGTGAACAGATGAGATCATACGAGACGACTTGATCTGTATAGATGGTTTATCACTTATCAGGTCAATGTCGTGGTATGCAAATTGAGGTACCAGTTCATGTGATGAGTTGGTGAGTTGATCTATTAGAGACCTCGTTGCATCAGCTGGAAGAGATTTTAATACACTACATGATCGACCCAAGTCGCAGCTTGTAGTTACGTTGGTGTTTTCCATGCTTCCATTTGGTTGAATTTCAGTGTAATTGCATCACAGGTTGACGAAATTTCATCACGGCCAATTGATCACCGGCCGGAAAAGAAAAACGAAAAAAAAAACAGGAAAAACCCAAAGAACCAGCGAAAACCAGGAAAGAAACCCGGAAAAAAACATGACAAATACGGTGTACCCACGCTACTGGGCCAAAAGAGTTAGTGCATGCTTTGGGCCATATATAGAGTTTTGTCTCTTCACGGTCCGTGCGGGATATAACTCGGACGCATCACACTCCTAGAAATATGGGCTGGTCCCATTTAAAGAGTTTTATTTTGACTTTCTCATTTTCTTTCTTCTTCTTTTCTGCCTTTTTCTCTTCCTTATCTCTTCTTTGTCCGTGTTACTTTTTTGTGTGTGTTTTTTTAGCAATTTTTTGTGACATCTTGGATGCGGGCACAATAAGATTGATAGGATACTCATATCAACAACTTGCAACTTCTTTCTGGAAGCTTATCTCCAAAAAAACACCGAGGTTAAGCATGCTTGGCCAGTGGCGATTTGAGGATGGATGACCGACCCAGAAGGAGTCCTGAGTGCGCATGAGTGAGGATAAAGTGCGCAAAAGACATGTGTTGGTTTGTGTGGCCAGTCTATAAATCGTAGAGAGCTGGGGTAACATGCACAGCCGGGGGATGTGACATCCTAGCCCAGGGCTCAATAGGATTGATAGGACACTCGTATCAACAAGTTGCAACTTTTTTTCGTAAGCTCATCTCCAAAGAACATTGAAGTTAAGCGTGCTTGGCCCGGAGCGATTTGAGGATAGGTGACCGATCGGGAAGTCCTTCCCGGGTGCGCATGAGTGAGGAAACCAGGAAGTCTCGGGTGTGCATGAGTGAGGACAAAGTGCGCAGGAAAGACATGTGTTGATTTGTGGGGCCAGTCTAGAAATCCTATAGAGCTGCTAGGGGTAACACGCCTGGCCGGAGAATGGCCGCAATGTCACATTTTTCCACATTATGCAAAAAATGTTCATCACACAACATGTATGCCTCCTTCGTCCAGCCGGGTCGGCATGTGTTTATATAGGAATGTCGGCGGAGCGCTAAGGTCTCCTCAATCGTCACAGGGAGGTAGCTCGGTCGGATGGGGAGCTTCACGGCCTTAGTGGGGGACGAAGAAGAGGGAACATGCCCGTGGAGAATTTTGGCATGTCCTGGTAGACCTTCGGTTCGCTGGCGCATCTCTTGCTTCCCGTGCTCCCCGTTGCCATCCTGACCTTGTATTGCGGTTGCGTTTGCCTGTGAATGGTCGTCATGTGGCATCCATTGCTCTAATACCACACAAACGGTTAACTGCGAGGTTTCCGTGCCATCTAGGTGGTCGTTGCTCGGGTAGTAGACGCAATGAGCATGGTTGCTAGCCTCACCGTGGTCATATTCATGTCGGTGACAACCTCCCCAGCTCCATGTAAGTTATTTGCTCCGACGTTGTCAAATGAATACTGAAATAGCACTATAGAAATTCAAACTTCCTTAGTATATCATTATGTCATTTTTGGTCGAAACAGTAATTATTTTGACGCTTAGTAGTTTAGCTCCTTGGGATAGACTAGTCTGTAAGTACTTATTAATGAGCTTTTACAATGGAAACAATCAAAAGAACAAAGAGAGAACAAACCACACATAGGGAACATACGATCTTAACGTTGAAAAACCTCTCCAACAAAGAGAGAGAAAAACATGGGTGCCAACCACCAGAATTTCTCTATCATGAAAGTGTTTACACAACAACGCGGGTTATCAATAAAGAGATAAACCCTTAGCTGACGCCTTACAACACGTATATATAGACGGAGATAATGATCTGCATCACGAGGAGCCTTGTCCCACTGCCTCCTTTTATATGACACATCTTGAATTTAGCAGCTACTGCAGACATGTACCTCCTGAGAGAAGTCATGCAATTTTTTTTTGTAAATTTCTTTCCTCAATAATGCTATCATGAGTGGTATATAAAAGTGGCACCGATCAGTCTACTAATTATTACCGGAATTGGAGCGGATGCGGATACAAAGAGAGATCTGACGACAGAGTCTACTGCTCACAAGGAAGTCTCCCTTGGACCTTGGTGTACCCGATGGCTCACGTCATCCGCGGCGGTGGAGACACGAAACACATGTCCCCCAGAAGAGATGAGAGCATCACTAACAGAGCCCGCAAAACGCGAACCCTCAAAACTAGTTTGAGGGTCGAGAAAAACGACTTTTGAGGGTCAAAAATAGAGGGCGCGGATCAGTGCCCTCAAACCCAACCCGTATAATGCGCCCTCTATTTTCGGCCCTCAAAAGCACAACAACACACATTAAAATTATCATCTCATCAACATGTGTGAAACAAACTTGCATATAGGTATAAATGATGCATGGTTTATAGTTTTACATCACATATTCATCATCTGCTTCTTCTCCTTGGCACCACCGCCAAAAAGTTGAACCTCTGAACCACCACCAACATCAAGCACCGGTGGAGTTGTACAAACCTCCATCGCCACCACCGCTCATCAGAGACTCACCTTGGAGAGTAGAGGACGCACCCACACCACGCAGTAGCTGCCTCCTCTCCACAATGTCTGTTTTGGTTTCATTCCACCACATCAATTGGTCTTCATCCATGTCTTTTTTTGACATCATCATCTGTGTCCTCGGCCATGAGCTCCTTCCATGCTTTGGCTTCTTTGATCTTGATCATCCTCTCCTCCAAGTCAGCCTTGCGCTTGGCATCTTCTCGCCGATCTTCCAACTGTGCAAGATTCACCTCTTTCGTCTTTCAGTGATAATGAGCTTTGTATCCAATGTCTTCATTGTCAATGTCTCCTTTGCCTTGATACATTGCTCAATCTTATCCATCAAGCTTGATGCCTCGACTTCCATCTTCATCCTTTCCTTTGCCTTCTTGTTTCCCTCGGGCTTGCATTGGTTCCTTCCTTCTTGGGTGGGTGCCCACCGGTGCAGGAGTCGCCATCGTGGCTACCAGGTGGGTGCCCGCCCTCCACCTCTTCTGCCCGACGTGGGTCGCCATCACAATCGCCGCAACATCGGCGGTGGTTAGGGCGGCTCCCGTGGCAGTGGTGGTGGCGGGAGGAGGAGGAGGCGACGCAGCGGCGGTAGGCGAAGCAGCGGCCGGCTCGCGGGTCGACGGAGGCGGGGCCGACTCCATGGCACTCGGAGGCGGAGCACCAGCGGCACACGCGGGAGGAGGAGGCGCGGAAATTTCTGTCGCGTGCAAATCCACACCCAAATACGGGTGGACTCTATTTTTGCCTCCCAAGCCCCACTAGTAGAGGTTGAGCCTCAGATCTGAGCCGAACCCTCAAATTTCTTTTACGGGTTTAAAGATTTGAGGGTACTGATATGCGTCATTTCCAGGCTCAAAACTGTAAAAAAGCGGTTAATATAAGGGTTTGTCCCTTTTAAGGGTACTTCTAGTGGAACTCTGAGTGTGGCGTGCGGGAGATAGGGAGAAGATTGGGTGCGAGGACTATAGGAGGGGCAATGAGGCCCATATTGGCGAGTCGCGGCGCCACCGTTCCACGCCAACACCAGCCGCTGAGTGTGGAATGTCCATGGCGGAACCCGCATGCGAAGATGTGTCGTGACGAGGTCTATTACTTGATCATCAAGGCGTTGCAAAATCCGCACCAACATTGCCTGCGCACTCCGATCGCTCTCCTCTAGTGCCATGAGCACTTGCTTGGTCTACCCCGAAGGCTTCTGCGGCACCGTTGCCACTACCCACTAGCTCCAAGCATATCAAACCGGCTTGGGATTTTGCGGGATCTCACTGAAGTGGTTTCCCACCTTCCGCACGGATTTATGGATCAATGCTGAGAGTATGTAGAGCACCACTCGCTGGAAAAAAAATCGGCAAGAATTAGTGACTCTGGGTTCCAAATTGTCACCACCCACCCTGATTTCCGGACGAATCGGACGGAATCGAAGGCAACGAATAAGAAGATCAAGCAGGAGATATGGAAATAGACAGAGAAAGAGAAGTTTCGAGTTCAAAACTCTATCTCAGTTCATGCTTGATAAGGAGTTCCGTTCTGGCTTATAACGACGCACACGACACACAATTGTCTTACAAGGCCCACACCCGACCTAACACTCTGGCCTTTCTTTTAAACATAAGGTCCATGGCTTGGCTTTATATATAAAGCCATCACGGTAACATCCACGATTACAACACACTCAAGTCTGGCACCCAAAGATCCAACAGCACACCCACATCACACTCCAAACATAAACAAATGGAGATAGTCATCCACGCACCCAAGATGATACAAAGTCCTTGCGTGGAGCCTCCTAACCTCGTCCCAAACCTCGTCCCTTGATAAGTCTCAAACGTATCTATAATTTATGATGCTCCATGCTTATTTTACACCAATTCATATTTGTTTTGTCTACACTTCGTTGCACTTTTACATGATTTCCGGCACTAACCTATTAACAAGATGTCATAGTGCCAGTTCCTTTTCTGTTGTTTTTGTATTTCAGAAAAGTTGTACATGAAATATTCTCGGAATTGGACGAAACAAAAGCCAAAGTCAATATTTTACCAAAACGAACACGAAGTCCAGAGGGGGGAAGAAGAGGCGCCACATGGCGGCCACACCTGCCCTTGGCGCAGTCTAGGGCTGGCCCGCACCAAGGCATGGTGTGGGCCCCCAGGCACCCCACCAACCTGAATCCTCCGCCTATTTATTCACGATCTCGGGAAAACCCTATATACCCGAGCCTCCATCCACGAAAAGTTCGGTCGCGGTCGCCATCGCAGAACCCATCTCGGGGGTTAAGCTCTTCCCAGCACCCTGCCGGAGGGGGAAATCATCGCCGAAGGGATCTACATCGCCATGCCCGCCTCCGAAGTGATGCTTGAGTAGTTCATCCCTGGACTATGGGTCCATGGCAGTAGCTAGATGGTTGTCTTCTTCACCATGTGCTTCATGTATTGATCTTATGAGCTGCCCTACATGATCAAGATCATATTTATGTAATCCTCTATATTTTGTTTGCTGGGATCCGATGAATGTCGAATACTATGTTAAGATTTATTATATATTCATGTCATATGTTATTTGTGATCTTGCATGCTCTCTGTTGCTAGTACAAACTCTGGCCAAGTGGACACTTGTGACTCCAAGAGGGGGCATTTTTGCTCGATAGTAGGTTCATGCCTCTAGTTTCCTAGGAGAGTGCCTTTATAATTTCTAAGTTTGTAGATGTGCTGTTGCTACTAGGGATAACCCAACAATGTTTTATCTAAGGGTAACTCTATTGTTTACTTTATACACATTGCTTAATGTGATAGTCTGTTGCTTGCAACTTTATACTGGAAGGGGTGCAGATGCTAACCTGAAGATGGATTATTAGTAATAGACACAGTTGGATTACGGTATATGTATTATGTTGTAATGCCCAATACCAAATTATCATAGTAACCATCTTGTCATGTATCGATTCATATTCTGTCAATTGCCCAGCTGTAATTTATTTACCCAACATGCTATTTCTTTATGGAGAGACACCTCTAGTGAACTGTGGATCCCGGTCCTATTTCCTTTACTGATAAATTCAACTGCAATCCTGTTCTGTTTACTTTCTGCAAATATCTATGACAAGGGATTAACTTGTCAATGCCTACGGATTGTAGACTTAGAGTTTCGTAGAAAGTAGAGGGCAAGTAGATCTCGAAGGTTCAACCGAAAAGGTGCTCGACTCAGAAATTATGGTGTGTGTTGATAATAGATTCGATCATTTCTTTCTCCCTCTGCTCCCCTTTATATAGGAGGTGGAGCCGACGCTTTTTGTATCGTGTAAATTACAAACTGTCGAGAGGCATATTGGGCCTTTCCTATCTTGCTACATGATTCCTAATACAACTCTAATTTCCTTATCGAAGATCTATGGGCTCATGGGCCTTCAAAGCTTCATATTCTTTGGGCTTCATGTCTTCTCCAAATAACCTCGGGTACTTTATTCGGCAGGCCTATTCGCCATGCATTTGACAGTAGCCCCCGAGATTTTGCTTGAATCCTAGAGTCGAGTAAAATCTCCATCGTAAAATGAAGTCGCATATTCATAGAACCTTCGAATTATAACGAATATTTTGCTCAATGTCTATTTTGTACAGGTATAACAGTAAATGGGGCTGGTTCATCTAACGGATCAGGTACCAGTTAACTGCTCTCATGGAAAACCCGCATAAACCTACTCAAGTCCCTGGACTCAAACCCGGGATACTAGCGTAATTCGACACGCGCCGCTTAAGGACTTATCGCAAATCGAATCCCAGATGTATTTTATCGAGTACCTAACGCGTCCGTTATGATTTTTCTTTGCATCTGCTGATACAGATAAAGTGGGAGAACGCATTCGGGTGCGATACCATGCTAGACAGGATAGATCTTGGGGACTTACCATCGTAATCTCTTTCGAGTTACGACATTCAGAGTTTTTACCGTGGCAGACACGCTCTGAAAATATATTGTCGAGTGCCTTTGTCGGCTGTTGGAATTGTGAATTTATTCGAATTGTCTCGTGAAATAATATCTTGATCTCCCGATGGGAGTACATGACGAGTTATGTGCAACTCGAAGATGTACGATGAAAATTCTTCGTCTGCAATTCTATATTGTCTTATTATTCTCTTCTTTCTTCTACCTCATATTTCATCGGGTGCGCGACCAGCGCTCCCAATAGGAGTAGCCCCCGATGCTACAGCCGAGTGTTTGCACTTGGTTGTAGGCTCAACTTTTGCTACTTTGATCAACTATATATTTTTTCTTTCGCCTCGTCATCTTATCAGAACTATAGACAGTACTTCTGATAAGAGTAGCCCCCGAGCATATGAACAGATGCTTGCATCTAAACATAGGCTCTCAAAATGTCTTTTTAACCGTGCACTTCTTTAGATCTTGAAGTTTTCTTGTCGCTATATTTTGTTCCACCACTCGAAGTTTTCTTGAATGACGTTGTTGCTGACGACAGCCACGTATGGCCACCTTGGGAAACCACGACTCCTGGCAATCCACTGTTCTGTGGGTCCAAAACTCTGCACTTTTGACACGTCCCGCAAGTGGGGCGCACACGTCCTCCTGAATTTCCGGCACGCGCGCAGTAACATTCCCGCAGTAAATTTGACGTGAAAAGACCTTTTACCCCATGAGAACGTGGAGAGCTCAGGATCTCCTCTTTTCTCATCCAACGACAGAGCTTCATCGTCTTCCTCTATAAAGTTGTAACCTACTCCTCTTTTATACCCTTCAACGCTCCGCAGATCCTCTCCTCTGTTCATCTTCCTCCTCGAGCACCTCGCACCCACACTTTGCTTCCATTCTCGCTTTTCTCCTCCGTGCCTTCCGCCATGCCGCTGCGCACCAAGCGCTGTTCGTCCCGTGCTTCAGGCACCGAAAAGCGCACGGAGAAAGCCAAGATCTCCGGATGGGAGAGGTCAAAGCTTTCCGCTCAAGACCACAAGATGTTGAAGAGGATGGGACTTCTCAACAAGGAGCCCATGCAGATGCCCGGAGACGAGAGTTCTCCTCACCCTCCTACCGGTTTTCGGGTAACTTTTGTTGTTTCCTTATTCGCGACCTCTGTTCCCGTCCATGAATTTCTTCGTGGACTTCTCTTTATCTACGGGATCCAGCTGACCCCAAACTCTCTCTCCTCCACATTTCCATTTTCAGCACACTCTGCGAATGTTTCCTGGGCATCCACCTTCACTGGGGCCTTTGGAAACGCATCGTCTACCTCCGGCGCAACAACTCGAAGAACGTCATTGATACGTCCAATTTGCATCACTATTTTGTATCATAATTTGCTGTTATTCATTGATATATTTCATATTGGGACACAATACTTATGTTATTTCATCTATTTTGCATGTTTCATCATCATTGGAGGATCAAGCACCGGAGCCAGGATTCTGCTGGAAAAAGCACCGTCAGAACGCAATATTTCGGAAGATCAATGTGGAAGGGAATTTCACGTAAATTCCTATTTTCCAGATGATGGAGGGAGCCAGAAGGGGAAGAAGAGAGGAGCCACTGTGGGCCCAGACCATAGGCGGCGCGGCCCATGGCCTGGCCGCGCCACCCTATGCTCGGGGCCCACACCCTTTCGCCTCCTTTTCTTCGCGTACTCCTTCGTCCCGAAAACCTAAGCCATAGAGAGGACCTCACGAAGGGTTACAGCCGCCTCTGCGGGGCGGAGAACACCAGAGAGAAAGCTCTCCGGCGGGCAGGAATCCGCCGGGGAAATTCCCTCCCGGAGGGGGAAATCGACGCCATCGCCATCGTCATCGAGCGGGACATCATCTCCATCATAATCATCATCATCCACCATCTACACCGCCATCACCACCGCTGCACCTCGTCACCGCTGTAACAATTCGGGTTAAATCTTGATTGTATGATAGGGGAAACTCTCCCGGCATTATTCTCTACTTGTTATAGATGCTATTGAGTGAAACCATTGAACCAAGATTTATGTTCAGATTCATCATCATATCACCTCTGATTGTATTCCATATGATGTCTCGTGAGTAGTTCGTTTAGTTCTTGAGGACATGGGTGAAGTCTAAATGCTAGTAGTGAATTATGGTTGAGTAATATTCAATGTTATGATATTTAAGTTGTGGTGTCATTCTTCTAGTGGTGTCGTGTGAACGTCGACTACACGACACTTCACCATTTATGGGCCTAGGGGAGTGCATCTTGTATTCGGTTGCTAATTGCGGGGTTGCCGGGTGACAGAAACCTAAGCCCCCGTTAGTATATCGATGCAGAGGGGATCGCAGGATCTCGAGTTTAAGGCTGGTTAGATTTATCTTAATTACTTTCTTGTAGTTGCGGATGCTTGCAAGGGGTATAATCACAAGTATGTATTAGTCCTAGGAAGGGCAGTGCATTAGCATAGGTTCACCCACACAACACTTATCAAAACAATGAAGATTATTTAGCTACATGAAGCGAAAGCACTAGACTAAAATCCCCGTGTGTCCTCAAGAACGTTTGGTCAATATAAGTAAACAAACCGGCTTGTCCTTTGTGCTAAAAAGGATTGGGCCACTCGCTGCAATTATTTCTCTCGCATTTTATTTACTTGTACTTTATTTATATGCAATATCAAAACCCCGAATACTTGTCGTGAGCATTTACAGTGAATCCTTCATCGAAACTGCTTGTCAACACCTTCTGCTCCTCGTTGGGTTAGACACTCTTATTTATCGAAAGTACTACGATACACCCCTATACTTGTGGGTTATCAATACTATTTTCTGGCGCCGTTGCCGGGAGTGAAGCGCTATTGGTAAGTGGAATTGGTAAGGAAAACCTTTACTGTTTGTGCTGATTTTATTTCTGCCTGCTGCTATAAATCATTATGGAGAGACCTTCTCTTCAATTTCTATTTGGGAAATCTACTACTACTGCAACGGTAGTGGATGAAGCGCCAGGTGAGGAAGTAGTACCATATAAAATACCTATGAAAATTATTGAACGTGTTATGGATAACCGCTATGAAGGGGATGGAACTGTCCATCCTGGTGATCATTTATTGTTTTTGCATGAATTATGCGGGTTATTCAAATGTGCAGGTATTTCTATGAATGAAGTTAGAAAGAAACTATTCACTATATCGCTGTCTGGTAAAGCGGCGCACTGGTATAAATTGCTGAAGATTGGTGATTCTATTGATTGGGAGGACATTGTGCCTTTATTTTATTCCAAATTTTATCCTCCAAGTGAAATTCACAAAGATCGGAACCGCATATATAATTTCTGGCCTCATGATGGAGAGAGTATTGCCCAAGCTTGGGGGAGATTGAAGTCTTTAATGCTCAAATGTCCCATTCATGAGCTTCCTGGTAATGTTATTATTGATAATTTCTATGCAAGACTTTCTTTTCAAGACAAGACCTTGCTGGATACTTCTTGTTCTGGATCATTTACACGCAACAAAGAAGAGTTTAAAAGGGACCTTCTTGATCGGATCCAAGAAAATACTGAAGGATGGGAGAACGACAAAGATAGAGAATCAGGTATAATTTATGATTATAAATGCATTGAAGCTTTTATGGATACTGATAAATTTCGTAATATGAGTGCTACATATGGTCTTGATTCCCAAGTTGTTGCAAATCTTTATAAAGCTTTTGCCTCTCATTATGAACTGCCTAAGAAGAATTTTGACAAGTATCATGAACCATATAAAGATAAAGTTGATTCATCTGTAAACAAATGTGTAGTGATTGAAACTGTTGATAATGTTATTCCTGAAGCTTATATTGAAAAAACTCCTTTCCCTGCTAAAATGAAGGAGTACTCTGTCATATCTAGTGCGGTTAATAAAAGTGAAAAGAAACCTAAAGAACCTGAAGAACAAATTAAAATTGAACCTGCTGTTGCAATAGTTAAAGATCTTGTGACTGAAAACGTGGAGGATGGTCATATTATTTTCTGTGAAGATGCTTCTAATATTGTTTCACATCCTAATAAATCCAAACAAGTTAGTGTTCCTATGCTATCTGTTAGAATTGGTGATCATTGCTATTATGGTTTATGCGATATTGGTGCAAGTGTTAGTGCTATTCCTTATGAGCTTTACACGGAGATTATGCACGAAATTGGTTCTTGTGAACTTGAAGATATTGATGTGATTATTCATCTGGCTAATAGAGAAACTATTTCTCCAATTGGTATTGTTCGAGATGTGGAAGTTCTATGTGGTAAGATTAAATATCCTGCTGACTTTTTGGTACTTGGTTCTGCTGCTAGTGATCATTGTCCTATCATTTTTGGTAGACCTTTTCTAAATACTTGTGGAGCTATTATAGATTTTAAGAAAGAGAAAATTTTGACTAGATTTGCTGGTGAACCTTATGAATTTAACTTTTCTAAATTTACCAAAACTCCTTATAAAACTGACTTGCCTAGTAATGATTTTAAAATGGAGCAGTGTGCATCTATTGTCCTTGTTCCTAATAATCCTTTGCAGCAACATTTGGAGAATAGTGAAAGTGAAGCTTTTAGGAAAGAAAGAGATGAGCTTGAGGAAATTTTTCTTCGCCAACCTATTCTCAAGCATGATTTACCGGTGGAAGATTTGGGTACAACACCGCCACCAAAGGAAGATCCTATTTTTGATTTAAAGCCTTTACCTGATAATCTTAAATATGCTCATATTGATGATAAGAAAATATATCCTGTTATTATTAGTTCTAAGCTTTCAGAGATTGAGGAAGAAAGGTTATTGGAAATATTGAAGAAACACCGAGGAGCTATTGGCTATACTCTTGATGATTTGAAAGGGATTTCTCCTTCTATTTGCCAACATGCTATTAATATGGAAGAAGATGCAAAGCCTGTTGTTGAACATCAACGTCGTCTAATTCCGAAGATGAAAGAGGTGGTAAGGAACGAGGTATTAAAACTCCTTGAAGCCGGTATTATATATCCTATTGCTGATAGTAGATGGGTTAGTCCTGTGCATTGTGTTCCTAAGAAAGGAGGAATGACTGTTGTGCCTAATGATAATGATGAGCTTATTCCTCAAAGAATAGTTGTAGGTTATAGAATGTGCATTGATTTTCGAAAAGTTAATAAAGTTACTAAGAAAGATCATTACCCTTTACCCTTTATTGATCAAATGCTAGAAAGGTTATCTAAAAATACTCATTTTTGCTTTCTTGATGGTTATTCTGGGTTTTCACAAATTGCTGTTAAAGCTAAAGATCAAGAGAAAACCACGTTTACTTGTCCTTATGGAACTTATGCTTATAGGCGTATGCCTTTTGGTTTATGTAATGCTCCTGCTACTTTTCAAAGATGCATGTCTGCTATTTTTCATGGTTTTTGTGAAAATATTGTAGAGGTGTTCATGGATGATTTTTCTGTCTATGGGAATTCTTTTGATAATTGCTTGCGAAACCTCGATAAAGTTTTGCAGAGATGTGAAGAAACTAACCTTGTTCTTAATTGGGAGAAATGCCACTTTGTGGTTAATGAAGGAATTGTATTGGGACATAAAATTTCCGAGAGAGGTATTGAAGTTGATAGAGCTAAAGTTGAAGCAATTGAGAAGATGCCCTATCCGAGGGATGTTAAAGGTATTCGTAGTGTTCTTGGTCATGTTGGGTTTTATAGGAGATTTATTAAAGATTTCTCTAAAATTTCAAAGCCTCTTACTAATCTTCTTCAAAAAGATGTACCTTTTGTTTTTGATGATGATTGTAAGGAAGCTTTTGAAACTCTAAAGAAAGCCTTAACAACTGTAGTTGAACCTCCTAATTGGAATTTGCCTTTTGAAATTATGTGTGATGCTAGTGATTTTGCTGTAGGCGCTGTTCTTGGACAGCGGGTAGATAAAAAATTAAATGTTATTCATTATGCTAGTAAGACTCTTGATGCTGCTCAAAGAAATTATGCTACAACTGAAAAAGAATTGTTAGCTGTAGTCTTTGCTTGTGATAAGTTTAGACCTTATATTGTTGATTCAAAAGTTACAATTCATACTGATCATGCTGCAATTAGATACCTTATGACAAAGAAAGATGCTAAGCCAAGGCTTATTAGGTGGGTACTTCTGTTGCAAGAATTTGATTTACATATTATAGATAGGAAAGGTCTTGATAATCCAGTTGCTGATAATTTGTCTAGATTGGAAAATATTGCTTATGATCCTGTTCTGTTAATGATAGTTTTCCAAATGAACAATTGGCTGTAATAAAGGTGAGCTCGCGAGAGAGCCCTTGGTATGCGGATTATGCTAACTTTATTGTTTCGAAGTATTTGCCTCCAACCTTTTCAGCTCAGCAAAGGAGGAAATTCTTTTATGACTTGAGGCATTATTTTTGGGATGACCCACACTTATATAAAGAAGGAGTGGATGGTATTATGCGAAGATGTGTTCCTGAATATGAACAACAGGAGATATTGAGTAAATGTCATGGTAGTGTTTATGGAGGACATCACGCTGGAGATAGAACCGCGCAAAAGGTTCTACAATCAGGTTTTTATTGGCCAACACTCTTCAAAGATGCAAGGAAGTTTATCTTATCTTGTGATGAATGTCAAAGAGTTGGTAATATCTCTAGACGCAATGAGATGCCTATGAATTATACTCTTGTTATTGAACCATTCGATTGTTGGGGATTCGACTTCATGGGTCCTTTCCCTTCTTCAGACGGTAACACTCATATACTTGTCGCTGTTGATTATGTTACTAAATGGGTAGAAGCTATACCTACAAAAAGTGCTGATGGTGAGACCTCTATAAAAATGCTTGTAGATATTATATTTCCTAGATTTGGAGTACCTAGATATATTATGACTGATGGAGGTTCTCATTTTATTCATGGAGGTTTTAGAAAAACTCTTGCTAAGTATGGTATTAATCATAGAATTGCTTCCGCTTATCACCCTCAAACTAGTGGTCAAGTAGAATTATCAAATAGAGAGATTAAAGCTATTTTAGGAAAGACTGTTAATAAATCTAGGAAGAATTGGGCTAGCAAATTGAAAGAAGCACTATGGGCTTATAGAACTGCTTATAAAAATCCTATGGGAATGTCACCTTATAAAATGGTTTATGGAAAAGCTTGTCATTTACCTTTAGAACTAGAGCACAAAGCTTATTGGGCTGTTAGAGAACTAAATAAAGATCCTAAATTAGCCGGTAATAAGAGGTTGTTGCAATTAAGTTCTCTAGATGAATGGAGAAGTGAAGCTTATGAAAATGCTAAACTCTTTAAAGAAAAAGTTAAGAAGTGGCATGATAGAAGGATCATTAAAAGAGAATTTAATGTTGGAGATAAAGTTCTATTGTATCGGTCTCGTCTCAGATTCTTTGCAGGGAAATTACTCTCGAAGTGGGAAGGACCATATGTTGTTGAGGAGGTGTATCGTTCAGGAGCAATTAAAATTATCTCTCTCCAAGGCAATGCCACACAAGTGGTGAATGGACAAAGACTCAAGCATTATATCTCGGGTGATTCTTATAATGTTGATGTTGATATTATTCAAGTGGAAACACCGGAGGCCTTCATCAAAGGGCAAATTGACAGTCCGCCAGAACTGGACTTTGAATAGGTAACAGAACAAGTAATAAAAAGTCCGCGTTTACCTTTCCGAACATTATTTCTGCTGTTTTTGGAAAACATGAAAAATTACGGAATCGAAACGGAGTGGAAAAGACGCGCGAGGGCCCGTCACCACAGGCCGGCGCGGGCCCACCCTGGCCGCGCCGACCTATGGTGACAGCCCCTCGGCGTCCCGTTTCCACTCGTTTTCGGCCTGGAACCTTCCTTTTGTCGTAAAAATATTTGCTATATAATCCCCCGGACCCCTGGAGGTCCGTAATATCGTTTTCTCGTCGTGTTTTGTTTCGAGTTGTTTTCTGCCAGATTTGTTTTGATCTAGAAGCACCATGGTCTCCAACAACAAGGACAAGGAACCTTTGAAGGAAAATATTCAAGACCCGGAGCTGAAGAAAGAAGATGCAAGAGAGGATGAGGAAGAAGTGGAGGAAGCTCCGCAGGAACACCAACAAGCCACCGTCGCAAGTATTGGCGTGATATCAAATCCATCCAACATCAAGAGGAGTGCACGAATCGCTACCGGAGGAGCGGTTCCACGTCATTACTTGGCTCCAAGGACATCTTCTCCGAGCAATTACAACCCTTACCGCAATCTAATCTACGATCGTCAAACTGAAAGGACCCCCAAGGTAGTGTTGCCAAGTAATTGGGATATAAATCGTTCTGACAATGCAGGAGAGATGAAATCTGAAGCTGAAGGATGGGGAAACAATTCTAAGAGTTGGGATTCACCACCGGACATGATTATGAGCCGCGTTGAGCACAACTCGGAGATGATTCGCAACCTCACCTATGAGATTGAAGGTTTACAGGAGCTTGTCAGGAAGCTTGTCGAGAAGAATCCATCACCATCATCACCGAAGGAGTAATTCATCATCGGTATTGGCATCCCCTTGGTTTGTTCCAAGCTTGGGGGTGCCGCGGTATCACATCATCATTACCTTTATCTTTTACTATCAAGTAGTGTCATATCATGAGTAGGGAAGTTATCATATGGAATAGTATGCAATGTGGAAGTATCTCTCTTAGTTAGTTATCTATGTATCCTTTGGTGTGAGTTATCGTTATGGAATATTAATGAGAAGTCTTATCATTTACTTTTTGCACACCTTATTTTAGTTTGCAATCTCCATTATATGATTACTCTTGACATGAGTATTGATATCACTTTGGGAGCATCAAGTAAATCTATTTGGTTTTGGCAAACTTAGCATTGGTCAATAGCAACAACATCTTGATGTTTAATAGAAGAGAGAAATACACTTAGATACATTACTCTATTATCTCTATGCTTAGTATTCTAAAGTTAAAATTGTTTGTGCTTATGAGAAAGATGCATGATTGTTTCTATCATATGTATATTTGTTTGTTTCCCTCAACCTTTATGCTTGCTATCAAACCTTGCTAGCCAAAGACCTGTATCGAGAGGGAATGCTTCTCATACATCCATAACCTTAGACCAAACCTATGCCATTTGTGTCCACCATACCTACCTACTACATGGTATTTTCTGCCATTCCAAGTAAATACTTCATGTGCTACCTTTAAATTATTCAAATTATTACTCTTTATTTGTGTCAATGTTTTATAGCTCATGAGGAAGTATGTGGTGTTTTATCTTTCAATCTTGTTGGGTGGACTTTCACCAATGGACTAGTGGCACATCCGCTTATCCAATAACTTTGCAATAAGAGCTGGGGTTCCCAGCCCCAAATTAATAACTTTCATTAATAATTCTCTTCACATGTTTTGCTCTGATTTATCAGTAAGCAACTTAATTTTGCAATAGACACTCCTCCATGGTATGTGAATGTTGGAAGGCACCCGAGGATTCGGTTAGCCATGGATTGAGAAAGCCAAGGTTGGGGGAGTGTCATCCTTAATAAAACTAAAATACATGTGTAAACAAAGAGAAGGGGATGATCTACCTTGCTGGTAGAGATGCCGTCCCCTCATGGGAGCCGCTCTTTGAAGGTTCGTTTGGCAAGGGGTTAGAGTGCCCGCTACCATTCGTTGACAACAACAAACACCTCTCAAAATCTTACTTTTATGCTCTTTATATGATTTCAAAACTTGAAAAGCTCTAGCACATGATTTAATCCCTGCTTCCCTCTGCGAAGGGCCTGTCTTTTACTTTTATGTTGAGTCAGTAAACCTATTTCTCTCTATCTCAAGCAAGCAATTGAGTTGTTGTGAACCAATCATTTATGCTATGATTCAGTTAATCATGTCTCTTATACTTTCTTGTTTAGTACCAATTTTATCTGAATGAATATGACTTTGAAGTTATCAATGATTATGAGGAGATTGTTATGCTTAAATATGAAGGCTCAGCTATAAATTCTAATATGAAAGCTTTGCTTAGAAGTACAATCCGTTAGTAGTTCTCTGACCAAGAACGAAGTTTGCCATCACCAACTATGATTTCTTATGCACCTTTACTTGTGATTTCTCTTTACCTATTTCAAGATGAGTTATATGAGGAAGTTGTTTACTAGAATGTCTTGTGTGAATGAATATGATGCTTCTTGTCCGTATTTTATTTATCGACTCTTCACTCCATAAACATGTGGTCTTGTTTATCGAGCTCAGTTTCGCTTGGGGACAAGCGAGGTCTAAGCTTGGGGGAGTTGATACGTCCAATTTGCATCACTATTTTGTATCATAATTTGCTGTTATTCATTGATATATTTCATATTGGGACACAATATTTATGTTATTTCATCTATTTTGCATGTTTCATCATCATTGGAGGATCAAGCACCGGAGCCAGGATTCCGGAAAAAGCAAAACGCAATATTTCGGAAGATCAATTGTGGAAGGGAATTTCACGTAAATTCCTATTTTTCCAGATGACGGAGGGAGCGAAGGGGAAGAAGAGAGGAGCCACTGTGGGCTGACCATAGGGCGGCGCGGCCCATGGCCCGGCCGCGCCACCTATGCTCAGGGGCCCCACCCCTTTCGCCTCCTTTTCTTCGCGTACTCCTTCGTCCGAAAACCTAAGCCACAGAGAGGACCTCACGAAGGGTTACAGCCGCCTCTGCGGGGCGGAGAACACCAGAGAGAAGAGAGCTCTCCGGGCAGGAATCCGCCGGGGAATTCCCTCCCGGAGGGGGAAATCGACGCCATCGCCATCGTCATCGAGCGGGACATCATCTCCATCATCATCATCATCATCTCCACCATCTACACCGCCATCACCACCGCTGCACCTCGTCACCGCTGTAACAATTCGGGTTAAATCTTGATTGTATGATAGGGGAAACTCTCCCGGCATTATTCTCTACTTGTTATAGATGCTATTGAGTGAAACCATTGAACCAAGGTTTATGTTCAGATTGTTATTCATCATCATATCACCTCTGATTGTATTCCATATGATGTCTCGTGAGTAGTTCGTTTAGTTCTTGAGGACATGGGTGAAGTCTAAATGCTAGTAGTGAATTATGGTTGAGTAATATTCAATGTTATGATATTTAAGTTGTGGTGTCATTCTTCTAGTGGTGTCGTGTGAACGTCGACTACACGACACTTCACCATTTATGGGCCTAGGGAGTGCATCTTGTATTCGGTTGCTAATTGCGGGGTTGCCGGAGTGACAGAAACCTAAGCCCCCGTTAGTATATCGATGCAAGAGGGATCGAGGATCTCGAGTTTAAGGCCGTGGTTAGATTTATCTTAATTACTTTCTTGTAGTTGCGGATGCTTGCAAGGGGTATAATCACAAGTATGTATTAGTCCTAGGAAGGGCGGTGCATTAGCATAGGTTCACCCACACAACACTTATCAAAACAATGAAGATTATTTAGCTACATGAAGCGAAAGCACTAGACTAAAATCCCCGTGTGTCCTCAAGAACGTTTGGTCAATATAAGTAAACAAACCGGCTTGTCCTTTGTGCTAAAAAGGATTGGGCCACTCGCTGCAATTATTTCTCTCGCATTTTATTTACTTGTACTTTATTTATCTGCAATATCAAAACCCCCTGAATACTTGTCTGTGAGCATTTACGGTGAATCCTTCATCGAAACTGCTTGTCAACACCTTCTGCTCCTCGTTGGGTTCGACACTCTTATTTATCGAAAGTACTACGATACACCCCCTATACTTGTGGGTTATCAGTCATCTACAACGTAGGTGGCTTTTGCATCTATGTCCGCCCGGAAGTCGGGTATTTTGACGTGAAGTTCGCTGACTCCGTCCAAGGCTGGCGTCGAAAGTGGCTTTATGTCAAGGATGAGTACATGTATTCTCAAGAATATTTGGGCTTGCCCCCTTTGATCCTACCGAAGATATTCAGAGGCGCCATTCTTGGGATGCAGAGGCTTCAGCCGAAGAAAAGGCAGCCACTGATGCTCTACTTGCGCGCATCCAAGAGCTTCAGAAGACAGATGGAGCTGAATTGTCGGGTGCGTAGATTATTTCCCACTTCCTGCGCATCCGCATCCAACCTCTCCAAACCCGAAAAAATCCTATGTGGATGTATTCGGGTGCTAAGGATTCCGACATGGTCTCTACCGAGCTTCCTCTGAAAGACTTGGAGAAAATTGTCCGCTGCTTCACTTCATTGAGCAAGAATCATGAAGTCCCTTCTTCCTACCGCGTGGAGCCGTTCAGTGGTAGTCACGTATTTCCCGCAGTAAGTAGATTCTTTCGAGTTGCATTCTTGTTCCTTGATTGTTTTGCTTTTGAATGTTGATAATTTTGTTTTTCCTTCCCGTACTTTTTGCATGTAGAAACACCGAATTCTTTCCTCTCTTCCTCTGCTGCCTGAAGGTGGTGAAGTGGATGAGCGATCCGTTGTTCACGACGACTCCCAAGAATCCTTTGTTTTTGAGAGCGAACCCGGCGAATCCCACAAAACTGCGTGTTCCTCTGACGAAGAAACAAAATCGGAGTAACGCTCTGACTCTGCTCATTCCATTTCCCCTCCTCCTGCTGCGTCTCCAGATAAACGTAAGAGGAAGAGGGACGATGGCAAGGAAGATTCCGGCGCGTCGAAACTCGCCGGACCAGCCGCCGAAGAATCTTCTCTGAAGACCAGGAGAATTTCGACCCCTACGCCATGCCTAGCGCTGTTAGCTAGTAAGTTGTTCTTCTCTGTTTTGTCCTTATTTTCTTTCTTTTGATTTCCTTGTACTTATCTTGCTACTATATTGGCAGAGGTGACGAAGAAGAAACAGAGCCCAACACTCATGGGCCAGCTGTCACGAGCACCTCCAACATGTTTGCTCTCTCTGAGGATCAGCGTGTTGCGCCGGAAATGTCGCCTCCCCCGCAAGTTGACCCAGAGGTGACGACTCCAGTACCCAGCCCCCGAGCACCGAAGCCGAAGAAATCTAGAATCGGGGTTGCTGGTAAACAAGAAATTTCTACTGGGAGCATGTCGATTCCTCTCCTTGAAGATGTGAGTTTTCTTTTCCTATTTGTCGCCTTTTGTTTGTTCAACTCGAAAGATTTTATACTTGTAACTTATGCTTTTTCTTATCGACTTTTACGCAACCCTTGATGAAGAAGCTGGTCGACATATGTTCCCATTTCATCGGGTTCCGTGACGAGGCCGCAACTTTGAAAGGTAAAGCTTCGACTCTCTTTGTCTCCTATGTGTTCTTGTCTTATTTTTCCACCTTCTCTTACTTTTTACTTACAGAGGCCAAGCTCAAAACCGACGATTTGGGAGCCAAGCTCTAGCTAGCAAGGAAGCTCGCAAGAAAGATGAAAAGGATGCTTCCGGTGTCGAGGATTTGCGCCAGAGACTTCAAGCCGCAGAAGACGCTTTGAGCGACAAGGAAGCGAAGCAGGTCAAGCGCGAGAATAGTATAATCACGCGCCTCGAAACGCTAACTCGAAGATTCTCAGTACTATATCTTTCCTTTTGTCCTTCCGTTTTTCTCCTATGCATTATCTTTGATATTGACCAAGTCCCTTTTCCGCAGGGAATATGGGTGAGCAGTACACTCTGAGCCAAGAATCAGAAGACCGTCTTCTGAACACTCTCGATATTCTTGAGCTGAACTACGACTTGGCGCGCAAATGCATAACTTCTGCGCGAAATGCATTGAAGCGCGTCTTCCCCCACTTCTTCCCGAAGGATGCTCAACCCGAAATTATTCTCCCAGCTTGCCCAACATTTTATGGCAGAAGACGATCCAACTTTGGCCTATCATCAAGCCAGCTTGAAGATTGGAGTCGAACGAACCATCGCTTTGGTGGCGGTCAGCGGCCAAAACGTCGACTAGGTGCAAGATGCGACTCCCAAGGGTTTGAATGTCGAAAAGTGGAAGGCTTTTGTCAAGGATTCCAAGCTTTACTCGAAGAAGCTTATCTCCTTCCTCAACCCGAAGTCTTCGGCCTCTGCTAGTGCTGATCAAACGGAGGTCAAGTAGACCAACTTGCTCCTCCTTTGTTTTTATTTTTTATAGATAGTGCCGCCTTTTGCTGCTCCCGATCATCTGTATAGGCTTCTTATAAGCCATTTTTGTAAAGACTCATTAATGTAACATGCTCCGCTCATGAATGAAAAAGTGTTCCTTGCCGAATGATTGATGTCAATATTTTCTTGTTTTTTCAGTTGATTTGACAATTATACCGGGGTTGGTCCTTCCAACGCTTCTCCTGCTACTTCTCATTTTGCGAGAGTACCTGTCGATGTTTCATTGGATGTTTCATTGGGTCCTGACTCGATGAACCAAGAGATAGCTGAGTTGCGACGACAGTTGCAGTCGATGAAAAACTAAACTGTAATTGTTATGGAACAATCCCCTAAATCTTCGGATCGACAGCGAGCTGCCCTTCAGCAAGCGCAGGAAGCCCTTGAGATGAAAGAAATTGCGACTGCTAACACTGCTCAATCTGCTCAACGCCAGAATTATATGCTTGACTTGATGACTGATGCAAGGCAAGACATGGTTGGTATGTTGCTGTTGTCTTATTGTTTCCTTGCTATCTTTTATGTGCCTTTCCTTGTGCTCTATTGCTTTTCTCTCGTTTTCACAGGTGCCTTTGTGGATGCTGCCGCTGAAGAACAACGGGTAAATACGCGAGTTGAGACTCTCCTTCGTCTTGCTAAGGCTCACGACATCAACTTTTGGGAGGATGAGGGTCGCACTCGCCGTATTGTTCAGTTTCAGGATCGGGCTACCCAAACTCGGGGATTTCTTGACTTCTGCAATAGCACCTTGTCCATGGTGTATAATGCCATGTTTCCTCAGAATCCTCAGCCCGATAATCTTCCTGAGCTTATGGGTAAATTCAAGGACGTGCGCAGCATCCACAGCTTCGTGAAGGCTCAGATGATTGCTGGTGCTAAGTTGGCTTTGATCTGGTTGAAGATTTGCCTCTCGAAGTTGGATTTTAACAAGGTCGTCGATACTTTTTGCAAGAGGCATGAAGAAGAGAGAATAAAAGTTGACAAACATGACGCGGCTGTGTCTCCTGTCGCCGAAGTAATGGTTGGTGAGCTTCTTCGGGTAGATACGAGGTTCTTCAAGGAGTTTCGATACGATGATTCCACTCAAAATGTCTGTGCTGCAAGAGAAAACATAAACATAGACAACTTGATATCAGAGTTCTTTATTTCTTTTTTCTCAATGCGTTAGGTTTGGACCAAAACGCAGAGCTGTATATGTTTATCTGTTGTGTATATTGTAAATTTCTTGCGAGACATATGTAAAGTCAAGGCAAGTTCTTCTGATTATGTTACAATCTTTCCTTGAGCCCCTGAGTATTTTGTTTGGCATAATATGTTCATTTTCGCGAGGTTTCTGTGTAACCAAGGTGTGTATATTTGATAAGTGTACTAAAGTCGAATATATTGTGAGTTTGTCGGGTTCGAGCCCCCGAGCGTTGCCTGAAAAAGGAGAGGTATATATCACGACTATTTTTATTTCAACCATGATATATTGCAGTATCGCAAGCCCGCCTCATTAAAAACCTTTCAGTCCCACTCGGTCTTCTGAAAGGAAAAGAGTGCATCTAGAAACTTGTGAGCTCTTCAGATACAATGTATGTTTACATAGTTTGTGCCATATTGACTTCCTTCTAGGCGTAACAACGTCGCAGCTGCGCAATGTTCCACGGGTTTGGTTCGTCCTTGCCTGACTTCTTGTCCTTCATTGGTAAGTTCCTCCCGGAGTAACTTCAGTAATAATGTATGGTCCCACCCCTGGAGACTCGAATTTCTCGTGCCCGTCTTGCTTGAGTCGAAGGACTAGATCGTCGACTTCAAATGATCTGGGCCGCAAACATCGGCTGTGGTAGTTTTTGAGGTTTTGCTGATACGCCGGTACTCTCGATAGTACCACATCTCTGGCTTCGTCAATTGCATCAACATCGTCTTCGAGCACCTTCTGCAAGATCTCTTCGTTATACTCCACGACTCGGGGGGGAGTTGTGCTGTATTTCTATCGGAAGTAGTGCCTCGGCTCCATGAACTAAGAAGAACGGAGTTTCTTGAGTTGCTGCATTAGGCGTTGTTCGTAAGATCCACAATACGTTGGGCAGTTCATCGACCCAGGTATGCCGCGCTTTTTCAAGTGGTGTCAACAGACGCTTCTTGATGCCGTTGCAGATAAGGCCGTTTGCTTTTTCGACTTGACAATTGGTTTGCGGGTGCGCCACCGATGCAAACTGCAACTTGATGCCCACACCTGCACAATAATCCTTGAATTCTCGGGAGGTGAAGTTGTTGCCGTTGTCCATGACTATGCTGTTGGGGACGCCAAATCGAAAAACTATTCCCTTGATGAAGTTTACCGCTGATGTTGTGTCTATCGATGTTACTGGTATTGCTTCAATCCACTTGGTGAATCTGCCGACATCCACCAACAGATATACGTGCCCTCCTGGCCAAGACTTATGTAGTTTTCCCATCATGTCTAGTCCCCATTGCGCGAAAGGCCACGCTAAAGGTATCGGCATTAACTCCGCTGCTGGAGAGTGAGGTTTGGCTGCGAATCTTTGACATGCATCACAAGTACGCACAATTTCTTTCGCATCCTCTATTGTCGTTAGCCAGTAAAATCCTGGGCGGAAAGCCTTGGCTGCTATTGCTCGAATGCTTGCGTGGTGGCCACATGTTCCTTCGTGTATATCTTTTAGTATGAATTGCCCTTCTTCAGGTGTAACACACCTCTGCAGTACTCCTGCTATACTTCGCTTATATAGCTCTCCCTTGACCACGGTAAACGCCTTGGATCGCCAGATGACTCTTCGTGCCTCCACTGGATCTTCGGGTATTTCCTTTCTTGTGATGTATGCTATGTACACCTGCATCTATGGAACTTGAATCATCATGACTTCTTCTGGTTCTTCCTCATCATCTGATACGTGTGTTCCTTGAGCTGCTGGAGCCTCCGAGTTTTTCTTAGCCTTTTCCTTTTTCTTCGGCTGCTTTGGTGTTTTATTTGCCTTTGTTGATCTTTCGTTGATTTCCTCCCAAAAAACCCCAGGTGGTATTGGCAGTCATTGCGAGCTGATGTTTGCCAAAATGTTGGCTTCATCGTTGCTTAACCTGCTAACATGGTTAACTTCACAACCGTCGAAGGTTTTCTCGAGTTCATTATACACCTCCTTGTATGCTATCATACTTTCATTGAGTGCATCGCACTTGTTCATCACTTGTTGAGCCAGCAACTGGGTGTCGCCGAAGATTTTTAAGCGAGTAGCACCGCACGCCTTTGCCATCTTCATCCCATGAATAAGTGCTTCATATTCCTTTCGTTGTTTGTGGCGTTGGGGAAGGTCATCCATAGTATGTGGCAATGTATCGCCTGTGTGAGACAAGTACCACTCCTGCTCAGCTCCTTCTAGCCTCTTGGACTGTTGAAATTCATGTGGCAGTCGATCGACAAATCAGGGGTCTTGGTTTGGAGTTCCATCCACTCGACAAAGTCTGCAGATTTGCGACTTGATTGCCTTTCTTTTTTCATATGTGATGTCCCGGGGAAAGCTCGATTCCCAAAGGGAGACCGTCATGTAGCTTCTAGATTGTTTAAGATGTTCGAGAGAGGTGCCTCGTTGACCACTCTTATCGGGTGTGCCGAAAAATAGTGTCTTAGCTTTCTTGCTGACATGAAAACTCCATATGACAACTTCTGATATTGTGGGTAACGTTGCTTGGATGGTGACATGACCTTGCTGAGAAAATATATTGGCCACTGAACTCCGTGAATTTTCCTTTCTTCCTCTCGTTCTACCACGAGAACTGTGCTAACTACTTGAGGTGTAGCCGCAATGTATAAGATTAGGGGTTCCCTTTTCTCGGGGTGCCACTGCTGTGCGTAGATTGCCGTGGGATTTGGAAATCTCTGTCGTGTAACTTTTCTTCAGTTCCCCGGCAACGCGCCCGAAAAAGTCTTTCTTGCGGGAGTTGCCAGAATTTATGCACAACGTTGAGTGGAATAGGAAGGTATGATGAGCACAGCGGCGCAAGTTTTCCCTCGGTAAGAAACCAAGATTTATCGAACCAGTAGGAGATGAAGTTCTCCCGAGGTGTTGCAAACCAACTCGTGGCAGGGCGCACTACCGGCGTCAGCAACAACGTGGAGACCTGCACACAAACAACCAAGTACTTTGTCCCCAACTTTCAGCGAGGTTGTCAAGCTCACTGGTTTTGCTGAAAACAAAGGATTAAACGAACCGTGTGGAAGAAGAATTGTTTGCAGAGAACAGAACAGGAAAATGCTGTAGAAGATTGCAATTAAAAGAGAAGGACCGGGGTCCATAGTTCACTAGAGGCGCCTCCCCAATAAAATAAATATGCTGGGTAAACAAATTACAGATGGGCAATTGACAAACAGAGATTCTACGCTAATGGTTGGTGCAGAATACATGCTATGAAAGTATGCGGGCATTACAACAATATACATAGACCGTAATCCAACTGCATCTATGACTAATAATCCACCTTCAGGATTGCATCCGCGACACCCTCCAGTATTAAGTTGCAAGCAACGGACTATCGCTTTAAGCAATGTGTGTAAAGTAAACGATGAAACTACCCTTGAATAGAACACCGCTGTTTTCTCCCTAGTAGCAACAACACATCTACAACTATAGAGAACAAGGTCACTTCCCATGGTTAAATAGAGGCATGAACCCACTATCGAGAATAAATACTCCCTCTTGGAGTCGCTAGCATCTACTTGGCTAGAGCATCTACTAGAAACGAAGAGCATGCAAGATCATAATAACATAATACATAATCTCAACCAAAGCAATCTCTCTATAAATCGGATCCACATCAAACCAACATGTAGCAATTACAAATAGATGATCTTGATCATGTTAGGCAGCTCACAAGATCTATACATGAAGCACAACAAGGAGAGGACATCCATCTAGCTACTGCTATCGACCCATGGTCCCGTGGAGGACTACTCACGCATCACCTCGGATGAAGACATGGCGTATGTAGAGGCCTCCGGCGGTGATTTCCTCTCCGGCAGGGTGCCGGATGGACTGCAGAACCCTCCCGAACTAGGGTTTCGGTTGATGGCAGCGTCGGAACTTTTCGTGGATGGAGGCTCTGATCCCTGGGGTTTTCCCGATACGGGGAATAAATAGGCGGAAGGGCGAAGCAAACGAGGCGACGTGGCGCTAAGATTGGCGGCGTGGCCAAGGGTGGGGCCGCGCCTTCCCTATGTACTGCCATGTGGCAGCTCTCCTGCGCGTGTCCTTATGGCTCCGTCTTCGTCCCGGAAAAATAAGACTCTGGGCTTTTATTTCGTCCAATTCCGAGAAACTTTCATGTACAACTTTTCTGAAACACAAAAACAGCAGAAAACAAGAACTGGCACTGCGGCACTGCGTTAATAGGTTAGTCCCAGAAAATGCTAAAAAGTGTGGAAAAGTGCACATAAAACATATAAGAATTGTAACAAAACAAGCATGGAGCATCAAAAATTATAGATACATTTGGGACGTATCAACATCCCCAAGCTTAACTCCTGCTCGTCCTCGAGTAGGTAAGTGATAACAAACAAATAATTTTTGAGGTGACATGCTGTCACACTACTTTGATCAATCTAAGTGTAAAAGCAAACATAGCTGGAATCATAGAATCCTAACATAAGCATGATAGATATAATCAAACAATGAAACTTAATAACCATGCTAAAACATGAATAGTAATCAAACAAAAGAAAATGTATAACGTGTATGGAAAGTAAAGTGATTGTCAAGATCATAGCATAGATACATAATAAAGTGGTACTCAGCTTGTCCCATAAGTGGAAGCAACACATAAATGCTTGGATACCTTTAAAAGATTATAAGGATTACTAGAAAAAAAAGTTTGAACAAGCAATACCATAATTATGAATCAATCAATAAAATCTTGGGACCATGCACATAAAACTAAGAATGACAATTATGCTCTCATAAGTGGTGCATAAACTAGAAAGTGGAGACTCAACATAAAAGTAAAAGAAGGTCTCTCTTTGAGAGGCAAGTAATATCACTCATGTGCTAGAGCTTTTTATTGCAACAACAATAGTATAAAATGCACTTTTGAGAGGTGGTTGTTCATGTCAACGAGTAGTAAAAAAAGCTATTGTCATCTTCCATACTAAGCAAGTTTGAGAGCGGTTCCGAAATATTTGGGCGAAGCCTCTTTTCATTTATACTACTTATAAAATTGTGACACTCCTCCCATCCTTTGCTTACACATACCATGGCTAACCGAATCCTCGGGTGCCGGCCAAGAAATCACAAACAATGGAGGAGTGCCCTTTTCTTATAATTTTCCTATTTTCTCCCCCTATTGGAAGTTGTGGTCAAACCAGCTCTTATTTCTTATATACTTTTTTATGTGACAAGTAAGATGAAGCTCACGAGTCTTCGTGTTACTTAACTAGTATGGAAGACGACAACCACAATTTTAATTTACTTCCTCATGAGCTAAAAACAATGTCACAAAACGAGGAACTGTTTGAATGTTTTAAAGGTAGCACACGAGCAAACTACTATGGAATGACAATGAAATACCACATATAGGTAGATATGGTGGACACTTTGGCATATTTGGTTTTTGGTGGTTGGATGCATGAATAAAATACTCACACAAATGGAGGCTAGAAAAAGACCGGGTGCGACCAACTAAGAGAGCATAATGGCCATAATCATGCACAACGACAAAATATATTAATCAAAGCACAAAGTGATACACAAGTTGCAAAATAAATGATCATTGAGGCAAGAATTTACTGGAATGTAGTCATAACATGTTGCAAAACATGTGCCAAGTCGACCCAAATAAAAACATTCATAGGATAATATATACCACAATATTATGCTTTTCTATCGTATGCTAAAAACAATGCATGAAACCTTCAATGGCACACTAAAAACTCTCAGTATTTGAGACTAATCATAATTAAAACATAATTAACAAGCTCATCATGAGAATAACATCTAGCAAGATATGCAAAAATAACTATGCCACAGTCTAAAAATGCTTCCATTTGCATCACATACACATAAAACTTTTTCATGATTCCAACGCCAACCAAATGAAACCAAATAACTCTCATATATGAAAAACAAGTAAATGTCCAGAGAGCTATTGAAACTCAAATAAATGTAAAAGTGGAGCGTGTCTCTCTCCAACGCAAAATGCATAACAGTGGAGCGTGTCTCACTCCAAAATAAACATGCAAAACAGCGGAGCGTGTCTCACTCCAAAGTAAATATGCAAAGCGGTGGAGCGTGTCTCACTCCAAAGTAAACATGAATTATGGGATCCAACTTTATTGAAAGTAAACACACAGCAAAAAGTAAAGACGCTACAAGGATAACACATATCACATGAAGAAATAAAAATATAGCGTGTTGAAAAATGACCTGGTGCTTTTTATTGATGAAGAGGGGATGCCTTGGGTATCCCCAAGCTTTGATGCTTGTACTTCTTGGATATTTCTTGGGGGGGGGGGGGTCCAGGGGACATCCCCAAGCTTGAGATCTTGTCCATGCTTCAACTTATTGCATCATTCTTCTCTCCCTACACTTGAAAACTTCCTTCACACAAATCTCAGCACAATTGATTAGCAACATTAGTGCAAATAAAAATATATCAAACCAACAAGGCTTCAGTAATGACACATATCAAACACTCATTTTAACATATGCTACTGTAGCTACTTCTTACCAAAGAAATTTTTCACAAAAGAACTCAAAAATATGAGGCATAAGTCGCAAATGCAAAACATGGCAGAAATCTGTCAAAACATACCAGCAGGCAAAGATAGAAATTAAAGAAATATTTTTGTTGCTCACATCAACAGATTCTGAACTAACGAAAGTTAGCTAACATACTGGGGCATAAGCACAAAAATTTGCAGGTCAAAATAACGTTCTTGCGATTTTTAAGAATTGTTTTCGTGACCAGAACAGAATCTGTTTCAGAATTGCAAATACCCCAAACACTGCTTTCTTTCTATTAGAGGCTACCCTTGGCACAAAAATGAAATAAAAACGATAAGGAGAGGTTATTACAGTAGCAATAACTTCCAAGACTCAACAAAGCAAAAATAACAGAAATAAAACATGGATTGTCTTCCATAAGCGCTTTTCTTTATCTCCTTTGAGCTAGGCGCAGAAAGGGTGCAAATCAAGTATTATCAAGAGGTAAAACATCAAGATCAATTACTTATTCCAAAACACCATTTGTATCATCAAGTACCTTAGACACCTCTGAAGATTCAACATGCAATTTAATCTTAGTTGCACTAAAAGTTTTATCAAATTTAAACATATCACGGGTTTTTGGTTTGGGTGCCTTAGGGACATACATAAATTTTTGCTCTTTCCCAACAAATGCTCTCTCCTTTTTGAAACCAAGAGAGGAAAAAGTTGAACTCAAAGTTTCCATAGCTTCTTCAAGTTTACCAATTCTAATAGTTGTATCATCATTTGCAATGCTACCCTCCAAAACAACATTTTTTTTATTGATTCCTCCTATCAACTCATTAGTATGGATAGCATCAAAAAGTAAATTGGGCAAGCTTTTCTCTAAAGAATCTAGTATTTTTACCACCTCTTCTAAAGTGATCTCAGTTTTAGCAACATTAATGGGAGGACTTCCTACTAAACTTTCAATTAAAACATAGGCTTCCGAAGCGGGAGCACCTAGGAAATTACCACCAATAAGAGTATCTAGAACATATCTATTCCAAGTAGAAATACCAACATAGAAATTCCTAAGAAGAATCATAGTAGAATATTTCTTAGTACATCTATGATGAGCATCACATATTCTATACCAAGCATCTTTCAAACTTTCACCCCCTTGTTGCTTAAAAGTACGAACCTCAACTTCAGGGACATTCATTTTGCAAAGTAAAGTAAACAACACAAATAGAAACTATACTAATTTTTTTTGGATTTTCGATATAAAATGCAAAAAAAATAAAAATAAAGTATGCAAGAAAAACAATAACAAAGTAAAAGAGTTGAGAGTGAGAGACTCCCCTCGCAGAAGAGATGCTTTTCTCCCCGGCAACGGCTCCAGAAAATCTTGCCGTGCGCAGATTGCCGTGGGAGTTGGAAATCTCTGTCGTGTAACTTTTCTTCAGTTCCCTGGCAACGGCGCCAGAAAAAGTCTTCGCTGAGCGCGGAGTTGATGAAGGAGAAGTTATGCACAACGTTGAGTTGAACCCCAAGAGGAAGGTATGATGAGCACAGCACGAAGTTTTCCCTCAGTATGAAACCAAGGTTTATCGACCAGTAGGAGAAAAACGTTCTCTCCCGAGGTGTTGCGAACCAACTCGTGGCAGGGCACACTGCCGGCGTTAGCAGCAACGTGGATACCTGCACACAAACAACCAAGTACTTTGTCCCCAACTTTCAGCGAGGTTGTCAAGCTCACTGGTTTTGCTGAAAACAAAGGATTAAACGAACCGTGTGGAAGGAGAATTGTTTGAAGAGAACAAAACAGGAAAATGTTGTAGAAGATTGGAATTAAAAGAAGAAGGACTGGGGTCCACAGTTCACTAGGGGCGCCTCCCCAATAAAATAAATATGCTGGGTAAACAAATTACAGAGGGGCAATTGACAAACAGAGATTCTACGTTAATGGTTGGTGCATAATACATGCTATGAAAGTATGCGGACATTACAACAATATACATAGACCGTAATCCAACTGCATCTATGACTAATAATCCACCTTCAGGATTGCATCCGCGACACCCTCCAGTATTAAGTTGCAAGCAATGGACTATCGCTTTAAGCAATGTGTGTAAAGTAAACGATGAAACTACCCTTGAATAGAACACCGATGTTTTCTCCCTAGTAGAAACAGCACATCTACAACCGTAGAGAACAAGGTCACTTCCCATGGTTAAATAGAGGCATGAACCCACTATCGAGCATAAATACTCCCTCTTGGAGTCGCTAGCATCTACTTGGCCAGAGCATCTACTAGAAACGGAGAGCATGCAAGATCATAATAACATAATACATAATCTCAACCAAAGAAATCTCTCTATAAATCGGATCCACATCAAACCAACATGTAGCAATTACAAATAGATGATCTTGATCATGTTAGGCATCTCACAAGATCTATACATGAAGCACAACAAGGAGAGGACAACCATCTAGCTACTGCTATGGACCCATGGTCCCATGGAGGACTACTCACGCATCACCTCGGATGGAGACATGGCGATGTGGAGGCCTCGGCGGTGATTTCCCTCTCCGGCAGGGTGCCGGATGGACTGCAGAACCCTCCCGAACTAGGGTTTCGGTTGATGGCGGCGTCGGAACTTTTCGTGGATGGAGGCTCGTGTCTGGGGTTTTCCCGATACGAGGAATAAATAGGCGAAGGGCTGTACAAACGAGGCACCCAGGCTACATGGGCCGGCGCGGCCAAGGGTGGGGGCCGCCCAGCCCTGTGCGACACGTGGCAGCTCTCTGCGCGTGTCCTTCTCGGCTCCGTCTTCGCCCGGAAAATAAGACTCGGGCTTTTGTTTCGTCCAATTCCGAGAAACTTTCATGCACAACTTTTCTGAAACACAAAAACAGCAGAAAACATGAACTGGCATTGCGGCACTGCGTTAATAGGTTAGTCCCAGAAAATGCTAAAAAGTGTGGAAAAGTGCACATAAAGCATATAAGAATTTTAACAAAACAAGCATGGAGCATCAAAAATTATAGATACGTTTGGGACGTATCAGCCACCAATACTGGTGGTGTCGAGATAGTCCTCTTCAGGTGCTCAAAAGCTTTGTCTGCTTCCTCGTTCCACTCGAACTTTTCACCTTACTTGATGAGCGCATAAAAGGGCGGCGCTTTTTCTCCCAACCTTGCGACGAATCTGCTCAGTGCTGCGACTCGCCCAGTTAGCTGCTCTATTTCTTTGAGCTTGGTTGGTTTCCTCATCGTCAATATGGCTTGTATCTTTTCTGGGTTGGCCTCGATCCCTCTAGCTGACACCAAGTATCCAAGGAGTTCTCCTGCAGGAATGCCAAAGGAACATTCCATCGGGTTCAGTTCGAGGCGGAACTTGTCAAGGTTGACGAAGGTTTCTCGCAGGTCGTCGGTAAGGGATGATCCTGTCTTTGTTGTGATAACAACGTTGTCGATGTACACTTGAACATTCTTGCCAATCTGTGTGACGAGGCAATTCTGCATCATCCTCTGGTTCGTGGCTCCCGCGTTTTTCAGCCTGAAGGGCATTGTCCTGTAGCAGAACACACCATAAGGGGTTATAAAACTTGTTTGGACTTCATCATCTTCTTTCAGGCGGATCTGATTATAACCAGAATACGCATCCAGGAAGGAAGACGTTGGCAACCCGCTGTGGAGTCAATAATTTGATCGATCCTCAAGAGGGAGTGATCTTTTGGACAATGTTTATTGAGCACGTGAAATCAACACACATGCAAAGGACTTATGTGTTTTTCTTTGGGACCGGCACTGGGTTGGCGACCAACTTGGCCTCGGTGTGTAGTTCCTTGATGAAACCCGCTTCTTTGAGTCGACGGATCTCAGATAGCATAGCTTTGCGGTTCGGCTCAGAGAAGCGTCGCAAAGGTTGTCAAATCGGTCTAGCTCTTGGATCTATATTGAGGGGGTAGTCGGCAAGTTCCCTGGGTACTCCTGGCATGTCAGCTGGACACCATGCGAAGATTTCCCAGCGCTCACGGAGGAGCTCGACGAGCGCGCTTTCCTATGCGCTATCTAAGTTTGTTGCGATAGATGTCGTCTTTTTAGGATCTGTCGGGTGTATCTGTATTTCCTTGGAGTTCTTGGAGGTGTCGAAAGCTTGCTCCTACAAGGATCTACCTCCGTTGGGTAATACATTGTAGTTGGTGGTCAGCCTGGACGCATCATATTCCGCTTGCATTCCGAAGGTTTCAGAAAGTTTGTGGAAATCCTTTTCGCATTTATCTGCCAGGGCAAAACTTCCTTTGACTGTTATTCGGCCCATAGGTCCAGGGATTCTCCATAATAGGTATGTGTAGTGCGGCACGACCATGAATCTGGCATAAGCGGGTTGTCCTAATAGCGCGTGATAATGCGACAGCCAGTCAATAACTTCAAATTCCAGCTTCTCTTTCCTGAAGTTTTCCCTTGTCCCGAATTGCACGTCGAGTAGAATCTTTCCCAAAGGATAACTTGGCTTCTCAAGTGTGATGCCATGAAAGTGCGTTTCTGTTGGTGTCAAGTTTTCCAGGGAGATATTCATCTTCCGTAGCATATCCGCGTATATGAGATTTAGACTGCTTCCTCCATTTATGAATATGCGGGAGACCTCAAATCCCGCGATCATCCCTGGTAAGATCATAGCTGACTACCCTGGTGGGTGATCCTCTTGGGTGAATCCTATTGGCTTTCCCGACTAATTGAGGTACTCGATGGTTGGTGGAGGCGACTTTTCTGCCATGAACACATGTCGTGAAATTAGCTTATGCGCCCTGTTCAAGGGTCTGCCTTTCTGTATCATCGACACTGCTCCTGTTATGTCTATGAATTTGCCGTTATTGCCCGGAGGTGCCGCAAGTTGCAGCTGATGTTGATTTGCACTAATAATTGCGGGTGGTGGCGGCAGGTGGATTTCACTCCTTGGCCCCAGCACATATCCCCTGTTTGCTGTTTGCGTGTTGGTATTCTCCGCATATCTTCGCAGATCTTGAAAAGTTCGGCAGTCCTTCTGAAGATGACCCGATTGTATCTTTCCCTCACTGTCGAGGTAAAAGTGCATCTGGCACGGCCCGTTCAGAAGTTCCGTGGGTGACATGTTGTATGGCCTTGGGACCCTTGGCCGATTATTTTGTCTACTAGAACTTGGTGTGTCTCTGTGATAGTTGCGATGATCGTTGTTTCTTTGGTAATCATCACGATGATTTCCTCCACTGTTTCCTCAGAAGCCAGCCGGCACTTGGGTGGGACCGTCATAGTCTGTGAAGTGGCGAAATCGTCACCTATTTTGATTGTTGTTTCTATTGCGATCCTCCTCGGGTGACCTCTGCCGTTTGTTTTGAACAGCATCTTCGCCGTCAGCCCAGCGATTCGCTATTTCCATGAGGTTCGCTATTGTTCTTGGGTTGGATCTACCCAATTCTTCGATTAGATCACTTCAACGGATTCATGCAACAAATGCGTCGATTGTCCTTTCATCGGACATATTCTCGGCCGAGTTATTTATGATTCTCCACCACTGGATGTACATCCTCGTCGATTCATCCGACTTCTGCTTGCAAGTTCTTAGCTGATCTATTGGTGCAGGTTTTTTGCACGTGGAACGGAAGTTCCTCATGAACATGTCCTCGAAGTTTTCCCAGTTGTCGATGGATCCTTCCGGTAATTTTTTCAACCAGGATCTTGCGGCTCTGCTGAGGTGGACCTGAATGCTCTGCATGGTCGTTGCCCTGGTTCCGCCCATCAGCTTCACAGTCTCCAGATAGTCAACTAGCCAATCTTCTGGATCTTGTAGTCCATCAAACTTTTTATAGTTTTCAGGCAATTTGAAGCTAGTGGGCACTCGAGTATTGCGAACCCGTCGGGTAAAGCAAAGGAGTCCACACAAGTCCTTGTCGCTAACTTCTGGTGAATGTCGATGTTCTCGTGTTCTATTTTCGCGACTTCTCTCGTCGCATGCTCTATCGACTCGAGCCTGGGTCACCGTGTTCCTTGCGTCACCTTCTCGTGGAGGATCTCGCGCCGCCACCGTAGTGGGCCGGGGACTATTTTTCCTTGGACTATTTCTACGTGGAGCGCTCTCGGGTTGTGGTGCAATTTCTCTTCCTGCTATCGCTGCCCCCATAACGCCGACTCCTGCCATAGCCATCTGGTACAGTGATTCACCGGGATCTCCTTGAGGTGTGGTTTGGATGCCATTATGAAGGCATGTGTCGCCATATATCCTGCTTCCAGAGTTTTTGGGATGATGTGCCCTCTCGTGTCTATCGACATAAAGGACATGTCGATATTTTGGATCAAGTTTTCTAGATTCATGCTCGGGCACATTTGCCAGTTGAGATCTTGCTCTTGTGCGGGTGTCCCTGTGACTATCTCCCGAAGTTCTTGAATGTCGACTCAGGTTGGCCCTGCGCGCATTTGACGCAGAAGCTGCAGCTCTTCTCTCGTCGAGTATTGCCCTTTGTTTTTCTAGCTCTCGTCCAGAATGAGCGAGTTTATATTGATATGCTTGCAACGCCTGCGGCGTAGCTGCGGTAGTAACCGGCTCTGTGCCATCCATGACTCTCTGAGCTCTATCCCAAGCTTCTTGCGGCAGCTGTATTTTTTCTCGCGGCGTGGACCCGATGTATTTGTTTCCTGTTCCAAGCGTAAGATCTGCGGGATCGATGTATGGGTTGCCCAAATCATCAAAAGCCTATGACTCTTCATCCTCTTGGTGGCTTGTTCCCCTGATTACGCAGACTTGGTGATATATTGCAATTGTGTTTTCATCATCTTCAGGGTTGATGACACCGTCGTATAGATCAGCGAAGACCTCCATACTAGAAATAGATTTGTCCATGAAGTCGAAGTTGGTGAAGCCGACATTGTTGATGCTTTCCGAGTCACTACCCGGATCGGAATCTGTGAACGACCCGAAAGTCATGTCGCCAAACAGATTGGCGAGTCCTCCACTAGCGGCGAGCTTGGTGAAGCTTGGCGGCAAAACCTCCTCGTTGCCTGACTCGATGGATGATGCTGATGATCCCGAGAAATCGGAATCGGCCACTAACTGTCCCGAAAAAATCGGTGCCGCGAGACGATGCGATCCTTCTTTCCCGACAAGGAAGCGGAAGCTCCCGAGTGTCATCTCCGTTGACTCCTCCATATCAACATATGCATGCAAACGGGCGGTAGGGTGAGGAACAAAATCGTCGAGATCAGGATGGATCCGTTTACCTCTGTCCATCGCGTTGCTTTCCGTTGATGATGTTGGTGATGCAATCGAGATCACCTCCTTGCAGCCTCCAATTCCAACGGACGGCGCCAATTGACAAGGGATTAACTTGTCAATGCCTACATATTGTAGACTTAGGGTTTCGTAGAAAGTAGAGGGCAAGTAGATCTTGAAGGTTCAGCCGAAAAGGTGCTCGACTCAGAAATTATGGTGTGCGTTGATAATACATTCGATCCTTTCTTTCTCCCTTGGCTCCCCTTTATATATGAGGTGGAGCCGAGGCTTTCCGTGTCTTGTAAGTTACAAACTGTCGAGAGGCATATTGGGCCTTTTCTATCTTGCTACACGATTCCTAATGTAACTCTAATTTCCTTATCAAGGATCTATGGGCTCCTGGGCCTTCAAATCTTCATGTTCTTCGGGCTTCATATCTTCTCCAGATAACCTCAGGTACTTTATTCGGCAGGCCTATTCAGCATGCCTATGTCAATATCCTTCCATTCGATACATCTAATCCTTTCTGTTCAGCAAACCGGTGAGATTGACAACCTCACTGTAAGTTGGGGAAAAGTACTTTGGTTGTGTTATGTGCAGGTTCCATGTTGTTCGACACCGGTAGCCCTGCCACTAGTCAGCTAGCAACACCTTTAGAAGTCATGCCTTTCTCCTACTGCTCGATTAAATCTTGGTTTCGTACTGAGGGAAAACTTGCTGCTTTGCTCACCAAAACTTCCTCTTGGGGTTCCCGTCAGTACACGCCATCAAGCTTGTTTTCGGCGCCGTTCTGGGGAGAAAGAGGATTTCTGCAAGGGAGTCTCATCTCCAATCTCTTTACTTTGTTATAGTTTTCTTAGTTTACTTTACTTTGTTTTGTTTGCTTCATTGTATCAAAAACACAAAAAAATTAGTTTACTTTTATAGTTTTCTTTATATCTAAAAACACAAAAAAATAGTTTCTATTATAGTTGTTATTTCTGTTGCTCAGTCTTAATTATGTTAAAATGAGTATTCCCAAAGTTGAGGTTCGTTCCTTTAAGCAACAAGGGGGAGAAAGTTTGAAAGATGGTTGGAATAGAATAAGTAATGCTCATCATATATGCACAAAAAATGTTCTACAATGATCCTCCTTAGAAATTTTTATGTTTGTTTATCTAGCTGGAATAGATATGTTTTGGATACTCTCACGGGGGGCAATTTTCTAGGTGCTCCCGCTTTGGAAGCCTGCAATTTAATTGAAAGCTTGGTAGGAACCCCACCTACTAATGTTCTTAAAACGGAGAGCACCTTGGAGGATGTTATAGAAATATTGAGCTCTCTAGAAAAAAGTTTGCCAAATTGCCTTGGTAATGCTAGCCAATTTAATGAATCCATAGATGGTATCAATAAAACAATCACTATTTAAGAAGCTAGCAATACCCATGATAATATAAATCTTAGGATTAGTAAACTAGAGGAAGCTATGGAAACCTTAAGTTCAACTTTTTCTTCTCTTGGGTTCAAGAAGGAGAAAGCTTTTGTGGGAAAATAGAAAAAAATTATGTATGTTCCCAAGGCACCTAAACCAAAACCCCATAATATGCTTAAAATTGACATTTTTTTAGTACAACAAAGAGTGGCTTACATGTTGAATCATATCTAGGGATATCTAAAGTGCCTATTTTGATAAGTTGTGTTTTAGAGGAAGTGATTGATCTTGACGCTTCTTCGCTTGATAATACTTGATGCTCGCACTTTTACTGCGCCTTGCTGAAAGCTGTGAAAGAAAAGCGCTTATGGGAGACAACCCATGTTTTATTTACATTAATTTTTCTTTTTTTGAGTCTTGGAGGTTATTAGCGCTGTAATGACCGCTCCTTATCATTTTATTTCATTTTGTGCCAAGAATAGCCTCTAATAGGAAGAGAGTAATGTTTGGGGAAGTTGTTGTCCTGAAAATAGATTCTTTGCTGTTACCATAAAAATTCGTATAAATAGCCAGAGCGTAATTTTGAGCTGTCATTTTTATGCTTATGACCCAGGTTATTATGTAAGTTCGTTAGTTGACCACTTTTCGAAATAAGCAACATAGTATTTTCGGAAATTTCGATCTTTACCTGTTTTTCTGTTTTGATAGATTTCTGCACTATTTGCATTCGCCTCTTAAATCTCTTTCTTTTTGAGTTCTTTTGAGAAAGAGCTTTTTGACTACAGTATCTTATGCTTTAACAAATGTTTGATATATGATAGTACTGAACACAAGTGGATTCGTTTATTTTGATTGTACTAATGCTGCTAATAAAGAATTGTGCGAAGTTTTTGTATGAAGGAAGTTTTCAAGTGTAGGGAAAGAAGAATAATGTGATGGAATGAAGAATGGACAAAAGCTCAAGATTGGGGATGCTCCTGCACCCCAAATACATATTCAAGAGGTACAAGCATCAAAACTTGAGGATGCCCAAGGCATCCCCTCTTCATCAACAAAGCAACATGTCATCTCTCTATACGCTATATTTTTATTGCTTCATACGCTATCTGTTGTTCTTGGAGCGTCTTTATTTTTGTTTTTAGTTTTATTTTGTTTTGTTTGCTGTAGCATATGGTTGGATCCCAGCATATTTGTTTTGAATAATGACACACTCCTTTTTAATTGTATAGAACGCTCTAGTTTTCGCTCTTATTGTTCTGCGAGTGTTCTAGTTTTCTGGTACTGCGTTTAGCTCTTGCTATTTCACTTGAATTTTGTTCAGATCATGTTAGTATTATTTATTTGTGTATTATTAGCTTCTGGTCCATATTGTATTTCATCTCTGAGATTTATTTCAAATAAGTTGATTGGTTTTGGATACGAGTAAAATATTTCATGACTATAGTGATGCAAATAGAAGCTTGTCTAGACTGTGGCATAGATTGGCATATCATGTTGGATGTTATTCTTTGCATATGCTTAGTATTTATTGTTTTACCATGACTTGCTTCAAATTGCTGAGAGTGCATAATGTGTCATTTAAATAATCATGTGTTGTTTCTATATTAAAAGCATAGTATTGTGGTATTCTCTTTTGATGCTTTATTGGGTTGACTTGGCGCATGCTTATACCATGTTATGACTATAACCACTCAACTAAAGCCTCTATGATCATTTATTTTTTGATTTGTTATATCAATTTATGCTTTGATTGATAGTGTTTTGTCGCTATGCATGATTATGGCCATTGTTGCTCTCTTAGTTGAGCTAGGTCTTTTTGCTGCTTCACTGTACTGGTATGAGCTCTGCCTGGGTACGTCAGCCACTACAAAACCAAAGTGCCAATTGTGTCCACCATATACCTATATGTGGTATTTCACCGTCACTCCAAAAAATTGCTTGTGTGCTACCTTTAAACCTTCAAAAATAATCACCTGTTTTGTGTAAATTATAGCTCATGGGAAAGTAGTCTAAAAAACTATTGTGGTAAGTATTATGTCCTATGCATTTTTAGTTCTTATAAGTTGCTTGTTGTGTGATAACCATGCTATCATGGGGAACACCATCAATATGCCTTTGTTGAATATCATGTGAATTACTATGCATGCTCATCTTGTTTGAAGTAAGGGAGATTTACCATGAGTTGCAAAGATTGGAGTATGCATATTGTTAGAGAGGAACATTGGGCCGCCAACTAAAGCCATGTTCACATGGTGGAAGTTTCAGCTGGGCAAAAGTCCAAATATATGTTTGTCCTTGCTTTCGGTATGGATGTCCAAAAGTTGAGATTCATCCCAAAAATGAGAAATCAAATGACATCCATATCCTAAGGACCTTTGTACAGGAGGCAAGGAGGTACCCCTTTGTGACACTTGGTTAAAACATATGTATGTGATGAAAATCCATGGAAGTCCAAGCTAATTAGGACAAGGTGTGAGCACTATTAGTATATTATGCATGAGGCAAGCAAACTTATAGGAAGTAATTATGCATAAGCCATACTATTTATCACTACCGTTGACATAAGTAGCACCTCTCAAAATAAATATTTTCAACACTCCTATTGCTTTCAAAATAAAAAGCTCTAGCACATGAGTAATCCCTGCTTCCCTCTGCGCAGGGCCTTTCTTTTACTTTCATGTTGAGTCTTCATCTTCTACCTTATGCACCAATTAAGAGAGCATAGTTGTCATTCTTAGTGCAATGTGCATAGTCCCAAAATTATTATTGATTGATTCATGATTGTGCTATTGCTTGCTCTTAAATTATTTGTATCTAGTCACTCTCTGAACTTTGAAGGTGTCCTTGCATTTATGTTTTGCTATTTCATAAGGACATGTTGAGTACCACTTTATTATGTTTACTCTATGATCATAAACACATAGTTACTTTCAATGCACTATTATTCATGATCATTTGTTTGAGTTACTCTTCATGTTATAGCATAGTTGCTAAGTTCAATCGAATTATATCTAGCATGCCTATGTTAGAGAACATATATCCCAGATCACAATGCTTTACATTCTTGATCAAGATTGGTTGGCTTCATGTCACATAAAAAATTATTTTGTTCTCACTTACCTACTCGAGGACGAGCATGAGTTAAGCTTGGGGATGCTGGTACGTCTCAAACGTATCTATAATTTTGATGATCCATGCTTGTTTTACACCAAATCATATGTGTTTTTCTCATACTTCGTTGCACTTTTACATGATTTCCGATACTAACCTATTAACAAGATGCCACGGTGCCGGTTCCCTGTTTACTGCTATTTTTGTATTTCGAAAAGTTGTAAAGTATTCTCGGGTGGACGAAATAAAATCCGAAGTCAATATTTTACCGAAACGAAGATGAAGCCCGGAGGGGGGACGAAGAGGCGCCACGGGGTGGCCACACCTTCCCTTGGATCGGCCTAGGGCTGGCCCGTGCCAAGGCATGGTGTGGCCCCAGACGCCTGGCTTTTGAATCATCCACCTATTTATTCACGATCTCGTAAAAATCCTGGATACCCGAGTCTCCATCCACGAAAAGTTCCGTCGCGGCCGCTGATACGTCTCAAACGTATCTATAATTTCTTATGTTCCATGCTACTTTTATGACAATACTTGAATGTTTTATATATACTTTACAACATTATTATACATTTTTCGGCACTAACCTATTAACAAGATGCCGAAGCGCTAGTTAACATTTTACTGTTTGGTTTTCAGAAATCCTATTTAAGGATATCTATTCTCGGAATTGGAGGAAATCAACACCCAGGGTCCTAACTCCACGAAGAGCTTCCAGAAGGCAGAAGAGAGAGAGAAACGAAGTGAGGCCACGAGGTGGCCGGACCACGAAGCGGCGCGGCCCGAGGCCCTGGCGCGCGGCTACCGTGGTGGAAGACCCTCGTGACGCCTGACCTACCGCCTACATATGGCCTTCGTCGCGAATGCCCCTGTGCAAGAGGCCACGATACGGAAAACCTTCCGGAGACCGCCGCCGCCAGTCCCATCTCGGGGGATTCGAGATCGCCTCCGGCACCCTGCGGAGAGGAATCATCACCGGAGGGCTCTACATCATCATGCCGGCCTCCGGATTGCGTGAGTAGTTAATCCTTGGACTATGGGTCCATAGCGAGCTAGATGGTTGTCTTCTCAGCTTGTGCTATCATTGTTTTAGATCTTGTGAGCTGCCTAACATGATCAAGATCATCTATTTGTAATGCTACATGTTGTGTTTGGTGGGATCCGATGAATCTAGAATACTATGTTAAGTTGATTATCAATCTATCGTATATATGTTTTTTATGTTCTTGCATGCTCTCCGTTGCTAGTAGAGGCTCATAGCCAAGTTGATACTTGTAACTCCAAGAGGAGTATTTATGCTCGATAGTGGAGTTTAATGCCTCCATTGAATGCAGGACCGCAGTTCCGGAACCATTCATGTGGATGTCTTTGTTGCACACTAGGGATAAAACATTGATGCTTTGTCTAAGGATATTTGTGTTGATTACATTACGCTCCATACTCAATGCAATTATCTGTTGTTTACAACTTAATGCGGAGGGAGTGCGGATGCTAACCGAAGGTGGATTATTTAGGCATAGATGCATCTTGGATAGCGGTCTATGTACTTTGTCGTAATGCCATGATTAAATCACATGGTAATCATCGTTGATATGTATTAGAATCTTGATTTGTCAATTGCCCACAGCAATTTGTTCACTCAGCACATGTTTAAGTTTATCTTGGAGACACCACTGAGTATTGTGGACCCCGGTCCATTCTTTTATATCTGAATACATTCTACTGGCAATCATTGTTCTTTACTTTTCTTTGCAAACAAACACCATCTTCCACTCGATCCGTCAATCCTTTGTTTTCAGCAAGCCGGTGAGATTGACAACCTCAGTGTTGCGTTGGGGCAAAGTATCTTGATTGTGTTGTGCGAGGTTCCACGTTGGCGCCGGTTTCTCTGGTGTTGCGCCGCCTTCACTCCTCCACCAACAACCTTCACGTGCTTTTTGGCTCTCCTACTGGTTCGATAGCCTTGGTTTCTTTCTGAGGGAAAACACTCATGCGCATCCTTACCTTCCTCTTGGGGTTCCCAACGGACGTGTACATCTACGCGCATCAAGCAGCTTTTTCTGGCGCCGTTGCCCGGGAGATCAAGACACGCTGCAAGGGGAGTCTCCACTTCCAATCTCTTTACTTTGTTTGTGTCTTGCTTTATTTTTATTTTATTTATTGTCTTGTTTGCTTCATATTAAAAAACACAAAAAAAAATAGTTACTTTATTTTTTATCTACTAGCTCTATATCAATAAAATTAGTTACTTGCATTTAGTTTACTTTTGTTATCATGTCTAGCTCTATACCTGTTACTTCTTCACCTGAGGAATTAGTCTTTACTTTTAAACAAGGAATGAGGAGAGTTTTAAAGATGCTTGGTCTAGAATTTTTTATGCTTATCGTAAAGCTGAACCTCAAATGACTCTAAGTTTGCTCCTTAGTAATTTTTATTTTGGGCTTATGATTCGTTATAGATATGCCTTAGATGCTATAGTGGGAGGAGATTTCCTTCATTGCAACGGTGATCAAGCTTTTAATGCCATAAAAAATTGGTTGCATCACATAGTTCAGCTAATAACTTTGATTCAGCTCTTATTAGCATTTATAATAGATTAAACACCCTTGAGATAAGTGCATCTTGCTTGAAAGAAAATTATAGTTATGTTCGTAACCGTCTTGATGAAGTTTTAGTGAACTCTGAACCCTCAATGTGGAACCCTACTATTAAAGTTATTATTGGTGGTGAAACTTTTCATGCCCGTTGTGATATTATGTCTGAATTTTGTCTTATGCCTGAGAGTATTTATAAATCTTTGACACTTTGGGGACTTGTTGAAGGGGAGAAGGAATAACTCTTATTGATAACTCCGTTATAATTCCTAAGGGAATAGCCGAGGGTGTGCACACAACCATTCTTGGAAAACAGTATCCACTGATTATCTTGTTATTGAATGTGTAGGAACATGACAAATCACACTTGGAAGATCCCTGCTGAAACTATTGGGAGCAATCATAAATACGGGAGAAGGCACCCTAAAATGCACACCGGGAGGCCGACATGTATTCCCTAAACCAAAGAGTAAGAAAAAGAGTAAGAAGGGTAGGCGTAAAGCCCGAGGTAATGTTGATGCTCCATCTCTTGAAAACACTTGATTTGCACTTTCTGCGCCTAGCTGAAAGGCACACTTCTTGGGACATAACCCATGTTTCATTTTATTTACTGTATTGTTGAGTCTTGGAAGTTGTTTACTACTGTAGAACCTCTCCTAATCATGTTTTTGTGCCAAGTAAAGTTTGTATGTTAAAGTTGATGCTAGATTTGGATCGGCTGAAAACAGCATTGCTGTCTGTCACGAATCTGGCACAGATCTCTGTAGAAAAATCAAAAATATCTGAAAATTTACGAACGTGATCCTCATATATGTACGCAACTTTCATTAGTTTTGAGTTTTTCCATTTTAGCAAGTTAAGTGCCCCTGCAAAATTCGTCTTTACGGACTGTTCTGTTTTTGACAGATTTGCCTTTTATTTCGCATTGCCGCTTTTGCTATGTTGAATGAGTTTCTTTGTTCCATTAACTTTCAGAAGCTTTGTACAATGTCCAGAAGTGTTAAGAATGATTGTGTCACCTCTGAATATGTGAATTTTTAATTATGCACTAACCCTCTAAAGAGTTTGCTTGAAGTTTGGTGTGGAGGAAGTTTTCAAGGGTCAAGAGAAGAGGATGATATACTATGATCAAGAAGAGTGAAAGGTCTAAGCTTGGGATGCCCCGGTGGTTCATCCCTGCATATTTTAAGAATACTCAAGCATCTAAGCTTGGGGATGCCCAAGGCATCCCCTTCTTCATCGACAACATTATCAGGTCAGTTCTAGTGAAACTATATTTTTATTCCATCACATCTTATGTTCTTTACTTGGAGCGTCGGTTTGCTTTTATTTTTGTTTTGGTTTGAATAAAGTTGGATCCCATCATCCTTATATTGGAGATATTACGCTCCGCTTTTTCATATGGAACACTTGTGTTCTTAATTGTGCTTTAATGTTCATGGCGAAGGCTGAAATTGCTTCGTTAAATTGCTATTTGGTTGGAATCAGAAAATGTTGCATATGGTTTGGAAATTTGGCAATTGTTTTGAGCTCTCATTAGATCATGTTTAAGCTCTTGCATCATGTAGTTTAATCTATTAATGAAGAACTACCTAGAGCTTGTTAATTTAGTTTGCATGATTGGTCTCTCTAAGTCTAGATATTTTCGGGTAAAGTGTTTGAACAACAAGGAAGACAGTGTAGAGTCTTATAATGCTTGCAATATGTTCTTGTGTAAGTTTTGCTGTACCTGTTCATACTTGTGTTTGCTTCAAACAACCTTGCTAGCCCAAACCTTGTACTGAGAGGAAATGCTTCTCGTGCATCCAAACACCTTGAGCCAAAACCCATGTCATTTGTGTCCACCATATCTACCTACTATGTGGTATTTTTCTGCCATTCCAAAGTAAATTACTTGAGTGCTACCTTTAAAATTTCATTCCTTTATCTTTGCAATATATAGCTCATGGGACAAATAGCTTAAAAACTATTGTGGTGATGAATATGTAGTTATGTGTCTTAATTCTTATAAGTTGCTTGTTGAGCGGTAACCATGTTTCTGGGGACGCCATCAACTTTTTACCTTTGTTGGATATCATGTGAGTTGCTATGCATGTTCGTCTTGTCTGAAGTAAGTGCGATTTCATGATCAAATGGTTTGAGTATGCATATGTTAGAGAAGAACATTGGGCCGCCAACTAAAGCCATGTATCATGGTGGAAGTTTCAGTTTGGACATACAACCTCAATCTCTTATGATAATATTATTTGTTGTTGAATGCTTAAGCATTAAAAGAGGAGTCCATTATCTGTTGTCTATGTTGTCCCGGTATGGATGTCTAAGTTGAGAATAATCAAAAGCGAGAAATCCAATGCGTGCATTCTCCTTAGACCTTTGTACAGGCGGCATAGAGGTACCCTTTGTGACACTTGGTTGAAACATATGTCATGTGATGATAATCCGTGTTATCCGAGCTGATTAGGACAAGGTGTGAGCACTATTAGTACTCTATGCATGAGACATGCAACTTGTAGGAAGTATTATGCATAGCACATATGAATTATTACTACCATTGACAAAATTGTTTCTATGTTTTCAAAACAAAAGCTCTAGCACAAAAATAGTAATCCATGCTTCCCTAGGAAGGGCCATTCTTTTACTTTATTGTTGAGTCAGTTTACCCACTTCTTTCTATCTTAGAAGCAAACACTTGTGTTAACTGTGTGCATTGATTCTTACATGTTTACTTATTGCACTTGTTATATTACGCTATGTTGACAAATATCCATGATATATATATGTTAGTTGAAAGCAATTGCTGAAACAATCATCCTTTGTGTTGCTTCAATGCATTCTACTTTGAATTTATTGCTTATGAGTTAGCTCTTATGCAAGTCTTTTTGATACTTGTCTTGAAAGTACTATTCATGAAAAGTTTTGCTATATGATTCATTTGTTTAGTCATTATCTTTGTTAGCAATCTTTTGTTCAGATCACTCCATTCATCTCATATGCTTTACAATAATGTTGATCAAGATTATGTTGGTAGCATGTCACTTCAGAAATTATTTGTGTTATCGTTTACCTACTCGAGGACGAGTAGGAACTAAGCTTGGGGATGCTTGATACGTCTCAAACGTATCTATAATTTCTTATGTTCCATGATACTTTATGACAATACTTGAATGTTTTATACATACTTTCACATTATTATACATTTCCGGCACTAACCTATTAACAAGATGCCGAAGCGCCAGTTCTGTTTCTGCTGTTTTTGGTTTCAGAAATTCTAGTAAGGAAATATTCTCGAAATTGGACGAAATCAACGCCCGGGGTCCTATTTTTCCACGAAGCTTCCAGGAAGACCGAAGAGATAACGAAGTGGGGCCACGAGGTGGCAGACACGGGCGGCGCGGCCCGGGCCACAGCCACGCGGCCTGTGGTGGGGCCCTCGTGACGCTGACCTACTGTCCGCCTACATATAGCCTTTGTGCGCATACCCCTGTAGGAGAGCCACGATACGGAAAACCTTCGAGAGACGCCGCCGCCAATCCCATCTCGGGGGATTCGGAGATCGCCTCCGGCACCTGGGAGGAGAGATCATCACCGAGGCTCTACATCATCATGCCCGCCTCGGTTGATGCGTGAGTAGTTCATCCTTGGACTATGGGTCCATAGCGGTAGCTAGATGGTTGTCTTCTCCTTGTGCTATCATTGTTTAAATCTTGTGAGTTGCCTAACATGATCAAGATCATCTATTTGTAATGCTACATGTTGTGTTTGGTGGGATCCGATGAATCTAGAATACTATGTTAAGTTGATTATCTATCTATCATATATGTGTTGTTTATGTTCTTGCATGCTCTCCGTTGCAAGTAGAGGCTCTGCCAAGTTGATACTTGTAACTCCAAGAGGAGTATTTATGCTCGATAGTGGGTTCATGCCTCCATTGAATGTGGGACGTGAGAGAAAGTTCTAAGGTTGTGGATGTGTTGTTGCTACTAGTGATAAAACATTGATGCTTTGTCTAAGGATATTTGTGTTGATTACATTACGCACCATACTTAATGCAATTATCTGTTGTTTACAACTTAATACTGGAGGGGGTGCGGATGCTAACCCGAAGGTGGCTTATTTAGGCATAGATGCATGTGGATAGCGGTCTATGTACTTTGTCGTAATGCCCTGATTAAATCACATAGTAATCATCGTTGATATGTATTGAATCTTGATTTGTCAATTGCCCACCTAATTTGTTCACCCAACATGTTAGTTATCTTATTGGAGAGACACCACTAGTGAACTGTGGACCCAGGTCCATTCTTTTACATCTGAATACATTCTCTGCAATTATTGTTCTTCTTGTTCTTTGCAAACAAACACCATCTTCCACTCGATATGCTTAATCCTTTGTTTTGCAAGCCGGTGAGATTGACAACCTCATGTTACGTTGGGCAAAGTATCTTGATTGTGTTGTACAGGTTCTACGTTGCGCCGGTTTCATGGTGTTCGTCGCACTACACTCCTCCACCAACAACCTTCACGTGCTTCTTGGCTCCTACTGGTTCGATAACATTGGTTTCTTTCTGAGGGAAAACTTGCTGCTGTGCGCATCATACCTTCCTCTTGGGGTTCCCAACGGACGTGTACATCTACGCGCATCAGCCGCCATCGCAGAACCCATGTCGGGGGGGGGTTCTGAAGCTCTTCCCGGCACCCTGTCGGAGGGGGAAATCATCGCCGGAGGCATCTACATCGCCATGCCCGCCTCCGAAGTGATGCGTGAGTAGTTCATCCCTGGACTATGGGTCCATAGAAGTAGCTAGATGGTTGTCTTCTCCACCATGTGCTTCATGTATCGATCTTGTGAGCTGCCCTACATGATCAAGATCATCTTTATGTAATCCTCTATGTTTGGTTTGCTGGGATCCGATGAATGTTGAATACTATGTTAAGATTGATTATATATTCATGTCATATGTTATTTGTGATCTTGCATGCTCTTTGCTAGTAGAAACTCTGGCCAAGTGGACACTTGTGACTCCAAGAGGGGGTATTTATGCTCAATAGTAGATTCATGCCTCTAGTTTCCTGGGAGAGTGACTTTATAACTTCTAAGGTTGTAGATGTGCTATTTCTACTAGGGATAACCCAACAATGTTTTATCCAAGGGTAACTATACTGTTTACTTTACACATATTGCTTAATGCGATAGTCTGTTGCTTGCAACCTTATACTGGAAGGGGTGCAGACACTAACCTGAAGGTGGATTATTAGTCATAGATGCAGTTGGATTACGATCTATGTATTATGTTGTAATGTCCAATACCAAATTATCATAGTAATCATCTTGTCATGTATCGATCGATATTCTCAATTGCCAGTGTAATTTGTTTACCCAACATGCTATTTCTTTATAGAGAGACACCTCTAGTGAGCTGTGGACCAGATCCTATTTCCTTCTTAATCAATTCAACTGCAATCCTGTTTTATTTACTTTCTGCAAACATCTCCTTCCATTCGATACATCTAATCCTTTGTGTTCAACAAGCCGGTGAGATTGACAACCTCACTGTAAGTTGGGGCAAAGTACTTTTGTTGTGTTGTGTGCAGGTTCCACGTTGTTGCTGACGCCGGTAGTGCGCCCTGTTGATACGCGTAGATGCACACGTCCGTTGGGAACCCCAAGTGGAAGGTATGATGCGTATAGAAGCAAGTTTCCCTCAGTATGAAACCAAGGTTATCGAACCAGTAGGAGCCAAGAAGCACGTTGAAGGTTGATGGTCGCGAAATGTGATGCGGCGCAACACCAGAGATTCCGGCGCCACGCGGAACCTGCACAACACAACCCAAGTACTTTGTCCCAACGAAACGGTGAGGTTGTCAATCTCACCGGCTTGCTGTAACAAAGGATTAAACGTATCGAGTGGAAGATGTTTGCAAAGAAAACAGTAAACACAATTGCAGTAGATTGTATGCTATGTAAAGAATAGGACGGGGTCCAGTTCACTAGAGGTGTCTCTCCCATAAGATAAAAGCATGTTGGGTGAACAAATTAGGTCGGGCAATTGACAAATAGAGAAAGGCATAACAATGCATATACATGATATGATAAATATAGTGAGATTTAATTGGGCATTACGATAAAGTACATAGACCGCCATCCAGTTGCATCTATGCCTAAAAAGTCCACCTTCGGGTTATCATCCGAACCCCCTCAGTATTAAGTTGCAAAGCAACGGACAATTGCATTAAGTATGGTGCGTAATGTAATCAACAACTACATCCTTAGACATAGCATCAATGTTTTATCCCTAGTGGCAACAGCACATCCAACCTTAGAACTTTCTGTCACTGTCCCGGTTCAATGGAGGCATGAACCCACTATCGAGCATAAATACTCCTCTGGAGTTAAGTAAATTGGCCGGAGCCTCTACTAATAACGGAGAGCATGCAAGATCATAAACAACACATGAACAATAGATTGATAATCATCATAATCATAGTACTCTCTATCCATCGGATCCCGACAAACACAACATATAGTATTACGGATAGATGATCTTGATCATGTTAGGCAGCTCACAAGATCCAACAATAAAGCAGGAGAAGACGACCATCCAGCACTGCTGGACCCATGGTCCGGTGGACTACTCACTCATCACTCCGAGGCGACCATGCGATGTAGAGTCCTCGGGAGATGAGATCCCTCTCCGGCAGGGTACGGAAAACTCGAAATCCCGAAGGATCGCGGCGGCATCTTTGTAAGGTTTTCCGTATCGTGGCTCTCAGTCGGGGTTTCGCGACGGAAGCTTTAAGTAGGCGGAGGGTCAACGCGGGGGCCACACGAGGGGCGGGGGATAGGTCGGCGCGGCCAGGGCTGGGCCGCGCCGACATACCCCCGGCTCCTCGTGGCCCACTTCCCGTTAGGTCTTCGGTCTTGGAAGCTTCGTTAAAAATAGGACCGGGCGAAAGTTTCGTCCAATTCCAGAATATTTCTTTACTAGGATTTCTGAAACCAAAAACAGCAGAAAACAGCAACTGGCTCTTCGGCATCTTGTTAATAGGTTAGTTCCAGAAAATGCATAAATATGACATATAATGTGCATAAAACATGTAGGTATCATCAATAAAGTAGCATGGAACATAAGAAATTATCGATACGTTGGAGATGTATCAGCATCCCCCCAAGCTTAGTTCTGCTCGTCCCGAGCAAGTAAAACGATAACAAAGATAATTTCTGAAGTGACATGCCATCATAATCTTGATCATACTATTAAAGCATATGTAATGAATGCAGCGATCAAAACAATGGTAATGACATGAGTAAACAAGTGAATCATAAAGCAAAGACTTTTCATGAATAGTACTTCAAGACAAGCATCAATAAGTCTTGCATAAGAGTTAACTCATAAAGCAATAAATCAAAGTAAAGGTGTTGAAGCAACACATAGGAAGATTAAGTTTCAGCGGTTGCTTTCAACTTGTAACATGTATATCTCATGGATATTGTCAACATAAAGTAATATAACAAGTGCAATATGCAAGTATGTAGGAATCAATGCACAGTACACAAGTGTTTGCTTCTTAAGGTGGAAGGAGATAGGTAAACTGACTCAACAATAAAAGTAAAAGAATGGTCCTTCAAAGAGGAAAGCATTGATTGTTGTATTTGTGCTAGAGCTTTTATTTTGAAAACATGAAACAATTTTGTCAACGGTAGTAATAAAGCATATGAGTTATGAAAATTATATCTTACAAGTTGCAAGCCTCACGCATAGTATACTAATAGTGCCCGCACCTCGTCCTACTTAGCTTGGACTACCGGATCTTTGCATGCCATGTTTCAACCAAGTGTCACAAAGGGTACCTCCATGCCGCCTGTACAAAGGTCTAAGGAGAATGCTCGCATTTGGATTTCTCGCTTTTGATTATTCTCAACTTAGACATCCATACCGGGACAACATGGACAACAGATAATGGACTCCTCTTAAATGCATAAGCATGTAGCAATGATTATTGTTCTCATATGAGATTGAGGATATATGTCCAAAACTGAAACTTCCACCATGGTTCATGGCTTTAGTTAGCGGCCCAATGTTCTTCTCTAACAATTTTGCATGCTCCAACCACTAAAATGATAGACCTTCGACAAGACGGACATGCATAGCAACTCACATGATATTCAACAATAGTTGATGGCGTTCCCCGAAGCATGGTTATCGCACAACAGGCAACTTAATAAAATATAAAGTGCATAAGTACATATTCAATACTACGATAGTTTTTAAGGCTATTTTGTCCCATGAGCTATATATTGCAAGGTGAATGATGGAATTTTAAAGGTAGCACTCAAGCAATTTACTTTGGAATGGCGGAGAAATACCATGTAGTAGGTAGGTATGGTGGACACAAATGGCATAGTAGTTGGCTCAAGGATTTTGGATGCATGAGAAGTATTCCCTCTCGATACAAGGTTTAGGCTAGCAAGGTTATTTGAAGCAAACTCAAGGATGAACAAGTGCAGCAAGACTCACATAAAAGACATATTGTAAACATTATAAGACTCTACACTGTCTTCCTTGTTGTTCAAAACTCAATACTAGATATTATCTAGACCTAGAGAAACCAAATATGCAAATCAAATTTTAGCAAGCTCTATGTATTTCTTCATTAATGGGTGCAAAGCATATGATGCAGGAGCTTAAACATGAGCACAACAATTGCAAAGTATCACATTATCCAAGACATTTTAGAATTACTACATGTAGCATTTTCCAATTCCAACCATATAACAAATTAACGAAGAAGAAACTTCGCCTTGAACATTATGAGTAAAGCCTAAGGACACATGTGTCCATATGCAACATGGAGCGTGTCTCTCTCCCACAAAGTGAATGCTAGGATCCATCTTATTCAAACAAAAACAAACGAAACAAACCGACGCTAAGTAAAGAACACAAGATGTGATTGAATAAAAATATAGTTTCGAGAGGAGGCATTGATATTGTGATGAAGAAGGGGATGCCTTGGGCATCCCAAGCTTAGATAGTCTTCTTAAAATATGCAGGGGTGAAGGAGGCATCCCAGCTTAAACTTTCACTCTCTTATCATAGTATATCATTCTCCTCTCTTGACAAAACTTCCTTCACACCAAACTTCAAGCAAACTCATTAGAGGGTTAGTGCACAATTAATAATTCACTCATTCAGAAGGTGACACAATCATTATTTTCACTTCTGGACATTGCATAATGCTACTGGACATTAGTGGATCAAAGAAATAAATCCAACATAGCAAAAGACAATGCGAAATAAAAGGCAGAATCTGTCAAAAACAGAACAGTCCGTAAAGACGAATTTAGAAATGGCACCAGACTTGCTCAAATGGAAAAACTCAAAACTAATGAAAGTTGCGTATATCTGAGGATCACGCTCATAGAATTGGCAGATTTTTTCGAAATTTTCTACAGAGAATTGTGCCCAGATTCGTGACAGACAGCAATGCTGTTTCTGCGCAGCGATCCCAAATATAACATCAACTTTGGCATAGAAACTTTACTTGGCACAAAAACATGATAAGGAGAGGTTGCTACAGTAGTAAACAACTCCAAGACAAAAAAAAAAATTGCTGTAGGTAAAAACATGGGTTGTCTCCCATAAGCGCTTTTCTTTAGCGCCTTTCAGCTAGGCGCAAATCAAGTAACATCGAGAGATGAAGCATCAACATTATTATTTTTCATGCAAACACAACTTGTTGCAGAGGGTGCTTTAGGTGCTCCATTATCTAAATTTTCTATGGTGGTGCTAGGGGTTTTAGCAATTTCAGGCAAGTAATTCTTTTGTTTAGGCACTTTAGAGGCGTACATGAATTTTTGCTCTTTCCCCACATAAGCTTTCTCATTATACTTGAGAGAAGAAAAGGTTGAACCCAAGGTTCCCATAGCTTTTTCAAGTTCATCAATCCTATTGGTTTGATTATCATGGATAACACAAGTTCCTAGGACACTAATTCTTTCATCAATTCCTCCTAGGGATTTATCAAGTTCATCAGTTTTATCCAATAACATTTCTAATTTAGTTTCAATACTTGGAAAATTTTTCTCTATGGTTTCCAATTTTTTTCATAACATCTTCAAGAGAGATTTCAATTTTAACTTCATTAACAGGTGGTATTCCAACTAGACTCTCAATGATGCAACTAGCTTCTAAAGCGGGAGTACCTAGGAAATTACCTCCCGAAAGAGTATCAAGAACATACCTATTCCAACTAGATAAACCAACATAAAAGTTCCTAAGAAGGATAGTGGTGGAGTGTTTCTTAATGCACCTTTGATGAGCATTACTAATTCTATACCAAGCATCTTTAAAACTTTCTCCTCCTTGTTGCTTAAAAGAACGAACTTCAACTTCAGGATTACTCATTTTAGTAGCAGTAAAATTAAACAAACTAGATAGAGTAAATGCAAGTAACTAATTTTTTGTGTTTTTGATATAGAGAGCAAGACAGTAAATAAAGTAAAACTAGCAACTAATTTTTTTGTTTTTTGATTTAGTGCAGCAAACAAAGTAGTAAATAAAATAAAGCAAGACAAAAACAAAGTAAAGAGATTGAGAAGTGGAGACTCCCCTTGCAGCGTGTCTTGATCTCCAGCAACGGCGCCAGAAATTTAGCTTGATACGCGTAGATGCACACGTCCGTTGGGAACCCCAAGTGGAAGGTATGATGCGTATAGAAGCAAGTTTCCTCAGTATGAAACCAAGGTTTAATCGAACCAGTAGGAGCCAAGAAGCACGTTGAAGGTTGATGGTCGCGAAATGTGATGCGGCGCAACACCAGGGATTCCGGCGCCAACGCGGACCCTGCACAACACAACCCAAGTACTTTGTCCCAACGAAATAGAGGTTGTCAATCTCACCCGGCTTGCTGTAACAAAGGACTAAACGTATCGAGTGGAAGATGTTTGCAAAGAAAACGGTAAACACAATTGCAATAGATTGTATGCTATGTAAAGAATAGGACCGGGGTCCACAGTTCACTAGAGGTGTCTCTCCCATAAGATAAAAGCATGTTGGGTGAACAAATTATAGTCGGGCAATTGACAAATAGAGAAGGCATAACAATGCATATACATGATATGATAAATATGGTGAGATTTAATTGGGCATTACGACAAAGTACATAGACCGCCATCCAATCTATGCCTAAAAAGTCCACCTTCAGGTTATCATCCGAACCCCTCCAGTATTAAGTTGCAAAGCAACAGACAATTGCATTAAGTATGGTGCGTAATGTAATCAACAACTACATCCTTAGACATAGCATCAATGTTTTATCCCTAGTGGCAACAGCACATCCACAACCTTAGAACTTTCTGTCACTGTCCCAGATTCAATGGAGGCATGAACCCACTATCGAGCATAAATACTCCCTCTTGGAGTTAAGAGTAAAAACTTGGCCAGAGCCTCTACTAATAACGGAGAGCATGCAAGATCATAAACAACACATGAACAATAGATTGATAATCATCATAATCATAGTACTCTCTATCCATCGGATCCCGACAAACACAACATATAGTATTACAGATAGATGATCTTGATCATGTTAGGCAGCTCACAAGATCCAACAATGAAGCACAACAAGGAGAAGACGACCATCTAGCTACCCTATGGACCCATGGTCCAGGGGTGGACTACTCACTCATCACTCCGGAGGCGACCATGGCGGTGTAGAGTCCTCCGGGAGATGAATCCCCTCTCCGGCGTGCCGGAGGCGATCTCCTGAATCCCCGAGATGGGATTCGCGGCGGCGGCGTCTCCGTGGGTTTTCCGTCGTGGCTCTCGGTCTTTGGGGTTTTCGACGGAAGCTTTAAGTAGAGCGGAGGGTCAGCGCGGGGGCACACGAGGGCCCAGGGGATAGGTCGGCGCGGCCGGGCATGGGCCGCGCCGGCCTGGCCTCGTGGCCCCACTTCGTTAGGTCTTCGGTCTTGGAAGCTTCGTGCAAAATAGGACCCTGGGCGTTTCGTCCAATTCCGAGAATATTTCTTTACCAGGATTTCTGAAACCAAAAACAGCGGAAAACAGCAACTGGCTCTTCGTCTTGTTAATAGGTTAGTTCCAAAAATGCATAAATATGACATATAATGTGCATAAAACATGTAGGTATCATCAATAAAGTAGCATGGAACATAAGAAATTATCGATACGTTGGAGACGTATCACCTGTCACTAGTCAGCGAGCAACACCTTCAGAAATCATGCCTTTCTCCTACTGGTCGATTAAACCTTGGTTTCGTACCGAGGGAAAACTTGCTACTGTGCTCATCACACCTTCTGCGTGTTCACATACGTCGAATACACGCCATCATCCCTCCGTCTAACCAGAACCCTCCAGCTCTTCATATAGATAGACATTTTGTATAGGGTGTCAGCTGGGTTCGAGATCGTCTTCCCTTCCATAGCTAGCTTGTTACAAATGTTTCAAAGCTTCCATCATAAAACCGTAAAAGTAAACCATGCTAGCCTACGCAAGGGGACCGAGAAACCTTGGGCAAGGTTGACGAAGTCCACAACCCCTCTCGGGTTCCAGTTACATGAGCGGAGTTCCCTCACTCTTGCCCACATGAAACAAGTAAGGTGGCATCTGAAAAAGATGTGGTTGCCACCCACCAGCTCGCCACACAGCTCTCAACTACCATATGAGGGGCCATTCCTCCTATCCACAAGCTCCGCCGATGGAGTCTCCCCCGGATCAGTTGCCAAAATAAATACTCTCATCTTAGAGGGAACCCTAGTGCGTCAAACCTCCTTGAAGTAAGTGACCGTCGCCCCCTATGACAGTCTAAGATACATGGAATGAGCAGAGTACACATCCGACGGCTCCAGAGTCCAGGAAACCTGGTCCTCCACGTATGCACTGGATGTAGATCAAAGATCATTCATAGCTTCTCCCACTCCACCTCCTCCACCCCGAAGGTCCTCCTAAATCGGATGCGCCAACCGTCGGCAGACCTCACCCCAACCACTATGGCAAATTGATTATCACAACAAGCAAATAATCTTGGGAAGAGCTGGTGCAGAGGGCCCCTCCCTGTCCACCAGTCTAACCAGAAATAAGTCCTTCTCCCGTTCCGAGCACGATGTCGTGCTCCCATCTTGAAATGCCATCTCATTTTCTAGATGGAGTTCTAGAATTGGGAGCCCGTAGTCGGAACAACGGGGGAGAGAAGTCATGATTGCCCAGATATTTTTCTCTAAGGAGGTCTGCCCATAGACCCTCCTCGTTCTGGTATAGCTTCAAGATCCATTTGAGCATCAAGGCAATGTCATCGATTTGGTGTTGAGGATACCAAGTCCCCCAAACTCCTACGGCCAACACACCGTGGCCCAGTCCACCATGTGGTATTTTAGTTTATTTCCCACCCCTTCCCAAATGAAGTGGGGTCTCGACATATTTATCGCCCCATGCGTAGAATCGTAGAGGAGGTAGAGACCCATGTCGAACATCGGCAGGCTCGAGAGGCACAAGTTCGTCAGTTCCAATCTCTCTGCCGTAGCCAGGAATAGCCCCTACCATGGGTCCACCCTATGTCCTACCTTCTCCGTAAGGAACATCCAGTCCACCACTGATAGTTGTTTGTCACACACCGGCATACCCAGGCAATGTAACAGATAGGCACCCAACTTGTTGTTTTTCAAGCTATTATGGGAGATTCTTAAGGGACCGATACTCCAGATCTTGAATGATTTTGCCTTAGGGAGGGTTGATCTTGCTAGGCTAAACTTTGGGATCATTTCCCTCATCCCAAATGTTAGAGGTGTTGACAGCATTAAGCAGTTTAGACCTATTGCACTTATTAACTTTATCTTTAAATTTATCGCTAAAGCTTACGCGATTAGATTAGCTCCTCTTGCGCATAGGACGATTGACAGTAGCCAAACAACTTTCATTAAGGACATGAGCGTGCACAAGGGAGTGCTTGCTTTACACGAGATTGCTCACGAGCCGAGGAAGAAGCTTCGAGGCTTGCTCCTCAAGCTTGACTTTGAGAAATCTTATGAAGTGTGAACTAGGATTTCCTGAGGGAAGTCCTACTAAGGAAGGGATTATCAACAATGATGGTCCACCGCTTGATGCAACTGGTGTCAGGGCGAAGGGGACATACAACAGTGAATGTCAACAGAGAGATTGACCTGTACTTCAGAAACGCTAGGGGAGTGCGTCAATGTGACCCACTTTCTCCCATTTTATTCATGGCTAACTCACTAGATACGATCTTAGTGCATGCTAATGAGACGGGGCACATATATGTCGTGGTACCCCATCTCATCCTGGGAGGAGTCACCCACCTCCAATATGCCGATGGCACCATGATCATGATAGAACCCACATGACAGGGAGTTGCAAAACTTAAATTGATCCTTCTTTACTTCGAGAATATGTCTGGCCTGAAGATTAACTTCACGAAAAGTGAAGCGCTTGTGACATGGGTCATAGAGGAGGGACAACACTCTAGCCTTTCGACCCACAACACACATGTGCTCTTTCATTGTCACACTGATATTTCACTAGTGTCAGTCGCGACACTCACCGTCCCGATGCGGGGTTTGATGAATAGCCCCTTCTGTGCGACTGTACTTGTTCCCCTCAATCTAGCACCGAGTGGCATGTGCGGCGCTCCGGTGGAGATTAATGGCGGCAGGGCTGCGCCCAAAACCTGTATGTGTCTTGCCGGGAAGTTTCACTTATTTATTTATTTTGAACTAATCATCGACCACTAGCGTATACAGTTTCCTAGTCGTCAAAGCATCGTACACATTAAATAAATGTTACAAGTTGTTTTAATCAACGGTCGAAATATGTTGACTTAACGGAACCGGATGGAACCTAGGTTCTACGCCAATCACCGTAATATAGCTCTCGATAAATGTATCCATGATGTTCGAAAAGACGACATCAAAAAATTCTCATGGGGTTTGAAAAATATTCACATGGATAAAAAATTACTTCAAAGGATGAAAAAAGTTCACCGGTTCTTCAAATAATCTTCATGATGTTTTGGGGAAAAATCATGGGATGGAAAAAAATTACAAGTGTACAAAATATTTTCACGAGATTTAGAAATGTTCACAAGTTCAAAAAATTGTTCACGGGGCTTGAAAAATAATTCTGCAAGGTAAAAAGTAAATTATTATGATTCATGAAATATTCACCAATTTCAAAAAATATTCACATGATTTCTAAAATTGTTCATGACTTTGACACTCTTTTAATCGTAAAATAACTTTTTAAAATGAAGTGTTGATTCGATTATGTCACTTCTAATAGTCCATTCTATCGGCCTCAGTTAATTTGTCAGTCTTACTCCAACCAATTCTTAGAATATGCCCTATTCGTTGTTGAGATTTAAAAATGAAAGCTGTTCTCATGGATATTCTAAGCATGTGGAGAGCGACATATCTTCAAGGCCAACCAATGAATAGTGATAACACATTACTAACATTGAGATACATGTTCTTCACAACCGACAAGTGTTATGCCACCGTATCAGCATGGAACACGTAGGTTACTAGAAATATTAATGCAACATATTCTTATTTCTAGTGGCCTGTCTAATATTTGTACTAAACTTTGTTAGTTTTATATATTTCATTACAGCATCAATATTTGTTTAATTTTTTTTTATAATTTATTTTCTTAGGTACATAGCCATATGCCAATATATGTTGATAAGTATTCAAATGTTGTTCTTTGTTATATAAATCTACCATGAATGATTGCAAAAAATGTGTGCGCTTTGTTCTAAATTTAAGAGGTGCTCTTGATGAGACATGGACTCCTAGAAAAATGTTAAACTAAATCCCTAAATGCCGGAATGAAATGAAAATACAAAATTGCAGCCCAGCTTGGATGAATCAGTGACACCTGCGTATATTATGATGTATCATCGTAGAAATTTCTTGTGAGTTCGTTATAACAAATATCTTGATATGACTTATATTATGATCAGATATATATAATTAAGTGGAAGATTCTACCAAGCAATCAATAATCTTAGAATTATGTTTGTGTGATCAATTTTGTTGCATGTGTCTATGTATAGTACTAGAAGCGAAATTTTATTTCGATTTTTTTACATTTGTTTTCTTTATACATGAGATAAAAAATTCAAAAAAGTGTGAACATAAAATGTCTAGATATATGCAAATTTTATTTCAAATTTCTTATAACATTTTGAAATATGTTTTAATACAATAGATTTATATGCACCCGTGAGCGGAAATGGATTTTCCACTGGCCATCTACATTTATGTAGCTAGTAGCTTAGAGCTTTTTTGCTACTACCCCAAGTGTACGTGTCCAAGTTCATGTTTACATATTGAGAAATTTGAAAAATGAAACAGTGTCTAGAAGGAACTAGGCACTACTGATATAGTAGAAGCGAGACTTGGCGTGATAATCTCAGAAATTCGTACCACTACGACTCCAACTAGGCTATGCCCACGTCGTCACATATTGAGAGATTTGAAACCGTTGTCAGCTGATTTTCCAATTGAAAATTGAACAGGGTGAGTTGATTATTATATATGGTTTGTTTTCTCAAAAAAAGAAATTTATATATGGTTTGTTTGGTCAATGTCGTGGTATGCAAATTGCGGTACTACTTCTTATTTATGTGCCGTGCTAGTTGGTGAGTTGATTATTTAGAGACCTCTTTGTTTCATCAGCTGGAGATTTCAATGTTTTGCGTGATCGACCCAAGTCGCAGCTTCTAGGTACGTAGGTGTTTTCAATGCTTCCATTTGGTTGGATTTCAGTGCAATTGCATCATATGTTGAAGAAAATCCATCACGGCTAATTGACCGGCGGCTACATTAACTGTGTCCATCGATGACACATGTCGTTCAACAATTTTTTGATCAGCTAACTTACGAGGGGTCCAGCAGCATGCCGACAATGTACGACTTCTCGCATGACGCACATGACTCATGCGTGGGTCTAGGATGATCCAGCTAAGTTGCTCATCTTGGTGCCACCGATGAAATGAAACCTTTTTTTTTTGTTCTCTGGAATATTATATTGAGCCAAGTGAGAATTCTAGTCTCCTAGAGCAGGTGTATCTTGGACCGTTCGGGGTTTTTTTGCGAATAAAATCTTGGCATTAAGAGAAACATCGAACAATACAAAACACTCCAACAAACATGAAAATTACAATGAAATCTTTGAGATGTCATTTGTCTTCAACCTCCAGACTGTGTCGACGACACGACACCATTGTCGCTCCTCCCTAAGTTGGACTGACATTGTTGGTTGCGGACGGGAAGTCGCTGAACATGCCAAGAAGACCACATCCGTCCTGAGAACGAAGAAGAATGAATAATAGACGATGAAACTCCATGGAGATCTGAAGATCCCCCAGCCAGAAGAAGTCCTCGAGAACCACACCACTCCCACAAACTTCTTGACATCACCGTCGAGATAGGGCTGAAGCCGGAAATACTTTATTGGAGAAGATGCCGCCACCACCACCTAAGCGCCGCCACACCAAACCTCAACCCAAAAACCGTAAAAACGGAGCCCTCCCGCCAATGGGGACCGAGATCCAGCCCACCTACATGTCCCGAAGACCACATAATTGGGGCAGCTCGACGGCGCCGATGGGAGGTGGACTGGAAACCTAGTCGTCTCCGCAGGAGACGTAACTTGGTGGAACGTATGAAACGTTGGACCGTCATGTTTTATAGTGTATTGTGTTGTGATATATACTAAACAAGTATAACCAAAACTTGGAGACAATTCAAATATGCAAGGATATTATTTTTCCCTAGCGAAAAACCTAGGGTTAGTCTCCTCTGGCGGCGTGAAAACCCGCTGTGAGTTTTTCCGTGGATCATCCAGGATCCGTAGGTGTTGTGTATCAGGTGTTCGTTCTGGATCGTGTTCTCGGACGATCGGGCGATCGTGTTCTCGCCAAGGTCGGGAGATCCTCCTATCTCTGTAACCGGCTTGCTCTCCATGGCGGACAAGACGGACAACGCGGAACCAAGCAAAGGAAAAGGAAAAGAGAAGAAGGAAGAAAAAGTAGATGATCTGCTGGGAAGATTGCATCTGGAGGAAGACGAAGTTGAAGATTTTGTCTGGAAGATGAAGTGAACGAATTGAGGTAAAAGCCAAGTGGCTTGCTATTGCCCGAGTTCATACTTCTAAACTAGGGTTTAGTCAAAGTGCACTTTTCTCGGATATGCGTTCTTCCTGGAACCCAGCAAGGGATGTGACGTGGAGAAGGATTGAGGATAACCTCTTTACTATACAGTTTAATTGTCTGGCGGATTGGAACAAGGCGATGAACCAGGGACCATGGTTATTTCGTGATCAAGCCTTGATCATAGAGGAATATGATGGGTTTACAAACCCGTTGTCTATGAAGCTCGATAAGATTACAGTGTGGGCGCAGATTCACAAACTCCCTGATAACTATCTGAAGGAGCATCTGATAAGAGGTATGTCGAGAGGAGTAGGAGAAGTAATAGAAGTACATATTAAATTGCCTGCGGGTTTTATTGGCATCTTTGTTAGACTGAAGGTGAAGCTTGATGTAAACAAAAAGCTGAGTAGATTTGTGGCGATGACAAGAGATAAAAAAGAAAGAGTATTATCAAGTCAAGTATGAGAAAATGCCAGATTTCTGTGCTCATTGTGGCACGCTTGGACACTGGTATGAGGAATGTGGAAGAGGTGAGCATGATTCATCCTCTTTTGAGTGGGGTGATTTCATTATGGCTGATGGCGGTCGTGGGTGTGGCAGAGGCCGAGGACAAGGAAGAAGCGGTGGGGGTAGAGGAGAGGACTGTACTCCCGTGGAAGAGGTAGAGGAAGAGGAGGTTTTGCAGGAGGGGCAAGCTCTGATATGAGAGATTCTGTGTTATCTGATGAGATGGATTATGAGGCGAGACAAAATCCAAATGCTCGGAAGAGACTGGCTCTACATTCAAGTGTAGGTGATGGTGCCCTGGTTTTAGGGGCGGCAAAGTCTGGTGTCCTGGAAAGAGTTGCTGCCTTTGAGGACAAGTGTGAATCTGACAAGGACAAGGAAAGTGATCTGAATGAAACTCCGCAGAAAAACGCAAACAAAAAGAAGGCAAGGAAGGATGGTGAGGACAGTTATCCAGAAACAATCAATGAGAGATCGACGGCCTCCTTCGAGGAGGACCGCCGGGCACAATGAAAATATTAGGCTTAAACTGCCACGGTCTTGGGGGGGCGACAGTGTTATCGCTTCTGGATGTACAGAAGCATCGAGGTGCTGATGTTATTTTCTTATCAGAAACACATCTGGAGGAGTTCAAAGCTGAATGCTTGCGTTGACGGCTGAGGATGGATCACAAATATGTAGTGAGAAGTAATGGGAGAAGTGGGGGTCTTATGTTACTTTGGAAGAAGGAAGTGGGGGTGGAAGTATGTTTCAAATGTGATAATTACATAGACGTTACTATTGGTAGAGGAGTGGAGAATATCTGGCGGTTTACTGGGATGTATGGAGAGCCTAAGTGGGAAAATAAATACAAAACGTGGGATTTCTTGAGAAGTTTGCATGCTCAGAGTACAATGCCATGGCTGGTTCTACGTGACTTAAACGAAATTCTATACCCTTTTGAGAAGGAAGGGGGAAACCAAAGACCACTACATTTTATGCAAGCATTTCGTGATGCCATTGCGGATTGCAACCTAACAGACCTTGGATATGTTGGGGATAAGTTTACTTGGCATAGAGGAGCAATCAGAGAAAGATTGGACCGAGCACTATCTAATGATGCATGGAATATGAAGTTCCCAAACGCTATATTGGAAAATCTACCCTAATGTAAGTCGGATCATCGGCCTCTGTTACTTTGCGTAGAAGAACAAGCGGCCCATGAAAATATTACTCCACCAGTGTTGAGGTTTGAAGCGAAGTGGCTAAAAGAGGCCCAATTCAGTGAGATTGTTCAGCAGGCTTGGGAGAGATCAAGTAATAATTTGAATTCAGATTTGGCGGGTAGACTTGCAATAGTGCATGAACAATTGCATAAATGGGATAGATATACTCTTCAAAGCTCGAAGAGAAGGTTAAGATCTGCCCAGAGAGAGTTGGAACGTGTGGCGGTTGATGCACTTACAAATGAAAATATAACTAAATAGAAAGAGATAGCGGTGGAAATTGAAAGGCTCTTAGAACAAGAGGAAATTCATTGGGCTCAAAGAAGTAGAGTCAAATGGTTACAATTCGGCGATAAAAACACATCTTTCTTCCACAGGTTTGCAACTGCAAGGAAGCAGGTTTGCAACTACAAGGAAGGAGAGGAATAAAATTAAAAGACTGAAAAATGATCAAGGTATGTGGCTAGAAGGTACTGCATATTTAAACCCAATGATTTCAGACTACTTTTCTGGTTTGTTCTCGACGGAAGTTTATGATACTGATCCAGCTTTGTTGGATAAAGTTATACCCCATGTCACGCCAGAGATGAATGAGTACCTACAAAGGGATTTCAATCCAGAGGATGTTAAGAAAGCTCTGTTTTCTATTGGTGATATGAAAGGCTCGGGCTCGGATGGCTTGCATGCAATTTTCTTTAAAAAATGTTGGCACATCCTTGGTGAAGTATTGACTCAGGAGGTTATGGATGCAATTAATAATAAATGTATACCGGATGGGTGCAATGACACGATCATTGTGCTAATCCCTAAGGTGGATACCCCTGAAACTATTACACAATATAGACCAATAAGTCTATGCAATGTGCCAATGTCCTTTATAAGGTAATCTCAAAGATGTTAGCTTCCTGCCTTAAGTCTTTTCTTGATGAGATTATTTCACCGGTTCAAAGTGCTTTTGTTCCTGGTAGACTTATCACAGATACTATTCTGTTGGCCTATGAGAGTATTCTGTTGCCTGCCAAAACCCACCGGCGAGCAGTGGTTAAGCAACACGAAGAGCCGGGAGGCTGCCAAGACTGCTGGTGGGCCCTGGTCCCTCGACATCATCCCGCAATATTCCGGCACACGTCTGGCGGTTGCAGGGGCGTGCCACCTGACCTATGGTCAGGAAGGTGTTGAATTGCTTCGATTAGTCTCCTGCATGGTAGACACGTAAACATTAAATACGAGCCCGATCGGCTCTCAGGTTGCCCTGTGAATCGGCTCAAAGAGCCGATTGCCCCATGGTTCATGTTGGGTTTGCGATGACATGGGGATCCTGCTTGATCAGTACAAAGGTAAACCAATCTACGACAGTTTAGGGTTTTCACCGCATGATCGGAACATCCTACGCGTAGTTGAGCCTAATAGACACGAAAGATAATGGAAAACTAACCCTAAAAGAGGCCTAAAAACCAACATTAAGTTAATTCCCGGAACAATCCCTCTTAGGACTAATAAACCATACCTTACGCACTACCGGATCGTTCAACCCGTTTGCAAGGCCTAACCAGACGGATATTAAACTAATCCTTGAAGAACAAGGAGCAACTATAACAGATCGGATCTACTAAATAACGAACAAGCAAGGTGCTGCCCTTACACCTAGATAGGTATAAGGGCAGCTAGATATCGAGGGACGGCATAGCTAAGCTAATATGTATAAGAAAAGCATCAATGCAAGCCCCAAAACATCTACGATAAGTAGTGCTACTCGCCATCAACAACGCTTCAGCACGAGCAACACAAGATAACGAATAAACGTATACTGCCTAGATCTCAAGATGCGATCTAGGCATCATGATGCTTACCCGGAAGAAACCCTGGAAACAAGGGGTGGCGATGCGCCTGGTTTGTGTTTGTTGTGAACGTGATTGTCTTCCTTTCTCAATAACCCTAGGTACATATTTATAGTCCGTGGACTTTCTATCTTTGGAAGTACACCTAACCGTGTACAAGCTAAACTCTATCTCTTAATTCTAAACTAAGATGCAATCTACTATAATATACAGATACACGGGCAATCTAGCCCAAACTCTTCGTGCAAGGCCGCTTCAGAGACGCTCCACGTGTACATCCTTCAAGCCCATCTCAATTACGGCCCATCTCCTGATTTGGCCAAAATCTGGTGATAACACATGCCCCTCTGTTTTTTTCTTCGTAGGGTCACGTCGTGACAGAGCAGAACCGTCGCAGTATCCTTCATCATGACGCCTTGCCTTCTCAACTTCTCTACACGATTTGACAGTTTTGGCACCACGTCCTCGGAAACCACCGCAACATTAAATCTTCACTATCCCCTTTATTTAACCGCATCGAGCAGTTCGCTTCTTCATCCCCCTGCTCTGTCTTCTTGCAGCAACAAGATGGTCCAGAGCCTGTACATGATGACGGCTCCCCTTTCAAACTCCTCCCACCAGCTCCGGTGGTCTTCTTCTGCAAAAACTCACCACCCTTGAAAAAGGTCGTGATGCAGAGCCAGCCGATTTCACCAAAATCGGCTCCCAAGAGAAAGTATCTTCTAGGCCAGCTGCCCCCGAGCCTCGCTAAGGCGAGAACATCGTGAGGAAAGTAGCTGCCAGGAAGACCTTGAAGCGCCAAACCCCCTCTCCAGCCCAAGAAAATTTGCACGTAAGCTAATCCATGCCTTGGCTGATTTCATCCATTCTTCTAGGCTTCGTAACATGTTCGTATTTCTTTCACAGACCTCTACTGAAGAAATCTCCAGCGAGGATACACAGTCCAGTCGAAGGGACTCAAGCTCAGGCACCTCCGGGAAGAACACCACGCCGAGCCAGCCAGACTTGCCACCGTCGGCTTCCAGGAAAAGGTCAGCTCCCGAACCTGCTTCTTCCCAGGCTTCACCAAAAGTAGGACAAGGTGGTCTACGCACAAAGAGCCGATGCATCAAGAGAGCTCGCAAGACGCCACAAACCTCTTCATCAGACCAGGAGATTTCGAATGTAATTGCTCTCCACATTCTCCTTGACTCATATTTTGTGCTGACCTATTGCTGTTCCTATCGGCTAACCACTCCCTTTACAGACTGATGACACCTCTAGTGGGGAAGTCGAGGAGGTAGTGATGCCATCCACCACCCTGGACCTAGCAACCTCCAAAAGCGGAGCGGACAAGGCTGCTACCTTGGCCAAACCCTCAGCAGAAACACAAGAGCCGATTGCCTCTTCATCAGCTGCCCCTATGGTCTTAGGAGAGGTACACTTCCTTCCCTTAGCTCTTCCTTGCTTTTTCGCTGTGTACTGACGTTGTTCTTGTTGTTTGTCAGGGTTATGACCTCTCAAGCTTGCTAACGTTCGACCCTGAATTCATCGAACCAGCTGCCTCTAAAGCAAGTGAAGAGTCAGGACCCAGCGCTACCCATGGTCAACTCCAGCACCTCAAGACCTTGCTCTCCTCCTCAATCGAAACATTGGTTGAAGATACCGAGGAAATAAAGAGCATTCTTGAAGACATCCAGCCTCATCTCCCGGTGAAATTGCAGGTGAAGCTCTGGCCAGTTGTGACTCTGTCTGCTTACAAGTCAAGGGTGACATTGGCTCGTCAGAGAATCGGCTTACGCCACGACTTCCATTGAAAGCCGATATTGCAGACAAGTGTCAGCGGCTTAATGAGAAAAAGGCAGCTTTGGACGCAAAAACTGACACCTCTGTCAGCACCGCTGAACTGGAGATCTTGCGAAAGGAGTTGGAGGACCTTGAAGAGAGGGTCCGGGTAACCAAACAGCTCATCCAAGACAAGGAAGCTCTCATTGCCCTCTCCCACGAGGAAGTGATGACCCACAAGTATAGGGGGTGTATCGTAGTATCTTCGATAAGTAAGAATGTCGATCCCAACGAGGAGCAGAAGGTGTTGACAGCAGTTTGATGAAGGATTCACTGTAAATGCTCACAGAACAAGTATTCAAGGGGTTTTGATGTAACAGATGAATAAAGTATGTAAATAAAATGCGAGAGAAATAATTGCAGCGAGTGGCCCAATCCTTTTTAGCACAAAGGACAAGCCGGTTTGTTTACTTATAATGACCAAGCGTTCTTGAGGACACACGGGGATTTTAGTCTAGCGCTTTCGCTTCATGTGGCTAAATAATCTTCATTGTTTTGATAAGTGTTGTGTGGGTGAACATATGCTAATGCACCGCCCTTCCTAGGACTAATACATACTTGTGATTATACCCCTTGCAAGCATCCGCAACTACAAGAAAGTAATTAAGATAAATCTAACCACAGCCTTAAACTCTGAGATCCTGCGATCCCTCTTGCATCGATATACTAACGGGGGCTCAGGTTTCTGTCACTCCGGCAACCCCGCAATTAGCAACCGAATACAAGATGCACTCCCCTAGGCCCATAAATGGTGAAGTGTCGTGTAGTCGACGTTCACACGACACCACTAGAAGAATGACACCACACAACTTAAATATCATAACATTGAATATTACTCAACCATAATTCACTACTAGCATTTAGACTTCACCCATGTCCTCAAGAACTAAACGAACTACTCACGAGACATCATATGGAATACAATCAGAGGTGATATGATGATGAATAACAATCTGAACATAAACCTTGGTTCAATGGTTTCACTCAATAGCATCAATAACAAGTAGAGAATAATGCCGGGAGAGTTTCCCCTATCAAACAATCAAGATCCAACCCAAATCGTTACAGCGGTGACGAGGTGCAGCGGTGGTGATGGCGGTGTAGATGGTGGAGATGATGATGATGATGATGGAGATGATGTCCAGCTCGATGACGATGGCGATGGCGTCGATTTCCCCCTCCGGAGGGAATTTCCCCGGCGGATTCCCCGCCGGGAGAGCTCTTTTCTCTCTGGTGTCCTCCGCCCCGCAGAGGCGGCTGTAACTCTTCGTGAGGTTCCCTCTGTGGCTTAGGTTTTCGGGACGAAGGAGTACGCGAAGAAAAGGAGACGAGAGGGGATGTGGGCCCCCTTCTCATAGGGCGGCGCGGCCAGGCCTTGGGCCGCGCCGGCCTATGGGGTGGGCCCACCTCGGGTCCCCTCTTCTCCCCCTTCTGGCTCCCTCCGTCATCTGGAAAAATAGGAATTTACGTGTAATTTCCTTCCATAGTTGATCTTCCGAAATATTGCGTTCTGATGCTTTTTCCAGCAGAATCCTGGCCCCGGTGCTTGATCCTCCAATAATGATGAAACATGCAAAATAGATGAAATAACATAAGTATTGTGTCCCAATATGAAATATATCAATGAATAACAGCAAATTATGATACAAAATAGTGATGCAAATTGGACGTATCAACTCCCCCCAAGCTTAGACCTCGCTTGTCCCCAAGCGAAACTGAGCTCGATAAACAAGACCACATGTTTATGGAGTGAAGAGTCGATAAATAAAATACGGACAAGAAGCATCATATTCATTCACACAAGACATTCTAGTAAACAACTTCCTCATATAACTCATCTTGAAATAAGTAAAGAGAAATCACAAGTAAAGGTGCATAAGAAATCATAGTTGGTGATGGCAAACTTTGTTCTTGGTCAGAGAACTACTAACGGATTGTACTTCTAAGCAAAGCTTTCATATTAGAATTTATAGCTGGGCTTTCATATTCAATCATAACAATCTCCTCATAATCATTGATAACTTCAAAGTCATATTCATTCAGATAAAATTTGTACTAAACAAGAAAGTATAAAAGACATGATTAACTGAATCATAGCATAAATGGTTGGTTCACAACAACTCAATTGCTTGCTTGAGATAGAGGGAAATAGGTTTACTGACTCAACATAAAAGTAAAAGATAGGCCCTTCGCAGAGGGAAGCAGGGATTAAATCATGTGCTAGAGCTTTTCAAGTTTTGAAATCATATAAAGAGCATAAAAGTAAGATTTTGAGCGGTGTTTGTTGTTGTCAACGAATGGTAGCGGGCACTCTAACCCCCTTGCCAAACAAACCTTCCAAGAGCGGCTCCCATGAGGGACGGCATCTCTACCAGCAAGGTAGATCATCCCCCTTCTCTTTTGTTTACACATGTATTTTAGTTTTATTAAGGATGACACTCCCCCAACCTTGGCTTTCTCAATCCATGGCTAACCGAATCCTCGGGTGCCTTCCAACATTCACATACCATGGAGGAGTGTCTATTGCAAAATTAAGTTGCTTACTGATAAATCAGGCAAAACATGTGAAGAGAATTATTAATGAAAGTTATTAAGTGCTGGGAACCCCGTTGCCAGCTCTTATTGCAAAATTATTGGATAAGCGGATGTGCCACTAGTCCATTGGTGAAAGTCCGCCCAACAAGATTGAAAGATAAAACACCACATACTTCCTCATGAGCTATAAAACATTGACACAAATAAGGAGTAGTATAGTTTGAATTATTTAAAGGTAGCACATGAAGTATTTACTTGGAATGGCAGAAAATACCATGTAGTAGGTAGGTATGGTGGACACAAATGGCATAGGTTTGGTCTAAGGTTATGGATGTATGAGAAGCATTCCCTCTCGATACAGGTCTTTGGCTAGCAAGGTTTGATAGCAAGCATAAAGGTTGAGGGAAACAAACAAATATACATATGATAGAAACAATCATGCATCTTTCTCATAAGCACAAGCAATTTTAACTTCAGAATACTAAGCTCATTAGCATAGAGATAATAGAGTAATATATCTAAGTGTATTTCTCTCTTCTATTCAAACATCAGGGTGTTGTTGCTACTGACCAATGCTAAGTTTGCCAAAACCAAATAGATTTACTTGATGCTCCCAAAGTGATATCAATACTAATGTCAAGAGTAATCATATAATGGAGATTGCAAACTAAAATAAGGTGTGCAAAAAGTAAATGATAAAACTTCTCATTAATATTCCATAACGATAACTCACACCAACGGATACATAGATAACCAACTAAGAGAGATACTTCCACATTGCATACTATTCCATATGATAACTTCCCTACTCATGATATGACACTACTTGATAATAAAAGATAAAGGTAGTGATGATGTGATACCGCGGCACTCCCCCAAGCTTGGAACAAACCAAGGGGATGCCAATACCGATGATGAATTACTCCTTCGGTGATGATGGATTTGATATCACGCCAATGCTTGCAATGGTGGCACGCTGGTGTACTCGCGGAACTTCCTCCACTTCTTCCTCATCCTCACTTGAGTCTTCTTCCTTCAGTTCCGGGTCTTGAATATCTTCCTCCAAAGGTCCCTTGTCCTTGTTGTTGGAGACCATGGTGCCTCTAGATCAAAACAAATCTGGCAGAAAACAGCTCGAAACAAAACACGACGAGAAAACGATATACGGACCTCCAGGGGTCCGGGGGATTATATAGCAAATATTTTTACGATAAAAGGAAGGTTCCAGGCCGAAAACGAGTGGAAAAGGGACGACGAGGGGCTGTCCCCATAGGTCGGCGCGGCCAGGGTGGGGCCCGCGCCGGCCTATGGTGACGGGCCCTCGCGCGTCTTTTCCACTCCGTTTCGATTCCGTAATTTTTCATATTTTCCAAAAACAGCAGATATATTGTTTGGAAAGTAAATCGGACTTTTTATTACCTGTACTGTTACCTATTCAAAGTCGAGTTCTGGCGGACTGTCAATTTGTCCTTTGATGAAAGCCTCCGGTGTTTCCACTTGAATAATATCAACATCAACATTATAAGAATCACCCGAGATATAATGCTTGAGTCTTTGTCCATTCACCACTTGCGTAGCATTGCCTTGGAGAGAGCTAATTTTAATTGCTCCTGAACGATACACCTCCTCAACAACATATGGTCCTTCCCATTTCGAGAGTAATTTCCCTGCAAAGAATCTGAGACGAGACCGATACAATAGGACTTTATCCCCAATATTAAACTCTCTTTTGATGATTCTTCTATCATGCCACTTCTTAACTTTTTCTTTAAAGAGTTTAGCATTTTCATAAGCTTCACTTCTCCATTCATCTAGAGAACTTAATTGCAGCAACCTCTTATTACCGGCTAGTTTCGGATCTTTATTTAGTTCTCTAACAGCCCAATAAGCTTTGTGCTCTAGTTCTAAAGGTAAATGACAAGCTTTTCCATAAACCATTTTATAAGGTGACATTCCCATAGGATTTTTATAAGCAGTTCTATAAGCCCATAGTGCTTCCTTCAATTTACTAGCCCAATTCTTTCTAGATTTATTAACGGTCTTTCCCAAAATAGATTTAATCTCTCTATTTGATAATTCTACTTGACCACTAGTTTGAGGGTGATAAGCAGAAGCAATTCTATGATTAATACCATACTTAGCAAGAGTTTTTCTAAAACCTCCATGAATAAAATGAGAACCTCCATCAGTCATAATATATCTAGGTACTCCAAATCTAGGAAATATAACATCCACAAGCATTTTTATAGAGGTCTCACCATCAGCACTTTTTGTAGGTATAGCTTCTACCCATTTAGTAACATAATCAACAGACAAGTATATGAGTGTTACCTTCTGAAGAAGGGAAAGGACCCATGAAGTCGAATCCCCAACAATCGAATGGTTCAATGACAAGAGTATAATTCATAGGCATTTCATTGCGTCTAGAGATATTACCAACTCTTTGACATTCATCACAAGATAAAATAAATTTCCTTGCATCTTTGAAAAGTGTTGGCCAATAAAAACCTGATTGTAGAACCTTTTGCGCGGTTCTATCTCCAGCGTGATGTCCTCCATAAACACTACCATGACATTTACTCAATATCTCCTGTTGTTCATATTCAGGAACACATCTTCGCATAATACCGTCTACTCCTTCTTTATATAAGTGTGGGTCATCCCAAAAATAATGCCTCAAGTCATAAAAGAATTTCCTCCTTTGCTGAGCTGAAAAGGTTGGAGGCAAATACTTCGAAACAATAAAGTTAGCATAATCTGCATACCAAGGGCTCTCTCGCGAGCTCACCTTTATTACATCCAATTGTTCATTTGGAAAACTATCATTAACAGGAACAGGATCATAAGCAATATTTTCCAATCTAGACAAATTATCAGCAACAGGATTATCAGCACCTTTCCTATCTATAATATGTAAATCAAATTCTTGCAACAGAAGTACCCATCTAATAAGCCTTGGCTTAGCATCTTTCTTTGTCATAAGGTATCTAATTGCAGCATGATCAGTATGAATTGTGACTTTTGAATCAACAATATAGGGTCTAAACTTGTCACAAGCAAAGACTACAGCTAACAATTCCTTTTCAGTTGTAGCATAATTTCTTTGAGCAGCATCAAGAGTCTTACTAGCATAATGAATAACATTTAATTTTTTATCTACTCGCTGTCCAAGAACAGCGCCTACAGCAAAATCACTAGCATCACACATAATTTCAAAAGGCAAATTCCAATCAGGAGGTTCAACTACAGGAGCAGTTGTTAAGGCTTTCTTTAGAGTTTCAAAAGCTTCCTTACAATCATCATCAAAAACAAAAGGTACATCTTTTGAAGAAGATTAGTAAGAGGCTTTGAAATTTTAGAGAAATCTTTAATAAATCTCCTATAAAACCCAGCATGACCAAGAACACTACGAATACCTTTAACATCCCTCGGATATGGCATCTTCTCAATTGCTTCAACTTTAGCTCTATCAACTTCAATACCTCTCTCAGAAATTTTATGTCCCAATACAATTCCTTCATTAACCATAAAGTGGCATTTCTCCCAATTAAGAACAAGGTTAGTTTCTTCACATCTCTGCAAAACTTTATCGAGGTTTCGCAAGCAATTATCAAAAGAATTCCCATAAACAGAAAAATCATCCATGAACACCTCTACAATACTTTCGCAAAAACCATGAAAAATAGCAGACATGCATCTTTGAAAAGTAGCAGGAGCATTACATAAACCAAAAGGCATACGCCTATAAGCATAAGTTCCATAGGGACAAGTGAAAGTGGTTTTCTCTTGATCTTTAGCTTTAACAGCAATTTGTGAAAACCCAGAATAACCATCAAGAAAACAAAAATGAGTATTTTTAGACAACCTTTCTAGCATTTGATCAATAAATGGTAAAGGGTAATGATCTTTCTTAGTAACTTTATTAACTTTTCGAAAATCAATGCACATTCTATACCCTACAACTACTCTTTGAGGAATAAGCTCATCATTATCATTAGGCACAACAGTCATTCCTCCTTTCTTAGGAACACAATGCACAGGACTAACCCATCTACTATCAGCAATAGGATATATAATACCAGCTTCAAGAAGTTTTAATACCTCGTTCCTTACCACCTCTTTCATCTTCGGAATTAGACGACGTTGATGTTCAACAACAGGCTTTGCATCATCTTCCATATTAATAGCATGTTGGCAAATAGAAGGAGAAATCCCTTTCAAATCATCAAGAGTATAGCCAATAGCTCCTCGGTGTTTCTTCAATATTTCCAATAACCTTTCTTCCTCAATCTCTGAAATCTTAGAACTAATAATAACAGGATATATTTTCTTATCATCAATATGAGCATATTTAAGATTATCAGGTAAAGGCTTTAAATCGAAAATAGGATCTTCCTTTGGTGGCGGTGTTGTACCCAAATCTTCCACCGGTAAATCATGCTTGAGAATAGGTTGGCGAAGAAAAATTTCCTCAAGCTCATCTCTTTCTTTCCTAAAAGCTTCACTTTCACTATTCTCCAAATGTTGCTGCAAAGGATTATTAGGAACAAGAACAATAGATGCACACTGCTCCATTTTAAAATCATTACTAGGCAAGTCAGCTTTATAAGGAGTTTTGGTAAATTTAGAAAAGTTAAATTCATAAGGTTCACCAGCAAATCTAGTCAAAATTTTCTCTTTCTTACAATCTATAATAGCTCCACAAGTATTTAGAAAAGGTCTACCAAAAATGATAGGACAATGATCACTAGCAGCAGAACCAAGTACCAAAAAGTCAGCAGGATATTTAATCTTACCACATAGAACTTCCACATCTCGAACAATACCAATTGGAGAAATAGTTTCTCTATTAGCCAGATGAATAACCACATCAATATCTTCAAGTTCACAAGAACCAATTTCGTGCATAATCTCCGTGTAAAGCTCATAAGGAATAGCACTAACACTTGCACCAATATCACATAAACCATAATAGCAATGATCACCAATTCTAACAGATAACATAGGAACACTAACTTGTTTGGGTTTATTAGGATGTGAAACAATATTAGAAGCATCTTCACAGAAAATAATATGACCATCCTCCACATTTTCAGTCACAAGATCTTTAACTATTGCAACAGCAGGTTCAACTTTTATTTGTTCTTCAGGTTCTATAGGTTTCTTTTCACTTTTACTAACCGCACTAGATATAACAGAATACTCTTTCATTTTAGCAGGGAAAGGAGTTTTTTCAATATAAGCTTCAGGAATAACATGATCAACAGTTTCAACTACAACACATTTATTAATAGATGAATCAATTTTATCTTTATACGGTTCATGATACTTATCAAAATTCTTCTTAGGAAATTCATAATGAGAGGCAAAAGCTTTGTAAAGATTTGCAACAACTTGAGAATCAAGACCATATGTAGCACTCATATTACGAAATTTATCAGTATTCATAAAAGCTTCAATGCATTTATAATCATAAATTATACCTGATTCTCTATCTTTGTCGTTCTCCCATCCTTCAGTATTTTCTTGGATCCGATCAAGAAGGTCCCTTTTAAACTCTTCTTTGTTGCGTGTAAATGATCCAGAACAAGAAGTATCCAGCAAGGTCTTGTCTTGAAAAGAAAGTCTTGCATAGAAATTATCAATAATAACATTACCAGGAAGCTCATGAATGGGGCATTTGAGCATTAAAGACTTCAATCTCCCCCAAGCTTGGGCAATACTTTCTCCATCATGAGGCCAGAAATTATATATGCGGTTCCGATCTTTGTGAATTTCACTTGGAGGATAAAATTTGGAATAAAATAAAGGCACAATGTCCTCCCAATCAATAGAATCACCATTCTTCAGCAATTTATACCAATGCGCCGCTTTACCAGACAGCGATATAGTGAATAGTTTCTTTCTAACTTCATTCATAGAAATACCTGCACATTTGAATAACCCGCATAATTCATGCAAAAACAGTAAATGATCACCGGGATGGACAGTTCCATCCCCTTCATAGCGGTTATCCATAACACGTTCAATAATTTTCATAGGTATTTTATATGGTATCACTTCCTCACCTGGCGCCTCATCCACTACCGTTGCAGTAGTAGTAGATTTCCCAAATAGAAATTGAAGAGAAGATCTCTCCATAATGACTTATAGCAGCAGGCAGAAATAAAATCAGCACAAACAGTAAAGGTTTTCCTTACCAATTCCACTTACCAATAGCGCTTCACTCCCCGGCAACGGCGCCAGAAAATAGTCTTGATGACCCACAAGTATAGGGGGTGTATCGTAGTATCTTCGATAAGTAAGAATGTCGATCCCAACGAGGAGCAGAAGGTGTTGACAGCAGTTTCGATGAAGGATTCATTGTAAATGCTCACAGACAAGTATTCAAGGGGTTTTGATGTAACAGATGAATAAAGTATGAGTAAGTAAAATGCGAGAGAAATAATTGCAGCGAGTGGCCCAATCCTTTTTAGCACAAAGGACAAGCCGGTTTGTTTACTTATAATGACCAAGCGTTCTTGAGGACACACGGGGATTTTAGTCTAGCGCTTTCGCTTCATGTGGCTAAATAATCTTCATTGTTTTGATAAGTGTTGTGTGGGTGAACCTATGATAATGCACCGCCCTTCCTAGGACTAATACATACTTGTGATTATACCCCTTGCAAGCATCCGCAACTACAAGAAAGTAATTAAGATAAATCTAACCACAGCCTTAAACTCTGAGATCCTGCGATCCCTCTTGCATCGATATACTAACGGGGCTCAGGTTTCTGTCACTCCGGCAACCCCGCAATTAGCAACCGAATACAAGATGCACTCCCCTAGGCCCATAAATGGTGAAGTGTCGTGTAGTCGACGTTCACACGACACCACTAGAAGAATGACACCACAACTTAAATATCATAACATTGAATATTACTCAACCATAATTCACTACTAGCATTTAGACTTCACCCATGTCCTCAAGAACTAAATGAACTACTCACGAGACATCATATGGAATACAATCAGAGGTGATATGATGATGAATAACAATCTGAACATAAACCTTGGTTCAATGGTTTCACTCAATAGCATCAATAACAAGTAGAGAATAATGCCGGGAGAGTTTCCCCTATCAAACAATCAAGATCCAACCCAAATCGTTACAGCGGTGACGAGGTGCAGCGGTGGTGATGGCGGTGTAGATGGTGGAGATGATGATGATGATGATGGAGATGATGTCCAGCTCGATGACGATGGCGATGGCATCGATTCCCCTCCGGGAGGGAATTTCCTCGGCGGATTCCCCCGCCGGAGAGCTCTTTTCTCTCGGTGTCCTCCGCCCCGCAGAGGCGGCTGTAACTCTTCGTGAGGTTCCCTACGTGGCTTAGGTTTCGGGACGAAAGGTACGCGAAGAAAAGGAGACGAGAGGGGCTGTGGGCCCCCTCCTCATAGGGCGGCGCGGCGAGGCCTTGGGCCGCGCCGGCCTATGGGGTGGGCCCACCTCGGGTCCCCTCTTCTCCCTCTTCTGGCTCCCTCCGTCATCTGGAAAAATAGGAATTTACGTGTAATTTCTTTCCACAGTTGATCTTCCGAAATATTGCGTTCTGTGCTTTTTCCAGCAGAATCCTGGCTCCGGTGCTTGATCCTCCAATAATGATGAAACATGCAAAATAGATGAAATAACATAAGTATTGTGTCCCAATATGAAATATATCAATGAATAACGGCAAATTATGATATAAAATAGTGATGCAAATTGGACGTAACAGAAGGCCTCAAAGCTGAACTGAAGACTGATCTGGCCGAAATCCGCGCCTTGAACAAGCAGCTGGTGACGGGCCAGGATGAAGATGACGAGGCTGAGATCGCCGAGGTAGATCGTGTTCGTGCTACCGCACTCCGTGCCCTTGAGGCATTCCTTCAGTAGAGCTCCTCCATGTAACGATAACTGCTCCACTGAGCTTGTACCTCTGTCTGTAACAGCTTGTACCTCTTGAGTCGATGGCTGTGCATCGGCTTTTTATTCTAAAGTCGATGTCCGAGCATCGGCTATGCTAAAAAAATTCTATTTCCGATTTTTTATTAGCCGATCGATTTCATGAATCGGCTCCTCCTGGGTACATACTTCGTGGCCTCGTACCTTCTCTGTGTGTATGCCCCCCGAGCCGAATCTTTCAAGTAATTGAAGATATCGGCTTTCCAGCCATCTATAAGCCTGTCACATCCACTGCTCACATTGATGCTGCACAGTCAAAACGTATGGTGAGGATAATTTTGGCCGATTGCTAGAATCGGCCTCTTTTTTCATTGCAATGCTCGATGAGGGTTTACAACTTATTGGTTCTCTACTATGGCTACGTGACATGCTGGAGGTAAGATCTTTGCTTTTTATTTTTTGGGGCCGATCGCAGGGATCGGCCTTGCCACGTACGTCCATAGACTTGGATCTTGCTACTCTGTCAGGCCGGTGGATAAGACCAGCCTCACCCCGTTTTTTGAAGCTTCGATGCGCTCACAGCCGTCCAAACTGATTCCAGAGAGCGGCTCTTGGTCGTTTGCATCCCAAATATTCATGGCAGCTAGCGAGATCTCGATCGAATCATCTGCATGAACGACCTCCACTTCATCTCCATCCCATTGTATGATGCACTGATGCATTGTGGATGGAATGCAACAGTTAGCGTGGATCCAATCCCTCCCTAGCAGGACAGCGTAGGTGCTTTTGCTGTCGACGATGAAGAACGACGTAGGGATGGTTTTCCGGCCTACGGTTAGATCTACGTTCAGAACACCCTTTGCTTCTGACGCTTGGCCGTTGAAATCGCTTAGTGTGACGTTGGTCTTGATCAGATCTTCGTTGGAACGTCCCAAACGTCGTAGCATGGAGTACGACATTATGTTGACTGCCGCTCCCGTGTCAACCAACATCTTGCTGATAGGCTGCCCATTGATGTAACCTCTCAGGTATAGGGCTTTCAAATGCCTGTAGCTTCTCTCTCGTGGCTTCTCAAAGATGACTGGCCGTGGACCGCAGTCAAACTGTGCCATTGACACTTCCTCGTCTTTTGGAGCACAAAATTCTGACGGGAGTATGAACACCATGTTTGTATCAGCCGATGCCTCTGCATCGGCTTTTGTCTGTTTTGGGCGCCACACTTTCTTTGGCGGGCGAGTCTCCATCTCCAACGTTTGCTGAATTTTCACGGCCAGATCGGGCCGTGCTTTCCTCAACGTGTACAGGTACTGTGCCTCGGCTTCCTCTAGGTTTCGTAGCCGCTGCACCCTACGCTTCTGGGAGTGGCTGAGTCCATCAGGACACCACCGTGGCCGGTGATATCTATCTTCTTCTTCATCCGACTCCTCGAAGTCTTCATCTCGAGATGACTCAGCTCGTTTGTTCTGAGGTGGGAGAGGCCCTAGACGCTTGAACACTGAAACTTCATTTGTTCCCTTCCTCTGCTGTTTACATTCTGGGCAGTTCTCGATTGTAGGCAATCGGCTCATTCCTGAGTCCCAGCAGTGTTTGAAGAAAGGACAGTTCCAATGCCTATCCATGTCCTCTTGCTCTCTTGACCTCCCTCTAGCGTGACGCTCATACCCTTCATTGTCTCTATCATATCGACGGTATTTCCTGTCATCTGCATCAGACCGACGATATCTTTCATCATCTACGTCGTAGCGCCGACGTCGGTCATACTGCTGCTCGTATTTGTTAAGGAGATGCGCGGAGAGTGGTCGTTGATACCGCACGCTTCTCACCTCTTCCTCAGTCAGGTACCGTCTGTCATCATACTGGGGCCGGTGATACGTCCAAAACGTATTTACTTTCCCGAACACTTTTGCTATTGTTTTGCCTCTAATTTGTGTATTTTGGATACAACTAACACGGACTAACGCTGTTTTCAGCAGAACTGCTCAGTGTCTCGTTTTTGTGCAGAAATCCAACTTTCGGGAAAATCCTCGGAATTTATGAAGGCCCTATTTTACCAGAATATTGACGGAGCCAGAAGGGCAAGAGAGGTGGAGGCCCGAGGGCCCCACACATAAGGCGGCGCGGCCTAGGGGGGCGCGCGGCCCTATGGTGTGGCCCCCTCGGCTGGCCTCCGACGCCCCCCTTCGGACTACTTATCGGGTTCGACCTAAAAACGCACGGGGAGTCGAAGTCGCCAGAAACCCTCCGAGAGCCGCCACATCGCGAAACTCCGTCGCGGGAGCCAGAAGTCTCCGTTCGGCACTCCGCCGGGACGGGGAATTGGAGGAGATCTTCACCGCCATCACCGCCAACGCTCTCCATCGACCAGCCATGTTTCCCCCATCCATGTGTGAGTAATTCCCCCGCTGTAGGCTGAAGGGGATGGTAGGGATTGGATGAGATTGGTCATGTAATAGTCATAAGATTGTTAGGGCATAGTGCCTAGTATCCGTAGATGTCACTTTTATGATATTGTTGCAACTTGTTATGCTTAATGCTTGTCACTAGGGCCCGAGTGCCATGATCTCAGATCTGAACATGTTATTGATTCATGAAGATATTCGTTGTTTATGATCTTACCTGCAAGTTGTATACACATGTCGTTGTCCGGAACCAATGGCCCCGAAGTGACAGAAATCGGGACAACCGGAGGGAATGGTAGCGATGTGAGGATCACATGTGTTCACGGAGTGTTAATGCTTTGCTCCGGTGCTCTATTAAAAGGAGCACCTTAATATCCAGTAGTTTCCCTAGAGGCCCGGCTGCCACCGGCTGGTAGGACAGAAGATGTTGTGCAAGTTTCTCATTGCGAGCACGTACGACTAAATATGGAACACATGCCTATTGATTGATTAGTACTTGGATACCGTTTTATTATTATCTGCAAATGCCCCTGCTTTGATTGTTACATGAGTTTCTCTCATCCATGCAACGCCCGTTAAATCCGTCCCTGTGCCTACAGTATTTTAATCCTGTGTTTACTATAATCACTACTGCTGTCTTTATTTCACCTTGCTGTTATTTCACTATTCCTACGCATAAAACTGTTACCTACGATAAACTCTTGCGAGCAAGTCTGTTTCCAGGTGCAGCTGAATTGACAACTCCGCTGTTAAGGCTTACAAGTATTCTTTGTCTCCCCTTGTGTCGAATCAATAAATTGGGTAATACTTCCCTCGAAGACTATTGCGATCCCCTATACTTGTGGGTCATCAAGACTATTTTCTGGCGCCGTTGCCGGGGAGCATAGCTTTATTTGGAAGTTCACTTGGATTGATATTGTTCGCTGCCATTCTCCATCATGGGTAAACCTCGCGATACTAAGATCGCCATATTACCATCCACTACAAGAAAAGGTACAACTCTTAGTACCTCTGCTGCTCTTGATTCACCATCTATGATAAGTAAACTTGTTTCACCACCACAAGCTTCAAATGCTGGTACTTCTGCTGAATCTGAAAATTCCTCTCATAATTGTGATGATGCTTCTGCTGTGCTTGATAATGATGGTTCGTTAGGATCTTTTCTAGATGCTACAATTGCTAAGTCTAGACAAATTGAAAATACTGAAACTCCTAATGAAAATGCTGCTACACCTGTTAATTCACCTGAGTCTGTTGAATATTCTAGTGATGATCTTGATGAAGATTATGTAGAGCTTGATGATGATTTTATTGAAAAATGCAATGCTACTACTGATGCAAGAAAAATTAAAAAGTTGCTTGCAGAACATGTTGTTAGATATAAACTATCTCCTGATCCTAAATTTGCCACATCTCCTATAAACATTAGGGATAAAGATTATGATTTTTCTCTTGATTTATCTCATATAGCTATTGTTGAGAAAACACCCTTTTGTGGTACTGAAAAAGAAAGTGCTTTGTTGAACACATGACTGAGTTATCTACTCTTAGTGGCTTGTTTTCTGATGATATTAAGATGCGTACTTATTTTGTCGCTAAAATTTTTCCTTTCTCATTAAAGGATGATGCTAAAACTTGGTATAATAATTTGCCTCCTGGTTCTATTAAAAACCCAAAAGAATTGCTTGATGTTTTCTTCCGTAAATACTTTCCTGCTAGTGCTCAACATGCTGCTTTGCAGAGAATTTATAATTTTGACCAGGAAGATGGAGAGAAATTGCCTGAGGCTTGGGCTAGATTTTGCTCTCTTATTAGAGCTCAGCCTGACCATGATTTGGAAAAGCATGATTTACTTGATATATTTTATAGTGGACTAACCATTGAGTCTAGGGCATACCTGGATAGTTGTGCTGGTTGTGTTTTCAGGAAAAGAACTCCAGACGACGCTGAAGAATTATTGGCTAAAATAGGCCGGAATCATGATGATTGGTCTACACCTGAACCAACCCCGACACCGATAGTGAAGAAGAGGGGTATGATTAAATTAAATGATGAAGATATGAGGGAAGCCAAGAAGTCTCTTAAAGAGAAGGGTATTAAACCTGAAGATGTGAAGAATTTACCTCCTATAGAAGATTTATGTGAGATAACTCCCCCTTCATCCATGATTGAGGTACACTCTCTTCAACGCTTTACTAGGGAAGATATTCCATATTCAAAACCTCCTGCTCAATGCTTAGATGAATTTGATAATTATATTGTTAAGCAAGAAAACTTTAATATGAGAGTAGAGAATCATTTAATGGAAAATTCTTGAGCTATTAGTGAATTGCATGGTATTGTGGAGAGAACCTCCAATGATGTTAAGATACTTGTTAAACATTTTCAAATGGTTCAAACTCAAATTGATCAACTTACTAAAGTGCAAAATGACTTGTTGGGAAATAATTCTAAAGAAAAACATGCTTATGAAGTAACAACTAGAGGTGGTGTTTCTACCCAGGATCCTCTATATCCTGAAGGGCATCCCAAAAGAGTTGAACAAGATTCTCAACTAATTAAAACTAGTGCTCCATCTAAGAAAAAGAAAAAGAAACATAAGAATGTTGTAGAATCCTCTGAACCTATTAATGATCCTAATAGTATTTCTATTTCTGATGCTGAAACTGAAAGTGGTAATGAACATGAGGAAGATAATGATAAGAATGATACTCCTGATAAAGAAGAAATTGAAAAAGAACCTGAAAAGCCTGCTAAAAATAAAAAGTACACTAAAGAAGATTTTATTACTGAGAAACATGGTAATGAAAGAGAACCTTGGGTTCAAAAGCAAATGCCTTTTCCTGCTAAGAAACTAAAATCAAAGGAGGAGGAACATTATAATAAATTTTGTGATTGGATGAAACCTTTATTTTTGCAAATCCCTTTGACTGATGCTATTAAATTGCCTCCTTATTCAAAGTATATGAAAGATATTGTTACTAACAAAAGGAAAATCCCCAATGAGGAAATTTCCACTATGCTCGCTAATTACTCCTTCAATGGTAAGATTCCAAAGAAGCTTGGAGACCCAGGTATACCGACTATTCCTTGTTCCATCAAGAATAATTATGTTAGAACTGCTCTATGTGATTTGGGAGCAGGTGTTAGTGTGATGCCTTTTTCTCTTTATAAGAGACTTGATTTAGATAAGTTGATACCAACTGATATATCTTTGCAAATGGCTGATAAATCTACTGCTATTCCTGTTGGTTTATGTGAAAATGTTCCTGTTCAAGTTACTCAGCATTGCTTGATATTAACTGATTTTGTTGTGTTGGAAATGCCTGAAGATGATAATATGTCCATTATTCTTGGAAGACCCTTTCTTAATACTGCAGGGGCTGTTATTGATTGCAATAAAGGCATGGTTACTTTCAATGTTGATGATAAGGAACACACTGTCTATTTTCCCAAGAGGATTGATAAAGTATGTGGAGTTAATACAATTTTTAATGTGAAAACTATCAAAGTGGGATCCATTGATTGTCCTATATATGAGCCTAAAGAAGAATATCAAACTCTTGTGATTGGATCCATATCAATTCAATATAAGGTAACATGATTGATTTGAGGTTTATTTCTTCTTATGTCATATAAAATTTATTTGGTAGCAAGACTTGATCAACCTTGTTAACAAGTATATTTTATTGCATAAAAGAGCTAAACAACATTTCTTTCTTTCTTTCTCCCTCCACTTATTTTACTTGCTGTAGCACTTTTTGTTTTGCAATATGCTTTAGTCATTTAAGATTTTAGAAATCATTTTCCTGCGCAGTAATAATTAATTTAACACCCAGAAATGTGCATTTTTCGAAGTTCTCTAAAAATTACAAAAATTACACCGTTGGTCCTATTTTTCGACGAGGCACCTGGGAGTACCAGAGGATGACCTGTGGGGCACCAGAGGGTGCCACACCACAGGCCGGCGCGGCCAAGGAGGGGGCGCGCCACCCTGTGGTGTGGGCCCCTCCTTGCCCCACTACATCATCTCTTCCTCCCAGCATCTTCTCTCTCCCGAAAAAACTCGTACCAAGTTCCTCTCACTCGTGTTTCTGCTCAAGAACTCGCGATTTTTCGATCTCCTTGCTCAGCCCAGATTTCTGTTTGAAATTTGGCACATTTACTCCTTGGTATGTGACTCCTTTGATTGTCCAATTAGAATTTCATTTGGTTGAGTATATCTTGAATATTTTGCTGCTGTAGATAACATGTTTAGTGAGCTTGCATGCTTGTTCTAGGTGGAAGAAACTAGTTTTGATGCATGTTTAGTACTCTAGCAAGTTCCTATAGTAGTTCCCTTCAATTACATACCTTGAAATCAAATTTTATAATGATTGTTGAAAAATTTCAGAAAATGGAAGGGAGTGTGCACCAACTTAACCAACAAGAGTTGGAGGTACAGCAAGTCATGAGAGTTCATCGTGAAGAGGGAGTATACCCCTCTTATTACCCATGCACGGATTTTATGCGGAATGCAGGAATCCTGCAAGATGTTCAAACACTGATTTCCAATGCAGGGTTGGAAGGTTTTACTGTTGGTGAACCTCACCAATATGCTAAACTAACGGTGTCGGTTGTGCAGGATTTCGAATTTCACCGGTCTCAAACTAACCCCATGGTCCGGTACAAGATTTATAACAAAACTATCGACTTGCCTTTCAGTGATTTTTGTACAGCAATTAGAGTGCCGCGGTGGGGATCCTGCGAGAAGATCAGGGGAACACCGCGGGAGCTCTCAAATCTTTATACAATGATTTGTAATGGGAGGAGCTTCTCCAATGATAGTGGTAAGATTAGTAGCATTCAACAGCCAGCTATCCGCTACTTTGCCTATTTCATTACAAAGTGCGTTCTTGCGAGAAGGACTGGAGGTAAATTATCTGTCCAAGATTTGGCTTTCTTAGCTGCTGCTTTGCAACAGGATAGGACTTATAATTTGGGTGCTTTAATAGCTTGTAGACTTGCTACTAACCGTGAGAAAGGAGGAATTTGTGGAGGTCTTATCGCCTCTCGCTTATTAGCTATGCATGGTGTAGAACCTCACCATTTAGATATTCCGCTTTCTATAGAGAAGCTTGATGTTGTTTCCATGATTAAACATGAATTTATTTCAGATGCATCTAATTTGAACAACCTGCATTATAGGATAACTTTGTATAAGAAAAATTGGAGTATAACCAAGAAAATTGAAAAACTAGTACGCTTGCCTGCACCTGCTTTGTTTAACCTTGATGCCAGGAACGGGTGGTCGATCACAGAAAATGAGCTAAACGCATACATAGAAAGGGAAAGCCGTCGTGCAAGGGAAGATGTGGAGGAGGCCGAGGAGCACCCCGACTCTTCATCCGATGCAGCGAGCTCCTCATATCAACATCATGGGCATGTGGAACCTCCACGATATTCTTCTGCACAGGGGCCCTATTACCACTCCATGTATGATCCACCGGCGTGGAACTCCGACCCTCGTTGGGAATGAACTCCACTTAGGCCAAAAGCCTAAGCTTGGGGGGAGGTATACCGGCATCACTCATTCTTTGCATATTATGGTTGCTGGATACTTGTACATACTTGTTTAGTCTCTTAGAGTGGTTTTCTAATGAGAGGAGATGATATTTGGGGAAGTGCTGTCCAAAAACAGATTCTGGGCTGTTACCAAAAAAATTCGTGCGCACAGCCAGAACGTTATTTTGAGTTGCCAATTTTTGAGCATGTGCCCCAGGTTATTATCTAACTTTCATTAGTTGAACACTTTTTGGTCTGAGCAATGGAAGATTTTTGTTAATTTCGATTTCTGTACTGCTGTCAGGATTTGGCAGATTTCTGTCATCCTGCTTTTCCGTGTTTCTGTTAGTTTGCATTCTTTTGTTTTCGCTTTGTTTCTTTCCTAAAACACAAAAAGACAAAAAATATTTCTGTTGTTTCTCTTCACCATTTGTTTATTTGGTTCTTTGCTCTTAGTTTATTTTATTTGCTATCGTTAGTTTGCTATAAGAAAACCCAAAAAGATTTTGCTTTGATTGCTTGTTTTCTTTCGTTCTTGTTTCCAATTCGAAAACACCAAAAATATTTGCTGTTCTTCTTTGGTTTGTAAAGTTCATCATGAGTTCAATGGTCTTCGGTGGCTGGAGCGTGGTTTTCATTTCATATTATCCAAGCTACACAAGTGAAAAGGCAATAATGACGATCTACGACAATCTGATTGTGGTGAGAGGCTGGTATGAACTCTATTTGTTTTCATTTGTACATATACTCATCCATATGAGCATGCTTAGTTGGTTCATGTGAGGTATATGTTATTTGAGAAAGTCTAGTAGTTCATGATCTCTCATGTTTAGCTCCAATTTATTAATATGAGTAGCATGTCATGTATGTTTGCTTGCATTGTTTTATTCATAAGTAAGTATGGCATTGTGGTATCCTCCTCTGAATAATTCATTTATATCGACTTGGCACATGCTCACGCATGCATATGACTGAACAAAAAGTCAATTAAGCCTCGATGATTTATATTGCTTCAGAGTTTGTATCTTTTATGCCTCCGTTAATTTATTTTGCCGCAAGCATGATTATGACGTTATTGCTCTCTTGATTTGTCGCTCCTAGTCTTTTGCTAGCCTTCACTTGTCTGAGCGGGAGTCGTGCTTCCAAACACCTGAAAACCAAGTTGTTCCAAAAGTGTTCACAAATACCTATGCATGGCATTTCAAACCATTCCAAGTAAATTCCCATGCGCTCCTTTAAAACTTTCAAAATGCTTCTCAATTTGTGTTAATGTTTCATAGCTCATGAGGAAGTATGTGGTGTTTAGCTTTCAACCTTGTCATTTACTTTTGACGGACTCTCATATGGACTAGTGGCACATCCGCTTAAAAAAAAAAAAAAAAAAAAGAGCTGGCAATGGGATTCCCAGTCCCGAATTAATTAACTTAAATAGACACTCCTCCATGGTTTGTGATTGTTGGACGGCACCGAAGGATTCGGTTAGCCATGGCTTGTGTAAGCAAAGGTTGGGGGGAGTGTCATCATCATAATAAAACTTAAATAAAAAGGCACTCCTTCATGGTATGTGATTGTTGGCAGGCACCCGAGGATTCGGTTAGCCATGGTTTGTGAAAGGAAGGAAGGAGTGCCACCCAAAAATAAATAAAATGGGAGCCGCTCTTGGGAGTCCGGTTGATGAGGTAGTTAGTGTACCCATTACCATTCGTTGACAACAACAAACACCTCTCAAAATAATTTTACTCTTGTTTGAAAAGCTCTAGCGCATGTTAATCCCTGCTTCCCTCTGCGAAGGGTCAATCTTTTACTTTTATGTTGTGTCTCCATTCTTTCTTTGAGCACTATCTTGAGAGCACAATTGTCATTCTTAGTATAATATGCTTGTCTCAAAATATGATTGATTGTGGTATAACTTTGATGCTTTTATCTTTGACAATCACTACTTCTAGTCTTTCTATGAACTCCAGAGGTGCCTCGGCATTTATGTTTTGCCGAAATACGGGCAAGCGAGATACCACTTTATCATATTCTCTTATGAACATTGCAATCCTGCTTATATACATGATTCATGGTGCTTATTAATTGTTGGTACATCTCCATGATTGACATAGCTGTTGGATGATCTTATTTGCATGTATCTTATTATGAACTGCTTAAGTATTAGCCATAGCATGAGAATATATACATCATATGAGCAAATGTGTTCGTGAAAGTTCTTTTATCGCTCAGTTGTTAACTGAATTGCTTGAGGACAAGCAATAAGCTAAGCTTGGGGGGAGTTGATACGTCCAAAACGTATCTACTTTCCCGAACACTTTTGCTATTGTTTTGCCTCTAATTTGTGTATTTTGGATACAACTAACACGGACTAACGCTGTTTTCAGCAGAACTGCTCTGGTGTCTCGTTTTTGTGTAGAAATCCAACTTTCGGGAAAATCCTCGGAATTTATACAGAAGGCCCTATTTTACCAGAATATTGACGGAGCCAGAAGGGCAAGAGATGTGGAGGGGGCCCACACCATAGGCGGCGCGGCCTAGGGGGGGGCGCGCCCTATGGTGTGGCCCCCTCGGCTGGCCTCGGCGCCCCACTCGGACTACTTATCGGGTTCGGCCTAAAAACGCACGGGGAGAGTCGAGTCGCCAGAAACCCTCAGAGGCCGCCACGCGAAACTCCGTCGCGGGGGCGAAGTCTCGGGTTCGGCACTCCGCGGACGGGGAATTGGAGAGATCTTCACATGCATCACCGCCAACGCCATCGACCAGCCATGTTTCCCCCATCCATGTGTGAGTAATTCCCGCTAGGCTGAAGGGGATGGTAGGGATTGGATGAGATTGGTCATGTAATAGTCATAAGATTGTTAGGGCATAGTGCCTAGTATCCGTAGATGTCACTTTTATGATATTGTTGCAACTTGTTATGCTTAATGCTTGTCACTAGGGCCAGTGCCATGATCTCAGATCTGAACATGTTATTGATTCATGAAGATATTCGTTGTTTATGATCTTACACGCAAGTTGTATACACACATGTGCTGTCCGGAACCAATGGCCCCGAAGTGACAGAATCGGGACAACCGGAGGGAATGGTAGCGATGTGAGGATCATATGTTCACGGAGTGTTAATGCTTTGCTCCGGTTCTATTAAAAGGAGCACCTTAATATCCAGTAGTTTCCCTAGAGGCCCGGCTGCCACCGGCTGGTAGGACAGAAGATGTTGTGCAAGTTTCTCATTGCGAGCACGTACGACTAAATATGGAACACATGCCTATTGATTGATTAGTACTTGGATACCGTTTTATTATTATCTGCAAATGCCCACGCAGTTGTTACATGAGTTTCTCTCATCCATGCAACGCCCGTTAAATCCGTCCCTGTGCCTACGGTATTTTAATCCTGTTGTTTACTATAATCCTCTTGCTGTCTTTTTCACAGCTGTTATTTCACTATTCTACGCCATAAAGCGTACCTGCGATAAACTCTTACGAGCAAGTCTGTTTCCAGTGCGGCTGAATTAACAACTCGGTAAGGCTTACAAGTATTCTTTGTCTCCCCTTGTGTCGAATCAATAAATTGGGTAATACTTCCCTCGAAGACTGTTGCGATCCCCTATACTTGTGGGTCATCAGCCGGTCACGTGGATCGGCCTCCGCTTTATCTTTGCCACGGGAGTGACTGCTTTCTGCTTTATCCTTGCCATGGCGGTCTACAAGCCGTGCCATGTTGATATCAAACTGGCTTGCATCTTATCGGTAATGAGATCCACCATGTTGGCGGAGAAACGGATGTGTGTCAACTTTCATGGCAAACTAAGAGTAATCGGTCTTGTTCTATCGCCATTTGAATCGTCGTGCAATACTGCGTCGTTGGTGGCGTGGGTGAACGTGTGGTGCCATTTTAGGTATGGTCTCCCGTTCACCTCTTGTAGCATTAGGTTTGTGGCCTTGGGTAACATGTTGTTTTCCTTCAGCAAATCAAAAATCTGCTAGTTTTGCTTAAATCAAAGTCAAACCCTTTTGCAGGCCCTGGTTGTTTCACCCGCGGCACGGGACACCCAGAAACCCATTCGGCCACGACGACTTCTTGATCTTGCGAGTCTTCGTCTTCTTACGCCTCGACCCGGGCGACAGGCGATTGAACTTGTCCTGGTACAACTCTGGGTGGCGCTGTTCATATGATGTCAATTTCTGAACCATATGCGCCAATGAATTGTAGTCTGCTTGGAAAGTCAGATCCTTGAGCGAGAGGCCTGCTATTGCCAGATCGACTGCTTCCTTTTCAGATAAACGAACCGAATAACATCGGTTCTTGACAGTCCTGAAACGCTGAATGTATTCAGACACTGTCTCTCCTCGCCTCTGCCGTACCTGCGTCAGATCGGCAATGCCAGCTTCAGTAGCTTCTGAATGATATTGTATGTGAAACTGCTCTTCCAGCTGCTTCCATGTTCGAACCGAATCTGGTGGCAACACCAAGGCTGGTTGCCGTGAGAGATTGCGCAAACAACCTCACACGTAGGCGGTGCGATCTTGAGACCATGCCAAGCTGTGTCAAATATCAGCTCACGTGCTCAATTGAGCTAGACCCTTCTGATCCACTGAATTTTGTGAAGTGGAGCCGATACTTAGGCGGTAGTGGGATCAGGTCATACTCGTTGGGATACGGCTTGGAATAGCCGATTGTTCTCTTCTTCGGCAGGATGCCGAACTGGTCTCTCAAGATTGCACTGATCTGATCCACGGTAGGAGCTGCAGAGGTTGAGCTTTCATGACTCGTTCCGGTGGCATATTTGGCTAGCCACCTTTGTTTCTCGACATCGTTTCCGAACTCCACTAACTCCAACAATCCCTCTGCTCCCGGCAATCCCCTCCTGCTGTCTGGTTCGTATGTGACCGATTGTTGCAGTGCGCCGATATGTGCACACGTATCCATGTGGGATCTCCTTGGGCGGCTCATACAGGGAATTGGTAATCGCCGGGATCACCTCCAACCTTGTAGACAACGTATGCCGGTGAAGTTGCTGTGGAGCTGCCAACGTGAATGGCAGTGGTGGCCTAGTGTAGAGCGGTATCTCCCCCTGGTGAGTCCCTAAAGCAGGTCCTGACGGAGTACTGATGCTTCATGATTTCTTGAACCACATGAAGCGCAACAGAAACTCAGAGTGTTCACCGGGCTCTCGAGAATGCACCGATGTAGAGATGAGCCACATAGTTAATTTCTGGAGGCGGGGCTCTGGTACGTTCCTCGAAGGAAGAGACAGATCTAGTCCCTCTAGCACGCCTTCGGGTGTGAATCCTTTGAACCTAATGCCGTGCGAACGGGTCTTCTCAAAGATCGATGAGATCGGCTTGACGACCTTGAGCTCATCCATATCTCTTCTTGTGCTCTGCCGAGCAGATCACCGTGCCCAGTTCGTCCGCCATCTTGAATCTGAGATGTTGCGCGTGGTTGCTGCAGAAAGTGTCCACCGGGCGTGCGAGTGTTGCACTGCCAAAACCCACGGCGGTGGTTAAGCAACGCGAAGATCCGAGAGTACGCAGGCCTTTGGTGAACCCTAGTCCTCGACGTCATCCCGCAATATTCGGCACACGTCCTGGCGGTTGCAAGGGGCGTGCCACCTGACCTATACCTGGTCGAGGAAGGTGTTGAATTGCTTTGATTGGTCTCCAGCATGGTAGACAGCAAACATTAAATCGAGCTGATCAATCTCAGGTTGCCATGAATCGGCTCAAGACGTTGCCCCATGGTTCATGTTGGATTTGCAATGACATGGGGATCCCCTTGATGTTCAAAGTTAAACCAATCGACAGTTTAGGGTTTTCACCGCATGATCGAAACATCCTACGCGTAGTTGAGCCTAATAGACACGAAATATTGGAAAACTAACCCTAAAAGAGGCCTAAAAACCAACATTAAGTCAATTCCCGGAACAATCCCTCTTAGGACTAATAAACCGTACCTTACGCACTACCGGATCGTTCAACCCGTTTGCAAAGCCTAACCAGACGAATATTAAACTAATCCTTGAGAACAAGGAGCAACTATAACAAATCGGATCTACTAAATAACGAACCAAACAAGGTGCTGCTACACAGATGGAAGTTATAAGGTGTTTCTATATCGAGGACGACGCTAAGCAAATACGTATAAAGAAAGCATGTTACGCCCAAACATCTACGATCTCGTGGTGCTACTGCACCATCTGCGCTTCAGCACGAGCAACTGAGATACTTGCAGACAAACGTATCTTGCCTAGGTCATGAGATGCGATCAGACAGCATGATACTACCGGAAGAGCTTCCATGAAACAAAGGGTGGCGATGCGCCTGGTTGTGTTGTTGTAGGCACATGGTTATCTTCCACTTTATCAACCCTAATTTATATTTACAAGTCCATTGGACTTTCTATCTTTAGGTACACCTAGCAGGTAATATTCAACTCTATCTCTTAATTCTAAACTAAGATGCAATCTACTATAATATACGAGATACAACAGCAGAACTAGCTAAACTCATGGGTAGGAGCCGCTGAGAGACGCTCCGTGTACATCCCAGCTCAAGCCCATCTCAATTACGGCCCATCTCCTGATTTGGCCAAAATCTGGTGATAACATATTCACACTATAAAAAATAAGAAGGTTGGAAAGAATGGTTATTGTGCACTTAAACTTGACATGCACAAGGCTTATGACAGGGTTGAGTGGATTTTCTTGGAGAAGATGCTATACGAAATTTGGAGTTTTCTTGTCAAAATTTTATTGAACTCTAATGACTTGTGTTATATCAGTGCGGATATAAAGTAAGGTACTTAATGATCAAGAAACTCAAGAATTTCTCAACAAGGGGTTGGGGTGAGGGGGGACCCTCATCCCATATCTTTTCTTGATTTGTTGGAAGGTTTATCAAGATTATTGGCTCACAGTGAGGAGGTTCGTAACCTTGAAGGAGTAAGGGTGTGTAGGAAATGCTGTGGGTTTACACTTGTTATTAAGTGATTTCCAGTCTTATGAGGCAAAACGGAGATAATGCAACCTCGTTGGGACAAGTTCTTGATTTTTATTGTGCCATTCAATCTAGATGGTGGTGATAAAGGGATTAACATAATGCCTGGAGTTGTAGACTAGGGTTTGAGTTGGAAGTAGAGGCCAAGTGAATCTACGAAGGTTTCAATGGGAAAGGAGGTACCTAGAAGTACTATGAAAACTAGGGTTGCACCGGAAAACAATGAATCGATCCTCTCTTTGTCCCTCGACTCCCCATATAGGAGGCGGAGCCGAGGATTTCGTGATGTACAAGTTACGAGTCCGGACGGGATTGGAAACCCTCATGACCAAACTACAAATTCATGTTTCTAATACAATTCATATGCTCCAAACTATCTCTCGATTGGGCTTCTAGGCTTTGTAAAACTTCGGGTCGTGGGCCTTCAGCGGGTACCTTCTTGAGCGGAGGCCCATTGGGGATGCCTATGTCAGTGAGTGAAGCCAAGTGTAGCATATTTTTCAGTCCGAATGTTGATGTGCAAGTAAAGGAGGAGATCTGTTTAGAACTAAACATAATGGTGAAGCTTTGTGGGACGGATACACAGAATTTGTAGGCTATGGTGGGTGTTAATAGAAGTGATCACTTTATGTATCTCCTTGAAAGAGTTATTTCCATCTTACAAGGGTGGAAGGAGAAATTATTATCTATGGGGGCAAAAGAAATTTTATTGAAGGCGGTGATTCAATCTATCCATTTGTGTTTGCAATGGGGTTTTCAAAATTCCCAAGAATATCACCAAGGAATTGCGATGCTATGTCAGCTTTTACGGGTGGGGTGATGCGAAGAACAAAAACGCATGCATTGGAGTGCTTGGTGGAAGATGTGCATACCAAAAGGAAGGAGGTATGGGATTAGGATATACCATGCTTTCAATCCTAGCGATGCTTGCAAAAACAAACACAGGAGGCTTCGTCTAGACCGAACACTTTATGTACGCAAGTCTGAGCCAAATATTATCCTCTTTGGTGACTTACTAAATTCTGGACCAAAAAAAGGGCCATCCTTTACATGGCAAAGCATTGTGAGTGGTATTCGAACGTTTAAAAGAGGTCATATTTGGAGAGTAGGAAATGGGCGGAGCATTGATATTTGGAAAGATCACTAGATCCCTGGTAACTTGTCAAGGAAAATAGATACGGTGAGGGTCACAACCTGTTGAGAATTGTTGAAGAATTGATTAACCCAACTGCGGGCCAGGTGGGATGGAAAATTAATCAAGTGATACTTTCCATCCCCTCTTGAAGCTCAAAAATATTGGAAATACCAGTCGGCCCCAAATACGGAAGATGACTTTGTGGCATGGCATAAAACAAGAACTTATACCTTCTCGGTCAGGTACGCTTATTACAGAGTGGGAGCACCAATTTCGTATTAAAATTGGGCGGTCGGATGGACAAGGATCATCCCATGACCAACCGTTATGGGATATTCTTTAAGCGGCTACATGTTCTGCAAAAAATAAAAAATATTTGGGTGGAGGCGTTGCATGGTTTGATCGAGTTGGGTGTTTGGCTAATAGACATATCAAAGTATCACTCAATGTCCAATATGTTTGCAAAGGTTGAATATCAAGCTTTTTGATGTTCACCAGCAGAGCTAAAGAGTTTGGAAATCTTTGGGACTTGAAGTAATGACAATGCAGTTGCTGGACAGATCGGGATCGGTGGTTGGAAGAAATACTAAGAAGTCCTATAAAAAAATCGCCTGTTCTTGGTCAACTCGGTTTGCAAGAAATTGTTCTGTGCTTCTTGGTGACCCGGTGCAGAGGAAAGCGATGAGAGGAGGAGAGATGAGCAGCCACCATTGAGATCAGCTTTCTCAATACAAGCACTCACCACAGACATGGTTTGGCGGCTTCAAAAGAGCAACCCCAAAACATGTACATTGGCTTAAACCCCCGTGGAATAATTATAAAGCTAACATTGATGCATCATACTTCCCAAATGGAATGGGGGCAGTGGCAGTGGTTATACGTAGTGATCATGGCGAGGTGATAGCGGGTGGTGCATGGCCAAGCAATTTTTGGATGCTATGGCTAACAGGCGGGAAATACCTTCGACAGCAACCTTCATCTCATCGAGAGGATTGGATGTTCACGGTAATTATTGAATCGGACTGCTTGGAGTTAGTGCGGGCTTGCAGTAGTGTCGGAACTGGAGCCCTTTGCCTATAGTGCAGTTGCTTTGAGAATTTCTCAACGTCTGGGTATGATCTGGGCTCAACATTGCCCAAGAAGAGGAAATGAGTCCCGCTCATAATCCTTTGGTCCTGTTTTGAAGCGGATAATATGATTACTTGGGATGATGACCCTCCTAGGCAGAGGTTGCTTTAGATGCTAGATGATTTAATTGTCTTGAACAATGTTGTAATTTGAATCTTGATGTTTAACGGCAGAAGTTCAGACACACTCTTTCCTTACCGAGAATGCCGAAGGGAGTAGGAAGGAACAATAGTGACTTGCTAGCTTTAATATATTTTAATTTTCAAAAAAACTTGCAGAGACAATTCAGGCCAAGCCATGCGGCCATATGCCATAGCCGGCTGGCAGCTAACACCTCAGGTCAGGTGGAGTTACGTCTTGAGCTAAATGAATGGCTATAAGACTATATGAAGCCTAGGAGTGCACCATCTTGCTAGTCAAGACACGGCTAAGGTGAATCACATACACAATGCTCCTGAAACTTAGTTGGTTATATATCTTCACATAAGCCCTAGGACAGCTCCCTATATAAAGCCGACTATGCACCACACGAGGCCAAGCTCTGGGCCTCACCTTAGATCTAATGAGTAGCCTTGTTCACTTGTTGCCTTATAGTGACTTATGAGAGAACATATAACTCCTTTGGACCTGAACATAGGTACATCTCTTTGTGTAATCCCGTTCCTTGATCATATGTCTTACCCTTCTCTTTGTAATCACGTGATCATATTCATATGGCTTAGTGGTAACAACATTACGACAATATATGGTGGATGGCGTTTTAAAAAATACCACGTGAAGTAAAGATGATAGGGCCCACAACTAAACAATGTCTCTAGCAATTTTTTTTTGGACCAAGGTTGGTGCATTCATTGTATCAAAATTATTCGAGAACATACAATGGGCTTATTATCTACTCGGGGACATCACTATATACCGAGTCGACTCCGAGATCATACATGACTTTGCGAGAACATGAGCTGCCTCATTGAGACCGATTGACATGGATAAAATATATGATATAAATTTTTGGAGGCCTACTCTTAAAACGGCATGCTATGTCACCTAATGCGCGTATGTTGGTAGCAATATCGTTGAGTGCGGATATTAGCACTATTCTGATCTCTTCTTTTTATGAGGTGTGCTACGATTGTCCTCCACACTCCTTCTCTAATCATTAAAGTTGAAGGGACAAATTAGCCTACAAAAGAGGTATGGAAAGATCCCTAAGTTTGTCCCACGGGCGGTTAGAAACGGAGACACAAAGACAAAATCTTCTTTTATGGGAAAATGGAGTTTCTTGCATGAAGTGGTGTCATGCAAGATATTTAAAATTGCCATAAGAGATCTGCCTCAAATTTTCTTTTTTGGCCAGTGCTTGTCCACGTCAATAAAGTACCTGATTACGCAATTCATGTGGGCCATCCCTATTCGCCGCTCATTGCGGGAGCAATTCGCTCCGCAGGCGACGGATGGGATGGGCAGCCCATTAGCCTTTGGTATTTAATGTTTTCTTTTTGTTTGTTTTTTTCGGTTTCTGCGGGTTTTCAGTTTGGATGGTTTTTGTTTGGTTTTGCTGCGTTGGTTTTAATGATTTCGAATTTTTTCAAATTTATTTTTTAGTCTGATTTAAAAATTTGTTCAAATTCGAAATTTGTTCAAATTTGATATTTGTTCGAATTTGAAATTTGTTCAAATTCAAAATTTGTTCATATATGAATTTTGTTTGACATGAAATTCTTTATTTTAAAAATTGTTCAGTTTTTATTTTGTCCAATTTAAATTTTGTTCCGTTTGAATTTTGTTCAGATTTTTGAAATTTAAACTGAACAAAAAAAAAGGAAAACTTAAATGGTTGAGCCTGAGGTGCCTATTGATCGCGCCGGCCTGAGCGGAGCTGATCTTCCGCTCCGCTTAAGGCGGCCAATAGGCGGTTCCATTCATGTGAGTAGGCTTTGCGTTGTCACTAACGTGCGGCTGAGACGAAAATGGGCCTAATATCTCTAAATATTTGGCAACAAACTTGACGATCCTTATCTCCCAGCTACTAGGAGCGGTGGATTTTCTCTGCTCTGTATTCTTTCTCGTGAAATATAGTGGCCAGCCCATTCATTTGTTAACCTCTCGCACCAAGTCCGGCACTTCCCTCAAAGAGCAGGGTCTCTCTAGTAAAGCCAATTTTCTAGACATACTACGGTACTAAATTACATAATTATTGGATCACTACCTCTAAAAAAAGTTATTGGATCACTAAGTTACATAAATTTCGGGAGGGGAGTTTAGTTTAGACTGTTTGTTGGATGTTGTGATTTTTTCCTAAGCTACATACTTTCGAATTTGGGTATGAAAAATGACACGCATATGTCGTCCCTCTACCTGCAAATTTTTGAACTTTTACAGGCGCTAGAAATACAAGTTTTTGGGGCTGACAAGTTATAGGATTCTTGAATACCCATGTTCCACCGGTATTGTTGCTCCCTATGGAGATAAATGTATTTTAATTCTCAACATTCAAGGAAGCGTAGATTTTTTTTAAATTAATTATTTTTTTATCAAACTTTTACCCAAAAACTTCTAGCGTCAGACAAATTTCCTCCTTTGCATCCTCGAGCCTCGGGAAAAGATGGTTTTGACTTCCATTAGTATAAATATTTGCTTGCATGTTACACGAGACGCATTGGACTGTCTATGTGGCTACATTCTTCGGTACAGTTTGACAAGTTTATATGAATCATACAACATGGACGTGTGGATGATGCGGTGTATGGATCTTTTTTTTGGGTGATGGTCTCCAGCTCCGTGTGTCGAGATCGATGGCGGTATGCGATGTTCTCTTCTTGGACGATGAAGCGTCAATGTTTACGAAGGTAATAAAGAACGTCTCCACTTGCAGTTGGGTTAGATCCAACCTAGTAAGTGGTACACCCACGAGTCTTCTTGAGGTGCTCAAGTCATGTGTGGCCAGAAGGTGCTATCCACAATATCTCATAAGGAGGGGGGGCGGGGGGGTGTCAACTCAAGCCATACAAGTGATGCTGGTAGAAGCGGCTTCAGCGCTGAGTTTGCAGCTTTGGTGGAAATTCGATGCCCGCTTGCGTTATGCCCTTGTTGAAGGTGGTGGCGGCTTTGGGTATGATAATTCTGAGATCGGCTTACGGTTGGACTTAACAACAACATTGCTCACGTGCATCATCGATTGCTTGCCAAACGCTTTGCCTAGGGGTTGTGCATTTTGTTTCTTCCTTTTAACGGAGGTTAGTGGTAGCCTGGTGGAGGTGCCATGCAGGGCATGATGCCTCATCTTTTTGTTTTTTTCAATTTTATTCGATTTCATTGCCTAGCTTGTGTCTTTTAATAATATATGAATCAATCAATGCAGAGGACCAAGATTATTCTGCTTTCCTGAAAAATTGTGAATAATTTTCTATTTTGGCTACAAGAACATTTTGCCTATCTTCAATATGCCAGCAAATAACCTAAATTTCCTAGGTATTTTCAGAATATGTTTTCGCCCAATAACATTTATCTTTTCCTGCCATCATTAGCAAAAGGCTCAAAGCCCATTTCACTTCACTTCCCTTCCTTTTTTTTTCTTTTAGTTTCTTACTGGTACTAGATTGGTCTTTGCTCGAGTAAGGCATCTCAACCAAGCCCAAATTGCTCCTATCATCAAATCATGCTGCACATTTCAATCCAACTGTCCATATGGCATACCTCACTTATATTTGTTTTCGAGAATTCCCCTCATATTTAAACAATCAAGATAGAGAAAATTATATGCTGGCTGTAATCTCGCCGACTTTCTCTTCTTTTGACAACTTGTCTCTCGCCGATTTTGTATAACAACGATGATCGATATGAGCTCCCAGCTTATAGCTTAGGGCATGTCCAGTGCTAGGCGCTAGTGTAGGCGCTTAAGTAGAGGAAAAACGGAACTTAATCCCTGCGTAGCGCACAGCTCCAGCATAGCCTCAACATCGGCGCTTATTTTCCTTGTCGATTAGATTTTAGAGCCGGACTTCAAAGAAGCGCCGGACGCCACATATTGCGGCGACGTCTGAAAATAGCGCCTGCCAGCGGGATTTTGCCATGCAACTGCTAAATCGCTGGGATTAGGATCCTAGCGTCTGGGCTTAGCGCCCTGCGTTGTAGATGCCCTAAGCTATAAGCTGGGAGCTCATATCGATCAGCGTTGTTATACAAAATCGGCGAGAGACAAGTTGTCAAAGAAGAAAGTCGGCGAGAAAGTACATGTGACACTCGTTGCAGGTTGCCAGAAAATCAATCATATCATGTGCAGACCCTCCTTGTCTCAAGCTCTCGTGACAAGAATAGGGCCATCGCTTTACGACTATGCTAATCAAACCGATACGCCATGACACGATGGAAGCCACTCGTCAACAGCGCCACGTACACACACGCCGTGTCGCTGTTCGCAGCGTCGATGCAATGGCGACCAGCCAACCAGCCTGCTAATTAAAAGCCGCGTTTTCTGATGGATCGAGCGGCTATATATCTTCGGGCTCGCTAGTTTGTGCCATAAACGAGTACTCAGTACCGGAAATAACATCACCACTTAGTATTTTTGGTACGCAACAAAGAATGTGTTTCCTGTAGTGACTGCTAACGACTCTATTAATCCACGAGGACCATGACCAATTAAGCTCGGGGACAATATATATAGTTGTTGCACACGCGCCCACTCGAGCTTACAATGGTGTACTCGTACCTGTCTATAATTCTGCACAGGGACTTCTTTTGTACCAGCTAGAATACTTTCTCTATGACCCTCTTATAAATTTGATGAAAGGCTCAAAATTTAGTTGGATGTTTAGAAATAATCTCGTGATTTCTCAATTGATTTTGCTTCATTGCAATATGGCCATTGCACATAAATATCCACTTCCAACGTCGTCGTGATTAAGTTATGTTGTTTATCTAATTGGGAAGTGATGCGGCTCTGAGAGCATATGCTTCCTTTATTTTGAAATGCATCTTAAACACATTTTAAAATGTCAAAAAGTTCCACGGTCAAAAAAAAAATGTCAAAAAGTTGAAGCACAAAATTTGCACGTACATATTCACGTGCTACGCGCTCATTTCATGAAAAATAGACTTGTCATGCGGCATATGTGCAAAAAGATAAAATTTGGCGCTAAAAGTAAGGCTTTCAACATCATAAATTTCTCTTTTTTTACATAGGCCACATAAAATATCGTTTTTTCACGAAAATCGACGAACACACATATATGGTTAAGATATACTCCATCCTTTCTGATTTATTCTTCGTTTTTTCTATATTAGTATATCTCCACAGCCATATGTGCGCTGGGGCGATTTTAAAGTGGCGATATTTTATGTGGCCTATGTAAAAAAAAAAGGAAAATTTATGATGTTAGCCTTACTTTGGCGAATTTGTCTTTTTGCATATACTGGTGGCCAAGTCACGTTTTTCAGCGCGTAGCACGCGTGGTGCGTGCGAGGCCTGTGCATCAACTTTTTTGACATTTTAAAATGTGTTTAACACTCGTAGAAAAAGAGGCTTCCGTCCAGCCCCATTAGTCGCCAAAATATAGGAACGACCAATGGGGTCTTTAGTCGCGGTTCGGGAGGCGAACCGCGACTAAAGACCTGGGCCCAGCGCGCTCGGTGGCCAGCTGGTGGACGGGAGGGGCTTTAGTCGCGGTTGGCCAGGCCAACCGCGACTAAATGTCCTCAGGCCTGGCCCAAAGGCCTTTAGTCGCGGTTGGCCTGGCCAACCGCGACTACCATCCCTATATAAAAGGGCCTCAGCTCACTGCACTTAGCCATTTGGTGCCACTTCTCTTCACAAACTTCACAAGGGGGTGTTAGGTTTGCTTTTGGTTCCTCTTATGCACACAAGGTGTTTGATGAGTTCACATAAAACAAACATGATATGAAGTGTCCGAGCCACACTTAAGCTTTCTCATTTATTTTTCCTCCTCGATCGCGGTTAGCAACTTGAACCTTTCATGTGTCATTGATAAAATATGCATGTGTGTAGTTCATTGTTTAATTTCTATTTAGTTTAACAAATGCATGATGGTTAATTATATATTTTATATTATAATAATGCAGATGAATCGGCAATGGATGTACGCTAACCGACTCTCCGGCGAATTCACTACGGGTTTGAAAGATTTCCTCGTAGTGGCTAATGCGAACAAGCAGGGGGTTTTGTTATCTGTCCATGTGTTGGCTGTAAGAATCAGAAGGGTTACTCTTCCTCAAGAACCGTTCACGTCCACCTGCTTCGGCACGGTTTCATGTCAAGCTATAATTGTTGGACCAAGCATGGAGAAAGAGGGGTTATAATGGAAGAAGATGAAGAAGGGGATGATATCATCGATGACAGCTATCTTGATCATTTCGGTGATACTTTCATGGAGGATGCTGAAGGTGGGGAAGGTGAAGGGGAAGGTGATCAAGAAGAGGCACGTGATGAGCCCGCTGATGATCTTGGTTGGACCATTGCTGATGCACGGAGACGCTGCGAAACTGAAAAGGAGAGGGAGAATTTGGATCACATGTTAGAGGATCACAAAAAGTCGTTGTACCCAGGATGCGATAATGGTCTGAAAAAGCTGGGCTGCACACTGGATTTGCTGAGATGGAAGGCACGGGAAGGTGTAGCTGACTCGGGATTTGAAAACTTGCTGAAAATGTTGAAGAATATGTTTCAAGAATATGAGTTGCCCTCAATATGTCTGAAGCAAAGAAAGGTTGTCTGCCCCCTCTAGGTTTAGAGGTTAGAAGATACAACACATGCATTAACAAAGCGCATCCTCTACAGGGAGTGAATACGAAAAAATATGCATGTGTGTAGTTCATTATTTAATTTTTATTATTTAGTTTAACAAATGCATGATGGTTAATTATATACTTTATATTATAATAATGCAGATCAATCGACAATGGATGTACGCTAACCGACTCTCGCGAATTCACTACGGGTTTGAAAGATTTCCTCGTAGTGGCTAATGCGAACAGGCAGGGGGTTTTGTTATTTGTCCATGTGTTGGCTGTAAGAATCGAGAGGTTTACTCTTCCTCAAGAAGTTCACCTGATTCGGCGGATTTTCATGCCAAGCTATGGTGTTGGACCAAGCATGGAGAAAGAGGGGTTATAATGGAAGAAGATGAAGAAGGGGGATGGTATCATCGATGACAGCTATCTTGGTCATTTCGGTGATACTTTCATGGAGGATGCTGAAGGTGGGGAAGGTGAAGGGAAAGGTGATCAAGAAGAGGCACGTGATGAACCCGCTGATCTTGGTTGGACCATTGCTGATGCACGGAAGCGCTGCGAAACTGAAAAGGAGATGGAGAATTTGGATCGCATGTTAGAGGATCACAAAAAGTCGTTGTACCCCGGATGCGATAATGGTCTGAAAAAGCTGGGCTGCACACTGGATTTGCTGAGATGGAAGGCACAGGAAGGTGTAGCTGACTCGGGATTTGAAAACTTGCTGAAAATGTTGAAGAATATGTTTCCAAAGAATAACAAGTTGCCGCCAGCATGTACGAAGCAAAGAAGGTTGTCTACCCTCTGGTTTAGAGGTTCCGAAGATACATGCATGCATTACTGACTGCCTCTATCGCGGTGAATACGAGAATTTGAATGAATGCCCGGTATCCACATTGCATTGCGTTATAAGATCATAGGCGATGACCCTGGTGACGATGTTGAGGGAGAGGGAAACCCGGGGAAGAAGGTTCTGCCAAGGTGATGTGGTATGCTCCTATAATACCACGGTTGAAGCGTCGTTCGGGAACAAAGAGCATGCCAGTTGTTGTGATGGCACAAAGAGGACCGTAAGTCGGACGGGGGGTTGAGACACCCCGCAGATGGAACGCAATGGAGAGAAAGATCGACGAGTTTAAAGATTTCTGTTTGGCATAAAAGAACATAAGATTTGGTCTAAGTGAGATGGCATGAATCCTTTTGTGACAGAGCTCCAGCCATAGCACGGCCCGTGACTCTATGCATCTAGAACCTTCCACTCCTTGAGGTTGTGCATGAAGCGGAAGTTCATTATGATGCCAGTGCTCATCAAGATCGAAGCAACCGGCAACGACATCGATGTGTACCTAAGGCCATTAGTTGATGAACTTTTTTACGGTTGTGGGGCCAGACCTGGTGTCAGTGTGTGGGATGAGCACAAAGAAGAGGAATTTGACCAACGGCGTTGCTTTTCGTAACCATCAACGATTGGCCAGCTCTTAGTAACCTTTCGGGGACGGAGACAAATAAGGGATACAATGCATGCCCGCACTGCTTACATGAGACTGACAGTATACATTTGGGAAACAAGAATGTGTACCTAGGGCATCATCGATTTCTTCCCAAAAATCATAACGTAAGAAAAAAGGCCAGCATTACAACGGCAAGGCAGATCATCGGCCGAAGCCTGCGGAACGCACTGTGGTGCTGAGGTATTTGATATGGTAAAGGATTTGAAAGTCATCTTTGGAAGGGGTCCTGGCGGACAATCAGTTCGAAGGGATCGACGAGGCAGGCACCCATGTGGAAGAAGAAATATATTTTTGGAGCTAGAATATTGGAAAGTCCTAGATGTCAGCTCTGCAATCGACGTGATGCATGTTACGCGAAGAATATTTGCGTGAACATCCTTAAGCTTCTTGGGCGTGTATAGGAAAACAAATGATACAAAGGAAGCACGGCGGGACCAGCGACACTTGAAAGACCACGATGACCAGCATGGAATTGTTTCAGGTCGTGCCAGCTACGTTCTTACTGAAGAAAGAGAAGGTCATCCTTTTGAATGCACGAGCGGTATGAAGGTCCCCGTCACGGATTCGTCCAATATAAAGGAATAATAAACATGGCGGAGAAAAAGTTCCAAACCTGAAGTCTCACGACTATGACTGCCACATGATTATGACGCAATTGCTTCCGATTGCTTTGAGGGGGCTCCTGCCGGAAAAGGTTTCCAGTAGCCATTGTGAAGCTATGTGCATTCCTCAATGTAATCTCTCCAGAAGGTAATCAATCCGGAAGTTCTACCACGGTTACAGGACGATGTGGTCCAATGTCTTGTCGGTTTCGAGTTGGTGTTCCCGCCATCCTTCTTCCAATATTATGACGCACCTCTGGTTCCTAGTTGAAGAGATTTCCATTCTCGGTCTTGTGTTTCTCACTGGCCATGTCCCCTTCGAGAGGTTCATGGGAGTATTAAAGAAATATGTTTGTAACCAGGTATGAGCAGAAGCATCGCCAAGGGCTATGGAAATGAGGAGGTAATTGAGTTTTTGTGTTGACTTTGTTCCTGACCTTAAGCCGATTGGTCTTCCTCGATCGCGACACGAGGGGAGACTAAGTGGAAAAGGCACGATCGAAAGGAAATCAACGATATGTATGGACGACCATTCTCTGACTGAAGCACACCACACAGTTCTGACCAATTCCAGCTTGGTGGCTCCGTACTTTGAGAAATACAAGAATATTTTACGCTCAGGGAAGCCTGAATCCTGGATTAGGAAGGCCCACATGGAGACTTTCGGCAGTTGGTTGAGAAAACATTTAATGAATGACAATGATGTTGTAGATCAGCTATACATGTTGGCCAAGACACCATCTTCGACTATAACGACTTTCCAAGGGTACGAGATAAATGGGAATCATTTTACACGATCGCCCAAGATAAAAAAGAGCACCAACGCCAAAGCTTGATGGTGTCGCTTTGATGCAGCAACCGAGAATGGGCAAAGGGTCACATATTATGGTTACATAGAAAGAGATATGGGAACTTGACTATGGACCCTCCTTTAAGGTGCCTTTGTTCGGTGCAAATGGTTCAAGCTAACGGAGGTGGGGTAAAGGTGGACTAACAATACGGAATGACAATGGTGGATTTCAGCAATCTTGGTTACCTTGACGAACCATTACGTCCTAGCAAAAGATGTCGCTCAGGTTTTCTATGTGAAGGACATGAGTAGCAAACCGAGAAAAAGGAAAGATAAGAAAACGAGTACATCATGCGATGATCCAAAGCGCCACATTGTTCTTTCGGGAAAAACATCGTGGGAGTGGAGGACAAGGCAGACATGTGAGAAGATTATAATATGTTTGGTGAAATTCCGCCCTTCAAAGTGAACACCGACCCAAGCATTAAGTTAAATGATGAGGATGCTCCATGGATACGGCCCAATCGTAAGCAAGCAGGCACACAAGGGAAGAAATGATGTGTAATAATTTATTGTACCAAACTTTGTTGAATGGATCATGTGAATTATATTGCCCGTGATGTGTTTGGTGTCCATTTTCGAATGATTCGATTGATTCGAGATACCACTGATGATACATGAAATTTGGAGTGATTTAGTCAAACTCCTGCCTAGGCGTATAATATGCACTCGTAGTCTTCATAGCCGCCGTTGTACTAGTAGTCGTCGCCTGTTGCCGTTGACGTCGCGCTGTCGTCGCTGTCGTCAGGCGGCGCTCGTGGCTCGAACTGAGGGTAGCGCAGGCGGGGGATATCGCCGGCCGTGATGTAGTCCATGACGCTCGCAGAGTCCGACCGTACCACCATAGCCACAGCCGGCCTCGTGGAAGTTCCCATGAGGCAGACCGTCCTCCTCATACCTCGCGAGCGCCCTCTCACGCCGATTGATGAAGAAGGCGTCCCAAGTATGCTGGTTATCGGGATGCCAGCGGGGATTCATCCGCTCGGCGTGAGGTCCAGGTAGTAGTGGTTCGTGATGGCCGCCCGGCGCGCAGTACCCTGAGGGACGGGAGGGACCGGCACGCCGCCGGCGCTGAGGCTCCAGCCGGCGGGGACGCGGTAGCCGGTGGGCAAGGGTAGTTCGAGGCGCAAAGCTCCTCCACCTGCTGGTAGGTTAGAGTGGGTGCGGTGGAAGCCATGAGAGAGTGATGAGAGATTGTAGAGATGTGATAATGTTGGCAAGCCGGGCTACATATATGTAGTGAGAAATGGCGGGAAAAATGGGAGCGGGAAGAAGGCGGAAGAAAGTGGCGGGAAGAAAGAGGTGGGAAGAAATTATGGAAGAAAGAAGCGGAAGGGGAAGAAAGAGGCGGGAAGACAGGAAGAAATGAAGAAGAAGAGGAAGGTGGTCATCTAATCTTAGTCCCTTGTTGAACCGGGACTAAAGGTGGTTTTGTATCATCTAATAAAACTATCGGTGGGATAAGGACGTCGGGTAAGCTTTGTCCCTGGAGGGTGCAACTTAACTAAAGCTTCGACGGGATAAGGACGCGTGTGGACGCACCGCTCGATGAGATAAATCATGTAGCGCACGATGCCCTATGGAGGAACAAGACAAAGCGTGCGGCGCCGTGCCTATAAAAGGAGCATCGATACGCCTTGGCAAGCAGACCAACACCAACCTAGCAGGTAGTAGGGAGAGTTTCATCCCCATGGATGGAGTAAAGGGTTGGAAATCTCCTGGCGCAGTCAAGATGTCGTCGGTGCACACGCCCTCGACATCTTCTTGCTATCCTCGGGAAAGCTCCTGCTTGGCGTGAAAGACTTCATCTCCTCTAACAGTGTTGGGTAAAGGGTTGTAAAATATCCCGTGAGCAACTTCTCGAAGATGTCGTGTGGCACACGCCCTACGACATCTTCGAAGTTGCTCCTCGGAGGCCTACAGGCCGTGAAAGAGGGGGGGAAGGCAGAGGCGGCCGGGAGGCACGGGAAGAGGGGGGAAGACAAGCGGGAAGAGGGGCAGCAGAAAGACGAGGCGGGAAGAGGCGACGGAAAGACAGGTGGGAAGGGGGCCTGACAGAGCGTAGGAAGAGCGGGTGGGAAGAACTGGTAAAGAGGGAGGCGGAAAGATTTTTAAATGAATTAGTTTTATTTTTTTGAATTTTTTGATATATTATTTGTATTTTTAAGATTTTGAAATGAATTAGTTTTATTTTTATGAATTTTTTGATATATTATTTGTATTTTTAACATTTAGAAATGAATTATTTTTTTCTGAATTTTTGATATATTATTTGTATTTGTCAATTTGAAATGAATTAGTTTTATTTTGAATTTTTTGATATATTATTTGTATTTTTAACATTTAGAAATGAATTATTTTTATTTTTCTGAATTTTTTGATATATTATTTGTATTTTAACATTTAGAAATGAATTATTTTTATTTTTCTGAATTTTTTGATATATTATTTGTATTTTTCAGATTTTTAAATGGATTAGTTTTATTTTCTGAATTTATTGATATATTATATGTATTTTTAACATTTTGAAAAAGTAATTAATTCTAACCTTTAGTCGCGTATGGGGACTCCAACTGCGACTAAATGATATTTTTCCGCGGGAAACAAAAACCCGGCGAAAAATACCCTTTGGTCGCGGTTGGGGCCAACCCCAACCGCGACCAAAGGTCGTTCCCGATTTAAACTGGTCCCTATTTAAACGCACGCGCGAGGCGGTTCACTTCGTCTCCCCGATCGATCTCCTCTGCCGCGCCTCCGTCGTCCGCACTCGCGACTGCGCCCCGTCGCCGCCTCCGTCGTAGCCATCGTGTCGCGACCCCGCCACCGTGCCACGCCGTCGTCTCCTAAGTCGACGCGCGCGCCGCGCCCTCTGCCATGGCATAATGCGCTCGCGCGCTTTGCGCGGCCGCGCCGCCTCGACGCCCGACCGTCGTCACGCCTCTCGCTCGCGCGCCCTCGACTATCACTGACCAGCTCGCCGCTTCAGGTGAGCCCGGCCAGAAAAATATCATCGGGCTACAGCTTGCGAGAGAGAGAGATGAGCAGAGAGGGAGAGGGAGAGAAAGCCGGCGCTTTTGTTTTTTTTAAATCGTAACTAAGTTTTTTAATTAAAATTGTAACTTAATTAAATTGTAAACGCGTATATATTGTAACTAAGTTTTTTTGTTTGAAACTAAAAAAAAACTTAGTACAAATTCAAAAAAAAAAACTAAAAACTTAATTAAATTTGTAACTTAATTAAATTGTAAACGTGTATATATGTGAAGAACTAATTTGTAACTAAGTTTTTTTGTTTGAAACTAAAAAAAAACTTAGTTACAAATTCAAAAAACAAAATTAAAAACTTAATTAAATTTGTAACTTAATTAAATTGTAAACGTGTATATGTGAAGAACTAATTCGCCGCCAACGCGCTCGTCCTCCTCCGCCTCCCTCTCCGTGAGGCCGTCGTCTGCCGCCCCGTCTCGCGCTCTTCCGCGACCGCCACTGCCACCGCCCTTTTGCCACCGCCCTTTCGCCACCGCCACCACCACCGCCACCGCCCCCCTTCTTCACTTATTTAATTAGTTTTTACTACATGTTTTAAGGACTGATATATGGCGGACGATAGAGCTGACCCGATTATGGACAACTATGATCCAGAAGCTGAAGAACATTTATTTGGCATCATAAAAGGCGATATTCTTTATGTGCCGACGAACAAGATGAAGAAGAGGATATTTCTTCTTATATGAATCTTGACGGTCAAGATGAAGGCCGTCAGCAAGATGATGGGGAAGAAACGTCGATCGACGATCAATTGCAAGTAGCAACCACCTCCGGCGCGAGGTATATATATACATTGAGCCTCTGGTGATACAAACTTACTGATTTGAATAAATATGTGTGTACTAACGCGCCGACTCTCTTTCTTATTTTAGCCCTCGGCCGGATCGTCGAAACAATCAAGTACGTCGTGAAAGCGTGGCGCAACCAAGACGCTGAAACAAGGAGAAACGTATACCATCGAGGTTGTCGACAGTGCAACGGTGACCCCCACCAGCACTCCACCAAGTTTATCAACCAATGCGGGCCGTTTGTTAGAGACAACGTCTCGATCACCCTCCAGGAGTGGAATGAGCCAAAGAAGGCACGTCTTGGTTTCAGTTTTGTCGACAAGAGAACAAAAAGATTGCTTGAAAAGCTTATGGAACATTTCGTCCTACCTCCAGAATACCACAAATTCGATGAGGAGGGTAACAAGATTGAGGAAAACAAGGAGAGGAGGAGGCTAGTCAAATAGTTCGCTCTTCATAAGATGGCCGAAACATTCCGGAAATTCAAGCAAAATCTAACCCGTGACTATGTCAACAAGAACAAGACTCCGGATTTCAAAGGACAATATGAGAGACAGCATGATTGGCCAGAATTTATGAGGAAGAAAAATCGGAGCAGTTCATTGAAATATCAAAAAAGGAAAATCGGCTAAGAAGGAGTACAATCATATTATGGGGCCAGGAGGGTATCGCCTTTGGGAGCCTAGGTGGGAGAAGATGGAGAAAGCTGAGGGCGCGAGGAATCCGTCCAGGCGGAGGGATGGGACCCAAGGGCCAAAAGCTGGTGGTACGGGCATGTGGGAACGCTAGACCCGGTGACAGGGGCGTGTGTTCACCGGAACAAAACGTTTAAACCCACCAAAGCCCTTATTGACGCAATGAGGGATGCTCAACAGGGGAAGATCAAGTTCAACAGAGAGAACGACACGCTGACAAAAGCCCTGGGAATCCCTGAACACGGAGGACGTGTACGAGGCATGGGGAACATTCCGTGGAAAATAGGGTTCTCCTGTGACGATGACCCGTACGGTTACAAGCCGTAAGAGAAAGTCAGATCGGATGATGTTGTGGCGCGGTTGGCATCGGAATTCGATGAGATGAAGAAAACCTGAATATACTAGTACAAGATAGATCGGCAGTGGGACGCATGAAGATCATCCAACGGATCTCGGAAGCCAGCAGCAGAGAGCAGCGTGGCTTCCACGGAGCCCCAGCCGGCTGCGATGCACCGGCGATCTCCCATGCACCGGAGCATCCTCGCTACCCCGTGGACGATGTAAAGGAGATGAAAGAATGTCATCTACATTATCCAATTGGGAGCATGTCCATGAAGGTAGCCATCGGCGTGCTTTACCAGTGTTACCTGGAGCACTCCACCACAACAACCCCATTCCGATGGCTATGCTCGTGTCACGGTGGAGGACATAGTCCCAGGGTTTGAGGACACGGAGATTGACTATGCTACACCCGAAGGGGAGAGACTTGGAGGTGTCAAGCGCGTTCATTCTATGGAAAAAGAAGTTTATCAAGTTTCCAGGCGAGGCGCCAAGGCCAACAAGTCCACCCCTTCGGTGGTGGTGGTGTGTGGCGGTGTGGTGGTTCACCTACACCTCCTTCCACGTCAGGCCCGCCTATCCACAACGTTCGGCGGGTGATCAGCCGCCCGCCAGCCCTCGTCCGGCGGGTGAGCGACGCCGCAACCCCGACAACCTCCGGCGGAGCAGCCGCCCCAATCCACCTCCAAAGAAGCGAACAGTCCTGGACTATTAACCCGGAGCATTATGTACCTAAGACCACAAAGGTACCGGAGCCATCACTGAAGCCTCTCATCCCGAGACCTTGGGAACTTAGTGTCGAGGAAAATGCAGCGGTCGTGGCTGCTCAGCATGAGAAATGGAAGGCGGACTGCAAAAGAAAAGAGCCCGAGCCCAAGCCAGTATTTTCTGAGAAGGAAACGAAGTGGGCTAAGTCATTTTTGAGCACACCGTCCCAAGCCGAAGAATCTGCCTGACGACTATGCACGTGAACTTCGTAGGCAAGCACTCACGTTCAAGAGGAACAAAGAGTTGGCGGAGAAGCAGGAGAAGAAAGCCTTGGAGGAGGCCGAGAAAGAATTAGAAAGTAAAAAAGGGGAAACAAGTTGCCCAGCTCGGGAACAAAGTAAACAATCGATCGTCCCGCTCATAGTGACAGCCGTCGGTCCGGATGCCCCGATATCATAGCAGCTGCGGCAGCACCGGGAATCGAACGAGTGCCAGAGAACAAGCGGCCAACTTAGGTATGACTCTTCGTGCACTGTTAGGCCTTGATGAGGCGCCAATGAAGGACGTAGTAATACATATGTGCCGAATGGGCCTCTCGTCGAGCCTGCGCAGGAAGAGGATCTACCTCCACAAATGAAAAGTCTGCTAAATTGGTACAAGGGTTACATAAAAAATAAAAACGCCAAAGAATATATTTATGCAGAAGTTAGACATGAGCATCACTTCAAACATTACTATGTAACAATTCATCAGAGTGAATTGTTCCAGCTTTTCAATCTGCGCGAGCTCGACAAATCTATCATCAGTTGCTACGTTCTGTAAGTGATTTATTTCTACCCCATCTCGTTCATTTCCTGCACTATATATATATATATATATATATATATATATATATATATATATATATATATATATAGAGCTGAACTATTCTCGAACCCCAAAGGGGTTCTAGAATACCTATTCTCGAACCCCCTGGTCCAGACCGAGCCGAACCACCGACAAGCTCCCGAACCAACCCGTGTGAGAAAAACCCACCGACGCCTCCCCACTTCTCCTCCTTGTGAACTTCCCCAGCTTCTTCCCGGTGGCCGTCCCCAACTCCCGCCCCACCTTCTTCCCGGCGGCAGCCGCGTCGCAGACCAGTCCCAACTCCCGCCTCACCTTCTTCCCGGCGGCAGCTGGCGTCGCCGCCCGTTCCCAACTCCCACTCACCTTCTTCCCGGAGGCAGCCGGCGTCACCGCGCACCTTCCTCCCACGCACAGCCGGATCCCCATCTCAACCGCGCCGTTGGGTGGGGCCGTGCCTCCACTGCGTTCCACGCTACTCAGCGTGCGCCGCCCAGCCTGGATCCTCCCCTGCGCGCCGCCCCGGCATGGCTCCTCCCCTGAGCGCCGCCCCGGCCTGGATCCTCCCCTGCTCGCCGCACCGCCCCGGCCTGGATAGCCGTCCTGGTAGGCGGCGCCCATCCTCCAAGCCATGGGGGGCCGCAATCGGCGATTCAGGTTTGCAACCTCCCCCTCTCCCCCTCCTCTCTCTCTATATCTCTGCGATACGATTGGGATTCAATGGTAATCTCCCACGGTCTAATCGGGTCAGAACCTCGCCGATCTAGACATCCGTTTCTTGATTCTGGCTATGCGTTGATTCTTTTTTCTGTCTAATGTGCTGGGGGAAACGAACCTGTCTGTCGATTCAGTTCGCACCATCCTGGGAATGACGCACAGCTAATGTAGATTGGTATCTGGTCCAGCCGATTCAGGCTTAGAACCAGAGTTACTGGTGCCTTCCAGTCTTTTTACATTTGTTGAAACTGTTCTTACCATCGGAAAATCTTGGGCCGCAAGGCCAGAAAATTGCTAGATTATTTTGACTAGCCTGCCTATTGGAGATAGCCATTACTAGTTTCAGAAGGGTGGGTACTGCAGTTCCAAGGCGCATATCATGCATCTACAACAGTACAACTTGGGAAAAAAATAGCTGCAGTCTCCACTGTGTACACCTCACCTCTGCCAAGAATTGAATCCGAGTCTTAACGAGGCAATATCAATTTGACGTAATGTCACCTTTCAGGGAGACATGCATGGTAGTGATCAAGCAACTTCAAGTTGTACTGTTTTAGGATGCACAGTATTTTCTTAAAACATAGAAAATTTATAAAGCTGCCTTCCCCTGATCCACGAGAAGACACCTATGTCTGGAGAAGCAAAATTTAGTACCGCCTGAATCCGTGAGAAGACAATAATTGATACAAAATATACTCCATGGCAGTGACATAATGGTGGAGTATTTTTATCTGGTCATAGTTGCATGGTTGTTCTGACTAACCTGAACCCAGACATAGCATGGCTTGGATATAGAGGGAAAGAACAAATAAATTTTGCCCCCAACAGTTAGCAAAAATGCAAGTTAGCTTTTGTTTAAAATTGCAAACCCGCTTGTCCACATAAGCATAAAAAGTGAAGTTCACTTTTATAAAAAATGCAAGTTAGATTTTATTTAAAATGCAAGCTCGCCACATAAGCAGAAAAATGTGAAGTTCACTTTTATTTAAAATGCAAGTCCGCTTTTATTTAAAATGCAAGCTCACTTGTCCACATAAGCACAAAAATGTGAAGTTCTCTTTTATTTAAAATGCAAGTTCGTTTTTATTTAAAATGCACGCTCGCTTGTCCACATAAGCACAAAAATGTGAAGTTCGCTTTTATTTAAAATGCAAGTTCGCTTGTCCACATATGCACAAAAAGGTTAAGTTCGCTTTTATTTAAAATGCAAGTTCGCTTGTCCACATAAACACAAAAATGTGAAGTTCACTGTTATTTAAAATGCAAGTTCACTTGTCCACATAAGCACAAAAATGTGAAGTTAGCTTTTATTTAAAATGCAAGTTTGCTATTACTTAAAATGCAATTTTGCTTGTCCACATAAGCACAAAAATGTGAAGTTTGCTTTTATTTAAAATGCAACTCCTTGCATCTGTGAAGTGCAGGCGTATATTGTCCTCACTGCTGTTTTTTTTTTGCTGAAATAGTGTTCTCTGTCTCTCTTTTTTCTGTATTTGTTCTCTCATTTTTATGGAAAATATGAATCAAGGTTGGGAATAATATGGTACAAGTATGTGCTGATGTTGTGTCTGACTATAAAAGGAAGTAGAGGTTCCTTTTGTTTACAAAAGCCGGTTATTTTAACTTGCTTTTGTTGTTCCTTTTCAGGTATTTATCCATGGTAAGAAGGATGGCATTATCCGTCCAGGCACAACAAAACCATGTGCATATACCCAGTGCAGGCATATGCATATCGGGGACATGAGATGGATGTTCAGATGCGAGTAATCAAGCACTCATGCTGTCCTCTCTTGCGATCCCTCCAACGAGCTCCATTGGGAAGTCCACTACGCGTCTCACTCTGGTGTCCACCGTGCTCCGTCAGGAACTCCACTACAACTTCGCCTCACACGATTCAGTACTCAACCACGACGACAGCCGGTGAGTCCACCTGCTGCTCATATCATCTCGTGTAGTTGATCTTAGAATGTTGGTGATGGTAATCCTTATAAACTGCACCTGGTGTGTTTGATATTTTAATACAGATTGTGTATTCTTTATTCATATTGGCCAAAGTTTAGACGATTACATCACACAAAAATAGTTTCAGAAGTTAACCTTGGGTGTCGTCGTGTCGATTAGTTTCAGTCCCGTCAGTTCGTGCTATCCCTGCTATGATGTGTCGAGTTCACATCAGACCTGCGTGTGGAAGTGGACCTTTGCCTTGGGAAAAGCTCACATTTATATTACCATGAAGTTCACCTTTTTAAGTAAACTATTCTGGTCGAAACAACAATGTTACTTTTTTGCAAAAGACGTTTGATTTGCTATAAAAAAATTTTTTTGACTCCACTTGTTAAGCCGTAGCAGGTCGTTTAATGAAATATCGAAGTCCACTGTATAAAAACATTAGAATTTGATGTATAAAAAATGATGTTCTCTTACTGAAAAATATATTAGAATTTGTAATAAGAAAATCAAAGTTCACTCTGCAACCTACAATGGTTCGCTTGTTAGCACATCCGAAGTTAAGTGTTTAAAACTACAAAACCATACACTGCAAAACCAAATCGCTTTATCCCACATTCTTTTGAAGAATTGTACAAAAGGCCATGGGCACTACACTAGTTAATTTCGAGAAGTTAACTTATTAAGCTTGAGAATTCACTTATATGGCATCGGGGTGGTACAGTTCCATGAAAATCATTGTTCTTTGTTTGAAATTTCGTTTTTCTCTGACAAAAGCTTACTTTATGTCAATGGGAAAGTTCACTTTCGCCTCACACGGGAGTTAACATTGTTTGCAACACAAATATTTACCTATGATATTTTCTTATATATGATCTACGTTGATGCTGCAAGAGAAGTTCGCTTGTCAGCAAGAGAAGTTTGAGTTTCTATTTTCTCTTTTGTCAGCAAGAGAAGGTCTCTTGGTATATCCAAAAAATATCATCTGGAAATTGTTTAATTTTTTGGAAGTTCATTGAAACTTCTCCTGAAGCTCACTTCGTATTTGCACAAAAGTTCATTTTTTAATATAAAAAGTGTGGTCTGGATGTCAAGTTTAATTTTATTAGATAGGAAGTTCAGTTCAATCAACAATGGGAGTTTACCTTTTTATTTTTCTACAAAAGTTTCAGTTTATTACAGCAAGGTTTATATTCTTTTGCCAAAAATAACATCAGTTCATTGGTACTGGTCAATGTGCAGAAAAGTGAAAATTTCACGAAAAAAATTAACAGCTGCACCTTCTGCTCCAAAACACAAGCCCAGAAGCATGCAGCCGGCGAGTCCACCTTCTGCTCCCTCGGTGGTTCACTACCGCCCGGATTACAGCCATGCCTTGGCCGTCCAGTGCAATTCTTCTATGAAAACAAACTAAATGATCACAGTGAGTTCATTTGGTGTAAAAGTGAAGTTCACTCTGCAATAAAATAAATTTCATTTGTACAAAATGCACGTTACTGAAAGAGCAATCTTGTTTTTGCTGTATAAAAGCATTATCTAGTGTTTCTTTTGCTCTTGACCATCTACCTATCCACTAGTGTCCTTATGGTGCTTTTTCTGTAAAGGTAAGGAACATTACTTGATCGAGCCTCCTATGTTATATCTAAGATGTGGAATGATGATCTGGTAATACTCCGTGGGGATTTCAACAATAAACTTAAGGTATGCTCCAGGACTGATAGGATTACAATCTGGCAAGCGACCTCTAAATTATTCATTTCTTTTAGTTTGCTATACTAAGTTGTCAGATCTAGCACCATTTTTTTAGTACTGGATTGATATATTGTTCAAGTGCTTTGTTTCTTAATCCCAATAAGGTGCACTCATGGTTTATCTGATCTTGTTTCTAAGGTTATTGCGAGCAGCAGCTACAAACTCCATATTTCTGGTTTTGTTTTGATTTAATTAAGTTATGCATATAGAAGTTTTTTGAACAAGGAAAAAAAGAAGTTAACCTTTATAATTTAGTCATTGCTTTGAATACCGGAAGTTCAATTTGAGCGCCCCGAAAAGTTCACTTTGAATTAGTCAGTAGTTCACCTCGTCTTGCTGAAACTCCTGAAAGAGCACCTTATTTGCAGCCAGTTCACTTTGAACATATGGGAAATTCCTTTTATAACTCATGAAAGAGCTCCCCTAAGTTGGTGTTTTTGTGCCAAACATATTATTTTGGGCCTAAGTATATTGTTGCTTCACACAAACTCTATTGCAGTTCAATAAAATGTAATTGGCTACTAAATGAAACAAAATCGGTGGAGTTTACTGCTGTGTATTTTCTTGTTCCGATTGATTTGCTGCTTTGTTGGTAGTTGTTCGTAATGTTCTCGACCAAACATTTCTTTGGTTAGACAAAGATATTTCAGAAGTTCAGAACTTAAAAAAACGAAATCCAGTTCATCTCATGATAGGAGTGTCTTTTCTTCCAGGAAGTTTACTTCGTCCCGCACTATTGCCGTCGTCTCGCAGTAATGCGGTATGAGCGAGGGTAGAAGCCGGTGCAGTTCAGACTGTAGTTCACTGTGCACCTACGCTTCTCCAGGTTATACCTCAAAAACATGATCACGAATGTCTGGATGCGTGCTTTGCGCTGCCATGGGATGTTCGCCTAGTTCAAACATGAAAATTCTTCATGTTTATTCCGTCCACGTGAGCATGTTTTTATCCATGCTTGCTTCCTAGCAAGCTTATTCTGATTGAAGTTCTTTGGTTTGTGTTTGCTGGTATTATAATGTTTTTCCCCTGTACAAAACATAGAAGTTCATTTAAGTGGACATAGGCTAATGGAGACAAGCTAGATGGAGAAGGTTCCACGGCCACTTGCACCTCCTTCCACAAGATGGAGAACGGTGCCTTGATCCAGCCAACAAACCTCTCCTATGTCGAAGGACTACTCCTCTGGGATGGTAAAATACCTTCACATTTTGCACACTTGATTCAATGAATATAGACATTTTTTCATTTGAGTTGGCTCTCTGCAATATGTATCACTCACATCTGGATGAGCCACCTTTTCATGCGTCCATCAACTACCTGATTGATGTAGTGTCATCTCATATGCATGAAATATGAAGCCAGAATAAATTGTTCACTTGTAGATTAACTCAGATACCATGGATGGTAATTTAATGTGCCGTTTTGGTTATTATTGTTACATAATTATGACTATCTGTTGAGAAATCAACTTCTGTTTATCCTTCAGTTGGACTTGTGAGCCGTAGTGATGATAAAAAGTGATACACTATTGCTGACATTTAGTTTGTTTTACTTTATATATGACAGTTGCTGCTCTGAAGATTGGCGAGAACTACCCATATGCTTGACAATGTGCAAAACCTAGCACACCCCGAAAAAGATGAGATTGATAGGTTTATCCATGAAAATCCGTTCAGGAGTTCACATTAAACGTCCTACAAGTTTGCCTTGAACATGTCGCAATTCTTTTTGTCAAGGAGTTCACTACAAACATGCCTGAAGTTCCTGTTGTACGGCTCCGAAATTCATTTTATTTTATTTTGAAAAGGTGGCTGATCAAAAATTCGCTTAGCGTGACATGAAGTATAACTTATGAATGCCTCTAGAGATTCATTTTTCTCTATCTGAGAGTTTACTCTATTTTGTAACGAATTCACTCTAATATGAGGAGTTGACATGTATTATGGTAGGAGTTCACTCTGTGATTGTCGTGAAGTTTGCTTTAATTGAGCTGAAAATTTACATCATTTGTGCCAGGAAATCCATTTGGCATGACACACTTGTTTCAGGAAAATGTTTACTATCTCACAGAATGAAGGTCACCTTTTTTTAAGGGAAAAGAAAAAGTAAGTTCACTATAAAAAGGGAGTGCCTAGTTTCTTTTGTCTGGTCTTGATCTAACCTGGACAACAAGATTTTCAATACAAACACCACTTATTGCTGAAAAAGAAAAAGATCCATGGATGGAAGTTAACATTTATATTTATGGGAGTTCGCTTTGTCCATAAAATAGGAGCTGACTCACTGAACTTCAGAAGTTCACGCCTCGAAATTCATTTCCACACTGAAGTTTATTTGTAATCGTTAGGAAGTTCACTTACACATCTGAGGTGGTTCAGGTACTCTATTTGTTTTTAGGCGGAAAACTTACATATGGAAACCATCCTCACAGGCTTTGGTTACCCCAATCGACCCCCGCAACATACAATTGGCAATAATATGCCTCCATTAGTACTCCAACATGCCGACATGCCTCATATAATCAATCTAGGCGAGTTAATTCCAAAATGTTTTTGTGTGTGTCCTCCACTTTTACAAATTTCTAAAATTAATCTTAAACCGTTTGAAATTTGGAAAAATATTCAACATGAAAAAGTTGCGCCAAATTAATATCTTTCCAACGACATATCATTTGCAATATTCCGTGAGGCGGTTCGAAACTAAAATCCAAAAAACTGTGCCAAATATCAAGAAGTTTGGGAAACAGAATCAAGTATTTTCAAATCTGCTCTTAAATTGTAAGTAATTTGAAAAAATGTTCAATATGAAACAGTTGCGCCTAGTCAACAGCTTTCCAACGGCGTATCATTTGTATCAATCCGACAAATGGTTTGAAATCTAGACCCACAAAACTGTACGAAAATAGAGAAATCCGCGAAAATGTAGTTTGCTCTATTTGAAATTAATTTTAAACCGAACAGAATTTGGAAAAACAATAGAAACGAAAAAGATGCGAAATTTCCATATGTTTTCAACGCTGTATCATATGCATCATTCCGATAAGCGGTTCAAAAATTTGTATCAAAACACTGTTCGCCGAAACATGAAATTTTGGTGTTCTGTCGAGAAGTTCATTTGTGCAGTGCGGGAAGTTCAGAAAGAGTTCAAAAGTTCACTTTCGCCGAATTCAGAAGTTCAGAAGGCTGCTGCATAACTAAACATGAAAAAAATAGGAAGTTCACTTTGAACGCAATAGAAGTTCACATTATTTTTGGAAGTTCACTTTGAACAAAAGACAAACACAACTCGGAAGTTCAATTCGAACATGTGGAAGTTCGTAAAATATTTTCAGAAGTTCACTTGCCACCATCAGGAAGTTCACTTACCTCCGTATGAAATTTCACTCCCCGTATAGAAGTTCATATATGAAATGGAAGTTCACTCCTTACAATGTTGAGGTCCGTCTGGAAGTTCAGATGCAGATAAGGGGAAGTTCAGATCTGTATTCAGAGAAGTGCAGATGCGACGGAAGTTCGCTATATTTTCTGAAATTCAAAACTAGACTAAAGTTTCGAAAGTTCGCCCTGTACAATATTCAAGTCCGTCGGGAAGTTCAGATTCAGGGGAGAAGAAGTTCACATCCACAGAAGTTCGCTATAATTTTATTACCTGCCTGAAACTTTTATACCGCGATCGGAAGCTCAATAACAGATATAAGGAAGTTCACTTCTATATTCGAGCACCTAATGCACTCTGTTTTTCTGGACGGAAATCATACGCATAGAAATCGTCCGTACAACCACCGATTGCGCAAATCGACCAACTCAACGTACAATTAGCACTAATATAACTCTACTAATACTCCAACATATCGCAACGCCACACCTAATCAATCTAGATGAGCCAATTTCGAAATGTTCTTGTGTCGGCGTTATCTTCACTTTTATGTATTTATGAAATTAAACTAAAACCATTTAGAATTTGGAAAAACATTCAACATGAAAAAGATTCGCCTAATCAATATCTTTTCAACGCAATATCATTTGAAACATTCCGATAAGTGGTTCGGAAATAAGCCCCAAAAACAGTTCGAAAAACCGAGAAGTTCGAAAAACGTAATCACGTATTTTCAAATCTGCTCTTAAACTATAAAGAATTTAGAAAAGTGTTCTTCATGAAAAAGGGGCGCCTAGTCAGCACCTTTCCAACGGCGTATCATACGCATCATTCCGATAAACGGTTTGAAAACTGGAACCCCAAAACTGTACAGAAATAGAGAAATCCGCGAAAACATCGTTTTGTATATTTCAAATTAGTTTTAATGAATATAGAATTTGGGAAAACAATGAACACGAAAAAGTTGCGAAATTTCCGTGTGAATCCAACGGTATATTATACGCATCAATCCGATAAGCGGTTTGAAAATCATCATGAAAATACTGTCCGCACGAACATGCAATTCGGGTATTCCGTCGAGAAGTTCACTAGGAAAACACCCGGAAGTTCAGAAAGGGTTCAAGAATAGTTATTCTAGAACCGGTTCGAGAATAGCAGACCTAAGTGGTGCTCCTAGGTGCCCGGGCACCATACGTAGATACGTGTATTTTTGCTTTGTAGTACACATACCTGAGGGTATACATACCTAAGTTACACATACCTAAGGTATACATACCTAAGATATGCATACTCAAGTGATACATACCTAAGATATTGCATACCTAAGGTGTACGTACACTGATACGTGTATATATATGTTAGGTATGTGTAACTTGCATGTGTGTATGTTAAGTATGTAAATGTTAGGTATGTGTAACTTGTATGTGTATATGTTAGGTATGTAAACCTTAGGTATGTGTAATTTAGACACGTACACTCCAGGTATGTACGAAATACACGTTGGGTGCCCATGCTCCTAGGTGCCCCATCTGAGCTTCCTATATATATATATATATATATATATATATATATATATATATATACCAGCACTATTCTGCAACCGGTTGCAGAATAATATTCTGAGCACCGACTTGTACTTTTGTGGACACAAGGTTGTACTTCCCGGATAACGGAGTTCTACTTTCTATCGAACTTACCTGAACTTCCCGTTTCTTCAGAGGTACTGATTATACCTCGAGTTTCTCAACCATTTGTCGGAACTATGCAAATGATATACCATTGGATAGATAATGAAAAACCGCAACTTTTTCATGTTCACACTTTTCACAGCACGGTTTAAATTTAATTTTGAAAATACGAAAACGCTTCTATATGGCCAGAAAACGAACTTTTTGTTCGATTTTTGAATCGCTTATCGAAACTGTGCAAATTATATACCGTTGGAAAGATAATGAAATTGCGCAACTTTTTCATGTTTTATGTTTTTTCGAAATCCTCACAGTTTTTAAACAATTTTGAAAATACCGAAACTCGGACGTACTCAAAAAACGAGCGGACAATAATTTGGATGATTTGTTTCAACCGTATGTCGGAATGATGCAAATGATATGGCGTTGGAAAGCTATGGACTAGGTGCAACTTTCTTATTCTAATTGTTTTCTCTAATTCCTTACGGTTTAAGAGTAAAACTTGAATTACTGTCCGCCCGTTTTATGTGACGGTCACCGAATGATTTCTCCGCGATTTTCATGCAGTATATTTAAACAATGCAGATGATATACGGTTGGAAAGGGGTCAAAATGGCGCATCTTTTTTGTATCTACCATTTTTTCCAAATCCAAACGGTTTAAAACTAATTTTAGAAGTTTTGAAATCATGTTTCCGGTATATTTTGTGGGATAACGATTTGAATTTGATGGATTAGATTCATTTATTTGTTGTAAAATTTTGTAGGTAATGAAATTAGACATATACTCTACCATATAAAGCTTTTGGTTACAATGATTGAAGTGGTTGGTGATCAAATCGATGAGATTTAGACAATAGATTTCCGCCCCGTAAAAACAGAGCACTGAACTTCCCTCGACATGAACTTGTACTTATCGGCCAATGAGGTTGTACTTCTTGGTGTACTTCTCGTAATAACTCCTTGTACTTCCTCGCGGATGACGAAATTATTTTTTTTCCTACATTTGGATTTTGTCAGTTTCTTGTACTTCCTATATAAAGTGAGTGTACTGATGGTGTCTAATGGTTGTACTTCTCTCCGTCAACTATTTGAATTTCCTCTTAGGTGATGGGATTATTTCGTTTTTACATTTGAATTTTTTATGTTTTCTTGTACTTTCTATAATAGGTGTTTGTACTGCTCGTGTCGAACGGTTGTACTTCTCGTTGTAAGTATATGACCTTCCTCGCGGGTGATGGATTTTTTTTTTGTACATTTGGATTTTGTGTGGCTTTCTTTCTACTTCCTATATTAAGTGGGTGCATTGCTCGTGTTGAATGGTTGTACTTCTCAGCATCAACTATTTGAACTTTGTCACGGATATACGAGATTTTTTATCTACATTTTATTTTCACAATAGATTTTCGTCCCGCAAATGTAGAGCATTAAACTTCCCTAGACATGAGGTTGTACTTCTCGGGAAGCGCGGTTGTACTTCGCGGCGTGGTTTCACGAAAGTGTTCAGGAAAAATCTACAATTTTCTTTTGCTCTTCTCGAACCGACTATTTGAACTTCTCGTAGCTACCGATTTTCAAGTATGTGAATTGCTTGAAATAGAATGATTGAACTTCCAGAAAGTTCAACTCACACGCACCTAATTGGTTGATTGCTTTGGGCAGCCACGGTGCCTTGCTGTTACCATTGAGAATGGCTACTAGCTGAATGCATGGCACTCACGCTGCCTTTCTGCTTGCCACTAGATTCCTACTAGCTAGTACTTCAGGCGATGGAAGAGCTTAGTTGCAAGATCCCCTGCCCGAGGACAACACGCGCCAAGGTGCCTCTGCAGCAAACATAGCTCACCTCACGCGGATCCAGATTAAAATCCACCTAATAGCAGCAGTGCAGTTCACATGGCAGTGCTTGGCATTTCAACAGTTCAGTTTACACCCGTTTTTTTTTTGAACAAACAGTTTACACCAGTTCAGATACTCCTGCGGGAGAGCACTTGTGAAATTCAGAGAGAGAGAGAGGTTCAGAGAGTTCCTTGCCTTATCCTCTCCCAGGTAAAATCAGATGATTTTGCACAAATCGCCATGCAGCTCGCGGGAGTCACGCCACGATGATGCTATTGCACTTCACCTAAATATCTACTTGTACTTCCCACGATGATGCTATTGCTCTTCTCGCCGAATCATGCCAGCAGGTTTGAGCAAGCATGGCCAGGCCAGCCGGGAGCGGGCTAGCGCTGCAGTGGTGTGAAACCCATGGCTGCATCACGGTGCTGCATCGGAAGCCGGAGTAGCGCCAGCGACAGGGGAAGAAGGAGCGTGTCCATGGCGGGGGAAGGAAAGGGCGAGCCGGCAGCGGGACAAGTAGGGGAGTGCTGGTAGCGAGAGAAGCAGTGGCGCTCCGGCGTCGGGCCGGCGGTAGAGGAAAAGCGTTCGTCGTCGGCAGAGCAAGTAATTAAGGGACATGTCTTCGGCGGAGGATAGGGGAGGCGTCGGGGCGGGGCAAAAAGGGAGTGCCGATGTCGGGAGAAAACAGGAGCCCCGGCGGCGGGGGAAGGGGGAGGTACATCGGTGGGGAAAGGGGAGCCCCGCCGGCATGGGAAAAGGGGAGCGCCAGCAGCTGCAACAAGGGGGAGCGCCGGCGGCGGGGGGAAAGGGGAGCCCCGGCAGCGAGGAAAAAGGGGATCGCCGGCGGAGGTAACAGGACGCGGCCTCCGGCGTGGGAACTGAGGTAGCGGCTGGCAAGGGAACAAGGAGCAGCTGTTGGAGGGGGACGGGGGCATCAGCCAGCGGGAACATGGAGCAGCTGCCGGCAGGGGCAGGGGTCCATCGGGAGGTAGGTGACGATGTGTTGGTTGGGTGCTTTTTTTTTTTCTCTGCTCAGTTTATTCCCTGCGCGTTCGGCCATTATATTAAGGAAAGATGCTCAGAATATTATCCTGAGCACCGGTTTCAGAATAGTGTCTATATATATATATATATAGGAGCACCAGTTAATTTACGTACATATATATATATGTATATAAATCAGAACGGATGGAGTATATCTTAGGGATTTCTATTTTCGTGCCCTCGGGTCGTTAGTTGTACTCAGTTTTCAGCCCCTTAGTTTTTTCTCAGTTTTCCCTCCCTCTAGTTTGAAACCCGCAGAAGGAGCTCAGACGGAAGGAATCCGTTTATTTGGACGTTCTGTGCTGGCGTGTTGCGCCGCGTCGTCTGTGGGGCCGCGTCGTATGGGGCCGCGTCGCGTGGGGCGTCGCGTGGGGCTGGTAGAAAGGGACCGCGTGGGACAGGACGAGAAGCGTTTGGTTGCACGTGAGCAGGAGCTGGGTTTTGTCTCTCTCGGCCCAAATTGGCATTTTTAAGAGCACCTTTTCCCCTCTTTCTCTCTCTGTCTTTTTCACCAAATTAGTATCAAATCTAGAGAAGCTTCTATTTCTGTCTTTCTTCAATATGGCAGCAAATCTAGTAGCAAATCTCTGGGGTTATTTATGCCTTTTGGCCCTCGTTTTTTGCCCAATATGGCAGCAAATCTAGTACCAAATGTAGAAGCTAGTATATGATAAATTGACAACTGCATAATCAGAAAGCTAAGTATAATACATAGGGAAACTGCATACAGCAGCCAAAAGCAGCCAATAACGTTGTAATATACAAGACGCACGCAATGTATGGACAACAAGAAGATTAGGATGAATGAATTTGTTCTTCATTCCTCCTCATATATTTCGGCGTCGGTCCAGCCGTGCATTACCCCAAGGAAATATTGATTGAACTCCTTCCGTCTGCAGTGTGAGGCCAATACATCCTCCAAACGGTATGGCCTGTGTTCATTTCTCAGACCGGAGTTTCCTATTCTATCCACACGTTCTGGCCACTCCTCCCAGGCCTTTGTATCATGAGAGTACTCTCTGATATAACCCAAATCCGTGTAGTAGATGCAGCCAGGTCGAAGTGTCGGGTACACTCGGGTGTCGACGGAGATACACCGGGTATAATTCACAAAGAAGGCATTACTGCCAATGTTACTGACCGGATGGAGAGAGCGGCTCTGAGTGTCCACACGGTACACCAATGGTCTGCCCGCCAAAGCCACGCTGACCAACAACACAAGCAGCAGATCACCATCCGACTTCACGAGGTAGAACTTCTGATGTCCAAGTTCTGGAAATTAGTGTCTCCATCTTGACAGTGCTCGCGCGCTGCTGCAACTGTACATTGGTGCACACTATTCTTCCATGCTCTAAATTGTCCACAGCTAGTGCATACAGTTCACCATTGAACGGTGTAATGCAACGCAGACAATGGTTCTTGATCGAAAATCTGTTTTCCCAACCTTTATCTATATCCTTAGTTGGAGTGCTCTCATCGACCCAACCAATTTCCGACGGGTAATGTGCGGTAACGAAGACCATAGTCGGGGATTTGATCACATCGACTGATTTCAGGAGAACAGATGGCATCTGCGCCTCAAACATAGTGTATTTCTTTGTGAGTGGATTCAGAAGCCGTATCTTGTGCGGCGGGTACTTCTGGGCAAGCACGATGACGCCACGGCAAAATCCGACGAAGTAGTATCTTGGCAAGCACGATAACATTCAGCACTAATTAAGATGTTTAAGATTGAAAATAAAGAGGTAGATATGGAGGAAGTTGAACCTTGTATGAACTTCGGATAGATCTATGGTGACGTAGCGTGATGTGCCGAGTTGGAGGAAGGTGAACTCAGCGACGTGTGGAAGGGCGTGGTGTAGCATGATCCATTCGTCCAGGTGCACGTCGGGCTCAGGCAAACCTGAGCGCCAATTTCTACAGACTTGCCTCATGGCAGAGTACGTGTCGGCGTACTCCTCGTTCGCCAGCAAGCATTCGCCGATCGGTGAAGTGGTCCATCAGCCGAGAGAGGCCCATTCACGGAGGCGCTTGGATGCGCCGCCCTCGGAGGCGACGCGCTCGGCGGCGACGGCTCGGCGGCGACGCTCGGCGGCGACGGCTCGGCGGCGACGGGCTCGCGGCGGCGGCTCGGCGACGGGCTCGGAGGCGACGGCCGCCGGCGCATTCTTCTTCTCCATCGCCGGCAGGGTAGCGTGCGTGCGGCGGTTGGGGTTTTTTCGATTTGGAGACGTTGATGGGACGTGAGAGGGGTGGTTTCGTGCGTGAGCGAGAATGAGACGACTGTGTGCGAGAGAGGGAGGAGGGGCTTACGCGTCCTAAATGCGACCCGCGTCCTACGCGTCCACTATTTGCACGTCTGCACCGCGACACGCGTCAACAATGGCACGTCTTCCACTTCTGCACCGCAACACGCGTCCTCGAGTCTAACCCTGGAAATTTAGATATACTCTATACCCTCGAGTCATACTAGCATTTTTTGTGTGCTCAGTTTTCTCCTCGAGTGCTAATACTGGCTAGTGCAATATACTCAGTTTTACCCTCAAGTGGCTGGTCAACAGAGAGTCAACAAATGGGATTAACTAGTTAAATGAGTTATTTAATGTGCAAAAAAATCCGAAAAAGAGTGGCACTTACTCATGGAGTCTTTACCACAAATTGCCACTTCTCAAATCATAGATAAATCATAGATAAATCAAGTTTCACCACAAATTGCCACTTCTCAAATCACCTAGTAGCTATGAAGGTGCATGGTTTTCCATAATAAGCCCTACCCAAAACAGCTTTCCCCAAAACATACTTTGTCTAAATGAGGCCACAATTCTCACACTGATGTATATTGGTATTGCAAATAGTTTGAGGTAGGCCAAGATGGGTTTCATTGTACAAAACACGCATTTTCCATTTTTTAAATCTCATATTTGAATCCCTTAGTCTGTTTACTACTCACTTGCCCTTGGTTTCTTGATACTACTCAGTTTTGCCCTCTCCCTTCACAAACTCTCACAGACGCCCAACATTGCCCCGATTGGTCTAGCCCATGTCACGCGGATCTTGCCCGACCGTTGATCGTATGATCTAACGGGCAGGATAACCCTATCTCTGGTCGGGGCCACCACCCTCTCTCTCTGTCGTCGGTTAGCTTCCACACTCTATGTATGCGAAAGGGCGGTTACCTAGTACGCTAAAGTTTGGTTTTCTGCATTATTTTTCACGAGCTAAATTATAAACTCTTTTAGGCATTACTTTTCACGCAAAAAATGATACACCATCACCCATTTCTTGTAGCCATTACTTTTCACGCAAAAAATGATAACCATCACCGATTTTGTTGTAGCCATTACTTTTCACGCAAAAAATGACACACCATCACCCATTTCTTGTAGCCATTACTTTCAACGCAAAAAACGATAAACCATCACCGATTTTGTTGTAGCCATTACTTATCACGCAAAAATATGATACATCACCCATTTCTTGGACCCATTACTTATCACGCAAAAATGATACACCATCACCCATTTCTTGTACCCATTACCTTCCACGCAAAAAACGATAAACCATCACCGATTTTGTTGTAGCCATTACTTATCACGCAAAAATATGATACACCATCACCCATTTCTTGGACCCATTACTTTCCACGCAAAAAATGATACACCATCACCCATTTCTTGTACCCATTACTTTTCACGCAAAAAACGATAAACCATCACCGATTTCTTGTAGCATGCACATGTTACTACTCTATGTTACTACCTTCATAGTGGGAAGTAACATATGTGTAGTGTCATGCAAAGCCATATTAATTAGGTTGTAGACTCATCTAATCTTGGAAAATGTGATGTTATGGTAACATAGCTAGTTACCACAATGCTCTCTTTCCTCAATTAATGATGTGCCATGTCATCAAATTGCTTAGTTGGCGTTGCATGTAGCTCTATGTTACTACCCAAGTTACTCCCACTATGAGTAGTCTTAGGCATTACTTTTCACGGTAAAATGATAAACTAGTCAACATAGTCCGCATTACTTTTTTTGTTGAGATATATACCCCCACAACGGTCGTCTCCTCCTTAATTTATTGTGTATAAACCCCCACAACGGTCATCTCCTCCTTATTTTATTGTGTAAACCCCTACAACGGTCATCTCTCCCTTATAAACACCCACACGGCCATCCCTTGTGTCAATAGGTTCTGCCTCTCTCTTCTTCGTTCACATACACTTTATCCATTGCCATGGCTTCCACGTCTCGGACGCGGACCGGAAGGGGAAGGGAAAGGGGAAGGGGAAGGGGAATGGGAAGTGGATCATCATCATTGCCACCACCACCGTCAACACTGCCATTGATCATAGAGGAGTTCTTCATCGTCGTCTATGAAGACCCTTTGGTCAAGAAGGTACGTACGCGTTCCCACATATATGATGCATGTGATTAATTATGGGCATGTTCTAAAAAACCTTTAATTTCAAGGGTTCCCTAATTTCAAACGATCGGCGCTCGATCTCTTTGCAGGAACTCCCAAAAAAATTTGCGGACTATCTTGATGGCAAGGAGCCAGCTAAGGTGTATCTGCGAGCAGCTGACTGCGGTCCTCGTCTCTGGACCGTGGAGGTCCTATTTGACGGACAAGGCCGGATGTACCTCGACAAGGGCTGGGAGAAATTCGCCATCGCGCACGGTGTGGATTTCGGCTGGTTCGTACACTTCAAATATGAAGGCGATGATGTGCTCACAGTGAAGGTGTTTGACGGAACAATGTGCAGGAGGTACTACTACTCAGACGACGAAGATACTGATGATGAAAGCGACGACGACGTGAAGCCATGCATCCATCCCCTTTAGATAATTAAGGGGATCATGACCAAGAATATATATGTAGCTTCATATGCATCGATTTAGAGATCTAGCTATTTTCTATATATTATGCATGTAAAAATAATATCGCATTTCCACTATTATTCGAGCACCACATCCTCGCCGCCACTGCTAGGTCAACGCCGGGATGCACAATGTTTAGCATAAAAGTCACTTTAGATTAAGCTGCGAAAATAGTCACCTGCCATGGGCTGAGGCGGCCCTACAGAGCGGCTCTATATTATATTCTCTAAATAAAATAGACGACCACGGTCATTGACTGCGGAGGCCCCACGAGCGGCAATATATAATTTAATAGACGACCCACGGGTCATTGGCTGCGGCGCCCCATTTGTCATTGGCAGCACCGCGTCATAGATGGATCCACCCGTCAGCACGAGACGGTCAGCGAGGAACTGACCTCACGGTAACGGTAAGGCCTCGACCTGACGGCAACCCGTGTCTTCGATGGGTTTCAAACTAGAGGGAGGGGAAAACTGAGGAAAAACTAACGAGCTGGGGAAAACTGAGTACAACTAACGAAGCAGGGGCACGAAAATAGAAATCCCTATATCTTAACCATACATTGTATACCCAAATAATGTGGAGGCGCTTCATTTGGCTCAAAGGTGCATATGAACCTATTATGAAAAATGTATTAAAAAGTTTGTCCTTTTCTACATGGAACACAAAAAATGTCAATTTTCCCAAAAAAAACTCGTCTGGGATGAACATGCGAGAAAATCCTAGTTTTTTTTAGCATTTTAAAATGTGCACCTTTAAATTACGTATTCTATTTCCAAATGTGAGAATTTGCTTAAAACTGTCCTAGCTTAGTCACTTGTATTATCTTGACCAAAGAATGAGATTCTCATTATCAAACTATTTTGTGTTGAGAAACATAGAGTACAACATAGACGTACAAGGTACACATACACAACATTTCATAACAAACTATTGTCCTAAACATGTAAGTTGAAGTTTTCCTAGCCTCAGAAAGAACAAAAATTTGCAAGTTTCATTTATTTTCTATTATTACTAGGAACCCATTGGTTGAAAACAAAATTTGTTAACAAAACCTCCTACGGTAGCTCGTCCGAACTCTCTTGCTCTGCTCTGTGACCACCATGGACCGGTTTGTTAGTTTGGGTCGAGTTTATGCACCGCCGCGCCAGGGAGAAGAGACCACATGGTCCACATGCTAGAAAAGCCATGTTGTTTGGTAGCTCGTGAAGCCATCTTCTGTACCGAATAGGGAAAACAGACCTCATTGTTTTGTTGCCTGCACATACGCCTTTCTGCCTCGGTGGTTTAACGCGAACCTTGTTTGGTTGCACACATGAGCGTGATGTGGCAACCCCTTCCATTTGAGTGGTGAGGTTACTCAGTACTGCTAACTGAGTAACAACACATTCAACAACATTCATGTCATCAAAAGGTGATGGTAATACACAACGAATACTTACCCTACTGGGAGATGCATCACGAGTAAAGCAACTATACTTCGTGATGCATCACCGGGTCATCACACGAGGGGTTAGTATATACCACCTCGAACAAGTTCATCATTACAGACTGATGATCAGGTTTAAGGAAGTCCTAGATAATGGAGGGATATGAGACCACCTCCCAAAATTAGCAGATCATGAAGAAGGAAGCAGAAGAACTAAGCAAGAACTGCTAGAGTATCCAGGTCCTAAGCCATCCTCTCCGATGGCTGCAGCTCACGGTACTCAGCATACTCTTCTTCATTGTCTGCAATGAAGTTGAGTGCCCATACCTGCAAGTTATGTTGGTATAGATGTGCCTTGCAGACAAACCGGGGCATGAAAATCGTCTTCATATGAGCATATAGTTCGTGATCGGGGTGTTGCCGTACTCACGATGCCTCGGGTAGCGCTGCAATCCAGAAACTCAATGTTAGGGCGCATGACAATAACATACTGTCAGATCAATGAAGTAACTCAATGAAGCTTACTACTTTCATGTACTCATCCAGCCTCTCTTAGCCTCTCTTCATCAGTAAACCATCTTCGCTCCACTGGAGATCTTGCTTATGATGCTCCATTTGGTCCTCCACTTTCTGATGTGGTTGTAGACCTGAAGAGTGCTCACATGTATGCCAGTGAACGCAAGAACATCAGCAGCTACCTTCCTCATATGTGCCTCTTTAAATCTCAGGTTAAAGCAGACACCGCTATAGATGAGCTCAACCAAGCGGTTTAGCACAAACTGGGACATCCTGTGTTGCCAAACCATGGCACGTTTGTGTGCAAACAGGGAATCATGAGCTTTGGCAGACAAAGTAGAAAGATCTAGGGAACCCAGTGGTATGATCACCTACATCACAAATACCAGACGAACGTAGCTAAGCTTTAGCACATCAAGGAACTAACACATTCACATCTGTAAGCATTAGCACATCAATGAGCTACCACATTCACATATCCACATCCTCAAGCATTAACACATAAATGACTACTAGATTCACACATCCACATCCTTAAGCATTAGCACATGAGTGAACAACAAGAGAATAAAGAGCGGCCTTAAAGTCAGAGGAGCCACACACAGCACCGAGGTCGGGGAAGCAGGTGACCCTGGTGAAGAAGTAGACAACACAACCATCCCCGTGCTAGAGTTAGATGCAACCTCGACAACCGTCCCAGTGGTAGAATCCGATCTAATCTTGGCAACCGTTCCCGTGGTACAGTCAGATCCAACCACGACCGGCAATGAAGCAATGTCGGCCTACAATAGATTCTATCAGATCCCCTGTGTACCCAAAAGTTCTAGATCTAAGGCTAGGGTTTGCAGAAGCTTACAATGACCGGAGTGATCGACGTAGAGGAAGAAGACGACAAGCCGTGGCCAGCCGCCGCCACAGCCAACGCCGGCGCCGCCAGCCTCGCCAACCGAGCGGGTGGTGACCAGCTAGCCATGTCGCTAGATCGGGAAGGGTGGACAATTCGAAATGGTCGGAATGGGGGATTTTAAATAGGCGGTGAGAGAGCCGTCCCTATATACGGTGCCAAAATTCGGAGTGAGGTGACGGAATTCATTCCTTCGATTTTTTGCCGTTCCGCGCGAGCTCGCGGTTGTCGCTTTTTACAGAAACAAGGTTTGCTCGCTAGAAACAGTCGATTTGGACATTCCTCTCGAACCTGGCCCGGGAATATTTTAAGAATCATGCGATACAATTACACGAACAAACCCAAAAAACCTAATGGACCAAAAACTATGGCCCAGCCCAGACTCCTAAACAGGCCCCATGACTCCAGACCGCCGTCTCCTTGTGGCTCCACCAAATGCACCTCTGCCTTCCTCAAGCAGCCAAATCACACCTGTTTCGCCAAGCTGCAACCTTATCTATCCTCCTTTTGCAAGCAAATAGCGCACACATCAGTCTGTCAGTGCCTGCCACCAAGTCTATGCCGCTGCCTTCCTATCAGACGTTCGGAGCCTGTACTGGAGCACCAACTATGCAAAGATCTTACATTTTAGAAGTGCAAGTGATTTCCAAACAGGTTCAGCCACAGTAAAACCCACGTTCCCCTGGCCGAGCAGATTATAAGTGGCTTTTGCGGAATAACTTCCCGAGGCCGAGCCCTTGCAAGTTCTGTATATATTATGCTTCTAAAAGCATCTCGAGCGGCGCATTCTATAGGGGCCTCGATAGCGTTTTGGAGGTAGATGTGGACTTTGGGCTGGCATCGGTAGGTCTCAAAAGGCGCCGGCTAGTTTTCGAGTCCAATAAAATCGCAGGCAACCCCGTACCGGCCCTTTCGTAGAGGGCGCGGATCGGGCGCACCGGCGCCTCACGACACGTAAGAAAACGAGCGCGAGCGCCGCCTGTCAGCTAGACGCACCGCTTTCCCCACCTCCTACCCACGCCCGAGCAGACTCCCACCCCACTAGATCGCCACCGTCATCGTCGCTGCCGCGCCCCTGCTTGCAATAGACATCGCCGCTTGTCCAGGAACTGCCGTCCATCGACACGGCCGTCACCCCCTCGACCGGCAGCCGCTGTTTTGCCTGGAACAGAGCTCGCCGCCACCGCGGCAGAACCGCCCCGCCCGCAAGGTGTTCGATGGATTTCCACGATGGACAACGACGACGAGATGATGGTGCAGCTGTTCACGGAGGAGGAGAACACTGAGGCTGTCCGGCGGCAACAATAGCAGCTGATTCTGACGAGTATGTGCGCGTTCGCCAGCCTTTCTTCGCCGTGCCTCAGCGCGACGGCTCAAAGCCAGACAAGAGTAAGAACATCAACCGACATCGTCAAGCCGGTGCAATGCTGCTTGACGCCGACTATTTCAACGATGACTCGACTCATCGCCAAAGGAATTTTGGCGCCGGTTTAGGATGAACAAGGATATGTTCATGAAGTTCTTCATGGCCAAGCAAGATTACACAGGTATGTGGGGCATCACCTCAATTTAGAAGTGTTGAAGATATGCCCAAGAGATAATAATAAAAGTGGTTATTATATATCTTTATGTTTATGTTAAATGTTTATATACCATGCTATAATTGTATTAACCGAAACATTGATACATGTGTGTTATGTAAACAAACAATAAGTCCCTAGTAAGCCTCTTAACTAGCTTGTTGATTAATAGATGATTAGTTTCATAATCATGAACATTGGATGTTATTAATAACAAGGTTATATCATTATATGAATGATGTAATGGACACACCCAATTAAGCGTAGCATAAGATCGCGTCATTAAGTTATTTGCTATAAGCTTTCGATACATAGTTACCTAGTCCTTATGACCATGAGATCATGTAAATCACTTATACCGGAAAGGTACTTTGATTACATCAAACGCCACCACTGCGTAAATGGGTGGTTATAAAGGTGGGATTAAGTATCCGGAAAGTATGAGTTGAGGCATATGGATCAACAGTGGGATTTGTCCATCCCGATGACGGATAGATATACTCTGGGCCTCTCGGTGGAATATCGTCTAATGTCTTGCAAGCATATGAATAAGTTCATAAGTGATCACATACCACGGTACGAGTAAAGAGTACTTGTCGAGACGAGGTTGAACAAGGTATAGAGTGATACCGATGATGAAACCTCGGACAAGTAAAATATCGCGTGACAAAGGGAATTGGTATCGTATGTGAATGGTTCATTCGATCACTAAGTCATCATTGAATATGTGGGAGCCATTATGGATCTCCAGATCCCGCTATTGGTTATTGGTCGGAGAGAGTTCTCAACCATGTCTACATAGTTCGCGAACCGTAGGGTGACACACTTAAGGTTTGATGTTGTAATAGTAGAGCTTGAATATGGAATGGAGTTCGAAGCTTTTGTTCGAAGTCTCGGATGGGATCCCGGACATCACGAGGAGTTCCGGAATGGTCGGAGAATAAGATTCATATATAGGAAGTCATTTTATAAGTTTGAAAATGATCCGGTGCATTTATGGAAGGTTCTAGAAGGTTCTAGAAAAGTCCGGAAGAAATCACTTTGGAAGGCGGAGTCCCGGAGGGACTCCACCATCCATGGCCGGCCAACCCTAGAGGTGGAGTCCCAGGTGGACTCCACCAAGGTGGCCGGCCCCCCCTCATGGAAAGGTGGGAGTCCCACTTGAGGTGGGAATCCCACCTTGGGTAGGTTTCCCTACACATGGAAGGTTTTGGGTTGGGGTCTTATTCGAAGACTTGTACACCAACTCTTGGGTGTTCCACCTATATAATGAGGGCCAAGGGGAGGGGGCCGGCCACACCAAAGCCATAGCTTGGTGATGCGCGTAGATGTACACGTCCGTTGGGAACCCCAAGAGGAAGGTATGATGCGCACAGCAGTAAGTTTCTCTCAGTATGAAACCAAGGTTATCGAACCAGTAGGAGCCAAGAAGCACGTGAAGGTTGTTGGTGGAGGAGTGTAGTGCGGCGCAACACCAGTGAAACCGGCGCCAACATGGAACCTGCACAAGACAATCAAAGTACTTTGCCCCAACGTAACAGTGATGTTGTCAATCTCACCGGCTTGCTAAAAACAAAGGATTAAGCGTATCGAGTGGAAAATGGTGTTTGTTTGCAAAGAACAGTAAAAACAGTAGAATGTATTCAGATGTAAAAGAATGGACCGGGGTCCACAGTTCACTAGAGGTGTCTCTCCAATAAGATAACTAACATGCTGGGTGAACAAATTACAGGCGGGCAATTGACAAATAAAGATTCAATACATATCAATGATGATTACTATGTGATTTAATCAGGGCATTACGACAAAGTACATAGACCGCTATCCAGCATGCATCTATGCCTAAATAATCCACCTTCAGGTTATCATCCGAACCCCTTCCGGTATTAAGTTGTAAACAACAGATAATTACATTAAGTATGGTGCGTAATGTAATCAACACAAATATCCTTAAACAAAGCATCAATGTTTTATCCCTAGTAGCAACAGCACATCCACAACCTTAGAACTTTCTGTCACTGTCCTAGATTAAATGGAGGCATGAACCCACTATCGAGCATAATTACTCCCTCTTGGAGTTACAAGTATCAACTTGGCCAGAGCCTCTACTAGCAACGGAGAGCATGCAAGAACATAAACAACACATATATGATAGATTGATAATCAACTTAACATAATATTCTATATTCATCGGATCCCGCCAAACACAACATGTAGCATTACAAATAGATGATCTTGATCATGTTAGGCAGCTCACAAGATCTAAACAATGATAGCACAAGCGGAGAAGACAACCATCTAGCTACTGCTATGGACCCATAGTCCAAGGATGAACTACTCACTCATCACTCCGGAGGCGACCATGGCGGTGTAGAGTCCTCAGGGAGATGAATCCCCTCTCCGGAGTGCCGGAGCGATCTCCTGAATCCCCGAGATGGGATTCGCGGCGCGCGTCTCGGAAGGTTTTCCGTATCGTGGCTCTCGGCGGGTTTCGCGATGAAGGCTATTTGTAGGCGGAAGGGTAGGTCGGGGGCGTGCGAGGGCCCACACACTAGGGCCGCGCGGCAAGGCCAGGCCACGCCGCCTGCGTGTCGGCCTCGTGGCCCCCGTTTCCCTTTCGATCTTGGAAGCTTCGTGTAAAAATAGGACCCTGGGCGTTGATTTCGTCAATTAGAGAATATTTCCTTACTAGGATTTCTAGAACCAAAAACAGCAGAAAACAGCAACTGGCACTTCGGCATCTTGTTAATAGGTTATTGCCGGAAAATGTATAATAATGCTGTAAAGTATGTATAAAACATTCAAGTATTATCATAAAAGTAGCATGGAACATAAGAAATTATAGATACGTTTGAGACGTATCAAGCATCCCCAAGCTTAGTTCCTACTCGCCCTCGAGTAGGTAAACGATAACACAAATAATTTCTGAAGTGACATGCTACAAACATAATCTTGATCAACATTATTGTAAAGCATATGAGATGAATGGAGTGATCTGAACAAAAGATTGCTAACAAAGATAATGACTAAGCAAATGAATCATATAGCAAAACTTTTCATGAATAATACTTTCAAACAAGTATCAATAAGACTTGCATAAGAGCTACTCATAAGCAATAAATTCAAAGTAGAATGCATTGAAGCAACACAAAGGATGATTAAGTTTTAGCAATTGCTTTTAACTTGTAACATGTATATCTCATGGATATTTGTCAACATAGAGTAATATAACAGTGTGCAATAAGTAAACATGTAAGAATCAATGCACACAGTTAACACAAGTGTTTGCTTCTAAGATAGAGAGAAGTGGGTAAACTGACTCAACAATAAAGTAAAAGAATGGCCCTTCGCAGAGGGAAGCATGGATTACTATTTTTGTGCTAGAGCTTTTGTTTTGAAAACATAGAAACAATTTTGTCAACGGTATTAATAATTCATATGTGCTATGCATAATACTTCCTACAAGTTGCAAGTCTCATGCATAGAGTACTAATAGTGCTCGCACCTTGTCCTACTTAGCTCGGAAAACACGGATTATCATCGCATAACATATGTTTCAACCAAGTGTCACAAAGGGGTACTATGCGCTGTACAAATGTCTAAGGAGAAAGCACGCATTGGATTTCTCGCTTTTGATTATTCTCAACTTAGACATCCATACGGGACAACATAGACAACAGATAATGGACTCCTCTTTTAATGCTTAAGCATTCAACAACAGCTAATATTCTCATAAGAGATTGAGGTTGTATGTCCAAACTGAAACTTCCACCATGATACATGGCTTTAGTTAGCGGCCCAATGTTCTTCTCTAACATATGCATACTCAAACCATTTGATCATGAAATCGCACTTACTTCAGACAAGACGAACATGCATAGCATCTCACATGATATCCAACAAAGGTAAAGTTGATGGCGTCCCCAGAAACATGGTTACCGCTCAACAAGCAACTTATAAGAATTAAGACACATAACTACATATTCATCACCACAATAGTTTTTAAGCTATTTGTCCCATGAGCTATATATTGTAAAGGTAAAGGAATGAAATTTTAAAGGTAGCACTCAAGTAATTTACTTTGGAATGGAAGAAAAATACCACATAGTAGGTAGATATGGTGGACACAAATGGCATGTGTTTTGGCTCAAGGTGTTTGGATGCACGAGAAGCATTTCCTCTCAGTACAAGGTTTGGGCTAGCAAGGTTGTTTGAAGCAAACACAAGTATGAACAGGTACAGCAAAACTCACACAAGAACATATGCAAGCATTATAAGACTCTACACTGTCTTCCTTGTTGTTCAAACACTTTACCCGAAAATATCTAGACTTAGAGAGATCAATCATACAAACCAAATTAAACAAGCTCTATGGTAGTTCTTCATTAATAGATTAAACCACATGATGCAAGAGCTTAAACATGATCTATGAGAGCTCAAACAATTGCCAAGTCGCCAAACCATATGCAGCATTTTCTGATTCCAACCAAATAGCAATTTAACGAAGCAAGTTCAGCCTTCGCCATGAACATTAAAGCACAATTAAGAATACAAGTGTTCCATATGAAAAGCGGAGCGTAATATCTCCAATATAAGAATGGTGGGATCCAACTTTATTCAAAACAAAACAAAAATAAAAGCAAACCGACGCTCCAAGTAAAGAACATAAGATGTGATGGAATAAAAATATAGTTTCACTAGAAGTGACCTGATAATGTTGTCGATGAAGAAGGGGATGCCTTGGGCATCCCCAAGCTTAGATGCTTGAGTCTTCTTAAAATATGCAGGGATGAACCACCGGGGCATCCCCAAGCTTAGACCTTTCACTCTTCTTGATCATAGTATATCATCCTCTTCTCTTGACCCTTGAAAACTTCCTCCACACCAAACTTCAAGCAAACTCACTAGAGGGTTAGTGTATAACCAAAATTCACACATTCAGAGGTGACACAATCATTGTTAACACTTCTGGACATTGCACAAAGCTTCTGAAAGTTAATGGAACAAAGAAACTCATTCAACATAGAAAAAGTGGCAATGCGAAATAAAAGGCAGAATCTGTCAAAAACAGAACAGTCCGTAAAGATGAATCTGGCAGGGGCACTTAACTTGCTCAAATGGAATAACTCAAAACTAATGAAAGTTGCGTACATATATGAGGATCACGCTCGTAAATTTGCAGATTTTTTCGATTTTTTACAGAGAGCTCTGCGAGAATTCGTGACAGACAGCAATGCTGTTTCTGCGCAGCAATCCCAAATATAGCATCAACTTTAACATAGAAACTTTACTTGGCACAAAAGCATGATAAGGAGAGGTTGCTACAGTAGTAAACAACTTCCAAGACTCAACAATACAGTAAATAAAATGTAACTTGGGTTATCTCCCAAGAAGTGCTTTTCTTTAACGCCTTTCAGCTAGGCGCAGAAAGTGCAAATCAAGTATTTTCAAGAGATGATGCATCGATATTATTACCTGAGGAGTTGGGAGTTTTCTCAACAATGCATTGTATCTGGTCTATATAAGTAACTCCTCTCTCATTGATCATAGGCTTACTATTCTCATCAAACAAATTTTCAGGAACAAGCCAAGCATAGCTATTTTCTAAAGCTTCATGCATCCCTAGGAGCTTACTAGGTATTGGCGCTTTAATTTCCCTACCATCATTAACATTATTAGTATACTTAATTCTATCCATATCCATCTTTTCAAGTATTTGTTTAAAATTAGGAAAGAAACCAAGCCTCTTATGCTTAATAAAAACTTTTCTAGCTTCTTTAACTATATCCTCAAATTCTCTAACAAGGACTTTTAAAACAAAATTTCTCTTTTCTCCCATCTCCATATCCGAAAGTGTAAGAAACATATGTTGTATTATGGGATTGAGATTAACAAATCTAGTTTCCAACATGTGTATTAAACAGGCAGAAGCACTTTCATAAGTAGGAGCAGTTTTTAATAATGGTATATCTTCAAAATCTTCATCCATACTAACATGGGTGAAAAATTCTTCTATATTATCTCTTCCAATGATACACCCTCGTCCTACCGGTATCTCTTCCAAAGTAAACTTAGGATGAAGCATGATGAAATAAGCAAAAAGTAAACTAAACAAGTAAAGTAAAGACAAGTAACTAATTTTTTTGTGTTTTTGATATAGGGCTAGTAAATAAGACAGTAAATAAAGTAACTAATTTTTTTGTGTTTTTAATATGAAGCAAACAAGACAGTAAATAAAATAAAGTAAAGTAAGACAAAAACAAAGTAAAGAGATTGGAAGTGGAGACTCCCCTTGCAGCGTGTCTTGATCTCCCCGACAACGGCGCCAGAAAAATATGCTTGATGCGCGTAGATGTACACGTCCGTTGGGAACCCCAAGAGGAAGGTATGATGCGCACGGCAAGTTTCTCTCAGTATGAAACCAAGGTTATCGAACCAATAGGAGCCAAGAAGCACGTGAAGGTTATTGGTGGAGGAGTGTAGTGCGGCGCAACACTAGTGAAACCGGCGCCAACATGGAACCTGCACAACACAATCAAAGTACTTTGCCCCAACGTAACAATGAGGTTGTCAATCTCACCACTTGCTAAAAACAAAGGATTAAGCGTATCGAGTGGAAAATGGTGTTTGTTTGCAAAGAACAGTAAAAACAGTAGAGTAGAATGTATTCAGATGTAAAAGAATGGACCGGGGTCCACAGTTCACTAGAGGTGTCTCTCCAATAAGATAACTAACATGCTGGGTGAACAAATTACAGGCGGGCAATTGACAAATAAAGATTCAATACATATCAATGATGATTACTATGTGATTTAATCAGGGCATTACGACAAAGTACATAGACCGCTATCCAGCATGCATCTATGCCTAAATAATCCACCTTCGATTATCATCCGAACCCCTTCCATATTAAGTTGTAAACAACAGATAATTGCATTAAGTATGGTGCGTAATGTAATCAACACAAATATCCTTAAACAAAGCATCAATGTTTTATCCCTAGTAGCAACAACACATCCACAACCTTAGAACTTTCACCCTAGATTAAATGGAGGCATGAACCCACTATCGAGCATAATTACTCCCTCTTGGAGTTACAAGTATCAACTTGGCCAGCCTCTACTAGCAACGGAGAGCATGCAAGAACATAAACAACACATATATGATAGATTGATAATCAACTTAACATAATATTCTATATTCATCGGATCCCGCCAAACACAACATGTAGCATTACAAATAGATGATCTTGATCATGTTAGGCAGCTCACAAGATCTAAACAATGATAGCACAAGCGGAGAAGACAACCATCTAGCTACTGCTATGGACCCATAGTCCAAGGATGAACTACTCACTCATCACTCCGGAGGCGACCATGGCGGTGTAGAGTCCTCCGGGAGATGAATCCCCTCTCCGAGCGGGTGCGGGACGATCTCTGAATCCCCGAGATGGGATTCGCGGCGGCGGCGTCTCTGGAAGGTTTTCCGTATCGTGGCTCTCGGTACAGGGGGTTTCGCGATGAAGGCTATTTGTAGGCGGAAGGGTAGGTCAGGGGGCGATGCGAGGGGCCCACACACTAGGGCCGTGATGTCTACGTTCCCCCTCCTTTCCTGTAGACAGTGTTGGGCCTCCAAGTGCAGAGGTTTGTAGAAGCAGCAAGTTTTCCCTTAAGTGGATCACCCAAGGTTTATCGAACTCGGGAGGAAGAGGTCAAAGATATCCCTCTCATGCAACCCCAACCACAAAGCAAGAAGTCTCTTGTGTCCCCAACACACCAAATAGGTGCACTAGTTCGGCGAAGAGATAGTGAAATACAGGTGGTATGAATATATATGAGCAGTAGCAACGGTGACAGAAAATAGCTTGCTGGCGTGTAGTTGATGGTGGTAGTATTGCGGCAGTAATAACACAAAAAAACAGTAAACAAGCAGTAGTAACTCAGCAGTATTTGGGAACAAGGCCTAGGGAATAGACTTTCACTAGTGGACACTCTCAACATTGATCACATAACAGAATAGATAAATGCATACTCTACACTTTTGTTGGATGATGAACACATTGCGTAGGATTACACGAACCCTCAATGCCGGAGTTAACAAGCTCCACAATAATGCTCATGTTTAAGTAACCTTAAGTGTAAGATAGATCAAAACGACTAAACCAAGTACTAGCATAGCATGCACACTGTCACCTTCATGCATATGTAGGAGGAATAGATCACATCAATATTATCATAGCAATAGTTAACTTCGCAATCTACAAGAGATCATGATCATAGCATAAACCAAGTACTAACACGGTGCACGCACTGTCACCTTTGCACACATGCAGGAGGAATAAAACTACTTTAATAACACATCACTAGAGTAGCACATAGATAGTAGTGATACAAAACTCATATGAATCTCAATCATGTAAAGCAGCTCATGAGATCATTGTATTGAATTACATAGGAGAGAGATTAACCACATAGCTACGGTACAGCCCCAAGCCTCAATGGAGAACTACTCCCTCCTCATGGGAGCAAGCGGTGATGAAGATGGCGGTGGAGATGGCAGCGGTGTCGATGGAGGAGCCTTCGGGGCACTTCCCGCTCCGGCGGGGTGCGGAACGAGGACTCCTGTCCCCGGATCTTGGCTTCGCGATGGCGGCGGCTGCGGAACTTTTCTCGTATCGTGGCTTCCTCTGTAGGGTTTTCGATGCGGGGGCTTTAAATAGGCGAAGAGGCGGCGCGGGAGGGTCAACGAGGCGGGACCATAGGGTGGCGCGGCCGGGGCTGGGCGCGCCACCATGTCATCTGGGCCACCAGGCCCCCTCGCGGCTCTCGGGTGTTCTGGATGCTTCCGGGCAAAATAGGAACCTGGGCGTTGATTTCGTCCAATTCCGAGAATATTTCGTTACTAGGATTTCTGAAACCAAAAACAGCAGAAAACAGGACGGCATCTTGTTAATAGGTTAGTTCAGGAAAATGCATAAATATGACATATAATGTGTATAAAACATGTAGATATCATCAATAAAGTAGCATGGAACATAAGAAATTATCGATACGTTGGAGACGTATCGGCATCCCCAAGCTTAGTTCTGCTCGTCCCGAGCAGGTAAAACGATAACAAAGATAATTTCTTAAGTGACATGCCATCATAAACTTGATCATATTGTAAACATATGTAATGAATGCAGCGATCAAAACAATGGTAATGACATGAGTAAACAAGCTGAATCATAAAGCAATGACTTTTCATGAATAGCACTTTCAAGACAGGCATCAATAAGTCTTGCATAAGAGTTAACTCATAAAGCAATAATTCAAAGTAGAGGTATTGAAGCAACACAAAGGAAGATTAAGTTTCAGCGGTTGCTTTCAACTTATAACATGTATATCTCATGGATATTGTCAACATAAAGTAATATAACAAGTGCAATATGCAAGTATGTAGGAATCAATGCACAGTTCACACAAGTGTTTGCTTCTTAAGGTGGAAGGAATAGGTAAACTGACTCAACAATAAAGTAAAAGAAAGGTCCTTCAAAGAGGAAAGCATCGATTGCTGTATTTGTGCTAGAGCTTTTATTTTGAAAACATGAAACAATTTTGTCAACGGTAGTAATAAAGCATATGAGTTATGAAAATTATATCTTACAAGTTGCAAGCCTCACGCATAGTATACTAATAGTGCCCGCACCTCGTCCTACTTAACTTGGACTACCGGGTCTTCGCATGCCATGTTTCAACCAAGTGTCACAAAGGGGTACCTCCATGCCGCCTGTACAAAGGTCTAAGGAGAATGCTCGCATTTCGGATTTCTCGCTTTTGATTATTCTCAACTTAGACATCCATACCGGGACAACATGGACAACAGATAATGGACTCCTCTTAAATGCATAAGCATGTAGCAAAGTTATTATTCTCATATGAGATTGAGGATATATGTCCAAAACTGAAACTTCAACCATGGTTCATGGCTTTAGTTAGCGGCCCAATGTTCTTCTCTAACAATTTTGCATGCTCCAACCACTAAAATGATAGACCTTCAGACAAGACGGACATGCATAGCAACTCACATGATATTCAACAATAGTTGATGGCGTTCCCCAGAAACATGGTTATCGCACAACAAGCAACTTAATAAAATATAAAGTGCATAAGTACATATTCAATACTACGATAGTTTTTAAGGCTATTTTGTCCCATGAGCTATATATTGCAAAGGTGAATGATGGAATTTTAAAGGTAGCACTCAAGCAATTTACTTTGGAATGGCGGGTAAATACCATGTAGTAGGTAGGTATGGTGGACACAAATGGCATAGTGGTTGGCTCAAGGATTTTGGATGCATGAGAAGTATTCCCTCTCGATACAAGGTTTAGGCTAGCAAGGTTATTTGAAGCAAACTCAAGGATGAACAAGTGCAGCAAAACTCACATAAAAGACATATTGTAAACATTATAAGACTCTACACGTCTTCCTTGTTGTTCAAAACTCAATACTAGATATTATCTAGACCTTAGAGAAACCAAATATGCAAATCAAATTTTAGCAAGCTCTATGTATTTCTTCATTAATGGGTGCAAAGCATATGATGCAAGAGCTTAAACATGAGCACAACAATTGCCAAGTATCACATTATCCAAGACATTTTTAGAATTACTACATGTAGCATTTTCCAATTCCAACCATATAACAAATTAACGAAGAAGAAACTTCGCCTTGAACATTATGAGTAAAGCCTAAGGACACATGTGTCCATATGCAACAGCGGAGCGTGTCTCTCTCCCACAAAGTGAATGCTAGGATCCATCTTATTCAAACAAAAACAAAAACGAAAACAAACCGACGCTCCAAGTAAAGAACACCAGATGTGACTGAATAAAAATATAGTTTCAGGGGAGGAACCTGATGATGTTGTCGATGAAGAAGGGGATGCCTTGGGCATCCCCAAGCTTAAACGCTTGAGTCTTCTTAAAATATGCAGGGGTGAACCACGGGGCATCCCCAAGCTTAGAGCTTCCACTCCTCTTGATCTTAGTATATCATTCTCCTCTCTTGACCCTTGAAAACTTCCTTCACACCAAACTTCAAGCAAACTCATTAGAGGGTTAGTGCATCATTAATAATTCACACATTCAGAGGTGACACAATCATTCTTTTCACTTCTGGACATTGCATAATGCTACTGGACATTAATGGATCAAAGAAATAAATCCAACATAGCAAAAGAGGCAATGCGAAATAAAAGGCAGAATCTGTCAAAAACAGAACAGTCCGTAAAGACGAATTTATAAATGGCACCAGACTTGCTCAAATGGAAAAACTCAAAACTAATGAAAGTTGCGTACATATCTGAGGATCACGCTCGTAAATTGGCAGATTTTTTCGAATTTTCTACAGAGAATTATGCCCAGATTCGTGACAGACAGCAATGCTGTTTCTGTGCAGCGATCCCAAATATAACATCAACTTTGACATAGAAACTTTACTTGGCACAAAAACTTGATAAGGAGAGGTTGCTACAGTAGTAAACAACTTCCAAGACACAAATATAAAACAAAGTACTGTAGTAAAAAAAAAACACATGGGTTATCTCCCAAGAAGTTCTTTCTTTATAGCCATTAAGATGGGCTCAGCAGTTTTAATAATGCACTCGCAAGAAATAGTATTTGAGGCAAAAGAGAGCATCAAGAGGCAAATTCAAAACACATTTAAGTCTAACATGCTTCCTATGCATAGGAATCTTGTAAATAAACAAGTTCATGAAGAGCAAAGTAACAAGCATAGGAAGATAAAACAAGTGTAGCTTCAAAAATTTCAGCACATAGAGAGGTGTTTTAGTAACATGAAAATTTCTACAACCATATTTTCCTCTCTCATAATAACTTTCAGTAGCATCATGAGCAAACTCAACAATATAACTATCACATAAAGCATTCTTATCATGAGTCTCATGCATAAAATAATTACTACTCCCAACATAAGCATAGTCATTCTTATTAATTGTAGTGGGAGCAAATTCAACAAAGTAGCTATCAAATATAGGAGGTATATTGTAATCATAATCAAATTTATCCTCCATAACAGGTGGTAACAAAAGACTACTATCATTATAATCATCATAAATGGGAGGCAAAGTATCATCAAAGTAAATTTTCTCCTCAATGCTTGGGGGACTAAAAATATCATGCTCATCAAAACCAGCTTCCCCAAGCTTAGAATTTTCCATAGCATTAGCAACAATAGTGTTCAAAGCATTCATAGTAATAACATTCCCATTAGCATGCATATAAAGTTCCATGGGTTTCTTAATTCTTTCTTCAAACACATCATGTCCTAATTCAAGATAAAGTTCATAAAGATCTCTCATATTTTTGTTGTTTTCCATTATGCCTAACTAGTGTAAACAAGAAACCAAATGTCGCAATTGCAGAGTCTAAAGGAAATAGCTTCGAGTACTTACAATGGCGGGAAAATAGCTTAGTAGGAGATCCGGAGTGTGAGTACCTTTTACCTTTCCCCCGACGGCGCCAGAAAATTAGCTTGATGTCTACGTTCCCCTCCTTTCCTGTAGGTGTTGGGCCTCCAAGTGCGAGAGGTTTGTAGAACAGCAAGTTTCCCTTAAGTGGATCACCCAAGGTTTATCGAACTCAGGAGGAAGAGGTCAAAGATATCCCTCTCATGCAACCCAAACCACAAAGCAAGAAGTCTCTTGTGTCCCCAACACACCAAATAGGTGCACTAGTTCGGCGAAGAGATAGTGAAATACAGGTGGTATGAATATATATGAGCAGTAGCAACGGTGCCAGAAAATAGCTTGCTGGCGTGTAGTTGATGGTGGTAGTATTGCAGCAGTAGTAACACAGAAATAAACAAGCAGTAGTAACTCAGCAGTATTTGGGAACAAGGCCTAGGAATAGACTTTCACTAGTGGACACTCTCAACATTGATCACATAACAAATAGATAAATGCATACTCTACACTTTTGTTGGATGATGAACACATTGCGTAGGATTACACGAACCCTCAATGCCGGAGTTAACAAGCTCCACAATAATGCTCATGTTTAAGTAACCTTAAGTGTAATAGATCAACGACTAAACCAAGTACTAGCATAGCATGCACACTGTCACCTTCATGCATATGTAGGAGGAATAGATCACATCAATATTATCATAGCAATAGTTAACTTCGCAATCTACAAGAGATCATGATCATAGCATAAACCAAGTACTAACACGGTGCACGCACTGTCACCTTTGCACACATGCAGGAGGAATAAAACTACTTTAATAACACATCACTAGAGTAGCACATAGATAGTAGTGATACAAAACTCATATGAATCTCAATCATGTAAAGCAGCTCATGAGATCATTGTATTGAATTACATAGGAGAGAGATTAACCACATAGCACCAGACCCCGAGCCTCAATGGAGAACTACTCCCTCCTCATGGGAGCACAGCGGTGATGAAGATGGCGGTGGAGATGGCAGCGGTGTCGATGGAGGAGCCTTCGGGGGCACTTCGCTCCGTCAGGGTGCGGGCAGAGACTCTGTCCCCCGATCTTGGCTCGCGATGGCGGCGGCTCGAACTTTTCTCGTATCGTGGCTTCCTCGAAGGGTTTTCGATGCGGGGGCTTTAAATAGGCGAAGAGGCGCGCGGAGGGTCAACGAGGCGACGAGACCATAGGGTGGCGGCCGGGCTGGGGCCGCGCCACCATGTCATCTGGGCCCACGGGCCCCCTCCGCGGCTCTCGGGTGTTCGGATGCTTCCGGGCAAAATAGGAACACAGGCGTTGATTTCGTCAATTAGAAATTTCGTTACTAGGATTTCGAAACCAAAAACAGTGAGAACGGCACTTCGGCATCTTGTTAATAGGTTAGTTCAAAAATGCATAAATATGACATATAATGTGTATAAAACATGTAGATATCATCAATAAAGTAGCATGGAACATAAGAAATTATCGATACGTTGGAGACGTATCAGCGCGCGCCAAGGCCCGGAGCCACGCCGCCCTATGTCGGCGCCTCGTGGCCCCACTCGTTTCCCTTTCGATCTTCCGGAAGCTTCGTGTAAAAATAGGACCTGGGCGTTGATTTCGTCCAATTGAGAATATTTCCTTACTAGGATTTCTGAAACCAAAAACAGCAGAAAACAGCAACTGGCACTTCGGCATCTTGTTAATAGGTTATTTCCGGAAAATGTATAATAATGCTGTAATGTATGTATAAAACATTCAAGTATTATCATAAAAGTAGCATGGAACATAAGAAATTATAGATACGTTTGAGACGTATCACTTGGCCGCACCCCATAGTGGCCGGCCACCCCCTCTCCCCAAACCCTAGCCGCCGCACTCCTCCACCTCTCCCGCAGCAGCGAAGCTCAGGAGTTCTCCATTGCCACTGCCACCACGCCGTCGTGCTGGGATTCAAGGAGGAGCTACTACTTCCGCTGCCCGCTGGAACGAAGAAGGACATCGTCTTCATCAACACCGAACGTGTGACCGAGTACGAGGTGCTGCCCGATTGTGGCACCGTGATCAAGATCTTCTACGCGCTTTTGCAAGCGGCAAGTGATCGTCTACCGCAAAAGCCTACTCTTATAGGCTTTGGAAATCTTCAAGGGTGAGTCTCGATCATCCCCTCGTTGCTCCCGTCTTCTAGATTGCATCTTCGCTTGATTGCGTTCTCGCGGTAGGAAATTTTTGTTTTCTATGCAACAAATCCCTACAGTGGTATCAGAGCCGTGTCTATGCATAGATGGTTGCACGAGTAGAACACAATGGTTTTGTGGGCGTTGATGCTTATGTTGTCTTTAGTTTGAGTACTTTGCATCTTTGTGGCATAGTGGGATGAAGCGGCTCGGGCTAACTTTACATGACCGCGTTCATGAGATTTGCTCCACGCTCGACATGCAACTTGTATTGCATAAGTGGCTTTGCGGGTGTGTCTCTCCTACTATTGTGAAGATTCAATTTACTGTTCTATTGACAACACTAGTATCACCGTTGTGGTTCATGTTCGTAGGTAGATTAGATCTTACTCGAAAATCCTAAACCACGTAAAATATGCAAACCAAATTAGAGAACGTCTAACTTGTTTTTGCAGGGTTTGGTGATGTGATTTGGCCATAATGTGATGATGACTATGTATGAGATGATCATTATTGTATTGTGGCAACCGGCAGGAGCCTTATGGTTGTCTTTAAATTTCGTGTTGAGTAGTATTTCAAAGAAGTTGTAATAGTTGCTACATGGGAGAACAATCATGAAGACGGCGCCATTGACCTTGACGCTACGCCGACGACGATGGAGATCATGCCCGTTGATGATGAAGATCATGTCCGTGCTTTGGAGATGAAGATCAAAGGCACAAAGACAAAAGGGCCATATCATATCACATATGAACTGCATGTGATGTTAATCCTTTTATGCATCTTATTTTGCTTAGATCGCGACGGTAGCATTATAAGATGATCCCTCTCACTAAAATATCAAGATAATAAAGTGTTCATCCTTAGTAGCACCGTTGCCAAGACTTGTCGTTTCATCTCGTGATGATCGGGTGTGATAGACTCAACAAGTGCATACAACGGGTGCAAGCCAGTTTTGCACATGCGGATAGTAAGGTGGCCTTGACGAGCCTAGCATGTACAGACATGGTCTCGGAACACGTGATACCGAAAGGTAGAGCATGAATCATATGATTGATATGATGAACACTTTGAGTGTTCGCCATTGAATTACATCTTGTCTCGTGATGATCGGACTTGGTGTGGTGGATTTGGTTCGTGTGATCACTAAGACAATCGGAGGGATATTGTTTTGAGTGGGAGTTCACCTAGTTTTTAATTTTGTTAAATTAAAATTTGAACTCAAATTTGTCATAAACTTAGTCTAAACTATTGCAAATATATGTTGTAGATATGGCGTCCCCAGTCAATTTTAACCAGTTCCTAGAGAAAGAAAAGCTTAAGAGCAACGGTAGCAACTTCACCGACTGGTTCCGTCATGTGAGGATCTTCCTCAATGGTGGAAACCTGCAATATGTGCTTGATGCACCGCTAGGTGACCCTCCTGCAGAAACTGAAACTGATGAAGTAAAGAATGTTTACGCGACTCGGAAAACTCGGTATTCTCAAGTTCAGTGTGCCATATGCAGTCTGGAAGCCGATCTTCAAAAACGTTTTGAGCACCACGATCCACATGAGTTAGTCAATGAGTTGAAAACTATCTTTGAAAATCATGCGGCCGTGGAATGCTATGAAGCATCGAAACACTTCTTCGAGTTGCATGATGGAAGAAGGCAGCTCGTTAGTGAGCACATGCTCTCCATGACCGGGCATGCGAAGAAACTCAGTGACTTGGGAATAGTGATTCCTAACAGACTGGGGATTAATCGTGTCCTTCAATCACTGCCACCTAGTTACAAGAACTTTGTGATGAATTACAATATCCAGAACATGAACAAAGAGTTACCTGAACTCTTCGCCATGCTAAAATTTGTTGAGATTGAGATTAAGAAAGAGCACCAAGTGTTGATGGTCAGCAAGACCACCAGTTTCAAGAAACAGGGCAAGTCTAAAGGCAAAAACAGGAAGGGTGGCAAGAAAGCTGCCACGCCTCTTGTGAAACCTAAGGCTGGCCCTAAGCCTGATGCTGAGTGCTATTACTGCAAGGAGAAGGGACACTGGAAGCATAATTGCTCCAAGTATTTGGCGGATCTGAAGAGCGGCCTTGTCAAGAAGAAGAAAGAAGGTATCTGATATACATGTTATAGATGTTTATCTTACTAGTTCTCGTACTAGTACCTGGGTATTTGATACTGGTTCGGTTGCTCATATTTGTAACTCGAAACAGGAACTAAAGAATAAACAAAGACTATTGAAGGATGAAGTGACGATGCGTGTTGGAAATGGATCCAAAGTCGATGTGATCGCTGTCGGCACACTTCCTCTACATCTACCTTCGGGAATAGTTTTAAGCCTAAATAATTGTTATTTTGTACCCGCGTTGAGCATGAACATTATATCTGGATCTTGTTTAATGCAAGACGGTTATTCATTCAAGTCTGAGAATAATGGTTGTTCTATTTTTATGAATAATATCTTTTATGGTCGAGCACCTGAAAAGAATGGCTTATTTCTGTTAGATCTCGAAAGTAGTGATACACATATACATAACATTGATGCTAAGCGAATTAAATTGAATGATAATTCTACTTATATGTGGCACTGTCGTCTTGGTCATATTGGAGTGAAACACATGAAGAAACTCCATACCGTTGGATTACTTGAATCACTTGACTTTGAGTCACTTGATAGATGCGAAGCATGTCTAATGGGAAAAATGACTAAGACTCCATTCTCTGGTATTATGGAGCGAGCTACTGACTTATTGGAAATCATACATACCGATGTGTGCGGACCAATGAGTGTAGCCTCGCGCGGTGGTTATCGTTATGTTCTAACCTTCACTGATGATTTGAGTAGATATGGGTATATCTATTTAATGAAACATAAATCCGAAACTTTCGAGAAGTTTAAGTAATTCCAAAGTGAAGTAGAAAATCAACGTAACAAGAAGATTAAATTTCTACGATCTGATCGCGGAGGTGAATATCTGAGTTATGAGTTTGGCATGCATTTAAAGAAATGCGGAATACTTTCACAATTGACACCGGGGAACACCACAACGAAACGGTGTGTCCGAACGTCGTGTCGAACTCTCTTAGATATGGTTCGTTCTATGATGTCTCTTACTAATTTGCCGTTATCATTTTGGAGTTATGTATTAGAGACAGCCGCATTCACTTTAAATAGAGCACCATCAAAATCCGTTGAAACGACACCGTATGAAATATGGTTTAATAAGAAACCTAAGCTGTCGTTCCTTAAAGTTTGGGGTTGCGAAGCCTATGTAAAAAGTTACAACCGGACAAGCTAGAACCCAAAGCGGAGAAATGCGTCTTCATAGGATACCCTAAGGAAACTATAGGGTACACTTTCTATCACAGATCCGAAGGCAAGATCTTTGTTGCTAAGAACGGAACCATTCTTGAGAAATAATTTCTCACTAAAGAAGTGACTGGAAGAAAAGTAGAACTCGATGAGATTGAAGAATCTTTGCTCGTTGATCAGTAGCGCAGTGAAGATGTTCTGTGCCGTCTACACCGGCAACAGAGGAAGCTAATGATAATGATCATGAAACTTCAAATGAGATAGCTACTGAACCTCGCAGATCGACAAGGGAACGTGCCACTCCTGATTGGTATGATCCTTGTCTAAATGTCATGATTGTGGACAACAATGATGAAGACCCTGCGACGTATGAAGAAGCGATGATGAGCCTAGATTCCAACAAATGGCAAGAAGCCATGTATGGGATTCATGTATGATAACAAAGTATGGACTTTGGTAGAATTACCTGATAGCCGCAAGGCTGTCGAGAATAAATGGATCTTCAAGAGTAAAACAGATGCTGATGGTAACATTACTGTCTATAAAGCTCGACTTGTCGCAAAGGGTTTCCGACAAATTCAAGGTGTTGACTACGATGAGACTTTCTCACAGTAGCGAAGCTAAAATCTGAGGATTTTTTAGCAATAGCTGCATTTTTCGATTATGAGATTTGGCGATGGATGTCAAAACGGCATTCCTTAATGGAGACATTGAGGAAGAGTTGTATATGGTACAACCCAAAGGTTTTGTCGATCCTAAAAATGCGACAAAGTATGCAAACTTCAGCGTTCAATTTATGGACTGAAGCAAGCATCGAGAAGTTGGAACCGACGCTTTGATAAGGTGATCAAAGACTTCGGGTTTATACAGTGTCATGGAGAGGCCTGTATTTACAAGAAAGTGAGTGGGAGCTCTGTAGCGTTCGATATTATATGTAGATGACATATTATTGATTGGGAATGATATAGAACTATTAAGCAGTGTAAAAGGTTATTTGAATAATAGTTTTTCAATGAAAGACCTTGGTGAAGCATCGTATATATTAGGCATCAAGATTTATAGAGATAGATCAAGGCGTCTAATAGGGCTATCACGAGTACATATCTGGACAAGATTCTAAAGAAGTTTAGAATGGAAGAAAGTAAGAAAGGATTCTTACCTATGTTACCGGGCAAGGTCTTGAGTAAGACTCAAGGTCCGGCTACGAAGAAGAAAGAGAAAGGAGATCCCCTATGCCTCGGCAGTAGGCTCTATCATGTATGCCATGCTATGTACTAGACCGGATATAGCACATGCTGTTAGTTTGACTAGCAGATATCAAAGTGATCCAGGAATGGAACACTGGACAACGGTCAAGAATATCCTGAAGTACTTGAAAAGAACTAAGGATATGTTTCTTTGTTATGGAGGTGACCAAGAGCTCGTTGTAACAAGTTACACCGATGCAAGTTGGAACACTGATCCTGATGACTCTAAGTCACAATGGGTACGTGTTTATATTGAATGGTGCTGCAGTAAGTGGGCAAGCTCGAAGCGGTGCACGGTGGCGAAGTCTTCAACGGAGTACATAGCGGCTTCAGAGGCTTCATCAGAAGCGGTATGGATGAAGAGGTTCATTGTAGAGCTCGGTGTGGTTCCTAGTGCATTGGACCCACTAGTCATCTACTGTGATAACATGGGTGCCATCGCCAATGCACATGAACCAAGATCACACAAGAGGCTGAAGCATATCAAGCTGCGTTATCATTCGATTCGCGAGTACATCGAAGATGGAGAAGTAAAGATTTGCAAAGTACACACTGATCTGAATGTAGCAGATCCGTTGACTAAAGCTCTCCCTAGGGCAAAGCATGACCAACACCAGAATGCCATGGGTGTTAGGTACCTTACAATGTAATCTAGATTATTGACTCTAGTGCAAGTGGGAGACTGTTGAAGATATGCCCAAGAGGCAATAATAAAAGTGGTTATTATATATCTTTATGTTTATGATAAATTTTTATATACCATGCTATAATTGTATTAACCGAAACATTGATACATGTGTGTTATGTAAACAAACAATAAGTCCCTAGTAAGCCTCTTAACTAGCTTGTTGATTAATAGATGATTAGTTTCATAATCATGAACATTGGATGTTATTAATAAAAAGGTTATATCATTATATGAATGATGTAATGGACACACCCAATTAAGCATAGCATAAGATCACGTCATTAAGTTATTTGCTATAAGCTTTCGATACATAGTTACCTAGTCCTTATGACCATGAGATCATGTAAATCACTTATCTGGAAAGGTACTTTGATTACATCAAACACCACTGCGTAAATGGGTGGTTATAAAGGTGGGATTAAGTATCCGGAAAGTATGAGTTGAGGCATATGGATCAACAGTGGGATTTGTCCATCCCGATGACGGATAGATATACTCTGGGCCCTCTCGGTGGAATATCGTCTAATGTCTTGCAAGCATATGAATAAGTTCATAAGTGATCACATACCACGGTACGAGTAAAGAGTACTTGTCAGGAGACGAGGTTGAACAAGGTATAGAGTGATACCGATGATGAAACCTCGGACAAGTAAAATATCGCGTGACAAAGGGAATTGGTATCGTATGTGAATGGTTCATTCGATCACTAAGTCATCATTGAATATGTGGGAGCCATTATGGATCTCCAGATCCCGCTATTGGTTATTGGTCGGAGAGAGTTCTCAACCATGTCTACATAATTCGCGAACCGTAGGGTGACACACTTAAGGTTTGATGTTGTAATAGTAGAGCTTGAATATGGAATGGAGTTCGAAGCTTTTGTTCGAAGTCTCGGATGGGATCCCGGACATCACGAGGAGTGGTCTGGAGAATAAGATTCATATATAGGAAGTCATTTTATAAGTTTGAAAATGATCCGGTGCATTTATGGAAGGTTCTAGAAGGTTCTAGAAAAGTCCGGAAGAAATCACTTTGGAAGGCGGAGTCCCGGAGGGACTCCACCACCCATGGCCGGCCAACCCTAGAGGGGTGGAGTCCCAGGTGGACTCCACCAAGGTGGCCGGCCACCCCCCCTCATGGAATGGTGGGAGTCCTACTTGAGGCCTCGTTCGGTGAGAGTGTCTTTTCTGGGGTTTGGACCGGTCTTGAGGTGTAATTTTCGGCCCGGATGAAAACACGTTAAAACACCTTTGGGCTGTTCGGTACACCGGTTTTGGCCGGGTAAGGGCCCAAAAAACACCGCAAGACCCGTCGGGTTGAGGTGTAAACGAAACACTCCACCCCCCTCGCGTCTTCTCTGGCGGCGCAGGACGCTCGCGATGCTCGAAGCCAGCGCCGCCGCCGACGATCGATGCCGACGCTCGGAGCAGCCGACGCTCGCATCTGACGCTGCCGACGCTCGCCTCCGACGCCGTCCCGCAGCGAACCAGCGACTATCCCTTCCGAGACCACATCTTGTCCGGCCCTGCACATCGAGACGGAGCTCCTCTCTCCGCTCGTCTTCTCCGGCCAACACAGAGCTCCTCTCGCCGCTCGTCTTCTCCGGCCAACACAGAGCTCCTCTCGCCGCTCGTCTTCTCCGGCCAAGCTGGATACCTATGTAAGTACTATCCACCTCACCAGCCCCTCTCCCCGTACTGCTAGATGTGCATGATGTGAGATCTAGGGTTCTTGATGTGGGATCCAGTTCTGGGTAGCTTTCGGTTCTTGTTAATTTCAGTCAGTTCCTTGATTACACCCAGTAGTTCGCCCATGATGAATCATCTGCTTGTTAACTTTTTTATATGGCTGCCATTTGTATGAATCGTCCTTCCATGTCCTGATCATGGCATGGACCACTTCTTGTTGTGTCTCTGTGATCTCAGAAAAATGATTATGAGCTAATCTGGTAGTCCTTGTTTGATTGCCTTATGCTTACTACTCTGGCTAATTCCTAGAGCTGGTTATGATTTGGTTGGGAGGTATCTTTCTGTTGGTTTTTGTGAGTGGTTGTATAGATGACCAGGAATAATCACCTGTGCTGGCTTCAGGAGTAATTAATTCTTCTCCACTAGTAGTAGCATTGTACCATCCGGTTCCATGTATATATAGTTTTTTAGGAATTCATGCAGATAGTTGATTACTGCCTGCATTCTTCTTTCATGTTCTTCATTAACATGAGGTATACTTGCTTGCGTTACTTGCATTTGAAATGAAGCACATCCTGTTGTAGAAACTGAACCTTACTAATTATGAAGATGAGCATCTGATACAAAAAATGATTAGAAAACTGCTGGTATATATTTGCCTTGAAGTACACACTCTTGTTTCTTCATCTGTTACATTATGTACAGTATGAATTTTAGCTTAGTACCCTGCTGTCTTTCTGGTTGATCACATTATATATGCCATTGGCATTCCTGTAGGGTAATTATTCACGGACTCTAGTTGGAATTGACGAGCCGCCACCGTCCTGGGACCCTGTGTGCACACCAAAGTTTGGTATGTCCACCACTGTCGCGTTTTAGAATTCTTTGAAGTGTGAACTTGTTATACATTATATAAATTGGGTGGATTTTACTTTGCTTTAATTCTGTATGAAAGTTGTGAAAATGAATAGTTTCTATGAATATGCATACGGATATAACATGTGACATTGTAAGTACTTTCATGAATATTTTCCATTTGTAATGCAACATGGTACAAGTCTCCCTACTACTGTACCTAGTACTACTTATTTTTTTTCATTTATTGAGCCATTTATTCAGTTTGTAATACACTGCTTATTTTTTTTCATTAGTCTAAAATGGATCCACGGAGCCTAGAGAGAATTAGGAAGAGGAAACATGATGATGATGATGAGTTCTTCTTCTTCATTCTTCCATCATTGCACCTCTATTTGACACAAGTAGAAAAGACCAAACGCCATAGCTCCATCTTATACGGCACAAGGAAAGTTCGAGAACTACTTGATGGACATCTCAAAAACTGTTTGGCGGCTTTTAGGATGGAACCGGAAATATTCAGGTGGCTAGCATCCTACCTTTGAAATGAAGATCTGATCTTAGATAGTGATACAATCAAGGTGGAAGAGAAGTTGGCCTTCTTCTTATATATGCTATCACACAATGCATCCTATGAGGATCTGCAATTGGCGTTTCAGCATAGTGCATCGACATTCCACGACTATCTCAATGAGTTTTTTAACATCATTCCCATCCTAGCAAATAGATTTCTAAGGCCACGATACATTGATGAACCGCATCCCAAAATCTCAATGGACGACCGCTTCTTTCCGTACTTTGAGGTTACACCCTTTTCTTTGACACTTCAAAAGTTTCTTCTCTCGTTTAATTCCGATAATATAAAAAATGATTACTGTTCCTTCTCGTTGCAGAACTGCATAGGTGCCATAGACGGTTCACATGTTCCTGTCACTAGATCTCCTCGACTTCAAGCTCCCTGGAGGAATAGGAAAGGGTCTCTTAGTCAGAATGTCATGTTTGCATGCGATTTTGACATGAATGTTACCTATATTTCTTGTGGATGGGAGGGATCTGCCTCTGATGCCCGGGTACTTAGGTCTGCCATGCTAAAAGGCTTTAATGTACCAAATGGAAAATTTTACCTAGTTGACGGCGGTTACGCAAACACCCAGCATTTTCTTGCACCATACAGAGGTGTGAGGTATCATTTGAAGGAGTGGGGGCATGGTCACCGTAGGCCGCAGAACCATATGGAGCTGTTTAATCACCGCCATGCAGTTGTAAGAAACCACATAGAAAGGCTTTTGGGCATTCTCAAGAAGCGGTTCTCTGTCCTTAATGTTGGAACTTTCCATCCAATAACTAATCAAGTCAAGATCCCAGCTGCAGCTGCGATATTCCATAACATTATAAAAATGCAAAATGGAGATGAAGAATGGCTTGATGACCAAGAGGAAAACATAGATCCAGCTGTTTTTGTGGATCTGCCCAACGGTGATGGTGATAACTTTGAAGAAAACAACCTCCATGAAAACAATGTCCTAGGCAACAATTTGAGGGATCAGATTGCATTTCAAATGTGGAATGACTTCAACATCTAGAAGGCTACTGTAATAGTGTAGAAGTTATCATGTAATAGATAGTATGAACTATTTGTGGTGTTTATCATGTAGTAAGGAGTTATTTATGGTGTTTATCATGTAGTAAGGAGCTATTTATGGTGTTTATCATGTAATAAGGAACTATTTATACTATAATGGTGTTTATCTTTGATAATTGGCATCATCTTTTGTTTATTTTCTTTGATAATGCCAACAGATATGTATCAACAAACAGCTCCCGTGTACCCTAGAGGTTCTCCTAAATATAACTTGCAGAAGTCCAGCTCAGGTGGAAGGAAATTTAAGAAAAAACCTTCACCAAAGGCCACCAAAAAGGCTTCTCCAAAAGGTATTCAGTCAAAGTTATTTTCTTATTACTTCAGTAATTGGTCCTCTTCTAATAGAGATGTGTCAAGCTGTCCTATTTTGCTGTTGTTTGGACTTGTTATTCCTGTAACAGATTTATTTGTATTTTGTAGTTGGGAAACCAAGGGCATCATGGAATGTTGGTCTAGAAAAGTCTCTGGTGGATATTCTTCTTGAGCATAACAATAACTTCCACAAGGGGCAGAATGGATGGAGTAGTGAAACATGGAATGTCATGGTGAAACTTTTCCTTTCTCGACACACGTACCTGAAAATGACAAAGTCTCAAATCCAAGACAAAGAAAAAGATTTAAAGAGAGACTACATGATGCTAAAGGAGGCGCGCATGCAAAGTGGGGTTGGGTGGGATGAAAGCCATTTCAAGCTACAAGCAGAGCCCCATCTGTGGGAAAATTTGGAGATTGTAAGTTTTCAATTCTCAATTCTGGCCCATTAAATTCAACTCTTGTATTCATTATATATTCAACTCTTGTAGTCATTGTTTATTCAACTGTTGCAGTCATTTGGTTCAAGGATCAAGCGATTCAAAAACAAACCATTTCCTCTCTATGAGTCACTTGGACAACTCTACGAAGGTAGTATATCTGCTATTCTTGCAGGGTACTTCAAAACGTTTTGTCATCCATTGTACTGACCATTTGACTACTTTGTTGGCTTCATTTTGTAGGGAGCATAGCTGAAGGAAATTTCAACTTCACATCAACCTCAGCGCCATTAATGGAGGAAGTTACAGAAATAACAAGTGATGATGATGAAGCTGAAGAAGATATCGAGACAGAGATAGCTGAGAGAGTAAGTGAAGAAGACTTGCAAATGACGGACAATCGTACTCAAAGTGCTCAAAGTACGGCTCGTGTGGAGCATAAAGAAGTTAATGGAAAAAGGCCAGTGAGTGCTGCAAGAAACAAGCTTACAAAGAAGCCAAAGAGGAGCCCTAAGAGGAGGAATGCAGATGGAATAGTGCAAGTCATGGAGAGGTTTGTGCAAATCAAAGAAAATGAAGTCAGCCAAGAAACTACACAGAAGTTCTCTATTACCAAGTGCATGGATGCACTGAAAACACTCGATGGTCTTACACCTGATGTTAAACTACCCGCCTTGGCGGTCTTCAAAGTTGCTGACAACCGTGAAATCTTTCTCAACCTTGTTGATGATAAAGATGGCAGCGCAATTACGTGGCTCCATGCACAAATAGCCAAGTTAACATGAGGTATTGCTACTTGATCTGTTTACTTGATGACTAGTTGCTATTACCTCTTTTGAATCCATGACTACTTGAGTAGGATCCTTCCATCTGACCCACATTACTAGGTACAGTAGTAGGGAGACTTGCTATTACTTGATGTCTTGTGCATTACTATTTCATCTTTGGAATCTCTGTCAAGGCTGTTGTGTAGCTGCAGCTGATACACATTATATAGCCATAGGTAGAGAAGCCAGAGAGCAGCCTCCTGTAGGACAAATATATGACAAGCCTTGTTTGCTGAAGTACTTGATTTCAAAATTGTTTCTATTCTTCTGCCGTGGGTAGCTCAAATCAAAGTCACTACCAATAGCCATGTAGCACTACATCTGAAATTCAGTTCTGCACCTGGAGTTTGAACCTTCTTCTTTTTGGACAGGAACCCTTGCAGATACTGCTGCAGCACTACATCTGAAATTCAGTTCTGCACCTGGAGTTTGAACCTTCTTCTTTTTGGACAGGAACCCTTGCAGATACTGCTGCAACATGTTGGGAAGATGCAGAGTGTTTTTGTCCTTTGTGCTAAGCTTAGTGACATTTCTGGGTGACGAGTCTTACGCTAATTATTTGCTTCTTTGTGCCCGATATGTTGGGAAGATAAACCATTCTTGTAATAAATCTATGCTAATTTATTGCTCCTGTAGTAATGCATGAAATGTTGAGTTTTAGAAATTAATCAATTATGTAATATTATAATTTATTCCCCTACTGAATGTTTGGCATGATTTTAAAAGTACTGTTGAAACTGTGTCTTGAAATGCTATAAAGATAACATTTTTATTTTATGATATACCTTGAATCAAAAGCATTGCTGGTAGTGCAAAAGAAGCCAGTGTTTTATTGTTAGAACACTTGTGCGAAACCTGGCGACCAAACAGAGGGGTTAAGTTGGAGGGGATTTATGAGGAAGGGTTTAGGTGGGGGAAGTGGATTGGGTGAACCGGGTGTTTCACCAAAACCCCTTGTGAAAACACCCACCAAACCACTGGAAAACACTTGCACCGAACAAGCCCTGAGGTGGGAATCCCACCTTGGGTAGGTTTCCCTACACATGGAAGGTTTTGGGTTGGGGTCTTATTCGAAGACTTGTACACCAACTCTTGGGTGTTCCACCTATATAATGAGGGCCAAGGGGAGGGGGCGCCACAAATACCGGCCGCACCCCTAGTGGCCGGCCACCCTCTCCCCAAACCCTAGCCGCCCCACTCCTCCACCTCTCCCGCAACGCTTAGCGAAGCTCCGCCGGAGTTCTCCATCGCCACCGCCACCACGCCGTCGTGCTGCCGGATTCAAGGAGGAGCTACTTCCGCTGCCCGCTGGAACGGGGAGAAGGACGTCGTCTTCATCAACACCGAACGTGTGACCGAGTACGGAGGTGCTGCCCGATTGTGGCACCGTGATCAAGATCTTCTACGCGCTTTTGCAAGCGGCAAGTGATCGTCTACCGCAGCAATAAGAGCCTACTCTTATAGGCTTTGGAAATCTTCAAGGGTGAGTCTCGATCATCCCTCGTTGCTCCCGTCTTCTAGATTGCATCTTGGCTTGGATTGCGTTCTCGCGGTACGAATTTTTTTTTCTATGCAACGGATCCCTATAAGAAGTGCACTGATGCAATGCGTTGTCTTGCATATGGAGCTCCTCCATATACAACCAATGACTACCTACGGATGGCGGAGTCGACATGTTCACAGACTCTCTACAGGTTTTGCCGAGCCATCATAACGTTGTTTGCTAAAGACTACTTGAGAGCATCAAGGGCAGATGATACATCTCGAGTCCCAGCAAAAAATGCAGCAACCGGGTTTCCTGGGATGCTTGGAAGCATTGAATGGATGCATTGGGGCTGAAAGAATTGCCCTTTTTCTTGGCAGGGGATATACAAGGGGTATACTGGTGAGTGCAGTGCCATTCTTGAGGCGGTGGTAGACCATGACCTCTGGATTTGGCATGCATTTTTTTGCATGGCAGGAACAAACAATGATATCAACGTGTTGCAGCGCTCTCCGGTGTTTTCCAGGCTAGTTGAGGGACAGGCTCCTGCCGTGAAATTTAAGGTAAACGGTCACGCATACAACAAGGGGTACTATCTAGCTGATGGTATCTAGCCAACGTATGCTACATTTGTGAAGATAATCCCATCTCCAGCTTCGGAGATGGACGCTTATTTTGCAACATGCCAGGAATTAAGCAGCTCGCAAGGATGTTGAGCGTGCTTTTGGGGTGCTTTAGCAGCGTTTCACCGTTATCAGGTACCCAACTCTCACTTGGTATGGAGTCTCAGATATGGGAGGTGGTGAACGCATTTGTGATTATGCACAACATGATCATTGAGAGCGAGCGCGACGAACCTGTGCATGATGATCAACCATTTGATTATCAAGTACCTCTTGTTGAGGTGGAGCATGTACCCCAAGAATTTGCCGCTTTTCTTCAAATGCATAATGAAATTCGAGATGCAGGTGTTCATGCTCAACTTCTGGCGGATCTAGCTGCGCATTTATGGGCGAGGAGAGGAGCCTCCAACAATGCATGATTTAATTTCTATTTGGTTGATTGTAAGAATAATTTAATTTCCATTTGTTTGATTGTAAGAATAATTTAATTTCCATATGTTTGATTATATGAATAATTTAAATACTATTTGTGTGATTGTATGGATAATTGAAATAGTATGAATAAAATGTGATTGATATGTTGTTTTAAATATTGTAAAAAGTAAAATAAAATTTTGGGGGCCGGCGTATGGAGGCGCTGGTGTGGGAACGTCGTCCCTAAATAGAGGATGCATTGCTGGCGCCCCCCATACAGCAGTGTCAGCGCCCTGCCGGCGACTATTTAGGACGCGCTGGTGGAGATGCTCTAACAGCAAGAGATCATCTTTAATTAGCTCCACCAGCTGGCGTTCAAGATTAGCAGCCTGATGGAAATTCATTTTGAAGTAACCAAACATTCCACGGCATTCTCAGCGTGTATGGCAATTGAACTGCAAATTTATTCGGACTCATAAATAGCCGCCTGATTAGCTTTGTTAGCCCACAAATTCTCATGCATTTATAAAGCTGCACACTAGTAGTACCTTTTGGTGCTGTTAACAGAAAAGGTTTCAGACACCAGATCCTGGAAAAGGATTGTAAGATATAGGCCAGGTTCACAAACTAACGTACATGTAGTCAGGTACTCCATCTCCGTATGCAATCCCTTCTTTGTTTGTCAAGACATTTTTTCGTTTTGGTGTTTTTGTAAAAAAAAAAAAACACAATAATTTGCAGTGTTTAGGGACAACCCCATCAATGCAGTACTTCTAATTTCCGGGTTGCAAGCTAAGCAAGAGAAGTTCTTGTCCCCAATAATAACAAGCCCAGCCAACTCTGCCTACTTCCTGATCTGCCAACTACTCAAACAGGGCATAGAAACAAAAGCTTTTACTCAATGATGAGTTTGATCATGTCATATACATCGCCCGGCTGACACATTCAGCATTCGTAGCTTGGAGTGGGCATGAATATATACAGAAAATTTTCCTCTTGCAAATCTGTTAATTAAGTTGAAGGGAAAATCATTTATTGAAGTCTTCCTTATAGTTAGATGACTGCAGGGTGAAGAAAATAATTTTGATTTAATTTGTACTGAAAAAAAAATAAAGTCCAAGCAATCGAATAAACTTTTCTATACGGTAGTAACATGTGACACTTGTTTACATTGGCAGTGGATGCACATAAACAGCACAAGTTTTAACAATCTCACATTTACACAGATAAATAGGCGCCCCAACCAAAGGGCAAGAACAAAATGATATCACCTTCACTTAATTGCACATATGGTGTTCTACAGTGTACATATTATAAACATAAAAAATCAAACATATCTCTTATACCCTATGAATTTGATTTCACTTCAAGAGAACACTACACATATCCTAGAACCATTTGCAACCCCTCGGCCGTGCTAGCTAGACCTTTTGGCGCATCACATGAACACACTAAATTTTCCCTCTCTTTTCTCAAGCAGTAACATGTACACAATAAATAGAAGAAGAAATCGCCATGAAGGCTGGACGCGACCAGAGCACGCGATGCATGCATCGTGTGCATGGGCTAGCTCGCCAACCAGCAGCGCAATGAATGGTATCCACGGCTAGATCGATGATGGGCGGATCTTGCATGACGATCAGTTGAACTTGGAGCAGAGCTTCCGGACCTCCCCGTTGCTGCCGGTGATGACGCCGATGCTGCCCATCTTGACCATGGAGTCGGCGAAGTCCTGGCGGAAGTAGGGCCCGAAGATGGTGCCGAGGAGGCCGGAGTAGGAGTCGACGACGTCGACGGTGGAGGCGTCGTCGTAGAGGGCGGCGTCGGAGGCGATGACGCCGAAGCCGTTGCGGATGTTGCGGAGGATGGAGGTGTCGAAGACGCGCTCGCTGCCGCGGTCCAGCGGCACCCGCGTGTTGAAGTCCCCCGGCGCGCACCGGGACTTTAGCTCCGCGAGGAAGTCGACCGGGATGGACGGGTCCGACCCTCGGCCGCCGCCCGCGAGCGGGAAGTTGTAGAGGCGGTCCTGCATGAAGAAGCAGGCCGTGGTGCCCACCGTGTGCGCCGCTGCAGTTCGCATCAAAAAGGGTGGGTTAGCTGAGCTCAGCGGCTGCTAGCCGGCCGGCCACCATGTCCGTGGGGGTTTGGTTTTGTTTGGCTCACCGCTGAGGAGGACGAGATCCTTGTCGTCGAGGCCGCCGGCGGCGAACTTGGAGCGGAGGACCTGGGCGGAGTCGTGCACGTCCGGCAGCACGTCGGCGTCGCGCAGGTTGGACACCTTCCCGTCGAGCCGGCCAGTCGGCACGTCGAACGACGGACCGCCCGTCTGCGTGCAGCAAGCAACACGAATTGAAACCGATCAGTTTTTTAACCTCCGTGCATGCAGCGCGCGCGATGAAGTATGTTCTTACGAAGGCGACGGCGTCGCGCGCGGCGAGGATGACGATGTCGGCGCACGAGACGACGCCTGGGCACTGCGTCTCGAGCTGCGCCTTGGCGCTGTCGATCACGTCCAGCCCGCGCAGGCCCTGGTGCTTGGCGTTGTCCACCTCCGCGCTGTTGTTACCACCCTTGATCAGCACCGACGCGTCGCAACCCTGAAACACAGAGAGCCGTCCAATTTATACGATTACTCAGAAGCTTTACAGGGCGATCGCAGAAATCTCCCAAGAAACAGACAGCGGCATGCATACCCTGACGAAGCAGTCATGGAACTGGAGGCGGAGGAGCGCGGGGAGGATGGTGGAGTCGGAGGCGGAGGCGGCCCGGACGATGGACGCGACAGTGGACTCGGCGCTGGGGCAGGACTTGGAGTAGAACCCCACCTGCAGCTGGCCACTGGCTCCGAGCGCCAGCAGCAAGAGGGCCACGGCCACGCTGCAGCTCGTACTGCTACAGCCCATCTTGGCGAAAAGAATCTAGAGCGAGGGTGGGGGTGAGTGAGAGCTAGGGGCAAGGTCCTGCGCGCTGCGTTAATGGGGTTTTATAAGCTGAGCTGCAGGCAAAACCTTCCAAATGTTCCATCACATAGATGGATGATTTGATTTGACCGCACCGCAAAGAGTAGGTGCCAGGCATTTAGTGGTACACAAAACCGCATAATGTAGTTGAGTGCAGAAGTCTTGTCATCTTGATGAAGTTAGTTGCACTAACCAAGATGGAATTTTCTTGTAATTTCGAAGAATTCCCTCTGTTACACGACCCGCAGATGGTGCATGCGAAATGGGGCGAAGTTGATATCACAACCGTTGCTATTACTCATGTTTCTCGAGATTCGGTTCAGTATGACCCCACATAAAAAGAGAATCTACAGCTGTCATGTGTGTAAATCAATAGTACTCTTTACAGTACTGCATGTACCATCTAAATAATTAACAAGGACTTTATAAATCTAGCACGTCATTTCGCAGGACTACATGAACCTGTCATATGGACTACGTGGTGAATAATAGAGGACTCTATAGATCCAGTTCACAAAATATATTTTTAAATATTAAATATTAGATTCATTTCGAAGAGTTCATTGTCAGGAAGTCAAATATGCAATTAAAAACGAGTTTGCATTTGTTACGTGAAAGTTGTGCTCGTTTTTCAATTATTAGTGCGTTTAGAAAAGGGAATCTTCTCATATGAGTGGGCACATATGGGGACCCCACAGATGACCGTCCATTTGACATGCAACGGTTGTGATTTTGATTTGGCCCCATTTCACATGCACAGATGCATTTCCGTCTGTTACATAGCTTTTCTCGTGATTGTAATTTAAATTTGACATAAAGCATGACAAGAATTATGAAGCGGAGGGAGTATAATTGCTTGTGAGGAATTTAGCGAGTATTCGGTATTCACATAGATTCGCTATGCGTACTTTCTGTATAACCTGAATAGATATGTCTGTCTGCTGTGAAGCTGAATCTACTACCTAGTTGATCGATGTCCCAATTCGATCTTGGCGGGGACACCGCCATGAATGCATTACACAGTTCTGGGGATGGCCGGAGAAATTTCTCCCGGACCATGCATGGTTAGGCCGGCCAGCCATCCGTCGTCCATGTGCGCAGGTCACCGGCCGGAATTTATGTGCGCGACTCCAGCGAGTGAGCCATGATTCATGGCCAATTTGTCACGGCAAAAGGGGCGTGCGGCAAGTTGCCAGCGAGAGGGAGCAGTAAAGGGTTGCGTCTGCGGCATGGCATGGCAGAAGCAGCAGGCATGAGATGGTCACAGCCGGATTGCCTCAACTGCGAAAGTGTGCGACCTCTCCCCTGGTTTCTGGACTTCATCACATTACGGCTGCACAAGCTCCAGGAGATTTTGTCATGGGCACTTGCACGGAATTGGAGATCAATCATGTCGTTCTGGCGTCCAGAGGGTAAATGAACTGCTAGTTTTTTCCTTTTGCATGGAATTCTAGATGATTTCAGTCTTTAGCAATTCTTTCTATAACGATTGTTTGGTTAAAGAGTACAAAATTATAGAAATCTTCTACCATCTACTTGCATACAATGAACTACTAGTTTTTTTTTCCAGTATAGGGCTTTTCACTTTGATTTAAAGGCATCTCCAACGGAGTCTCGCATTCCAGATAACAATATTGTCCATCTCAGTCCGTTTGTGGTCGACCGCAAACATGCGAGAGGCTCATATCCGTTTGCGGTTGGTTGTACACCCAACGGCTCTCTAGTTTGGTCTGCGGCTCAGCAATTTTAGCCTATTTCCTTATGCACATTTCACACGTATAATAATGTAGATTTAGCGAAAAATAGCAAATAATCCAAATTTTACGAAAATGATAGCAAATTAAGTAGTACTATAAAATAATTCAGTTCCGCCAACTGACGGTATACCCAGAGCTCCAAAAGGATGAGACACAAATGGAAACGTGATCGAGTGAATCACACATCTCGATTAAGAATCATCTTCTTCTCCAACCATGCCTAATGACTTGGATCCATGTCGTCAGTCATAGGGGTCGCCATGATCCTAGTCTCCTCCATAAGTAGGAAGAGCTCCAATTCCTTTTGCTTGTTATGGGCATTGATCTCTTCAATTTCGAGCTTCTTGTGTTGTATGATATAGTAGGTCTTCCGGACTCTTCTTTTTCCAGGTGCTATCTCTCATTCCTCTTCTTACTTGACACCTCCTTGTCGTCTAGAAGTGTCTTGATCATCTTAAAAACTGCTTTCGAGGAAGCCTCGCTCTTTGCATTCGCCTTGGAGCTGGTCCTTCCCCTCTGCCTCTTTGATGCACTCAACGCACTTGGCCACTTGGGGTGGCACCATCGAGAGAGCGGCTATTTGGGTGTCAACTTGGATCGCACGTTGGGTCTCGGTGTCGGCCCCTTCGTTAATCATGGTCGGATCCATGGTCACATCCCCATCCTCAGATAGGGCCTGGTACACATGCCATCGGGTCGGACACAAATCATGTTAAATATATGGAAGCTTGGAATATCTTTGTACAAGTTGCAAGGAATATATAAGACGACGCCAGGTGACAAACGCTTTGCAGGCTTCCTTTACACCTCCCTGACTAGCCGCTCGCCGGAATGTTAAGGTCAATGTTTGTAGTTGTCGGCATGGTCGGGAAAGACACGCCGACTTCTAGCGACGTGTCACTCAACAACCAGGACGACGCCGTGGCGCGTTCTGAAGAGCATAGTGGCTTGTTCGAGGACAAGCTAGATCTAATCACCAGGGCACATTGGTCAGCGTCTGCCTGTTGATCATGAGTGCAAATTGGGTGGACATGGCCTTGGCATGAGTGTGGGCCTAAACATAGGTGGCGTATGCAAATGTATTGGCCCTTTCTTTTTTATTTACTTCGTCGTTGCAGTCAGCTCGCTTTTTCAACTCCGCCACCATCTCCTCCGGCGTGATCTCCTTCTTCGGCTTGACCGCGCCGGGCACAACGGCCTCTTTTTTATCGACCGCGGCACGAGCCGGAATTGCGCCGCGAGCCATAATTGCAGCGGAGGGAGTTGTAGCCACGACGGCGGGAGCTCCGAGCATGGTGTTGGGAACAACTCGGACAACGTGAGGTGCGCCATGGCATCGATGAATCGACCTAGGCACAACAGCTGTAGGTGTGGCGATTGGATCAGAATGGAAGGGAAGTGTGGTTGGTCTGTCTGGTGTATGTGGATAGCTGGAGGGTCCGAGGTGCACAAATAATTGATGCGGGCACAGAAGCTGTCCACTCAACTTCATAGCCAACCTAAATTTGGGCTGAGAATACGGTGAAATGGACTGATCCAAGCGACGTGGTCTGTTTTCCCATTAGGCCACACAAACATCAGCATACACCATCTATCTGTTTGCAGATCTCAGTTGGAAATTCCCTAAGGACCCTCTCTTTTGCATGGAATTTTAAAGGATTTCACTCTTTAGCATTTTTTAATAATTATAGAGTATAAAGTCATAGGATTTTTTTCCATGATCTACTTTGTGTATGTTTCATGGTCGCATGTGTTGTGATGTCGTGTGGAAGCGATTACGGTGAGCTGTTACGCTCGGCCCTGGGTGGCGTTCCTGGCAGTGGGTACTGCGCTTCAAGCGTGGACTCAGCTCCAAGACAACAAACAATATTTGAGCCTTGGCGGACAAACAAATGATGCCCGTAACGTATGACTAATTAATTACGTGCATGCATGTGAGGAGTAGGAACCGCCGAGCAACCTAATATGATTGTTATGAAAATCTTAGCTTTATTATATGCATGCATATTATGAGTACTAACTTGCCAAATTATAGATAAATAGTTGGCAATATATAATAATTTTGTTGCAAGATTAATATGCATCATTCTGCACCAAAGCAAGGTTGCATGATGCTAATATGTTTGAAATAACACCATCTTTCAGGCCTTGGAAACACTTGAACACTAGCTCTCTAGTTTTTCATAACATTGCAATGACTAAAAGCGTGTTAATCATTATCCGGTAACCATTTATAATTATTGTGGAAATTGTTCGCTACTTATCTGGCAACCATAGTACTATAATCTAGCAACTAGTGTGACAAAACTCTTTAGTAGTGCATATCATTGCAATGTTTTAATCCTGCATATCATTGCAATGTTTTAATCCTGTAAAATATTATCCGATAACCTTGTACAATATTGTGGCAAATGGTTGGTGCTAATAGGGCAACCATAGTACTGTTCGGGCAACTGGTGGTATAAGAAAAAGTTTTTCGAAACATGCAACACGATAGTTCTGAATCCCTCATCGAGGCGAACTTAATGGTGTAAATGGATCGCTAATTAAAATAGCGGGTTTGAAGATAAACCATTTTGCGGTTTTTAGATTGATCAATTAATTTGATGGCGTCACCTATGAGGTTTTAGATTTATGTTGCATGCATGTCCTCTCTCTATAAGACAAAAGCCCATGCAAACTTTAGAGCCGCACGGAGATAAGCACATGCAACTTTCTAAGTAGATTTTTCCTTGAATCATACATAACTTTTCCAAACATTCAATTTTATTATATTTAACCCAAGTTTCCGCATCCACTAAAACATTTCAAAACACATAATTTGTTTTTCCCGTGGTGAAGTCTAAGGAAATTTGGTGCAAATACAATATTCTAGGCTTCATGTGGCAATGACATTGACATCGTTCATCTTCCTGTATCATTGTTCTCCGACTATATCAAATTAAATAAACCCATTAGAGGTGTATCCCTTGTGAGTCTTTGCTCTAAGAATTGTTAGACTTAACATCATATATTTTTAAAATTAAGATACATTAATTTGTTTGAAGAGATGGAAGCATGCTATTTTTTCTAGGTAATTTATTGTTGTCCAATAATCATGAAAACAAGTGTCTGAAAATGACAAGTCAATCATTAAAAAAATAAAAAATAGAAGGGAATTGACAATTGTTTTTGCTATATTGATAAATAAACACATGGGCATGCATATACTGTATTGATGGATGGGCGACAAAGAAATTTATAGTAAGATAATAAAGTATATGTACATGTGCGGTATTCTAAAAATTCATGTCACTACATTAATAGGATATATTATTGCACTACCACCAACCCTGAGGCATGTGGAGGAGAATATGAGGTTCATATACGAACTATTAATCCTCCAAACATAAATCAAAGGAAACATATGGATTGTACATTCTTTGATCCCTAGCTACATATTGACAATGAGGAACATGATCCACGGGCAGAGGACAATAAGCGACATTGATAGATACAATTAGAATGATATGATATAGGTGCAAGATTTTTAAAATGAAGTTCTATTAACTCGGAAATTCAGTTCGGCTCTCGGGTGCGTATGCTCCGTCTACCCCCAAAAAAAATCATATTTTGAAGTGTTGAAATTTTTTTGACAAAACATTATACATGTACATCTCCATAATATACGTGCATTCATCAAGTTTCACAAAAAAACAATATTTTGTGTGGTCTATGTAAAAAATAGAAAATTCATCTTGTAAAAAGCATTGTTTTTATCCCTGAATTTTGTCTTTTTACACACGTCACATGAAAAGTTAATTTTTTATAAAACAACTTTGTGAGCGCATAGCACATGAAGATGTAGGTGCGAATTTTTTATTTCAATTCTTTTGAGATTTAAAATATGTGTAAGATGAATTTCAAAATAGAGGGAGCATATGCTCCCATATTCCAAAACACCACTCAAGTGGTATTTCAGTTTTATGCCTTTAGTTCTAAAATATACTCTATCCGATTTATATTACTTGATGCTAATACAGATGTATCCAGACACATTTTAGTTGTAGTACATCCATTTTAGCATCAAGTAATATGGATCGAAGGTACTATATTTCAGTATTATGTTATCTGTTGTAGAATATACTACACTAAAATAGTAATGCATGTACAATATGGTTAGTAAAGACTATGGTGGATAAAGAGAGTTGACGAGGTTGCCCTACTTCCTCCCAACTTACTTTATGTATTGGTTTTAATCAAAGTTAAATTTTATGAAGTTTGACTAACTATACATGAAACATATCAACACTCACATATAATACAAAATATATGTCATTATGGTTCTAATAATATCAGTGAGATGATATTATAGGTATTGATATAGTTTTCATAAATTTTTTAAACTTTGTAAGATTTGACTTGATCAAAATTAATAGGCAATGTAATTTAAAAGAAAGGGAGTATATCCATATTTTTTTTGAAATGTAGAATTTAGCCCCAACCTCTGGCTCAAGTGATGGGCGTGATCTTATTATTGCTATGTAATTCAGGAAAAATGGAGTACAATCTTTATGTAGGAAAACCATTATAGGTGGAAACCACCTCTGTGGCGCACCAAACAGATCATGCGCCACAAAAATATTTCTGTGGCGCACCACAAAACTGCGCCATAAAAAATTGATGTTTCGTGGCGCATATGCTTGCACGCGCCACAGAAGATGGAGATTCTGTGGCGCACGGTGAGCAGTGCGCCACAGAAGTTCGTGGGACCCACGCTGGGTCCACCACGCACATGGCCGAAGGAAATTCGTGGCGCATGGTCCAGCGTGCGCCACAGAAAGTTAAGCTCGTGGCGCACGTTGGTCCATGCGCCACAGAATTTCCTGCGGGGACCACCCCCGGCTCACGCCACCATGATTCGTGGCGCATGAGCTGTTATGCGCCACGAAGTTCATGTTTCGTGGCGCATATCGCTAATGCGCCACGAAGTGAATAGTAGATCTCACTTTTGGAGGCAGCTTTCCCCTTTTCTTCCACCCACCACCCTTTCCATTCTTGTCTTCTCCAACCAGCTCGTGTTCCTCCTCTCTCCCACTCCATTTTGGTCATACTTTTCTCCATTGTTGATAGCTCTAAGCCTATTTTGTGGGCATATTTGTGAGGGGAAGCCACACCAACTTGTAGAGGGGTACTAAAAACCACAATTCTCTTTCCCTCCTCCTCCACTTTCCCTCTTGCATGGTCCATTGTTTTGTCTCCACCACCCCATCCTCTTGCTCCACCATGATGTTGGTAGATTTGTGAGAGGTTGAGTACTATTGGATGCATGTTTTGTGTGTATGGATGTTTTGTAGGTGAAGATTATTATCGCGCTCCCGGACGGTTTGCGGTGGCGAGAAGATGTTGTTTATATGTGTTGAGCTTTGTGTTGTGGTTGAATGTTTGCTTGCGAAGAAGCTTATTTGTGTTGTTGGTTTGTGCCGGCGTGTGGTGCATGGATGTTTGCCGAAATGTTGATTCATTTCCATTTCGGCAAATTCTTGCACTAGCCATATGTCCCACTTTTAGGATAGGTCATGTCGAAATTTTCCGGCGATCATGCATGCATGTGTGTTTATGGGTGGTGTGTGTGGTTCTAATTAACTCTCTTTTGCTCTATATATGTATGATGCAGTCAACCATGGTCGTCCATATGAGGGAAGGACAAGTGGTTAGATACAAGGTGAACGCGAAGGCCGACATGGTTAGGAACAACATGACCCTGATAAGATGTCCGTGTCGAAAATGCGGACTCCGGCAGTGAATCGACCCTGATTCGGACAACTGGAGGAACACCTGCTCAGGCGCGGTTTCATGCTCGGCTTCAACGAGGAGCCGGCGGCAAATGTTGGTCATGAAGAAGAGGCCGACATCGGGCGAGAAGACGAAGAGTCTCCCGAACATGGTGTTCATCATGAGGAAGGAGAGGCCGATGAAGGAGATGATGATGCCGGAGGAGATGGTGGTGGAGATGCCGAGAGGAAGCAGACGCCGCTAACGTCGGCCCTGCGGGACCCTCATGTTCAAGAGCTTCTCCTGAAGGACACGGGCAACGCCAAACCTGAAGCCAAGCTGGCGCAAATGGAGGTAGACGGGATGACTCCATTGTATCCAGGGTGCCGGCCCGAGGATACACGCTTGAGTGTAACGCTCGAGTGTCTGGAGATGAAGGCGGAACACAAATGGACCGACAGCAGCTTCAGCGATAACATGAAATCCTGGCATGCTCGTCTTCCCAAGGACAACACATTGCCGACAAGTATCGACGAGGCCAAGAAAGTAGTTTGCCCACTCGACCTACCGCACGTAAAGTACCACGCATGCATCAATGATTGTGCACTTTTTCGGAATGAGTACAAGGATAGAACCACATGTCCGGTGTGCGGCCAAGGACGGTACAAGAGAGGGAACAAGAAAGTTCCTCTGAAAGTTGTCTGGTACTTTCCTATCACTCCCCGTCTGCAGCGGTATTTCGTAGATCCTAAGGAAGCAAAGCTCATGCAATGGCACGCGGAAAGGGAGAAGCCCGCAGATGATCCGGAGAAGGGCAAGATCCTGACACACCCTGCAGACGCTAGCCAGTGGAATGCGTTGGACATTGAGTTCGCAGATGAGTTCGGGAGCGAACCGAGGAACATTCGTCTGGGCATGAGCACCGACGGACTCAATCCCTTTGGAAACCAAAGTAGCACGCATAGCACCTAGCCCGTGTTTGTATGGCCATACAACCTCCCCCCTGGCTGTGCACAAAGCAGCGGTACGTACACATGAGTATTCTTATTCAGGGGCCAAAACAACCGGGCGTGGACATGCATCTGTATCTCGGTCTGTTGAAAGAGGAGTTAGCCACGCTGTGGCAGACGCCGGCCCCTACTTGGGACGCGTACAAAAGAGATTATTTCCCTCTCAGAGCCGCATTGCTAACGACAGTGCAGGACTATCCTGGTTACGCATATGTATCGTGCCAGGTGAACCACGGATTCAAGGGATGTGTCAAGTGCATGGATAAGACCCCGCATCTGCAGCTGCCGAAGCCTCCCGGGTCTTGTAAAACTGTGTTCCAAGGGACTCGAATGTGGCTTCGCTTCGATCACCCGTGGAGAAAACGCAAGGATCTGTTCAACGGCGAAGAGGAGCTCGGAAGAGCCCCACGACCGAGGAGCGGCGAAGAAATATCCGAGCTTTTGGAAAATTGGGAAGAGTGCCCCGCGCCGGGAAAGAAGCGACCGCGGGAATCACCGCTGCTGGGAGTATGGAAAGCGAGGTCTGTTTTCTGGGACCTGCCGTACTGGAAGGTCCTCCACACGCCCCATAGCCTCGATGTCATGCACATCACGAAAAACGAGAGCCTACTTGGCACTCTGATGAACATGCCGGAGAGGACCAAGGATGGCCCGAAAGAAAGAACCGACCTGAAATTGCTTGGCCTCAAGAAAGAACTTCAGTACCCCACCGATAGTGATGATGATGGTGAACAGACGGAAACGACTCAGGGTCACCACAAAAGGGCTAAGAAGAATGAGGTGGTGGTGCTTAAACCTGCCTGCTTCACTCTGAGCGAGGAGGAGCTCGAGAGGTTTTTCGAGTGCCTCCTAGGTGTAAAAGTTCCACACGGTTACTCGGGGAAGATAAGCAGATATCTGGACGTAGCGAAGAAGAGGTTTAGCGGGATGAAGTCTCACGACTGTCACGTGCTGATGACACAGATACTTCCCGTTGCGATGCGAGGGATAATGGACGACCACGTCCGCGAGACGTTGTTTGGCCTCTGCAACTTCTTCGACGTCATCTCTAGGAAGTCCATCGGCGTTAAGCAGCTCAACAGGCTACAAGAAGAGATCGTCGAGATACTATGCGAGCTCGAGATTTACTTCCCGCCACGTTCTTCGACATCATGGTGCATCTGCTTGTCCATGTAGTGGATGACATCATCCACCTCGGGCCGACATTCCTGCACAACATGATGCCATTCGAAAGGTTGAACGGTGTCATCAAAGGATTCGTTCGCAACAGGGCCCGTCCAGATGGAAGCATAGCCAAGGGCTTTCTCACCTACGAGTGCATCTCCTTCTGCCAGAACTACCTAAGCACCGAGAACGAGGATGTCGGTCTGCCCACCAGGAAGCACGTCGGCAGGCTAGCAGGGTTTGGTCACCGTGAGGGCTACCGCGCAATGCATGTCGGCATCGCTGGTCGACACGCCGACTTTGACAGGGCACACCGAGTCGCGCTACAACACATAGAATTGGTCAGCCCTTGGGTGGATAAGCACAAAAGCTTAATCGAGCAGAAGTTCATCGACCTAGGAAGGCCGAGGAAAACAGGGGACGTTACGAAAGAGCACAACTCCAACTTCACGGGGTGGTTCAAGAAAAGGCTACTGGAAAGTCCCGCACCGATGCCTTCTACTGAAGAGCAGAAACTCATATTCTCCCTGTCACAGGGACCCGGGCACAACGTAAGGACCTATCAGTCGTACGACATCAACGGCTATAGATTCTACACCGAGGAAAAGGACAAGAATAGCGAATATCAAAACTCGGGAGTAACTATGCTATCCTACACCGATGACAAGACTGATGTCAAGGAAAGATTCTACGGAAGGATCGAGGAGATTTGGGAACTCGACTACGTTGGAGTGACGATACCGATGTTCCGTGTGAGATGGGCCAAGAGCGTCGAAAAAGATGGACTATATTTCACCACCATGGTTATACCCGATGCCAAATCGAAGACCCCCTCCGCGAAAAATGAGCCGTGGGTGCTCGCTAGCCAAGTTGAGCAATGCTTCTTCATTACCGACCCGTCAAAGCCCAGCCGTGTGGTCGTGAGGAGGGGCAAGAGGAGCATCATCGGAATGGAAGGAGAAGCCGACAAGCAAGACATCAACAAGAACGGCGATCCGAAGATCGAAGAGGAATTTGACAAGTACTTCGACAAGCCTACTACTTATTCAAAAGTAAGAAGGAAGACCACCCTACCGGCTAAAGGTTGCCCGTACACGAGAAGAAATCTCAAGGTGGCCGGGCTAAAGTATTCAACAACCGCGATGAAGAAGGGCAAGAACATTGTCAAGAAACGCTAGCTAGCCACCGATCGGAACCGAGAAGTTCAATTGTGGCTTTTTTGTGTACTATGTACTTTCGCAAAAACACAAGTGTGTATATGTGTGTGTATGACACAAGCATCCATATATGTACTTTTTTGAATTATCTATATAAATTAACTTGCATAATTGAACCTTCATTTATTTCTTGGAATAATACACTAGGAATGTATTAAAGGAAATACCTTTAAAAATTCATAAAACACTAGCTAATATATGATGCAGGAATTTAAAAGTATGCCTAAGTGTGGAAATTCTGTGGCGCACCAAACCCAACATGCGCCACAGAATCTTGAAATTCTGTGGCGCATGTTGGGTTTGGTGCGCCACAGAATTGCCACACTTAGGCATATTCCACAACCCACACGGCCGGCCGGTTACTATATGCCTAAGTATGGAAATTCTGTGGCGCACCAAACCCAACATGCGCCACAGAATCTTGAAATTCTGTGGCGCATGCTAGGTTTAGTGTGCCACAGAATTTCCACACTTAGCATATCCCGAGCGGTTCGCCCCCTTTCTTCTTCCCCAACCTTCTTCTTCGATCCCCCTGTCGTGCCCTAGCCCTCCGCGCCGCCCAACCACCGCCGTGCTCGCCGCGCCCTAGCCCTCCGCCCGCCGCCGTGCTCGCCCAACCACCCCACGCTCGCCTAGCCGCGCCGCCTCACCACGCTCGCCTAGCCGCGCCGCCTCACCACGCTCGCCTCGCCTCGCCGCCCGCCGCCCGCGCTGCCCGCCACAGGAGGAGGAGGAGGTTGGGAACCCGCCGCCCGCGCTGGCCGCCACAGGAGGAGAAGGAGGCCCGCTGCCCACCGTAGGAGGAGGCCCGCCGCCCGCACCATCCTCTTCGACGACCATCTCCCAGTAAGCTCCCCTGATCCATCTCTTCCAATTCTCCCCTCTCACCATGTTATTCGGTACTGCACGCTAAATTGGTATTCTCCCCTCTTCCAATTCGTCGAGATGAATATGAACATGGTACTAAATTGTTATTCGGTACTGCACGCTAAATTGGTAAGCACCTGTCTTGTTTGGTGCTAAGTTCATAAATTAATAACACTGTAAAAACTCAGTGCATAGCTGCCGGCCACATGTCTCTTTATTTTGGTCAGACAAATGATTCAGCACCTCAAAGCAGTTTGTTAAGCACCCAGTTGGTAGACAAAATAAATCCAAGACAAAACCATGATTTTGAATCAGTACTTTGAGGTTAACGACTCTGTATTGACAAAGAGCAAACTTCTTTCATGAATTGACAAAGAACCTACTAGGCAAACAAGAGGCGCATTTGAGACCAAGCTGTTAGCAGATGTCTCTTATGTGCATTGCATCCACACGAGCCAGGGGAGGAAATAGAACGAGATGTGGGAAAATAGTAAACTGAATCTGATAAACATGCACTGCCTCCACACAACCACCACGCATCAAAAACAACTAGACATTACTTGAAAAAAAAATCTCATGGAAAATTGGCAAGGCAGATTATCACAATTAACTGATGTGCACATAAAAAATTCATGCAATTTCACCAAGAATAGTACCATTCCAGAACACCCAAGCATGACCATTCAGATAGGAGAAAAGAATCACAGAGAACATCACACAAAATGCATCAGTGTTTGAACAGCCTCACTATGGTATGCTTGCATCAAAGCCTCACTATGGTACGTTTGTACATGTATAGTTTTGAGTAAATTGCAAGATGTAAATTGCAAGATTTATTTAAATTGCAAGCAGTAAATTGCAAGATTTATTTAAATTGCTTATATAGTTTTGAGTGAATCTCCTATATAAGCAATTAGTGATACCCTGGTTGATGTAATCTCTTGGTGTTATAGCTTAGCTGGAGATGCTCTTAGATGTTTTGCTACAATAAAAAATATAATATATGATAAATATGTGTCTGGTATAAATGTATCTGGTGTAGTAAAGAATTTTATCATTTTGGATATGCTACAGTATATTTCTGATATGCTACAGTAGACACATTCTATTCAATAAGGATATACAGTAGGATACAGTAGGTTTTTTCTCATTGCTTAATTGTAATAAGGCCATTTAAATATGTTGGCTATCATTTCTACCAGGGAAAATTCTAAATGTGTGTTGTAATACTTAGTGTTATACTGCAAACAACAGCAAAATTCAGAATTTGTGTTGTAACTAATCTGTACAGGGTTAGATACAAACATCATATCTTCATCACTGAGTAGATATGATGCTAAGAAATAGATATGATGCTAAGAAATAGATAATGATCAAGTACAGGGACAATTATTTTAAAAAAATTCTGGTATGCTACAATACACACACTAACCAGAGAAGTGCCTTTGCTTATTTTGGATAATAAATTGCAAGCAGTAATATGTATAGCAGTAAATGTGTACATTTATCTATATTAATTATCTCATTTATCTTTGTATGTATCTCTGTTGAATAGGCTCTGGGTTCTTCATTCAAGATTTAGCTCATTTATTTACAGAGATACTCAACTAATATAAAAATAACTAAAGACAATTGATCCAGGGCAGTAGTTCTTGAAGCAAGAAGACAGTAGTGGCAGTAAGTTGAAGATGATCCTACTTAGTTGCAATGAAGATGATCTGGCCATTTTCATATCCTACTTTGACAATAATTGCAATGAAGATGATCTGGCCATTTTCATATCCTACTTTGACAATAATTGTTGTGTATGCATGATGTGCATCTCTGCATCAGTTTTTATTTATTTGCATGGTCTACTGAATCTAGAGTAGCAGTACTGGGACATATATATTGTGTATTAATGCATAGAGTGTACTGGTACTGCTTATGCTGTGGTGCTGGTGTATATGGTGTGGCTGCTGGCTGTTGCTGGTTGTTGTTGCTGGTGTATATGGTGTGGCTGCTGGCTGTTGCTGGCTGTTGCAGGTTGTTGTTGCTGCTGGCTGTTGCTGGCTGCATGTTGTTGTTGTTGTTGCTGGCCTCTCTATATATGTGAAATGTTGCAGGGACTTCAAATGAGCTGCCCATTTCTCCCGAAACGTTGATTCACTTCCGTTTCGCTCCTATGTCCAAAAATTAGCAAAGGTCATGCCGAATTTTCCGGCCGACAATTGTACTAATAGATTTCATCCTCTTCTTTATAGAAATTGCAAATATGTCGGCCGACGACAACGTGGCCGGCACTTCTAAGGCCGCCATGACCCTCGAAGAGGAAGCCAGAGCGGCGAACGTCGAGTTCTGGGAATTCGGCCCCTCCCAGCGACAAGAGGAGGAGGAGGTGGACTTGGCGGCGGAGCTGACCGTCAGATGACTGAAGTTGGGGAGGAGGAGGAGTATGAACCCACCACCGACGGCGGCGACCACACGGGGGGTGACGGCGTCGGGGAGGCTGACGGCGGCGGCAACCCGGCTAAGAAGAAGAAGAAGCCGCGGAAGGATCGGAAGCCGACGGTGCTCGCCAACACCACCAGCCAGATCACATTGGCCTAAAGTGGGCAACCACAGGACCGGAGGCTGTTGCCGCTGGGTACGGCATGCAACTCGGGTGCATTGTCCGGGAAAGCATGTCGATCAACACGGTGAAAATCCGAGGTGAAGGCAATGAGCATTTGGTCGAGCTCTGCCTTCAGAAGCTTCACCGACGGTACAAGTTCCCGGCGCCATACAATAACTTGGAAAGATCCAACCCGGTGAATAAATTGGCCATCACGAAGATGAGCAACGCCCTGAGCAGCTGGAAAAGCCGGGTGAAGGCCAAGATCGACAAAGGTGAAAGCTTTGAGAGTATTAAGAAGGGTGAGCCGATGCTCGATGAAGCAGAGTTCCAGATATTCAAGGAGCGGCTGGATAGCGACGATGCGAAAGCATGGACGGAGTGGGGTAGACAAATGCATGAGCTCAACTTAGGAGCACATCACCTTGGAAGCGGCGGTTATAGAGGAAAGATTCCCATTTGGGAAAAGGAGGACGAAGAACTTGCACGTGCTGGGAAACCGAACCCATGGTTGAAAATTACGGACCTGCAGGTGAGGTACTTTGTCCGGGCCCGCTACACTCTGGACAGGAATACAATGGAATTCGTTACCGAGCATGACGACGTGAGGAAGTTCGAGGAAAAGCTGGTAAGGGAATTTACTCGCGCGGTCCATTGCTGCACATATTACATATATGACGTGAATGCAATGCCCTAAATGTGTTCACCCTATCCTTGTCTGCAGAACGAGCAGTTGGCGGCCGATCTCCCCGAGGCCGAATCGTCGTCCCAGGGCTCGACGGAGCCGTGGGACACGCCTTTCAACAGGGCGTTGAATATCCTCAAGGAGAGGCCAGTATCCAAGCCGCCGACGTCGGCTGGACGTGTCTGCGGCTTTGGTACAAGCATGAAGTTTCGCGAGTACTACAAAGAGGAAAACAGCAAGAAGAGAAGGAGGAGCGCGATGTCAGAAGAGGATAAAGCCGAGGTGGAAGAGCTGAGGAAGAAGGTCTCCATGCTCGAGGAAAAACAGGCAAACTCGATGGACAAAGATGAGGTGGACAAGCTTTTCGAGAAGAAGCTCCGCGATTTCCTGCCCCCTCAGGTCATCGAGGGGATAGCTGCGTGGAATGCGGCCGGTCAGGTGGGGTCGATAAAAGTGCCTAGCGCCGGGGCCAGCAACTCGATCTTCAACGCGTCGCCATCTCCGGATCTGGTTACCCCGCCGCCCACCATCGCCGCGGGGCAGCCGATGGAGTTGGATGAACCGGTGCCCCCGCTGATCCTGCCGAGGCTACCAAGGCGCAGCCGGCGGCGGTGGTGCTTCATAATGCACCCGAGCCGCAGAAGATTGATAGGCCGGCCGCCACTGTCTCCACATTAGCACAGCTCAACGCCATCACCAAGGTACTTAACTAATTAGTTATTCCATGCCATCTCCTTCATGTGTTTTGATACCCGGCTATCTAATTAATGATGCCCAACATTACTCAGGACACTCCTTGCGTGCTCCTTCACTGCGCGCCCGGCGGCGAGTTGAAGGATGTTGCCACGGGAATGATCATACAACCGAAGAGCACCACGTTGCACACCGTGGCTATGGACGCCAACGTCCTGAAGGTCACTTTGGGTCGGGTGTTGCCGGGGTGCGAAGACATGGACCCCCAATACAGCCCGAGGGAGCCGACGAGCACCTGACGCTTGAGAACTGCCATGGCTATACCATGGTATGGCCAAAGACCCAGATCCGTCTTGGGGGTCGCTCCACCGGCGCCTCCTCGATCATCCGGCAGCCGATCGTCCGGCCGCCTGCTCGGAGGGCAGCTCCTCCCGTCGTCACCGCCACAACAAGCCGCCACAAGAAACTGCTGGGAGAGTCTCTGCCTCAACCGCCACCGGCGGAGCCTAAAGGCAAGGCCGCTGCACCGCTATCGCCCATCCCATCACCCAACGAAGATGACATCGATGATGATGGGCCGGTAGACGTCGCCTACCTCAACACCGGCGCCGACATAGATGATTTGTACATGGCGGGCGCGCATGAAGAAGCATACCGCGCTCGCGACGAACCAGCTAGCCCACCCAAGGCAACCAAACAGCGCCTGGTGTTCCGCGGCTTCTCTCAAGAGACGCCTCCGGCAGCCGATACACAAGAGCCAACCGCCGCAAACATCTTCAGCCCCAATACGCTGATCAACAAGGTCAACGAGCAGTTTGAAGCGTCGGGGCCGTTGCTCGAAGAAGCCCCGTAAAAGACCTAGTAAGAACAAGGAGAAGTCTGCGAGCCAGCCACCTCCGACGATCCGTCATCGGGACTCCATGGTACCTCCCAGCAAGGATGGCTTGACCAGAATGCATGAAGCTGGCAAACCAATACTGGGTCCGGAGCTGCAACACATTGCTTCCGGAGATATGCTGCCTCGGCAGGACAGTATCCTGGTCCTAGAGAGTATCCTTCTTAAGGACAAAGATCCAAATTACCCGGTCTTCACGGTCAAGGTGCCAAGAGATGTGGGCTTCGTCACTGATGCCCCCGCGGATATATTCTTTATAGCGTACGAGGACATCTTCAAGCTATTCCACGCGAGAGGGCTGGACTATAACTTGGTCCGCCTATTCGCGCTCAATCTGGCGATGAAGATCAAGAGAGAGAGTACCCGGACGTCGATAGCGGACCCCTACTACATGCGTGAAAGCCAGTTGAACTTATCAGCGGTGCGGGCGGGCGTTGTACCTACAGAAGTGCTTCTTGGACAACAAGAGGAAGGACAACATCCTCTTGGCTTACTTTCCCGAGTAAGTACACATCCGCTAGCCCTGTAATAAATTTCTTTTCCATTGCTCATTTCCAACCTCGATCTTGTTCCAAATTTGTGTTGCGCAGAGACACGCACTGCGTACTCATCTCCATTGCCCCGAAGTTTTCTCTTGCCACCTATTTCGACTCGGGGAGTGCGAAAAAGAAGAACTACGCCAGAATAAGGGGTGTGCTAGATGATGCTCTCGAGGGCTACTTCAAAAGGGAGGCGCCTTCAAAGAAAAGGCGGAATGTTTCAGGGATGATGGTAAACACAAGTTCAAGCACGTGTTCGAGTTCCCCTGTGTCAAGCAGCCGGAAAACAGCACTCTGGACGCCTTCTATGTCATGCATCACCTAAAAGGGTTTGTCCGGGATAGCCAGAACTTGCGTTTACCATCTGCTCTCCGAGGATGGGCCGAAAAGTTGGCGCGGATCAACGATGATGACCTCGGAGAAGACTTCCAGGATACCAGGGTCAAGTTATCACATATCATCATTCAAGACGTCACCACAGGGGGAGGGCCCTTGCACCAGGGTAGAGCGTTATGCAAGAGGGACATCGAGCACCGCCTCAAAGCGCAGGGTGACACGAGGACGTGGATTACAAAAGATCTGTACAAGCCGTTCCCGGAGCCCTGCGAGCCTTGACTTAGTGTGTGATAAACTAGCTATCTTCATCGGTTAGTTTGTATATATATCGATGGACGTGGTATTTTGTGTGGGTCGTAATTAAACTCTAAGTACTATGTTCATCGGTTTATGTGTATCGGTGGACGTCGTCTTGTGTGTGCGTGTCGCAAACTTATTGTTGCCGTGCTCAATTTTACTATATACTTTGGTCTAATATTTATCAACATATATATATATGCATGATGTATTAATATGATATACTAATATGCCCTTGTCAATAGAGATGCCGACGTACGTTGTGTACAAGGGTCGGGTTCCAGGTGTCTACGAGGAGTGGCAGGACTGTCTCGAACAGGTGCACAAGTTCAGCGGGAACAGCTACAAGGGATACGCGACTAGAGAGGAGGCGGTAGCACAGTGGAGGGCACACGTGGGCAAGAAGAAGAACCGGCTGAAGTTCTTGGTCTCCCTCTTACTCACCGCCACCGCGGTTGTACTCTACTTTACTTTAGTCTAGGTGGCCGGTGACGATGCATGTGCATATGAGACGAGATGAACACATGTATGTGTATGCGACGATCAAACACATTTCTACTTGTGTAATTTGGATCTAAATGATGTAATGATGAAGACTTGTGTGTATCATGTCATTTGTGTGTCATTTGTGAGTAATTCTGTTATTTCTGGAATGTGCTATGTATTTCTTGTATATATCTGTATATTTCCTGTGAAATACCACTATATACTGCAGAAATGGAAAAAATTCGAAAATCCAAAAATTAACATTCTGTGGCGCATGAACTGGCAGTGCGCCACAAAAACTTATAAATATTCTGTGGCGCATGGAGATGTAGTGCGCCACAAAATCTGGCGCCAAATTCTGTGGCGCACGATCAATGATGCGCCACAGAAGTCTAAGATTATGTGGCGCACTGAACAGCGTGCGCCAGAATTCCAAACTTCGTGGCGCACCCGCTGCTGCGCCACAGAATTCTAATACTAGTCGCGTGGCAACTGTGGCGACGGCCATATGCGCCACAGAATCAAAATTCGGTGCGCCACAGTTAGCCCTTTTTCCACTAGTGTGTGAGAAATATGAAGACTGGTATAGTATTATTTTTATATGACAGGTTTCTGTCCAGAAATTCAATTCGGCTGGCAGGTGCATGTGCTTCATCTACCAAAAAATCATATTTCAAAGTGTCGAACAATTTTCACAAAAAATTCTACATGTACATGTCTATAATATATGTGTCTATGTAAAAAAGAAGAAAATTTATCTTGCGAAAAGTCTTATTTTTAGCACCTAGTTTTATGTTTTTTACAGACGTCACACACGACAAGTCGTTTTTTCATCAAACGACTTTGTGAGCGCGTAGCACGTGAATATGTACATGTGAATTTTTTATTTCAATTTTTAAAATTTCAAAATATGTGTAAAATATATTTCAAAATACGTGTAACACCACTCTCGTTTCTGTCATCGTATTTATAATTTTATACAAGCATGTTAGATTGAGGAAACAAAGAAAGTTGCTGCCGAGCAAGCAGCATTAATGCGGGGAGAATGTAGACAAGCAACAGATTAAACGGCTCAAAAACTCGTACCAGATTAACCGGGAAAGGAACTTCCGTGTACGCGCTACCAACTGTATACGCAATCCGATTACTGGTGATGATCGCGACCAGGCATCAACAGACATGTACAGTATTTATTGCGTATACAAGATTATTTCGATTGCCTAGCTCAGCTGGCGCACGTACACTAGCTCTCAGCTCGATCATGTGCTGTTCGGCGTCCTGCTAATTTCACCGGTTGAACGGACGAGTCATTTATTGCCCACGTTGCATGTCGCTGGGAAATAAAATGGTAACAAGTGCACGTTCACTATGAAACATCGCAGTGGACAGTTTTCCTTCTTCCTCGTACATTTCACCCTCTTTCTCTTCCTTTTTGTAATAAAAAGAATCATATATTAATATCATGCATATGAATATATGATGCTAGTGTATGATACTAATCATATAATGCATTGTATTATTATAGTATCATATTTTCATCATATTTAATATTTTATAGAATCTCAATGTAAATTTACGTACATGATATATTTGCCATTAAATTTTTTAATTTTATGTGCTACGTAGTATGATATAGCATCTACCAATGATACCGCTCTCATCTCTTCCCTCATTAATTGTCGTGCCACATAAATTTTTTGTCAACATGGCATCCGTTTGATATTTTTATTATCGCTAGTCTGAAAAGAATTGTTGTTTCCACCTTGTAAGCCATTGTTTTTGCGCTTCCAAGCTAGTTATGACACGGGCGTCCAATGCGATGTTTTGAGTGACATTTAAATAGGACATCTCTCACTTATTTTATTTGTCTTTGGGATTGAAGATTTTAGTGATGTGTGTTCTACGTGTGGAAGGCAGGAGTAGGGCCGAGGGAGTGCTGGACAATGCCGGTGGGGTCTTGCAACCACGGGAGACTAGGCCAGCATGGCGACCGTGGTAGGCACCATGGCTAGAGCACGAAGGGAGGGCGCGAAATGTGAAATCTCGTGGGATGGTAGGAAAATTTCAACAACGTGACAGCCGGTGAAATTTAACCTGCCAAAAAATTCGTGAGTACAAAACTCCGAAAAATGACCTATTCATACAGATGTGGTTGGCTATGTGTTTCTAGGGATATTCTAGGTCGCAAAATTTCTATTAATATTCTTGATACCATTGTACATTGGACATCATGGTGGTGCATGACCGCATGAGGCAGATGTAATTGATATATTCGCAATGTTAATATATATTATTATCAAAAAATCCTTTCTATTTCAAACGTCCTCACCAATTACTGTGGTGCAATTAATCATCCTTTGAGTAACATTACTAGTACGTAGTACCCAGAAAACCCAAATACAAAGGCATCTTTGTTACGCAAGTTTTTGGATCGTCGGTAGTCGGCGTTTCTTGTTCTGTACATACGGACAGGTAGGCAGAGTAGCAGACGCATTTTCAGTTAATGCCCACGGTTGCCGGTACATACAAGCCAGAGTAATTCCATTCTGTCACCAAGAATTTGACTTTCATTGGCGATCAAGTGCAGTTTGTTCATTACTACAGTATGTTGGAGCCACAGCACATGCTCTTGTCTTCCACCTAATGCCAATCATGTGTGTACTGTAATATGTTTTTGTTCGAAACTTCTTTTTAAATTTCCATTGAACTATTAATGCACCGATTACTTGGGACGGCAGTTCTGTTCAGCTAGTCGACGTCAGAGCATGATAGACACGGGCACCGACTCTTGCAGCCGACACTGAGCTGCTGATTGCGCGTACGCGCAGACAGTTTTTGGCCATGAATCATGCTGATTGTGACGTCAGATAAACATGAAAAGAACATAATAATTTTAAGCTGTCGGTTTCTAGTTCTTCTCCGGCACATATTGAAATAAAAACTCCCAATAAAACAACAATGTTGTATACAGCCAGTGTCAATAACAACAGATCTGCTCTCTTATTGTCACCGGTTAATTATTATCAATTCAGTTCTTACGAGTTTTCTTATGTTTATCTTTTTTTTCTAGAAATATCTGAAGGGGCTATAGAAGAGATTATATTTTGATATGTCTTGTTTGTTTTGGCAAAATCATGGTCACAAAAGAAAGTATAGATTCTCCAAGTGGCTAGGGAATCAAGGGAGTATTATAATTAAAGAATAAATGCACATTCCCTCCTTTTTTTTATCTGTGAGTAAGTGTATATTTAGCTTTTGTATTAAGTCAAACTTTGTAATATTTGATCATTTTTTTTAAAACATAGCAACATATGTGATTTCAAATTAGTATATTATGGAACTATATTTCAAAATAAATCCAGTGATACTAATGTAGTGTCTTAAAGTTTGTAATTTTTTTCTAGGAAGTTGGTCAAATTAAATAAAGTTTGACTTAGGACAAAGATTAAATGTATATGTATCTGTTTAAATTTATAAATGTGGAAGGGGTATGGCATGAGAACTAGATTATGGAAAGATACTTGGTTAGGGGATATGCATCTATCCCACCAATATCTTTCTCTCTGTAATGTGGTTTAACAGAAACATGTTTTGGTGGCTAATGTCTACTCTTTCTCATTTTAACTATGGAGGGTACACAATGACTATGTTTATAACAAATCAAGAGCTCCTTGACATAGGTATGCCTAAGTGGCATGTCGCATGAATACCCATGGTCCATAATTGATGAAGAAAACCCATGGACTCGAAGATTTGGAGGCCCATAAGGTTGAAGATGTTCGGATTAGGAAAGTAGGGTTATTATAGAAACTTGTACCAATATAGGGAAAGGCCCAGTGCGGCCCGATAGTTTGTACTTGTACGACACGGAAAACCCTCGGCTTCGCCTCCTATATAAAGGGGAAGCTGAGATCAAAATAAAGATCGAGTCATTGCAAACCCTAGCCACCTTGTTTCGTTGAGTTGGACGCCTTTGTTCGTCTGACAACCTTCGAGATCTACTTGCCCTCTACTTTCTATGAAACCCTAAGTCTACAATATGCAGGCATTGACGAGTCGATACCTTGTCAATTGGCGCCGTATGTGGGGATTAGAGGTAGCAAGGTCCTGGTCTCGATGGCATCATCATCATCATCATTATCGGTAGCAAGCAACATGATGGAAGGAGGTAAATAGATCCAATCTGGTATTGTCGATTTTGTTGCTCACCCTCCCGCCCGTTTGCATGCATATGACAACCTAGAAGAATCAATGGAGATGGCGTTCAGGAGCTTCCACTTCCTCGTCGGGAAAGAGGGATCGCACCGTTTTTCAGCACCGATTTTTTCGGGACCGTTGGCGGCCGAGCCTGATTACTCGGGATCATCAGCGTCATCCGTTGAGTCAGGCGACGAGGAGATCTCGCCACCATGCATCACCAAGCCCGCTGACAGCGGAAAACTTGCCGATCTATTCAGCGGGATGACTTTCGGGTCGGCCATGGAAACCGATCTATCCCAAGATAGCGACTCCGAGAGCTTCATCAACTTTGACTTCAGCAACACAACCAACTCCACTGCTAGCAGGGAGGTCTTCGCCGATCTATACAACGTGTCACCTATCCTATGCATAATGCGCGGGCTCTGAAGTTAGCTTCATGCAGCAAGAAATCGACGGTTCAAGATCCTGAGCTGGACGATAACACAAATTCGACATACCATCAAATTTGCGTGCTCATAGCATCGGGTCGTGAGGTAGACGAAGATGAGCAATCTGAGGCTTTCAATGATCTAGGCAGCCTCTACGTCGATCCTGCAGATCTCACGAGGGGAACAGGAAACAAGCATGTTGGAGCTCAACCAAGAGAAAAGGTGCAACTACCGCAAGAGTTGTGGGACAGAGCTACAAGAGCTATAAATGGTATAGAACTGATGACCACACAAGCTTTGGCAGCAGCGCTACAAGCATATCAATAATATAACTCAGTCATGCGAGATGCGAGTTACAAAAGTTGCAACAAAAATTGATGAGAGAAAAGTTGCGGCGGATGCTTCAAGCAAGCGCAAAGCTAACCTGAGCGCGCACTCGAGGAATTCAGCAGACAACGACGGAGACTACCGCGGTAGAGCAAGATCTCGGATGGCAGGCATACCCGAAGCTGAGCGTGAAAACCTGGTCGAAAATCTTGACATGTCCTTTATGCCGATAGATACGAGAGGATGCATAATACCCAAAACGCCAGAAGCAGGATACATGGCAACACAAGCATACCTGATGGCAACCAGGCCACCTCAGGGCGATCCTCGAGCATCTCTATAGTAGACTGTTATGGCAGGAATTGGTGTTATGGGAGCAGCAATAGCTGGAAGAGATGTAGTAGAACAACCCGCAAGTTCTCCACACCGTAATAGTCCAAGACAATATAGTCCTCGACGCACAGTGGCGGCAACTCGAGACATCCAGAGAGAAGGTGATGCGAGGAACGCCACAGCCCAGGCTCGGGTCGACAGACCACGAGAAGAAAGAGGCCAGGAGAATAGAAGCCGAGAAAATCACCAACCAATAGAGGATAGTGAAGAGGAACTATGTGGACTCCCTTGCTTTACCCGTAGGGTTCACATGACTCGAGTACCTACTAGTTTTAAACTACCCGATAGTTACAAAAAGTTCGACGAACTTCAAGATCCAGAAGAATGGCTGGTGGATTATCTGGAAACGGTGAAGTTGATGGGCGGCGCGAGAGCAACAGCTATGCAAAGCATTCAGGTCCACCTGATTGGAGCCGCAAGATCTTGGATGAGGAAGATGCCAGAAGGATCCATAGACAGTTGGCAAAATTTTGAAATCCTGTTTGTGCAGAACTTCAGGTCCACTTGCAAAAAACCAGCATCGATCGAGCAGCTCAGAACATGCACGCAAAAATCAGGCGAATCGATGTGAGCATACATCCAGCGGTGGAGTATTATCAAAAACTTGGCTGAGCTTGTATCTGATGAAAGGGCAATCAACGCATTCATTGCAGGCATTCGCAGAAGGGACCTCGTGGAAGAACTGGGAAGATCTAACCCGAGAACGGTGGTAGAGCTCATGGAAACAACAAACAAATGGGCTGATGGTGAAGATGTTGTCCAGAATAAACGGCATCGCTCACCCAAAGAAGATCGCAACAGAAACAACAATCAACACAGGCGACGCTTCCGTAGCTTTGCGGAATACAACGTTCCTAGCCAAGTATCAGCTGGCTTCTGCAGTAATAATGGTAGAAACCATCGCGATGATTATCGCAGGAGCAATGAGCAACAAAGTGACAATAAAGATGCACCAAGTTCTAGTAGACAAAATAAGCGACCTAGGTATCCACGGCCGAGGAAATCTTGAACGGACCTTGCCAAATGCATTTCTACGTTGATTCTGATGGGAGGAGACATTCAGGTCACCTCCAGAAGGACTGTCGAACGTTTCAAGCTCTGCGAAGGGCGACCGAGAACACGCAAGCAGAAGCGGTCAGCAGGGGATACGCGCAAGGACCGAGGAGCGAGGTGCACGTACCATTGCCACCACCACCCGCAATTACCAGTGCAAATCAGCATCAGTTGCAAATTGTGGGTCCTTCAAACACTGACGAGGAGTTCACACGTACAAGGGGAGCAGTAACGATGATCCAGAAGGGCAGATCGTCAAATAGGTCGCAAAAGCTGATTTCTAGCCAGGTGAACATGGCAGTGTTGGCACCTCCACCAAATGTCGAGTACCTTAACTGGCCAGGTCAACCAATAGGATTCATCATAGAGGATCACCAACCCCAAGTGCCACGGCCGGGACACTCAGCAACGGTGTTACCATCACTTATTGAAGGATATGATGTCTCTCGAATATTGATCGATGGAGAGAGCAGTATAAACCTCATTTATACGGATACTTTGAGGAAGATGAAAATCTCGTTACCCAACCTGGCGCCAACAGATATACGTTTTCACGGCATAACACCCGAGAAACCAACTTATCCCTTGGGCAAGGTAGCACTCGACGTGCAGTTCGGAACAGTAGAAAACTTCAGGAAAGAAAAGCTCGAGTTCGAGGTTATAGACTGACCGTCAGAATATCATGCTCCCTTGGGACGACCCGCGTATGCCAGATTCATGGTAGTACCACACTACACATATCTATTATGGAGGATCCTTGGACCTAAGGGCCCAATAACGGTTAAGGAAAGTTTTGCTCTATCAGATAAGTGCGACAGAGATTTTCACAAGTTTTTCGAGTCATTTGGAATGCAAGCTAAGTACGAGGCGACCAAGTTCACCACCAACCACGATTTGCTGCCAGATGGAGGTAGATCTTTGCAAGAGCAAGCTTTCGACACCTCTAAGGATTTCAAAGAAGTACAAATTCACCTGACGGGTCCCAAGAAGACGACATCCATCGCGGCCAACTTGGATAACGCATAGGAAAGCACGCTTGTCGAGTTCCTCTGTGAGCGCTGGGAAATCTTCGCATGGTGTCCAACTGACATGCCAGGAGTACCCAGGGAACTTGCTGAGCATGTACTTAATCTGGATCCAAGAGCTAGAAAAATTCAACAACCTTTGCACCGTTTCTCCGAGCCGAACCGCAAGGCCATGTTGTCAGAAATTCATCCATTTGAAGAAGTTGGTTTCATCAAGGAAATAAAAACTGAGGCCACTTAGTTTGCTAACCCAGTGTTGGTCGTGAAGAAAAACACTGAAGTCCTTCGCATGTGCGTCGATTCACGTGTCTCAATAAACACTGCCCAAAGGATCACTTCCCCCTCCCAATGATCGATCAAATTATCGACTCCATGGCAGGTTATGAGCGTCTTTCCTTCTTGGATGCATATTCTGGTTACAACCAGATCCGACTGAATGAAGAGGATGAAGTCAAAACAGCTTTCATAATCCCTTATGGCGTGTTTTGCTACAAAACAATGCCCTTCAGGTTAAAAAATGCAGGAGCAACATATCAGAGGATGATGCAGAAGTGCCTCGCCACACAGATTGGCAAGAATGTCCAAGTATACATCGACGACATGGTCATCACGACAAAACAAGGGTTATACCTAGATGATTTGCGTGAAACATTTAGCAACCTCGACAAGTTCCGCATCAAGCTGAACTCGACGAAGTGTTCCTTTGGTGCTCCTGCGGGAGAACTCCTCGGATACTTGATGTCAGCCAGAGGGATCGAAGCAAACCAATAAAAAATACAGGCTATCCTGACGATGAAGAAACCAACCAAGCCTAAGGAGATACAACAACTAACGGGGCAAGTCGCAGCTTTAAGAAGATTCGTCGCCAGGTTGGGAGAAAAAACGCTACCCGTTTAAGCGCTTATAAAGCAAGGAGAAAATTCAAGCGGAACGAAGAAGCAGATAAAGCTTTTGAGCACCTGAAGCGTACTATTTCGACACCACCAGTGCTGTTGGCGCCATGAGAAAAAGAACCAATGTTATTGTACACCACGACCACGCCACAGGTGGTCAGCATAGTACTAGTCGTAGAGCGGGAAGAAGAAGGGAAAATCCATGGAGTTCAACGCCCAGTATATTTCCTTAGCAAGGTCTGTAACAACCCACTTTTTCCAACCTTGCATATTTCTAGCTTTGAATTTGTGAATGATGTCTACGCACACTTCTATTCCTGTAGACAGTGTTGGGCCTCCAAGAGCAGAGGTTTGTAGAACAGCAGCAAGTTTCCCTTAAGTGAATCACCCAAGGTTTATCGAACTCAGGGAGGTAGAGGTCAAAGATGTTCCTCTCAAGCAACCCTGCAATTAAGATACAAGAGGTCTCTTGTGTCCCCAACACACCTAATACACTTGTCAGATGTATAGGTGCACTAGTTCGGCGAAGAGATAGTGAAATACAAGTAATATGGATGATTCTAAGTGGTAATTGCAATCTGAAATAAAAATGGCAGCAAGCAAATATGTAGCAGAACTGGTTGTAAAAAGTGTTTCGATGCTTGGAAACAAGGCATAGGGATCATACTTTAACTAGTGGACACTCTCAACAATGATACCATAATTGAATACATAGATATTATCACTTCACTATGCTATCTGAACCACCCTCCGATTTGAAAACTCAAAACTAATGAAAGTTGCGTACATATCTGAGGATCATTCATGATTTTTCGCTGATTTTTTTGATTCTTCTAAAGAGAGAAGAACGCGAATTCGTGACAGCTAACAAATCTGTTTCTGCGCAGAAATCCAAATCTAGTATCAACCTTCTATTAGAGACTTTACTTGGCAAAACAATACATGGAAATAAATATACAAAGGTATTGCTACAGTAGTAACAAGCACCTTGACTCAAATATAAAACAAAAAATGCAGAAGTAAAATAATGGGTTGTCTCCCATAAGCGCTTTTCTTTAACGCCTTTCAGCTAGGCGCAGTGATTTTTATGATGCTCACATAAAGATGGGAGTCGAAAAGAGAGCATCAAAAAGCAAATTCAAAACACATTTAAGCCTAACCCACTTCCTATGAAAAGGAATCTTGTACACAAATAAATTCATGAAGAACAAAGTGACAAGCATAGGAAGATAAAACACGAGTAACTTCAAAATTTTCGGCATGTAGAGAGGTGTTTTAGTACCATGAAAATATCTACAAACATATTTTCCTCTCTCATAATAATTTCCAGTAGCATCATGACCAAACTCAACAATATAACTATGACATAAAGCATTCTTATCCACATGCATAAAAGTATCATTACTCTCCACATAAGCATAATCAATTTTATTAGTAATAGTGGGAGTAAAACTATCACATCCATCATTATAATCATCATAAATTGGAGGCATAGAATAATCATAATGAATTTTATCCTCAATAGTAGATGGACTGAAAATATCATATTCATCATTGCAAACATAATATATTGGAGGCATATCATAATCAACATAAACTTTCTCTTCCATACCCGGAGGACTAAAGAGATCATTTTCATCAAAACCGACTTCCCCAAGCTTAAATTCTTCCATAGCCTTAGCAATAATAGTGTTCAAAGAGTTCATGCTAAAAACATTGCTACAACTATTTTGCAAGAAAAGTTCCATGGGTTTTTTAATTTTCTCTTCAAACACATCATGTCCTAATTCAAGATAAAGTTCATAAAGATCTCTAATTTTTTGTTGTTTTCCATTAAGCCTAACTAGTGAAAAATAAAAACAAGAAACAAAAAGATTTAATTGCAGAATCTAAAGGAGATAGCTTCGAGCACTCACACACCGGCAAATTCTAGGAAATAACTTAGTAGTGAGGATGTGAATAGCTTTTACCTTACCTCCCCGCAACGGCGCCTTTAAAATAGCTTGATGTCTACGCACGCTTCTATTCGTAGACAGTTGTTGGGCCTCCAAGAGCAGAGGTTTAGAACAGCAAGAAATCTTAAGTGAATCACCCAAGGTTTATCGAACTCAGGGAGGTAGAGGTCAAAGATATTCCCCTCAAGGAACCCTACAATTAAGATACAAGAAGTCTTTTTGTGTCGGTTACCCTCCAAAACCCCCCGACGGGCGTTGGTTAAGCAACACGAAGAGCCGGGAAGCTCCCAGGGCCGCTTAGTGGATCCCTGGCACCTCGCGTCGTCCCGCAAATCTTCTCGGCCAAACGTCTTGGCGGTTAATAGCGTGCCACCGACCTAGACCCGATGAAGGTGTTAGTGCTTCGATTGTTCCCGCATGGTAGACACGTAAACATTAAATACGAGCCCTATCGGCTCTCAGATCGGCTCAAGGAGCCGATCGCCCCATGCTTCACGTTGGATTTACAATGGCATGGGGATCCCGCTTGATCAGACAAAGCTAAAGCGATCCACGACAGTTTAGGGTTTTCACCGCATAATCGGAACGCCCTAAGTGCGATCGGGCCTAGCAGCTACGAGAGACGATGCAAACTACCCCTACGAGAGGCCTAAAAACCAACATAACGTTGATCCTGGAACATCCCTCGCAGGGACGGTAAACAGCATCTAACGCACCACCGGATCCTCCGACCCCAGCATAAGACCTAACTATGCAGATATTAAACTAATCCTTGCGTAGCAAAGAGCAACTATAACGGATCGGATCTTCTAAGTAAGAACAAGCAAGATGCTGCCCTTACGTCTAGATCGACGTAAGGGCAGCTAGGTGTCTAGGGACGGTATTGCCACGCAAATATGCACGTGAAAGCACCAATGCAAGCCCCTAAACACCTAAGGATAAATAGTACTGCCGCCATCAACAAGGCTTCAAAGACGAGCAAGAGGATGGATATAATGACAATCTATAGATCGCTAGATGCGATCTAGGCAGATGGTGCTTACCCGGGAGAAACCTCGAAGAGAAGGGGTGGCGATGCGCCTGATTTGTGTTGGTTGAACGATGATTGTCCTCCTTTTCCGATAACCCTAGATACATATTTATAGTCCAAGGGACTTTCTAATTGAGGCGTGCACCTAACCGTGCACGGCCGACTCTATCTCTTTAATCTACATTACAACGCGATCTAATATATTACATATACATGGGCAACTTAGCCCAAACTCTCAGCGCAAGGCCGCTTCGAAGATGCTCCACGTGTACGTCCTTCAAGCCCATCTTCACTTACGGCCCAACTCCTGATTTGGCCAAAATCGGGTGGTAACACATGCCCCCTGGTTTTGGTAATGATAATTGCAAAACCATCCGTCTCCTTCGAAGGGTCATGTCGTGGCAAACCGTCGCAGCTTTCTTCATGATGACGTCTTGCCTCCTCGCCTCTCTCGCACGACTTGACTTGCCTGCACCACGTTCCCTGAACCGCTTAGGCATTAAACCATATATTCCCCTTTTATTCGGCCACTTCCTGTAGTTCTCTTCCTCATCCTCTTGCACTAGCACTTCCAAAGAAAAACTCTCCTGCGCCACCATGTCTTCCTCTTCATCGGATCTTTCGCAGTCCTCCCCCTTCCGCGAGCCGACGCCGGAGTGGAACCCGGAGGAAGCCCATGCGGCCAACATCCGCCGCGCCATCGAGGCCGGGGACGAGCCAAGCCACGACTTCTCTACCCGGTCAGAGGACCACCCCCGACCGACGGGGAGAGTGATTCCGTTTCCTCACCAATGGGAAGCGGAAAAGCGACGACGACCACCTTCCCTGGGACGGGGCCCCCTCTCCGAGGAGGAGGAGGAGGAGGAGGAGGAAGAAGATGACACTCTTCCGACGAGCCGCCGCCAAGCGCCACCTCTGTCTGGGAACCTCGCCGACTTCGACTGATGACGACGACGCCGACGAGGAGGACGAAGACGACGAGGGTCTCGCCGGTGGTCGCTACTAGCCGACGACGAGCCGGCTGGGAGCAAGGCCAACGACGCGATGATGACGACGACGACGAGGGCAGCAATGGCCCCTAGATAGGACCTTAGCTAGCAGCCGGGGCAAGGTATCCCCTAGGATCTCCTTTTGAGAGCAATCGCTCTTATGTAAGAAATCTATTTATCAATGAAGAATTTCCCCAACTCGATTTTGTCGACCTTCTTCATGGTAATTTAGCCGATTGCCCTTCATACCGAGCTTGCCGACTGCCAATCTGGTCGGTGCTTAAGGAGCCGATGGCAATGCATCGGACTCTCATGGCAAATTCGAGGTAGATCCATCCGGACCTCCACCTCCCGGACGAGCCACAATCGTGCAAATCCCAGATCCTGGATCCAACTGAACGGAATGTTGGACTTTAGCGGCATCCTCGTCTTCCGGATCCTCTTTGCCTTCAGGAGGTCTTAGGACCGTCGTTAGAACAACTCCGATACTGAAGCTAATACTTTTGCGGAACAGGCATTATTCGCCCACAACTCTCCTTGTAATGCTTCATTTCTTTGTAGTCACACCTGGTCCAGAGCCCATCAACGATCGTTGCCTCCTCCCATCACCTCCAGCAATTCCCTTCTGCAATAATTCACCCTCGACGAGCGATGCAGAGCAAGCCGATTTCAACCAAATCGGCTCCATAGAACAAGGAACCTTAAGGGCGCCGCCCGAGCCTTAGTCCAGGAGGATAAAAGGCACCAGCCGATTGGCTTCCCAACCGTAGCGCTGTGTTAGCTGAATTCCACAAATCGCTCTAGATCATCGATGTTTCGAGCGAGCTGCCCCCGAGCTACTCCAGCTTTTCATTAAAAACATAGAACGCTTACGCTCAAGGAGCCAGACCGGCAGATTTCGGAAAGATCAGCAGCTCCCTTGAATCAAGAAACCTCAATGTAGTGGCCTTTCAACCCCTCCCAGCTCCATTCCTGCACCTTGCTGCTTTGATTGGTTCATCATCTTGGGCAAATTGATGCAGCTTCTGGTGTGAATGGTTCAGCTCTAGGAGATCATCGGATGATCATCGGTTGTTCTCATGACCCTAACTGATCCGTAGGCTTGCGCAAACACTGCCGATTTGGTGATGACCGCTCCATAAGACTTCTGCTTGTGACCACCGTATCCCTTGAGTCGATGGCCATGCGTCGGCTTTGCCCCATGAGACCTCAAACAAGATCATGATTCTTACTAGCCAACCCAGCGGGCTGGCATCTGGTTTCAGGCAGGTGCCTACAATAGAGTCCCGGGCTTGTCACTCAATTGACTTGTATGTGGAAACTGATATTTTGGCGACATCAGACCATTCCTCGTACAAGCTGTGATGCAGGGCCACCCGATTCCGAAAATCGGCTTCCTATAGCGAAGGATCCTTCAGGGCAACTGCCCCCGAGCTTCTCCGTTCAAGTCCTGCGTCTTGCCGATCATATTGGCTCATCATCTTTGGCAGGCTGATGCAGCTCCGGTGAGGACGTTTCCCGATGCTCTCCCCCATTTTGGTCGTAACATGCCGTAGCCGATCGCCTCATCGTCGACTATCCTACTGGTTCCAGAAGAGACATGCTCCTTCGTCGGCTCACCCTTAACCCGAATCGCATGTTTGTGCTGCTCCTATTTTGATCAGGGTCGCAACCCGGTATTGCCAACACATGATTCGCTTGGGGGTCGCTAACGGAGCCACCAACAATTCTACCGAGGAGAGCCGCCGGCATGTTTGCCCTTCGCCTCGCTCGCTAACTCGATGGCTGCTCCATTAGGCTCCTCGTAATAATACCTTGAGTCGATGGCCGTGCATCGGCTTTGAATCCTTAAGTCGATGCCTATGCATCGGCTGTGCTCAAAAATTTGGAGTTTTTAGTTTTTTGCGGCCGATTTGTTTATATCTCGGCCCCCATACTTGAGCTGCTCTGCTGGACGTTTGACATCCGTTCCCAGCTCCGTATCCTCGTATCTCATCCATCTATGTGCCCCCCGAGTCCGTCAAGTAATTGATGGCACGGCTCTTCAAGCATCTCGTTGGATCAATGCTGAACACAGACAAGGTATTTTGAGGATAACTTTGGCCGATTGCGGGAATCGGCCTCCTTTTCGTTGCAAGGCTTTGGCGATGATTTGCAACTTCTTGGATTTCCATTGTAGCTATGTGGCATGCTGGAGATAAGATCCTTTGCTTTTCATTTTTTGCGGGCCGATCTCAGGGATCGGCCTTGCCACGTATGTCCAATGTCTTAGACCTGCTACTCCGTTAGGCCGGTGGACAAAACCAGCCTTACCCCATTTTTCGAGGCCTCAATACGCTCGCAACCCTAAACCGATTCCAGAGAGCGGCTCTTGGTCATCTGCTTCCCACACGCTCATGGCAGCAATGATATTTCGATTGAGTCATCCGCCTGAACGACTTCCACCTCATCTCCATCCCACCGTATGATGCATTGGTGCATTGTAGACGGGATGCACGTCGCATGAATCCAGTCCTTCCCAATAGGACGGCGTAGTTGCTTTTGTCACAACGATGAAGAACGCAGAGGTATGGTCTTCCGGCTACAGTAGTTCTACATTCGTAACACCTTTCGCTTCACGCCTGGCCGTTGAAGTCGCTTAATGTGATGTTGGTCTTGATCGATCGTCGCTGGAATGTCCCAAACGACGAGCATGGAATACGGCATTATGTTGACCGCCGCTCCGTATCAACCAACATCTTGTCGACAATGCCCCGTTGATGTAACCCCTCAAGTATAGGGCTTTCAGATGCCTGTAGCTTCTATCTCGTGGCTTTTCAAAGATAACCGCCGTGGACCGCAGCAAATTGAGCCACTGAAACTTCCTCGTCGATTGGAGCACGAAACTCCGACGGGAGTATGAATACCATGTTCGCATCACCGATGTCTCGTATCGCATCAGCCGATGCTCGTGCATCGGCTTTCGCTTTGGGCGCCATACTTTCTTTGGCGGGCGCGCCTTCGTCTCCACTATTTGCTGAATTTTCACGGCCGATCGGGCCGTGCTCTTCTCAACGTATATGTACCGTGCCTGGCTTCTTCCAGTGCTTCACCGTTGCACCCGACGCTCGAGAATGGCGAGTCCATCGTACCCACCTTGGCTCGGTGATACCTACCTTCTTCTATCCGACTCCTCGAAGTCTTCTTCTTGAGAGACTCAGCTCGCTTGTTATGTGGTGGGAGGGTCCCGACGCTTGAACACTGAAATTTCACTTGTCCTTTTCCTTTGTTGTTTGCAGTCTCGATTGTTGGCAATCGGCTCATTCCCGAGTCCCAGCAATGTTTGAAGAATGGACAGTCCCAGTGTGCTTATCCACGTTGTCTTGTTCCCTGACCTCCTCGACGTCTGCACCCATCGTTGTTGCCGCCGCGCCGACGATACCTTCGCTTGCATCAGACCGACGATATCCTCCATCGCGTCGTCGTCGTAGCCGCGACGTATGCTGTTCATATTGGTCGAGGAGATGCACGGAGAGTGGGCGCCGATACCGTGTGCTTCTCCTCTTCCTCGGTTTGGTACCGTCTGTCATCATCTTGGGGCCTGCCGCATGGAACGCCCTCTTTATCTTTGCCACGAGAGTGGCTACCGCTTTGTCCGCGCTGTGCAGTTCACCAGCCTGGCCATATTGACATTAAAGGAGAACCCGGCTCCCTTATGGAGTGGCTGAGATCTACCGTGTTGACGCCATGCGACGACACGTGTTTCCTTTGAGCTTGATGTTGTGAGAACGGCTTGTCTCAAAGGGGATGAGTTCGGCTTCACTGATGGCCTTCTCACCTCATCGTATTTCTTCTTGTGCCCCGCAGGAGATCCTTGCAGTGATTTGTTCTTCTCGCCATCTCGATGCTCGTGTTGACGTGATGTTGCGTAAGATTGTCCCACCGGCGTGCTGTACGTTCCCTCCAAAACCCCCCGACGGGCGTTGGTTAAGCAACACGAAGAGCCGGGAAGCTCCCAGGGCCGCTTAGTGGATCCCTGGCTGTAACATCCCTGTTTTACCAAACCCTAATTAGGAATTGTTTGTGCATTCATGAGCATCATTTAAAATGCATTAAGAAAATTTGCAAATAATAAAGTGGAAACCCTAGGTTTATGCAAGTCTTTCTTTATCTGAAATGCCTTTTAAATGTTCAAAATAAAAATATGTGGACTTTCAATTATTGTTAGGAAGGCCACAAAATATTTTCCCTAAAATATTTGAGTTATTTCCTAACTCGAAAAGGTTGCAAAACTATTTAAAGGTTTATTTCTAGTGCTGTTTTAAAGTTTCTAGACAAATTCCGAAAACGCCAGGGGGGTTTTGGTCAATTTCCTTTTCTTCTTCCTCCAGCTGGAAGCTGCTCCGTGGAGCTCCCCTGCCCGCCCGATGCTGCCGGCGGTCGGGATGATCTCCGCCGCCCCCGGCGGCCTATAAATCTCGCCGCGCCGCCGCAGCAAACCCCAGCACGCCTCCATTTCTTCCCCTATCCTCCTCTCTGCGCCGCGCCCGAGCTAACCCTAGCTCCGGCCGACGCATAGCCCCGCCGCTACCGGCCTCCCCAGGCTCCCCCGCGACCACCATATGAACCGCCGCGTCGCCGTCGTCCTCCCTGCCAAGCCACGCAAGCCGGGAGGCCCGGAATCGCCTTGGCCGCGCTCATCTTCTCCGCAGCCGGCAGCGCTCGCCGGCGTCGATTCGCTGCCGTCCGGACTCCTCCGACCTCGCCGCCTAGCCTGCAAGCATCGGGGTGAGCTGCTGCTGCTCCGGCGCCCCACCTCTTCCTCCCTCCCCTTCTCAGTAGCCGCCGCGACGCACGCCCGAACCCGCCGCCGCGCTGCTCAACGCCGGCGCCGCTCCGGCGACCTCCTCTGGGCGGCGCCGCCACTCTCCGACTCGCCGCGTCAGGGCGCGTCCAACGCGCCTGGTCGCGCGTCCAGGCGTGGCCGGGAGCGTCCGCTCCGCTCGCCGCCGGCGCCAGGCCGCCGTGGTCAACCACCGGCGGTTGACCCGGTGGGACCCGGTTGCCAGGTGGCTTTTCTTTTATTTTTGTTTTGTTTTATGTTTTTCTGTAAATAAGAAATGCATGACAGGTGGGCCCCCGTCGTCAGGAATTTAATCATTTCTGAAATATTTCGTTAATTAATAAAATCTGACAGTGGGCCACGAGCTGTCAGAGATTTATTAATTTCCAGAAATTGAATAAAATGAATAGAACTTGTAAAATTCATAACTTATTCATTTTAAATCAGAAAAATGTGTATAATATATCAAAATATTCAGAAAAATGAGATCTACAATTTGGTTACAAAATCATGCATTGTTAAACAACTTTGAACCCTAGTTGATTTAGAAGAACTAATTGTACCCCTCTGAGGTTCCGGGACTACTAACCCTAGTTCACCGAACCCAGTTAAATTGATGATTATGTCTTAGGGTTAGCTTCACTACCTAATTAAACATGTCATATCATCATCCTTGTTTGCGCATTGCATCGATGCCATGTGTTGATTGTTATTTCTCTATTTCTAGAGTTTGCTTCTTCGCGATCGATAGAGCACGAGTTTGAGATGAGGAAGATCAACAACGCTGAAGATCAATACTCATATTCCGACGAGCAAGTCAAGCACAAGATCTCTGAAGATCCACTTCGGTTTGTCAGTGACAAAGGCAAGCCCTAGCCTGGTTCATATATGATTTCGAAATGCTTTACTTCTGGATCCTACATATTGCATACGATTCAACTGTCTTTTATCGATAGGTAGAGTTATCCTGTATATTGCATGTTCCATCCCTGTAGCCTCAAATCCATGATCCACTACTCCTAGCATACCTAGGTTTGGCATGTGTGCGTGAGCCTTTATCTTTATGCTTAGCCATGCTTAGTATGTTACGCTTCTACTCCGGTCTTTGGGGAGCCTTACAATGAAATGAAACTAGCATGACAAAGACGTGGTAAGTATAGAGATGTGTGTTAAACATGATTAAAGGTCGATTTAAAGGCCACATTGGGATGTGGTGGGTTGTTTCGTTTCTCGACTCCTAGGATGCGAGTGCTCTCGCCTGAACCAAGATCGAGCGTACAACCACACGAGGCCCTATATTATGGTACCCTCTCGACTCACTAACTTGCCTAGTAGATTCCATGAGTCACATTGCGCTTTACCTGGACATATGCATTGCATTTTTGCTTGGGGGAAAAGGTACATACTGTAGGTAAGCGTGGTCGTGGTGGTCAGTTAGAGTCCCGGGAAACCCACCTTCCACATCGTTAAGGACCGCTTCGGACTTGACCCGTTACTACGAACAATCCTTAGCGCGTGACTCATGGTCTCGCGACAAGAAGGTAAAGGTCGTGGTCAACCACCCTCCGCGGCTTTCCAAGGAAGAGAGCTAATATATTGGCATTAAGAGCCTGCTGGTGCGTGTGATAAAATTGTGCACCCCCGCAGGTTAAATCTTTTCGAAAAGCCGTGTCCGCTGCTATGGACGACTTGGGAACGGACGTGGAGACCATAGAGAACTTGAACTCGATCGTAAAACTTGGCAACCAATATGTGTTTACGGATACCTTCTCCGGTTTTGAGGGGGTAATCCGAGGATAGTGGTTTGAGATGATGAAGATTGGTGGATACAATATGATGATCAATAGAGATAGAGATATCGCTCTCTTATCCCCTTTTAAAGGTTCCGAGTAGTCGAGCTTCTCCTCTCTGTCTTACAAAGGAAAATCGGCTTTACGCAAAAAAGCTCCACAAAAAGCCCGCATAGCCGCTTTGCTAAAAGGTTGTAAGTCTTGCGAGTCCTCGTACTCGCTTTGCATGCCTTTGTTTTGCATTTAAGTTGTTCCAACAGATGGTTTTCTCGACATCGACGAGTAGCTTGGTTCCCAGTGGCAGCTGAATCTATGGGCCGACGTCGCGTTATGCTCCTCGCCTCTTAGGCCTTTTGCTATCTTGCTATGTCTAATAGCATAACTTCGCTTCCGTTGATTGATGTATGATGGTCAGTGACCTCTGCTTGTTTGCTTCGCTCTCGCTTATGAGCTTGTATTACCTCTTTGAGTCGTAGAGTCATCGTTGTGTTACCGATTCTCTCACCGTAGTCTCTCGAGCTCTAGGTTAGGCTTATGTCGACGAAGATCTGGCATTTGTCTAACCCCGATCCCGGGTGCCACAGTTTTGGTATCGGGTATGCGGGCTTCAGGAGCTTCTTTTGCGTAGCCGCTTTTCCTTGTAAGACAAGAGAGAGGAGAAGCTCGACTAGAACCTTTAAAAGGGGATAAGAGAGCGATATCTCTAGCTCTACCGATCATCATATTGTATCCACCAATCATCATCTCGAACCACTATCCCCGGATCCCCTCAAAACCCGAAGAAGGTATCCGTAAACACACATTGTTTGCCAAGTTTTACGATTAGGTTCATGTTCTCTATGGTCACATAATCCATTCCCAAGTCGTCCATAACCGCGGACACGGCTTTTCGAAAAGATTTAACCCTGCAGGGTGCACAATTTTATCCACACGTACCAACCGATTCTTAATGCCAGACATTAGCTCTCTCCTTGGAAAGCCGGCAGAGAGTGGTTGACCATGACCTTTACCTTGGTCGCCGAGACCATGAGTCACGCGCAAAGGATGGTTCCGACGTAACTGGTCAAGTCCCGAAGTCGGTCCTTAACGATGTGCCGAGGTGGGTTTCCCCAGGCCGCAAACCTCCACCCACCTAGACCACGCTTTCCACCTGTATGGTTTTTTCCCCAAGCAAAATGCAATGCATATGTCCAAATTAAACTATGTGACTCATGGAATCTACTAGGCAAGTTATTGAGTCGAGAGGGTACTAATAGGGCCTCGTGGTTGTACGCTCGCCTTGGTTCAAGAGGCGAGAACTCATCCTAGGGTCGGCAAACGAAACAACCCACCACATCCCAATGTGGCCTTTCGTCCAGCCTTTAATCATGTTTAACACTCATCTCTATACTTACCACGTCAACCTGTCATGCTAGATTCATTTCATTGTAAGGCTCCAGTCCGAAGACCGGAGTAGTAGCGTAACAAACTAAGCATGGCTAAGCATAAAGAGATAAAGGCTCGCGACGCACACATGCCAAACCTAGGTATGCTAGAGCAGTGGATCCCCATCGAGGCTACAAAGGTAGAACATGCAATAGATAGGATAACTCTACCTATCGATAAAAGACAGTTGAATCGTGTGCAATATGTAGGACCCAGAAGTAAAAGCATTTCATAAACATGTATGAACCAGGCTAGGGCTTGCCTTTGTCCCTGACAAACCAATATGGATCTTCGGGGATCCCATGCTTGACTTGTCCGTCGATGGACAAGTATTGATCTTCAGTGTTGTTGATCTTCATCGTCTCAGACTCATGCTCTATCGATCGCGAAGAAGCAAATACCGGAAAGTAAAATAACAATCAATACATGGCATCGATGCAATGCGCATACAAGTATGATGACATGACATGTTAATTAGGTACTAAAGATAACCCTAAGACATGATCAATTTAAATGGAGTTCGAATGCATAAAACATTGCATTTCGATGACTTCCATAAAGTGGTATTTCGTTGTTCTAACAAAATTGTTAATTGAAGTTGTTCAAATATGCATGATGATAGCTTAGATAGGTAGGTTTCACTTTTCTGAACATTTTGACATATTATACACAATTTTCTGATTTAAAATGAATTAGTTATGAATTAAACAAGTTTTACTCATTTTCTTCAATTTCTGGAAATTATGGAAATTAATAAAAACCTGACACCCATATGTCATAGTTTTAATCATTTCCTAAATATTTACGAAAATAATAAAATCCTGACAAAGGGCCCCACCTGTCAAAATAAAAAGAGCTTGTATTACCTCTTTGAGTCGTAGAGTCACTGGTGTTATCGATCTTCATCGTAGTCTCTCGAGCCTAGGTTAGCTTATGTCGACAAAGATCTGCTTTTGTCTAACCCTGATCCCGGGGGTGCCACAGGTTTTGAAACTTCTTCAGTCTCCACCATTACCTTGATGTTAACTCAGGTGTTTGTTTTTAAACACTCCTTCCATGAGTTGATCATGAGATACTCGATCTTTGTAAACTAAGGTCCACAGTTATTCTCTTTCCAATACCTGCAGTTGAGCAACAACCTCAAGGGAAGAAAAATGAAGCGCTTCATTCATGTTGTCATGGATCAACTTCTTCAACAAAGAAGATCATCGTGGTATCGACGAGCTCGTTGAAGACCGTTGTAGTCCTTGTTACCTTCTCTTTCCTACCTTAGGAATCTCGACGAGATTCTTGTAAGGGGGATAGAGTTGTAACATCCCTGTTTTACCAAACCCTAATTAGGAATTGTTTGTGCATTCATGAGCATCATTTAAAATGCATTAAGAAATTTGCAAATAATAAAGTGGAAACCCTAGGTTTATGCAAGTCTTTCTTTATCTGAAATGCCTTTTAAATGTTCAAAATAAAATATGTGGACTTTCAATTATTGTTAGGAAGGCCACAAAATATTTTCCCTAAAATATTTGAGTTATTTCCTAACTCGAAAAGGTTGCAAAACTATTTAAAGGTTTATTTCTAGTGCTGTTTTAAAGTTTCTAGACAAATTCCGAAAACGCCAGGGGGGTTTTGGTCAAATTCCTTTTCTTCTTCCTCCAGCTGGAAGCTGCTCCGTGGAGCTCCCCTACCCGCCCGATGCTGCCGGCGGTCGGGATGATCTCCGCCGCCCCCGCGGCCTATAAATCTCGCCGCGCCGCCGCAGCAAACCCCAGCACGCCTCCATTTCTTCCCCTATCCTCCTCTCTGCGCCGCGCCCGAGCTAACCCTAGCTCCGGCCGACGCATAGCCCCGCCGCTACCGGCCTCCCCAGGCTCCCCCGCGACCACCATATGAACCGCCGCGTCGCCGTCGTCCTCCCTGCCAAGCCACGCAAGCCGGGAGGCCCGGAATCGCCTTGGCCGCGCTCATCTTCTCCGCAGCCGGCAGCGCCGCCGGCGTCGATTCGCCGTCCGACTCCTCCGACCCGCCGCCTAGCCTGCAAGCATCGGGGTGAGCTGCTGCTGCTCCGGCGCCCCACCTCTTCCTCCCTCCCCTTCTCAGTAGCCGCCGCGACGCACGCCCGAACCCGCCGCCGCGCTGCTCAACGCCGGCGCCGCTCCGGCGACCTCCTCTGGGCGGCGCCGCCACTCTCCGACTCGCCGCGTCAGGGCGCGTCCAACGCGCCTGGTCGCGCGTCCAGGCGTGGCCGGGAGCGTCCGCTCCGCTCGCCGCCGGCGCCAGGCCGCCGTGGTCAACCACCGGCGGTTGACCCGGTGGGACCCGGTTGCCAGGTGGCTTTTCTTTTATTTTTGTTTTGTTTTATGTTTTTCTGTAAATAAGAAATGCATGACAGGTGGGCCCCCGTCGTCAGGAATTTAATCATTTCTGAAATATTTCGTTAATTAATAAAATCCACAGTGGGCCACGAGCTGTCGTAGATTTATTAATTTTAAATTGAATAAAATGAATAGAACTTGTAAAATTCATAACTTATTCATTTTAAATCAGAAAAATGTGTATAATATATCAAAATATTCAGAAAAATGAGATCTACAATTTGGTTACAAAATCATGCATTGTTAAACAACTTTGAACCCTAGTTGATTTAGAAGAACTAATTGTACCCCTCTGAGGTTCCGGGACTACTAACCCTAGTTCACCGAAACCCAGTTAAATTGATGATTATGTCTTAGGGTTAGCTTCACTACCTAATTAAACATGTCATATCATCATCCTTGTTTGCGCATTGCATCGATGCCATGTGTTGATTGTTATTTCTCTATTTCTAGAGTTTGCTTCTTCGCGATCGATAGAGCACGAGTTTGAGATGAGGAAGATCAACAACGCTGAAGATCAATACTCATATTCCGACGAGCAAGTCAAGCACAAGATCCTGGAAGATCCACTTCGGTTTGTCAGGGACAAAGGCAAGCCCTAGCCTGGTTCATATATGATTTCGAAATGCTTTTACTCGATCTCACATATTGCATACGATTCAACTGTCTTTTATCGATAGGTAGAGTTATCCTGATATTGCATGTTCCAACCCGTAGCCTCAAACCATGATCCACTACTCCTAGCATACCTAGGTTTGGCATGTGTGCATGAGAGCCTTTATCTTTTATGCTTAGCCATGCTTAGTATGTTACGCTTCTACTCCATCTTTGACTGGAGCCTTACAATGAAATGAAACTAGCATGACAAGGTTGACGTGGTAAGTATAGAGATGTGTGTTAAACATGATTAAAGGCTCAGACGAAAGGCCACATTGGGATGTGGTGGGTTGTTTCGCTTCCGCCGACCCTAGATGCAAGTTCTCGCCTCTTGAACCAAGACCGAGCGTACAACCACACAAGGCCCTATTATGGTACCCTCTCGACTCACTAACTTGCCTAGTAGATTCCATGAGTCACATAGTTTGCGCTTTACCTGGACATATGCATTGCATTTTTGCTTGGGGGAAAAGGTACATAACATGTAGGTAAGCGTGGTCGTGGTGGCTGGGGTTAGAGTCCCTGGGGAAACCCACCTCGGCTCACATCGTTAAGGACCGGCTTCGGGACTTGACCTTCCCGGAACAATCCTGCTGCCATGGATCTTGTCGTCATAATAAAGAATCAATCCACCCTCTGCCGGCTTTCCAAGGAAGAGAGCTAATATATTGGCATTAAGAGTCGGTTGGTGCGTGTGGATAAAATTGTGCACCCCCGCAGGGTTAAATCTTTTCGAAAAGCCGTGTCCGCGGCTATGGACGACTTGGGAACGGACGTGGAGACCATAGAGAACTTGAACCTGATCGTAAAACTTGGCAACCAATATGTGTTTACGGATACCTTCTTCGGGTTTTGAGGGGGTAATCCGAGGATAGTGGTTTGAGATGATGAAGATTGGTGGATATATGATGATCAATAGAGATAGAGATATCGCTCTCTTATCCCCTTTTCGAGTCAGCTTCTCCTCTCTCTTGTCTTACAAAGGAAAACCGGCTTTACGCAAAAGCTCCACAAAAGCCCGCATAGCCGCTTTGCTAAAAGGTTGTATTAAGTCTTGCTGAGTCCCTGTACTCAGCTTTGCATGCCTTTGTTTCAGACGAAGTTGCTCCAACAGATGGTGGTTTCTAGTCGACATCGACGAGTAGTTTGGGGTTCCTGGTGGCAGCCCGGAATCTATGGGACGTCGCCGTTATGCTCCCGGCCTCTTAGGCCTTTTGCTATCTTGCTATGTCTAATAGCATAACTTCGCTTCCGTTGATTGATGTAAGGATGCCGTTGACTCGCTTGTAATGTTTTGCCTTTCGCTCGCTTATGAGCTTGTATTACTTTGAGTCGAGAGTCACCGTTGTGTTACCGATTCTCTCACCGTAGTCTCGAGCTTGGTTAGGCTTGTGTCGACAAGATCCTGCATTTGTCTAACCCCGATCCAAAGCCACACCGGCACCTCGGTCCCGCAAATCTTCACAAACGTCTGCGGTTGCTAGGCGTGCCACCCGACCTAGACCCGATCAGGAAGGTGTTCTCATTGTTCCCATGGTAGACACGTGAACATTAAATACGAGCCCTATCGTTTCCTCGTGGATCGGCTCAAGGAGCCGATCGCCCCATGCTTCACGTTGGATTTACAATGGCATGGGGATCCCGCTTGATCAAGACAAAGCTAAAGATCCACGACAGTTTAGGGTTTTCACCGCATAATCTGAACGTCCTAAGTGCGATCGGGCCTAGGACGAGAGACGATGCAAACTACCCCTACGAGAGGCCTAAAAACCAACATAACGTTGATCCCCTAACATCCTCGCAGGACTGTGAACAAAGATCTAACACACCACCGATCCTCGAACCCAAAGATAAGGCCTAACTATGAGATGAACTATCCTTGCGTAGCAAGGAGCAACTATAATGATCGGATCTAAGTAAGAACAAGCAAGATGCTGCCCTCACGTCTAGATCGACGTAGAGCAGCTAGGTCTAGGGACGGCATTGCCACGCAGACATGCACGTGAAAGCACCAATGCAAGCCCCTAAACACCGAAGGATAAATAGTACTCGCTCGCCATCAACAAGGCTTCAACACGAGCAGATAAGGATAACGAAAAACGTATATCGCCAGATCGCGATGCGATCTAGGCAGCATGGTGCTTACCCTGGAGAAACCCTCGAAGAGAAGGGTGGCGATGCGCCTGATTTGTGTTGGTTGAACGATGATTGTCCTCCTTTTCCGATAACCTTAGACACATATTTATAGTCCAAGGGACTTTCTAATTGAGGCGTGCACCTAACGGCCCAGACTCTATCTCTTTAATCTACATTACAACGCGATCTAATATGTTACGACATGGGCAACTTAGCCCAAATCCTCGCGCAAGGCCGCTTCAAGATGCTCCACGTGTACGTCCTTTCAAGCCCATCTTCACTTACCGCCCAACTCCTGATTTGGCCAAAATCGGGTGGTAACAGTGTCCCCAACACACCTAATACACTTGTCAGATGTATAGGTGCACTAGTTCGCGAAGAGATAGTGAAATACAAGTAATATGGATGATTGTAAGTAACAATTGCAATCTTAAATAAAGATGGCAGCAAGCAAACATGTAGCAGAACTTGTTGGAAACGGTGTTTCAATGCTTAGAAACAAGGCCTAGGGATCATACTTTCACTAGTGGACACTCTCAACATTGATCACATAATAAATAAATAACTTCTTCTCACTTGTGCTACTTTCAAACACTCTCTTGTTGGATAACAAACACCATTCATTGTGTAGGGCTACAAGAGCACACCTCAAGCAGTAAACAAGCTCCACAACATCCGGAGTTCATATTAAAGTAACCTCTAGAGTGCATAATAGACCGTTGCAATTTAGACCGAGTACTAACATAGCATACACCCTGTCACCAATAGCTATGAAAGGGTGAATAGATCACATCAATACTATCATAGTAATAGTTAACTCCATAGTCTACAAGCGATTGCAATCATAACCTACGCCAAGTACTACATGATGCACACACTGCCAACATTACATCATGGAGGAGGAATAGACTACTTTAATAACATCACTAGAGTAGCACATAGATTAATAGTGATACAAAGCTCATCATATGGATCTCAATCATGTAAGGCAGCTCATGAGATCATTGTATTGAGGTACATGAGAGAGATTAACCACATAGGTACCGGTAGAGCCCTTAGCCTCGGGGAGAACTACTCCCTCCTCATCATGGAGACAGCAGCGGCGATGAAGATGGCGGTGGTGTCGATGGAGATGGATTTCGGGGGCAATTCCCCGTCCCGGCGGCGTGCCAGAACAGAGACTTCTGTCCTCCGAAACGGAGTTTCGCGATGGCGGCGGCATCCCTGGAGTATTTCTAGAGTTTCGTCAATTGTTGTAGGGTTTTTACGTCACGAAGGATTTTATAGGCAAAGAGGCGGCGCAAGGGGGTGCCTGGGGGGCCCACACCACACCTTGGCGCGCCTCCTAGGCCGCGCCGCCGTGGTCTGAGGCCCGGGCCTCCTCTCCGTCCTCCTTCGGTGTTCTGGGTCCTCTCGGTAAAATAAGATGTTTGGCTTTTGTTTCGTCGAATTCCGAGAATATTGCCCAAACATCCTTTCTGGTACCAAAAAGAACAGAAAACAGGAACTGGCACCTCGGCATCTTGTTAATAGGTTAGTCCCGGAAAATGCATAGAATCATTATAAAGTGTTAGCAAAACATGTAGGTATTGTCATAAAACTAGCATGGAACATCGTAAATTATAGATACGTTGGAGACGTATCAAGCATCCCCAGCTTAGTTCCTACTCGCCCCCGAGCAGGTAAACGATAACAAGGATAATTTAAGTGACATGCTACTATCATAATCTTGATCAATACTATTGTAAAGCATATGAGATGAATGAAGTGAATCGAAGCAATGGTAAAGACAATGACTAAGCAACTGAATCATATAGCAAAGACTTTTCATGAATAGTACTTTCAAGACAAGCATTAATAAGACTTGCATAGGAGTTAACTCATAAAGCAATAGATTCAAAGTAAGAGGTTTCGAAGCAACAAAAAGGATGATTAAGTTTCAGCAATTGCTTTCAACTTGTAACATGTATATCTCATGGATAATTGTCAACATAAAGTAATATAACAAGTGCAATAAGTAAACATGTAAGAATCAAAGCACACAGCTGACACAAGTGTTTGCTTCTAGGATAGAAAGAAGTAGGTAACCGACTCAACATAAAGTAAAATAAAGGCCCTTCGCAGAGGGAAGCATGGATTACTCATGTGCTAGAGCTTTTATTTTGAAAACATGGAAACAATTTGGTCAATGGTAGTAATAATTCATATGTGTTATGCATAAAACTTCCTACAAGTTGCAAGCCTCATGCATCGAATACCAATAGTGTTCGCACCTTGTCCTAATTAGCTCGGATTTCCATGGATTATCATTGCATTACATATGTTTCAACCAAGTGTCACAAAGGGGTACCTCTATGCCACCTGTATAAAGGTCCAAGGAGATAGATCGCATTTGATTTCTCAGTTTTGATAAATCTCAACATGTGGACATCCATACCGACAACATAGAAAACAGATAATGGACTCCTCTTTAATGCTTAAGCATTCAACAACAGATAATATTCTCATAAGAGATTGATGATTAATGTCCAAACTGAAAACTCCCACCATGATACATGGCTTTGGTTGGCGGCCCAATGTTCCTCTCTAACAATATGCATACTAAACCATTTAATCATGATAAATCACCCTAGTTCAGACAAGACGAACATGCATAGCAACTCACATGATATTCAACAAAGGTGTAAAAAGTTGATGGCGTCCCCAGAAATATGGTTACCGCTCAACAAGCAACTTATAAGAACTAAGATACATAGCTACATATTCATCACCACAATAGTTTTTAGGCTATTTTCCCATGAGCTATATATTGCAAAGACAAATGAACGAAATTTTAAAGGTAGCACTCAAGTAATTTACTTTGGAATGGCAGAAAAATACCACATAGGTAGTTAGGTGGACACAAATGGCATGGTTTTGGCTCAAGGTGTTTGATGCACGAGAAGCATTTCCTCTCAAGACAAGGCTTTGGCTAGCAAGGTTGTTTGAAGCAAACACATGTATGAACGGTACAGGAAAACTTACACAAGAACATATTGCAAGCATTAAACCAAGTCTTCCTTTTTGTTCAAACACTTTTACCAGAAAATATCTAGACCTTAGAGAGATCAATCATGCAAACCAAATTTCAACAAGCTCTACGGTAGTTCTGTTGGAGATATGCCCAAGAGGCAATAATAAAAGTGGTTATTATATATCTTTATGTTTATGATAAATGTTTATATACCATGCTATAATTGTATTAACCGAAACATTGATACATGTGTGATATGTAAACAACAAAGAGTCCCTAGTAAGCCTCTTAACTAGCTTGTTGATTAATAGAGGATTAGTTTCATAATCATGAACATTGGATGTTATTAATAACAAGATTATATCATTATATGAATGATGTAATGGACACACCCAATTAAGCGTAGCATAAGATCACGTCATTAAGTTATTTGCTATAAGCTTTTGCTACATAGTTACCTAGTCCTTATGACCATGAGATCATGTAAATCACTTATACTGAAAGGTACTTTGATTACATCAAACACCGCGTAAATGGGTGGTTATAAAGGGATTAAGTATCTTAAAGTATGAGTTGAGGCATATGGATCAACAGTGGGATTTGTCCATCCCGATGACGGATAGATATACTCCCCTTGGAATGTCGTCTAATGTCTTGCAAGCATATGAATAAGTTCATAAGAGACCACATACCACGGTACGAGTAAAGAGTACTTGTCAGAGACGAGGTTGAACAAGGTATAGTGTGATACCGATGATCAAACCTCGGACAAGTAAAATATCGCGTGACAAAGGGAATTGGTATCGTATGAATGGTTCATTCGATCACCAAAGTCATCATTGAATATGTGGGAGCCTATGGATCTCCGTATCCCGCTATTGGTTATTGGTCGGAGTGAGTACTCAACCATGTCCGCATAGTTCGCGAACCGTAGGGTGACACACTTAAAGTTGGATGTTTAAATGGTAGAACTTGAATATGGAATGGAGTTCGAATATTTGTTCCGAGTCCCGGATGAGATCCTGATATCACGAGGAGTTCCTAATGGTCCGGAGAATAAGATTCATATATAGGATGTCATTTTATGTGTTTGAAAATGATTCTAAGGTTCTATGGAAGGTTCTAGAAGGTTCTAGAAAAGTCCGAAGAAACCACCAAGGAAGGTGGAGTCCACATGGACCTCACTCCATGGCCGCCAACCCTAGCGTGGAGTCCTGACTCCCCTTAGGGGGCCGGCCACCCCCCATATGGGAGGTGGAACCCCCCCTAGTGGGAGTCCTAGCTTGGGAAGGTTTCCCACCATATGGAAGGTTTTTGGTTCGGGTCTTATTCGAAGACTTTGAGACCAACACTTGGGGTTCCACCTATATAATGAGGGGCCAAGGGGGGGGGCCCACCCAAGAACCACCAAGGTGGCCGCACCCCAGTGCCGGCGCCCCTCTCCCCAAACCCCAGCCGCCCCGCTCCTCCACCACATCCCGCATGCTTAGCGAAGCTCCGCCGATTTCTCCACCACCACCGATACCACGCCGTCGTGCTGCCGGATTCAAGAGGAGCTACTACTTCCGCTGCCCGCCGGAACGGAGGACGTCATCTTCATCAACAACCGAACGTGTGACCGAGCACGGAGGTGCTGCCCGTTCGTGGCGCCGTGATCAAGATCTTCTACGCGCTTGCAAGTGAACGTCTACCGCAGCAACAAGAGCCTCATCTTGTAGGCTTGGAATCTCTTCAAGGGTGAGACTCGATAATCCCCTCGTTGCTACCGTCTTCTAGATTGCATCTTGGCTTGCTTGTTCGCGGTAGGAAATTTTTGTTTTCTATGCTACGTTATCCTACATGGTATCAGAGCCGTGTCTATGCATAGATGGTTGCACAGTAGAACACAATGGTTTTGTGGGCGTTGATGCTTATGTTGTTTTTAGTTGAGTACTTTGCATCTTTGTGGCATAGTGGGATGAAGCGGCTCGGGCTAACTTTACATGACCGCCTTCATGAGATTTGCTCCACGCTTGACATGCAACTTGTATTGCATAAGTGGCTTTGCGGTTGTCGTCTCTCCTACTATAGTGAAGATTCAATTTACTCTTCTATTGACAACACTAGTATCACCGTTGTGGTTCATGTTCGTAGGTAGATTAGATCTCACTCGAAACCCTAAACCACGTAAAATATGCAAACCAAATTAGAGAACGTCTAACTTGTTTTTGTGGTTTGGTGATGTGATATGGCCATAATGTGATGATGACTATGTATGAGATGATCATTATTGTATTGTGGCAACCGGCAGGAGCCTTATGGTTGTCTTTAAATTTCATGTTGAGTAGTATTTCAAAGAAGTTGTAATAGTTGCTACATGGGAGAACAATCATGAAGACTGCGCCATTGACCTTGACGCTACGCCGACGATGATGGAGATCATGCCCGTTGATGATGGAGATCATGTCCGTGCTTTGAGATGAAGATCAAAGGCGCAAAGACAAAGGGCCATCATATCACATATGAACTGCATGTGATGTTAATCCTTTTATGCATCTTATTTTTCTTAGATCGCGACGGTAGCATTATAAGATGATCCCTCTCACCAAAATTTCAAGATAATGAAGTGTTCATCCTTAGTAGCACCGTTGCCAGACTTGTCGCTTCAAGCATCTCGTGATGATCGGTGTGATAGAATCAACAAGTGCATACAAGGGGTGCAAGTCAGTTGCGGATACTAAGGTGGCCTTGACGAGCCTAGCATGTACGTACATGGTCCTCGGAACACGGATACCGAAAGGTAGAGCATGAATCATATGATCGATATGATGAACACTTTGAGTGTTCGCCATTGAAATTACATCTTGTCTCGTGATGATCGGGCATAGGTGTGATGGATTTGGTTCGTAATCACTAAGACAATGCGAGGGATATTGTTTTAAGTGGGAGTTCACCTAGTTTTTAATTTTGTTAAATTAAAATTTGAACTCAATTTGTCATAAACATTAGTCTAAACTATTGCAAATATGTTGTAGATATGACGTCCCCAATCAATTTTAACCAGTTCCTAGAGAAAGAAAAGCTTAAGAGCAACGGTAGCAACTTCACCGACTGGTTCCGTCATGTGAGGATCTTCCTCAATGGTGGAAATCTGCAATATGTGCTTGATGCACCGCTAGGTGACCCTCCGGCAGAAACCGAAACCGATGAAGTAAAGAATGTTTACGCGACTCGGAAAACTCGGTACTTCAAGTTCAGCAGCCATCATGTGCACCCTGGAAGCCGAGATCTTCAAAAACGTTTTGAGCACCACGATCCACATGAGTTAGTCAATGAGTTGAAAACTATCTTTGAGACTCATGCGGCCGTGGAATGCTATGAAGCATCGAAACACTTCTTCAGTTTGCATGATGGAAGAAGGCAGCTCCGTTAGTGAGCACATGCTCGCCATGACGGGCATGCGAAGAAACTCAGTGACTTGGGAATAGTGATTCCTAACAGACTGGGGATTAATCGTGTCCTTCAATCACTGCCACCTAGTTATAAGAACTTTGTGATGAATTACAATATGCAGAACATGAACAAAGAGTTACCCGAACTCTTCGCCATGCTAAAATCTGCCGAGATTGAAATTAAGAAAGAGCACCAAATGTTGATGGTCAACAAGACCACCACCTTCAAGAAAAGGGCAAGTCTAAAGGCAAGAACAAGAAGAGTGGCAAGAAAGCTGCCACGCCTCCTGTGAAACCTAAGGCTGGCCCTAAGCCCGATGCTGAGTGCTATTATCGCAAGGAGAAGGGACACCGGAAGCGTAATTACTCCAAGGGCGGATCTCCGAAGAGCGGCCTTGTCAAGAAGAAGAAAGAAGGTATATGATATACATGTTATAGATGTTTATCTCACTAGGTTCTCGTACTAGTACTGGGTATTTGATACTGGTTTGGTTGCTCATATTTGTAACTCGAAATAGGAACTAAAGAATAAACGAAGACTACTCAAAGATGAAGTGACGGCGTTGTTGAAATGGATCCAAAGTCGACGATCAGCTGTCGGCACACTTCCCTCTCATTACCTTATTAGGGATCTACCTTCGGATTAGTTTTAAGCCTAAATAATTGCTATTTTGTACCCGCGTTGAACATTATATCTCGATCTTGTTTAATGCAAGACGGTTATTCATTCAAGTCTGAGAATAATGGTTGTTCTATTTTTATGAATAATATCTTTTATGGTCGAGCACCTGAAAAGAATGGCTTATTTCTGTTAGATCTCGATAGTAGTGATACACATACATAACATTGATGCTAAGCGAATTAAATTGAATGATAATTCTACTTATATGTGGCACTGTCGTCTTGGTCATATTGGAGTGAAACACATGAAGAAACTCCATACCGATGGATTACTTGAATCACTTGACTTTGAGTCACTTGATAGATGCGAATCATGTCTGATGGGGAAAAATGACTAAGACTCCATTCTCGGGTATGATGGAGCTAGCCACTGATTTATTGAAATCATACATACAAGATGTGTGCTGACCAATGAGTGTAGCATCGCGCGGTGGTTATCGTTATGTTCTAACCTTCACATATGATTTGAGTAGATATGGGTATATCTATTTAATGAAACATAAATCCGAAACTTTCGAGAAGTTTAAGGAATTCCAAAGTGAAGTAGAAAATCAACGTAACAAGAAGATTAAATTTCTACGATCTGATCGCGGAGGTGAATATCTGAGTTATGAGTTTGGCATGCCTTTAAAGAAATGCGGAATACTTTCACAATTGACACACGCCGGGAACACCACAACGAAACGGTGTCCGAACGTCGTAATCGAACTCTCTTAGATATGGTTCGTTCTATGATGTCTCTTACCGATTTCCGTTATCATTTTGGAGTTATGCATTAGAGACAACTCGCATTCACTTTAAATAGAGCACCATCAAAATCCGCTGAAACGACACCGTATGAATTATAGTTTAATAAGAAACCTAAGTCGTCGTTCATTAAAGTTTGGGGTTGCGAAGCCTATGTAAAAAAGTTACAACCGGACAAGCTAGAACCCAAAGCGGAGAAATGCGTCTTCATACCCCTAAGGAAACTATAGGGTACACTTTCTATCACAGATCCGAAGGCAAGATCTTTGTTGCTAAGAACGGAACCTTTCTTGAGAAAGAATTTCTCACTAAAGAAGTGACTGAAGAAAAGTAGAACTCGATGAGATTGAAGAATCTCGCTCGCTGATCAGCAGTAGCGCAAGACGGTTGTTCTGTGCCGCTACACTGCACAGAGGAAGTTAATGATAATGATCATGAAACTTCAAATGAGATAGCTACCGAACCTCGCATCGACAAGGGAACGTACACTCCGATTGGTATGATCCTTGTCTAAATGTCATGATTGTGGACAACAATGATGAAGACCCTGCGACATATGAAGAAGCGATGATGAGCCCAGATTCCAAAAATGGCAAGAAGCCATGAAATCCTAAATGGGATCCATGTATGATAACAAAGTATGGACTTTGGTAGACTTACCTGATAGCCGCAAGGCTGTCGAGAATAAATGGATCTTCAAGAGAAAAACATATGCTGATGGTAATATTACTGTCTATAAAGCTCGACTTGTCGCAAAGGGTTTCCGACAAATTCAAGGTGTTGACTACGATGAGACTTTCTCACCGTAGCGAAGCTAAAATCTGTGAGGATTTTGTTAGCAATAGCTGCATTTTTCGATTATGAGGCAGATGGATGTCAAAACGGCGTTCCTTAATGGAGACATTGAGGAAGAGTTGTATATGGTACAACCCAAAGGTTTTGTCGATCCTAAAAATGCCGACAAAGTATGCAAACTTCAGCTTCAATCTATGGACCGGCTAAGCATCAAGAAGTTGGAACCGACGCTTTGATAAGGTGATCAAAGACTTCGGTTTATACAGTGTCAGAAGCCTGTATTTACAAGAAAGTGAGTGGGAGCTCTAGCGTTCCCGATATTATATGTAGATGACATATTATTGATTGGGAAATGATATAGAACTATTAAGCAATGTAAAAGGTTATTTGAATAATAGTTTTTCAATGAAAGACCTTGGTGAAGCATCATATATATTAGGCATCAAGATTTATAGAGATAGATCAAGACGTCTAATAGGGCTATCACAGAGAACATACCTGGACAAGATTCTAAAGAAGTTTAGAATGGACGAAAGTAAGAAAGGATTTTTACCCATGTTACCATGCAAGGTCTTGAGTAAGACTCAAGGACTGCCACGGCAGAAAGAGAAAGGATGAGTCGATCCCCTATGCCTCGGCAGTAGGCTCTATCATGTATGTCATGCTATGTACAAGACCGGATATAGCACATGCTGTTAGTTTGACTAGCGATGTCAAAGTGATCCAGGAATGGAACACTGGACAAAGGTCAAGAATATCCTGAAGTACTTGAAAAGAACTAAGGATATGTTTCTTTGTTATGGAGGTGACCAAGAGCTCGTTGTAACAAGTTACACCGATGCAAGTTGGAACACTGATCCTGATGACTCCAAGTCACAGTCTGGGTACGTGTTTATATTGAATGGTGCTGCAAGTGGGCAAGCTCACAAAGGCACGGCTGCAACCTCAACAAGAATCGAGTACATAGCGGTTTCGCAGGCTTCATCGTGGTTGTATGGATGAAGAGGTTCATTGAGAGCCTGTGGTTCCTAGTGCATTGGACCCACTAGTCATCTATTCTGGGACAACATGGGTGCCATCGCCAATGCACATGAACCAAGGTCACACAAGAGACTCGAAGCATATCAAGCTGCGTTATCATTCGATTCGCGAGTACATCGTGATGGAGAAGTAAACATTTGCAGTACACACCGATCTGAATGTAGCAGATCCGTTGAATAAAGCTCTCCTAGGGCAAAGCATGACCAACACCTAATGCCATGGGTGTTAGGTACCTTACAATGTAATCTAGATTATTGACTCTAGTGCAAGTGGGAGACTGTTGGAGATATGCCCAAGAGGCAATAATAAAAGTGGTTATTATATATCTTTATGTTTATGATAAATTTTTATATACCATGCTATAATTGTATTAACCGAAACATTGATACATGTGTGATATGTAAACAACAAAGAGTCCCTAGTAAGCCTCTTAACTACCTTGTTGATTAATAGATGATTAGTTTCATAATCATGAACATTGGATGTTATTAATAACAAGATTATATCATTATATGAATGATGTAATGGACACACCCAATTAAGCGTAGCATAAGATCACGCTATTAAGTTCATTTGCTTAAGCTACATAGTTACCTAGTCCTTATGACCATGAGATCATGTAAATCACTTATACCGAAGGTACTTTGATTACATCAAACACCAATGCGTAAATGGGTGGTTATAAAGGTGGGATTAAATATCCGGAAAGTATGAGTTGAGGCATATGGATCAACAAAGGATTTGTCCATCCCGATGACTATAGATACTCTGGGCCCTCTGTGGATTGTCGTCTAATGTCTTGCAAGCATATGAATAAGTTCATAAGAGACCACATACCACGGTACGAGTAAAGATTACTTGTCAGGAGACAAGGTTGAACAAGGTATAGTGTGATACCGATGATCAAACCTCGGACAAGTAAAATATTGCGTGACAAATGTGGGGCCCCGGACTTACCAGTCCAGAACTCCTGTTATGCATACAATTTCACGCTCCCAAGATCATTCCATCGTGAATACATAATCAAACGATACCAGATTACATCATCCATTACAGTACCAAAATAATATTAATACGGAAGTCTTACATCATAGGCCATCACGGCCGAAGTTCAACAAACAGCAGCGGAATTTATTTAACTTCAAACAGCGGTGGAACCCACGTCAGGCCTTTACCCTACAGGCGGCTGACTGGGAGAGCGTCCTAGTTCGCGTCTTCGGCGTCGTACTCCTCTTCTTCGAAATACTCCTCTTCAAAGTCTGGCCAAGTAAATAGCCAGGACAACAATGCCAATGAGTACGTTTGAATGTACTCGCAAACCACCTTAGAGAGAAGTAAAAGATATGCAATATGGCAGTAGCAAGGAATGCACTAAACTAGGCGACAAGGAGCGAGAGGTGGTTCCTCTCGAGAGAATGACATTTCCATATCTTTGTTGAAAACTTTTTGGTAAACCATTTTATTTGCAGACTAATAGGTAAGGGTGACCCGACTCACTTTCAGCCATCTCATATGGCCATTACCTTTCCAACTTTCCACCGTACCTCCTAGGTACATTTTCCACCAGTCCCACTGGCATCACTTTCCCAAAACAATATTTGAGAAAAACATTTTTTTGTAAAACCAAAACTCTTTAGTGCTAAGCAGCAGCCTTTCCAACCGTCCATAACCGCGGACACGGCTATTCGAATAGTTTTCACTCTGCAGAGGTTGTACACTTTCCCCACAAGATCCGGATACCCATCGTGTGGGCATCATCCCCGCATAACAACACATGCCACGACAAGTACCCGATCGTAGTTTTTCGCCTGCTCGCCTTAGCCTAAGACATGCCGCCCAGAGTTGTACCTCCCAACACCAGAGTCCGAGGGGTCGTTTACCCAGGAGTAGCAAATTCCCGACCAGCTCGACCCTCCGAATGCCGCGACCAATCGCGGGGCATTATTCAATGGGAGCTCATAGGTTGTACCCCTGCCATCTGTCCGAGACGAAAGGCGTTCCCAGTTCGTCGGGAAGGCCACGGTTGATAGGTGTCCATGCTCGGACTACCCCTTACATTTGCAGGACCCCAAACTAAGGCGAGACAAACTACTACGCTACGCCCCGTGCCCACTTTGGGGTAATGTGGTTGCACTGTTTTCAGTCCGGGTGAGTACTTAGGCGCTAAAGTTTTCGAAAACATTTTCTTTTCTCCACTTGCCTCTAGCAAATCTCCTTTTCATAAACATTTTTCATTTGATGGACTCACACTTGGGCAGGGCTACCCCATTCCAAGGTTTTCGAAAAACTTCTTTTCGGGAAAACATTTTCGTAACCATTTTTCCAGGGCTCCCAACCTATAGTCCAATTCTTCTTCAAAAATGGCGACAAGGATGACAAGGTGATAAGCACCATATCACTAATAGAGATGTGTTCAGTAGGTACCAATGAGGGCTGCACCCTAAGGGTGGATTAATAAAATTTCGGGTGGCACTAACCACCGAAATGAAAATAAAAAGACATGCACTTTATAAAACCTGCAATAATTGCAAGAGTAAGATATATAGGATCAGAGATGCATCAAGAGGTGGCTTGCCTTGATCAGCAAAGTGCCCCTGGTCTTCCTCTTCAATCCCTCCAAAGTCTCCTCCTCCTTCGTTTCCGGCGGTGTTCGAATCTAGCGTCGCAAAAAGAAAACAACAAGCCATACCCAATCAACAAACCACACCAGAATAATTCACACCTAAATTTGGGAAAATTACAGTATGTAAAGGTTTACTAATGCAAGCTACTGAAAGTGGTTTCACCCATTTATGATTTTTAAAACAAAAGATATGATTTTTGTAATACCAGAATTGACTTAGGAACCATTTAAATGGTCTAAATCTTTCTGTATGTCATAAAAATGCATGCAGCATACCTACTGAAAGCTAATAACATGTAGAGTACACATGCACAAGGATGACATGCAAATAATCTTTTAAATGGCCTAGGTAAATTAACTAAGGCAGAAACCAGAGTATACAAACAACAAGGCACACCAGTATCAGAGCATCACCAATCAACACCAAACATACCCCTGGATAGGTGAGACTATATGTGAACTAACCCCACTGGTTTGGTATTTTTCTGATTTGTAAATGATTTAATAAAAATCAAATACTGAAAAGGTATACTGTTTCAGTAATTAAATTCTTGAAATTAAAATATAACTCTTAAAAATATTTCCCTTGGCACAAAATTACTCTATAGATATATCTACCAGTAGCACTTGGGTTTGTTTCAAAATCAGTATTATTTTTCAAATTAAAAATCATTTACTGCCTCTCTGGACAGATTTTGTTTTCTAAAAAAATTAAAATCCAGGAAGCTCCTGCATGTGGGACTAGTGCCAAAATGAAGCTATCTACATACACTTCACAACCAAATTGACCTCATGCAGAAAGGTTGCATAAATATCACACACTAAATAAATTACATAATCAGATACTTTTTAGGTTTGTATTTTCCAGCACACATTTACAGCACTAAATCACATGCATGCATTTATTTATGGTAGAGATTTCATTTGTGAGCACCTAGGAATTTGAATCAACAAATTTGAACAGTCGAGGAATTTACAACATTTCAAAACCTACTGAGCTATTTACTGGAGGTATTAAACCGAAATAAAGGAAAAGCAGAGACGGGCCGGAAGTGAAGGGGACGGCCCAATTGGGCTGCGGGCTAGCCCAGCAGCGACAGAGACGCGCGGGAGACGCGTTTTAAACGGAGGAGGACGTGGCGTCCGAGCTGGCGCGCGGGCCCGCGTCTGGAGCGCATGCAACCGTTGGATGAGATCCAACGGTGCTGCTCCCTTCTCCTTCCTCACGTCGCGGACGACGTACAGGAAACCCTGGAAGTTGGCGGGGGCTAGGGCGCTCACCTCGGGGCTCTGTCGACGGCGGGTTGGGGCGCGTTCGAGGCAGTGGAGCAGGGGCTACCGAACGGTGGTGGTGGCGACGAAAACAGCGCGGGTCGGAGTGGTTGACGTCGACGGCGCCGGACCCGCTGCTCGTCACGGCGGCGTCTACAGGGGTCCCTGGAAGAAGGTGTGGTGTGCATGAGTACAAGGTAGGTCGTGAGCATCCAGGGAGTAAGGGGAAGGGACGAAACAACGGGGTTTCCGCGTCGGCAACCTTCACCGGCTTGCAGCACGGCGAGCAATGGCGTGGCAAGCAGGGAGGAGCTGAGCTCCTCTCCGCCTAGGAGGTGATCTGGTGGTGAATGAGGGGCACGGTGGCGAGGCGGTTTGAGTGGAGGGGGTCTGTGCCAATTTATATCGGAACGGCGGGTGCACGGTGGACATGGTGCGGCGAGGCGGTTCACGGTGGGCGGCAGCAGAGGATTGGCGGAGAGGGGCGGCGTGCTACGTGTCTGAGGCACGGTGCCACGCCGTGGACGCACACGCGTGTCACCTGCAGCGAGAGAGAGCGAGACAGCACGGTGGCGTGGCCGCCAGCAGGGTGTTCGACAGAAGGAAAGGACGGGGCGGCGTCGATGGGAAGCAGGGGGAGGGCCAGGGCGCGCGCCTGTGCTTGTCTCCGAGCCGCGTGGCCCCTTGGCATGCCAGCTTCGACGCCCAGGTTCACCGCGCGAGAGAGCGAGGTGGCCCCCGTGGCCATGCCATGCCGGCGTGCATGGTGGTCATTGGGGGTGCGCGGCGTGTGTCTGTGAGAGGAAGGGTACAGGGAATGGCCTAGGGGAGGTAGAGGGGTGCAGCGACAGCCTCCAGCTTGTTTGCCTCGTGCACAGAACAACAGGGAAAAAGGAGATGGGAGTTTCTCCCGTGAGATGTTTCCAAAACGGAGAAGTGATGGGAGAGGATGCTAGGGAGCTAGGGGAGAGACAGGAGGGAGGGTAGGGTTGTGCAGGTGCTCCAAGGCTTGGCTGCATCTGAGTGGAGGCATGCCATATTGGCAGCAAGTGTGCTTCCAGCCCCGGCCACCTCCTCTCTCCCACTTCCCTCTTAACCACATGGTGCCAAATGCATGCATACACATGTGATCCGTGTGTGTAGAGTAAAAGAGTGGAGAGAAGGGAGATGGGGTCGAATTCTGTCCATATGCTGGTGGTTTGGAGGAGTAAAGAGAAGAGAGAGATTGATAGAGGGATGCAAGGTAATGTGGTGGTGTGATGGCCGGCTTGGCCATCCCCCACATTTTCCCATTCTTTGGATTTTCGAATTAACCACTCAATGGGTGATCAAGGGCAAGACTAGGGCAATTATCAATGGTTCAATGGGTACTTGCTTGGAGGATTTTCGAGTTTGAATTTTTGAGAGAGGGTGGAAGAAATATGGAGGATGGAAATTTTTAAGAAACATGATCTTGAGAGATCATGATCACAAGCACTAGGGTTTAGCATGTTATTTTTTTGTTAAATAAAACCAGGGATAAGCAAGGTGTTATAGTGAAAAGAAGTTTTAGGGTCCTAGATATTGGCACCAAATTGGAATATTCACAAGCAACATACACACAAAAATTCTACAACCAATGCAAGAGTAACTATATGCATGAGATTTTTAATGATAGAAAAAGTTTTTGTTGGCCCAAAAATTTGTGTTCCAAAATTTTAATCAAGTCACAAAAGTTGGGTTGTTACAAACCTTCCCCCCTTAAAATGAATCTCGTCCTCGAGATTCGGTGGCTAAGAACTGAAGAGTGCGGGAAAGTCCTTCCGAAGTTGATCCTCTCGTTCCCAAGTGGCTTCCTCCTCGGAATGGTTACTCCACTGAACCTTACAAAATTTAATCTTCCTCCTTCGGGTGAGACGGATAGCTTCTTCCAAAATCCGAAGGGGTACTTCACGATAGGTTAAGTCGGTGTTGAGGTCGAGGGTGCGAAAATCGATGTTCTTGAAGGTCTCAGGCTTGTCAGGCACTTGAAGTCATCGTCGGAGGAGAGAGATATGGAACACATCGTGGAAATCCGCTAATTCAGCAGGCAGTTCCAGTTGATAGGATACTTCACCTCGACGAGCGAGGACTTTGAAAGGCCCAATATATCTGGGGGCAAGCTTCCCTTTGACGTGAAATCTCTGCATTCCCTTGAGTGGAGTGACGCGAAGATAGGCATGATCTCCAACATTGAAGGTCAGTTCACGACGCTTGGAATCAGCATAACTCTTCTGGCGGGATTGAGCGGCTTTGAGGCGATCACGGATAAGTTGGACTTGTTCTTCAGCTTCGCGAAGATGGTCAGGTCCAAAAACTTGACTATCTCCCGGTCTCGGACCAGTTGAGAGGGGTTCGACAACGGCGACCATATAGGGCTTCAAAGGGGGCCATCTGAAGACTAGCTTGGTAGCTATTGTTGTAAGAGAACTCCGCGAAGGGTAGACAATCTTCCCATTTTGCTCCATAGGCGAGGACACAAGCACGAAGCATATCTTCAAGAATTTGATTTACTCTTTCGGTCTGGCCACCGGTCTGCGGGTGATAAGCAGTGCTGAAGGCAAGCTTGGTACCGAGAGCTTCATGCAGGCTCTTCCAGAATCTCGAGGTGAACTGGGTACCACGATCCGATACGATCCGCTTAGGAACACCGTGGAGACTCACGATTCTGGATACATATAGATCAGCTAGTCTGGCACTATTATACTTGGTCTTCACGGGGATGAAATGAGCAACTTTGGTAAGTCGGTCAACAATAACCCAGATGGAGTCGTGGCCGCGCTGGGATTTAGGGAGTCCGGTGATGAAGTCCATCCCAACTTCTTCCCATTTCCACTCGGGAACTTGGAGGGGTTGGAGTAATCCAGCTGGTCGCTGATGTTCAGCCATCACTTTCTGGCACACGTCGCAACGAGCGATGAAAAATGCGATCTCGCGCTTCATACCGTGCCACCAAAATTGTTTCTTCAGGTCTTGATACATCTTGGTTCCTCCGGGGTGGATTGAGTAGGGGGTGTCGTGAGCTTCCTTCATGATGAGTTGCTTCAAGTCTTCGATATTGGGTACACAGAGGCGTCCTTTGTACCACAAAACTCCTTCGGCATCAATCGCGAAACCAGGTACTTCCTCCCTATCCATTCTACGCTTGATTCCTTCAATGCTTTCATGTCCCACTTGAGCTTCCTTGATCTGATCGAACAAAGTAGGCTGCAGCTCAAGGTTTGCCAGGAATCCATGGCTAACCAACTCGAGGCCGAACTCCTCAAGTTCTTCATACAGCCTGGGTTGAGCAATCTTGATCAGGGCATTCAGCGAACATGGCTCTCGACTAAGGGCATCAGCTACGACATTGGCTTTACCGGAGTGATAATGAATGACGAGGTCGTAATCCTTGATGAGCTCCATCCATCTGCTTTGCCTCATGTTCAGCTCTCGCTGAGTGAAAATATACTTCAGGCTCTTGTGATCTGTGTAGATCTCGCAGCGATTTCCGACTAAGTAATGACGCCAGGTCTTCAGGGCGTGAACTACCGCAGCAAGCTCTAAGTCATGAGTGGGGTAATTCATCTCGTGCGGTCGTAGTTGTCTTGACAAATAGGCTATCACCTTGCCTTCTTGCATCAGCACACTTCCCAGACCAAGTTTCGATGCATCGCAGTACACATCAAAATCCTTGGTGATATCCGGCATCGTCAAGACGGGGGCTGTAACTAACCTCTTCTTGAGCTCCTGAAAACTGGCCTCACATTTATCGGTCCATTCAAACTTCTTATCCTTCTTCAACAGTTGCGTTAAGGGTCTCACAATGCTGGAGAATCCCTCAACGAACTTGCGGTAATAACCCGCCAATCCTAAAAAGGCGCGGACCTCAGTCTGGTTGGTAGGGGCCTTCTTCTCCAAGATGGACTGAATCTTGGAGGGGTCGACAGATACTCCTCCGGCAGATATGACATGACCAAGAAATCCTACCTCTTTCAGCCAAAATTCACATTTACTAAACTTGGCGTAAAGCTGATGGTCTCGGAGAGTTCCCAAAACAATCCGCAGATGTTCAGCATGCTCTTCTTCATTCTTGGAGTAGATCAGAATATCGTCGATGAACACCACGACGAACACTTGTCGAGGTACTCCATGAACACCTTGTTCATGAGATTCATGAAATAGGCAGGGGCATTGGTCAGTCCAAAGGACATCACAGTATATTCAAAAAGTCCATACCGGGTGGTGAAGGCAGTCTTGGGAATGTCTGACTCTCGAACCTTGAGTTGATGATAACCAGTTCGGAGATCTATCTTAGAGAAAACGCGGGCGCCATTCATCTGGTCGAACAAATCTTCAATCTTAGGGAGGGGGTATTTGTTCTTGATGGTGACATCATTCAGTTTCCGGTAATCCACGCACAGGCGGATAGTACCGTCCCGCTTATCCACAAAGATAACGGGAGATCCCCAGGGTGATGCGCTCGGGCGAATCAACCCTTTTCTCAACATGTCATCCAATTGCTTCTTCAACTCAACTAATTCTTGAGGGTTCATCCGGTAAGGTCGCTGAGCGATGGGGGCAGTTCCGGGGACTAGCTCGATGATAAACTCGATATCCCGATCAGGGGGCATACCGGGTAACTCATCGGGGAAAACCTCAGGGTACTCACAAGCTATGGGTACTTCATGCAGGGCTGGACTGGCGACACTCTTCTTGCATAAGGCCTTCGAGGATGGCATGGTGGCTACATGTTCAACTACCTTGCCGTCTTCAGCAGTCATGGTTATGGCTCGGCGAGCACAGTCTATATGACCCTTATACTTGACCATCCAATCCATACCAAGAATAACTTCCAGACCTTGCTCACCTAGTACTATCAGATTGGCGTGAAAACGCTTCCCCTGAATATCTATAGGGACATCCTTGCAGGATAGATCCGTTTTGGTGGAGGTTCCCGGAATTTGAACTAGCATAGGCCGTCTCATGATGGTAGGTCTTAAGCCACTCTTTCTAGCGAACGGCTTAGTAACAAATGAATGCGACGCTCCGGAATCAAACAAGACGATGGAGGGTACGGAGTTGACGGGAAACGTACCCAGAACGATATCCGGTGCTTCCTGAGCCTCTTCAGCGTTGACATGATTCAGATGTCCTTTAGCTGGTCCAGCTGGCTTCCTCTGGTTCGGGTGCCTTCCAGCAGCAGTACGAGCTTGTCCCTGATTTGGCTTGGGTGCATTGGGGCGCTGAGCGGCGTTCATCTTGTTGGGACACTCCTTGGAGAAATGACCCGGCTGTCCGCAGGCATAACATCCATTGGTGGCGGGGCGGACAGTGTTGTTCTGGCGGTTGTAATTGGGATTGTAGTTGCTTCCTCCAGAACGCTGAGGGTTGAAGTTGCGGTTGGGGTTGTTGGGGCGAGGTGCAGGGGTTGGTGCCCTCTGTGGCTGGGGCGCCGGTCTGGGTGGAGGGAAACTGCGGGGTCGCTGAGTGCTGGAGCTGCCCTGCTGCAGCATCGCCTTGCGCTTGCGGTTTTCAAACGCATTCTTGCGCTTGCTCTCAACCATAATGGAGGCATCTACCAACGACTCAAGATCAGGGTATGGAACAGCCACCAAGATGCTCTGCATCTCATCATGCAGACCGTTCAGAAAGCGGTCCTTCTTCTTCTCTTCGGTGTCGGTGTCTTCTGGAGCGTACCTGGACAGAGTGGTGAACTTGTCCATGTACTCCACTACAGACATGCTTCCTTGCCTCAGATTCATGAACTTGTCCTTCATGAGTTTGATCAGTCCCGACGGAATGTGGGTCTTGCGGAACTTGGCCTTGAATTCATCCCAGTTGATGACGTGCCCTTCAGCTTGAATGGCCTTGACGTTTTCCCACCAAGCGCGGGCCGGTCCAGAAAGAAAGTGAGTGGCGAACAACACCTTCTCATCATTGCCAACTCCGGCGACCTCCAGGTTGTTCTCAATGGTGCGAAGCCAATCATCGGCGTCGAGAGGTTCAGTGCACTTGGAGAAAACAGGAGGGTTAGTGCTCTGGAAATCCTTCAGCTTAGAGCGATGATCTCCATTTCCATCCCCGCCATTATGGTTGTTGGCGTTTCCGGTAGCAAGTTGAGCGAGATGCTGAAGGGTAGCAAGATTAGCTTGGCGCTCTGCACGGGCGGCCTCACGGTCTTCCATCACGAGGCGCAGAAGTTGCGCCATGGTTGGGTCCGGAGGTGGAGGGGGGTTTTGGTCTGACCCGCTGGCGTTTCCACTACGGGTCTCAACCATCCTGGAGAGGTGTGGATTCAGATATTAATGGAAAACAAGGAGATGGGCAGCCACTTAAAAGGGGAGGGCTTGTTAAAAATGCGGAACTTTGAAAACGCAAATGCAAAGTAGGCAAAAGATGGCATAACATAGCAGGGTGCCGAAGGCACAACATAGTCATACAACATCACAACATAAGTCTCATACATCACAACCAAAATGGATGGTTTTAACAGAACCATCATCATAAGTCTACTCGCATCGCACAGGGGCCTATATCATCGCCCTATGATAAGGTGGTGCGAGTCTGGGGGTAGTACTCTAGAAGTCGTCAAGGTCCACGACAGGTCCCTCAGGTGCAGGTGGGGCGCCCTCGTCGAAGGGTGGCTCCTCGGGGTCCTCCTCGGGGTCCTCCTCGGGCATCAGTGGCTCAGGCTCCTCATCTTCATTGTTGATGAAGGCCTCATCCTCAGTATCAGGCTCCATATCGAAGTCCTCCTCCTCGTAGTCGTCGTCGTCGCTGAGAAGGGCCTCGTTCTCCTTGCGGAGATCCTCACCGTCGTCCTCAAGCTCCTCAATAGTGGTCTCCATCTGAGCGGTCAGAGCCTCCAGCGAAGCCACCTTCGCCTTCAGGCGAGAAGCCCTCCGGCGTGCAGCAAGTCTCTTCTTGCGCTCACTGGCCAAGTCGGCCTGTGCAGCAGCAAGCTGGGCGCGAAGTGTCACGATCTCATCATCCTGCAGATCGCACCTCTCTCGGGCGCGGTCCTGCTGAACCTGAGTGTGGTGCAGTAGGTACTCCAAGTGGTGCAGCTGGTGAGCGGTGTCGGGGTGCGGGGCGCCGGCCACGGGCTGACCCGCGCCGTTGCGCAGCCCAAGGTACTGGTAGCCAGTGTCGGCGATAGCCTCCGGGTGAAGGAGAGCAAGGCGGGCAAGTGCCTCCTGGAAGACTCGGATCATCCCGTCGAGCCACGTGCGCTCCATCACGTCAACAGTGAACTCCTCAGAAACGGGGGCAACCTCGCCCCCCCTGACGACGCAGGTGACCAGCCAGGCCATCTCCGAGTCCTCCGGCCTCTCGGTACGGACGCCCTTCACCTCGGGCGCCGGACGCCCACACCGAAAAGCCAGGTCGGCCAGGGCCCGCTCGAAGAAGTAGAGGGGCGGCCTCACCCCGACCTGGTGAAAGTGCGAGTACTCGATCGGCATCTACACAAATTTTAAGGTAGATTAAGTTAGTGACCACAGTGTGCAAAATTTTAAGCATAGTAAAACTTTAATGCAAGTAGAATTTTTGAAAACATAAGGAGGTAAGGGACTTAAGCATTTTCAGCATTTAGTCAACCTCTTTGTTTTAAGAAAATAGTTTTTGGTCTGATCTAACGCCCATGCTAACTAAGGTCTCCTACAGTCATGGCTCTGATACCACCTGGGCCCCGGACTTACCTCCAGAACTCCTGTTATGCATACAATTTCACGATCCCAAGATCATTCCATCGTGAATACATAACCGAACCGATACCAGATTACATCATCCATTACAGTACCGAATTAATATTATTACGGAAGTCTTACATCATAGGCCATCACGGCCGAAGTTCAACAAACAGCAGCGGAATTTATTTAACTTCAAACAGCGGTGGAACCCACGTCAGGCCTTTACCCTACAGGCGGCTGACTCGGAGAGCGTCCTAGTTCGCGTCTTCGGCGTCGTACTCCTCTTCTTCGAATACTCTTCAAAGTCTGGCCAAGTAAATAGCCAGACAACAATGCCAATGAGTACGTTTGAATGTACTCGCAAACCACCTTAGAGAGAAGTAAAGGATATGCAATATGGCAGTAGCAAGGAACAGGCACTAAACTAGGGCGACAAGGAGCGAGAGGTGGTTCCTCTCGAGAGAATGACATTTCCATATCTTTGTTGAAAACTTTTTGGTAAACCATTTTATTTGCAGACTAATAGGTAAGGGTGACCCAACTTAATTTCAGCCATCTCATATGGCCATTACCTTTCCAACTTTCCACCGTACCTCCCAGGTACATTTTTCCACCAGTCCCACTGGCATCACTTTCCCAAAACAATATTTGAGAAAAACATTTTTTTGTAAAACCAAAACTCTTTAGTGCTAAGCAGCAGCCTTTCCAACCGTCCATAACCGCGGACACGGCTATTCGAATAGTTTTCACTCTGCAGAGGTTGTACACTTTCCCCACAAGATCCGGATACTCATCGTGTGGGCATCATCCCTGCATAACAACACATGCCACGACAAGTACCCGATCGTAGTTTTTCGCCTGCTCGCCTTAGCCTAAGACATGCCGCCTAGAGTTGTACCTCCCAACACCAGAGTCCGAGGGGTCGTTTACCCAGGAGTAGCAAATTCCCCGACCAGCTCGACCCTCCGGAATGCCGCGACCAACTGCGGGGCATTATTCAATGGGAGCTCATAGGTTGTACCCCTGCCATCTGTCCGAGACGGAAAGGCGTTCCCAGTTCGTCGGGAAGGCCACGGCCGATAGGTGTCCATGCTCGGATTACCCCTTACATTTGCAGGACCCAAACTAAGGCGAGACAAACTACTACGCTACGCCCGTGCCCACTTTGGGGTAATGTGGTTGCACTGTCTTTCAGTCCGGGTGAGTACTTAGGCGCTAAAGTTTTCGAAAACATTTTATTTTCTCCACTTGCCTCCAGCAAATCTCCTTTTCATAAACATTTTTCATTTGATGGACTCACACTTGGGCAGGGCTACCCCATTCCAAGGTTTTCGAAAAACTTCTTTTCGGGAAAACATTTTCGTAACCATTTTTCCAGGGCTCCCAACCTATAGTCCAATTCTTCTTCGAAAAATGGCGACAAGGATGACAAGGTGATAAGCACCATATCACTAATAGAGATGTGTTCAGTAGGTACCAATGAGGGCTGCACCCTAAGGGTGGATTAATAAAACTTCGGGTGGCACTAACCGCCGAAATGAAAATAAAAAGACATGCACTTTATAAAACCTGCAATAATTGCAAGAGTAAGATATATAGGATCAGAGATGCATCAAGAGGTGGCTTGCCTTGATCAGCAAAGTGCCCCTGGTCTTCCTCTTCAATCCCTCCAAAGTCTCCTCCTCCTTCGTTTCCGGCGGTGTTCGAATCTAGCGTCGCAAAAAGAAAACAACAAGCCATACCCAATCAACAAACCACACCAGAATAATTCACACCTAAATTTGGGAAAATTACAGTATGTAAAGGTTTACTAATGCAAGCTACTGAAAGTGGTTTCACCCATTTATGATTTTTAAAACAAAAGATATGATTTTTGTAATACCAGAATTGACTTAGGAACCATTTAAATGGTCTAAATCTTTCTGTATGTCATAAAAATGCATGCAGCATACCTACTGAAAGCTAATAACATGTAGAGTACACATGCACAAGGATGACATGCAAATAATCTTTTAAATGGCCTAGGTAAATTAACTAAGGCAGAAACCAGAGTATACAAACAACAAGGCACACCAGTATCAGAGCATCACTAATCAACACCAAACATACCCCTGGATAGGTGAGACTATATGTGAACTAACCCCACTGGTTTGGTATTTTTCTGATTTGTAAATGATTTAATAAAAATCAAATACTGAAAAGGTATACTGTTTCAGTAATTAAATTCTTGAAATTAAAATATAACTCTTAAAAATATTTCCCTTGGCACAAAATTACTCTATAGATATATCTACCAGTAGCACTTGGGTTTGTTTCAAAATCAGTATTATTTTTCAAATTAAAAATCATTTACTGGCTCTCTGGACAGATTTTGTTTTCTAAAACAATTAAAATCCAGGAAGCTCCTGCATGTGGGACTAGTGCCAAAATGAAGCTATCTACATACACTTCACAACCAAATTGACCTCATGCAGAAAGGTTGCATAAATATCACACACTAAATAAATTACATAATCAGATACTTTTTAGGTTTGTATTTTCCAGCACACATTTACAGCACTAAATCACATGCATGCATTTATTTATGGTAGAGATTTCATTTGTGAGCACCTAGGAATTTGAATCAACAAATTTGAACAGTCGAGGAATTTACAACATTTCAAAACCTACTGAGCTATTTACTGGAGGTATTAAACCGAAATAAAGGAAAAGCAGAGACGGGCCGGAAGTGAAGGGGACGGCCCAATTGGGCTGCGGGCTAGCCCAGCAGCGACAGAGACGCGCGGGAGCCGCGTTTTAAACGGAGGAGGACGTGGCGTCCGAGCTGGCGCGCGGGCCCGCGTCTGGAGCGCATGCAACCGTTGGATGAGATCCAACGGTGCTGCTCCCTTCTCCTTCCTCACGTCGCGGACGACGTACAGGAAACCCTGGAAGTTGGCGGGGGCTAGGGCGCTCACCTCGGGGCTCTGTCGACGGCGGGTTGGGGCGCGTCCGAGGCAGTGGAGCAGGGGCTATCGAACGGTGGTGGTGGCGACGAAAACAGCGCGGGTCGGAGTGGTTGACGTCGACGGCGCCGGACCCGCTGCTCGTCACGGCGGCGTCTACAGGGGTCCCTGGAAGAAGGTGTGGTGTGCATGAGTACAAGGTAGGTCGTGAGCATCCAGGGAGTAAGGGGAAGGGAAGAAACAGCGGGGTTTCCGCGTCGGCAACCTTCACCGGCTTGCAGCACGGCGAGCAATGGCGCGGCAAGCAGGGAGGAGCTGAGCTCCTCTCCGCCTGGGAGGTGATCTGGTGGTGAATGAGGGGCACGGTGGCGAGGCGGTTTGAGTGGAGGGGGTCTGTGCCAATTTATATCGGAACGGCGGGTGCACGGTGGACATGGTGCGGCGAGGCGGTTCACGGTGGGCGGCAGAAGAGGATTGGTGGAGAGGGGCGGCGTGCTACGTGTCTGAGGCACGGTGCCACGCCGTGGACGCACACGCGTGTCACCTGCAGCGAGAGAGAGCGAGACAGCACGGTGGCGTGGCCGCCAGCAGGGTGTTCGACAGAAGGAAAGGACGGGGCGGCGTCGATGGGAAGCAGGGGGAGGGCCAGGGCGCGCGCCTGTGCTTGTCTCCGAGCCGCGTGGCCCCTTTGGCATGCTAGCTTCGACGCCCAGTTTCACCCTCGCGAGAGAGCGAGGTGGCCCCCATGGCCATGCCATGCCGGCGTGCATGGTGGTCATTGGGGGTGCGTGGCATGTGCCTGTGAGAGGAAGGGTACAGGGAATGGCCTAGGGGAGGTAGAGGGGTGCAGCGACAGCCTCCAGCTTGCTGGCCTCGTGCACAGAACAGCAGGGAAAAAGGAGATGGGAGTTTCTCCCGTGAGATGTTTCCAAAACGGAGAAGTGATGGGAGAGGATGCTAGGGAGCTAGGGGAGAGACAGGAGGGAGGGTAGGGTTGTGCAGGTGCTCCAAGGCTTGGCTGCATCTGAGTGGAGGCATGCCATATTGGCAGCAAGTGTGCTTCCAGCCCCGGCCACCTCCTCTCTCCCACTTCCCTCTTAACCACATGGTGCCAAATGCTTTCATAATCATGTGATCCATGTGTGTAGAGTAAAAGAGTGGAGAGAAGGGAGATGGGGTCGAATTCTGTCCATATGCTGGTGGTTTGGAGGAGTAAAGAGAAGAGAGAGATTGATAGAGGGATGCAAGGTAATGTGGTGGTGTGATGGCCGGCTTGGCCATCCCCCACATTTTCCCATTCTTTGGATTTTCGAATTAACCACTCAATGGGTGATCAAGGGCAAGACTAGGGCAATTATCAATGGTTCAATGGGTACTTGCTTGGAGGATTTTCGAGTTTGAATTTTTGAGAGAGGGTGGAAGAAATATGGAGGATGGAAATTTTTAAGAAACATGATCTTGAGAGATCATGATCACAAGCACTAGGGTTTAGCATGTTATTTTTTTGTTAAATAAAACCAGGGATAAGCAAGGTGTTATAGTGAAAAGAAGTTTTAGGGTCCTAGATATTGGCACCAAATTGGAATATTCACAAGCAACATACACACAAAAATTCTACAACCAATGCAAGAGTAACTATATGCATGAGATTTTTAATGATAGAAAAAGTTTTTGTTGGCCCAAAAATTTGTGTTCCAAAATTTTAATCAAGTCACAAAAGTTGGGTTGTTACAACAAAGGGAATTGGTATCGTATGTGAATGGTTCATTCGATCACTAAAGTCATCGTTGAATATGTGGGAGCCAGTATGGATCTCCAGATCCAGCTATTGGTTATTGGTCGGAGTGAGTACTCAACCATGTCCGCATAGTTCGCGAACCGTAGGGTGACACACTTAAAGTTGGATGTTGAAATGGTAGAACTTGAATATGGAATGGAGTTCGAATATTTGTTCGAGTCCCGATGAGATCCCGGATATCACGAGGAGTTCCGGAATGGTCCGGAGAATAAGATTCATATATAGGATGTCATTTGATGTGTTTGAAAATGATTCGGAAGGTTCTATGGAAGGTTCTAGAAGGTTCTAGAAAAGTCCGGAAGAAACCACCAAGGAAGGTGGAGTCCACATGGGACTCCACCTCCATGGCCGGCCAACCCTAGTGGGGGTGGAGTCCCAAGTGGACTCCCTGGGCCGGCCACCCCCCCCATATGGGAGGTGGAACTCCCACCTCTAGTGGAGTCCTAGCTTGGGAAGGTTTCCCCACCATATGGAAGGTTTTTGGTTCGGGTCTTATTCGAAGACTTGAGACCAACACTTGGGGTTCCACCTATATAATGAGGGGGGAGGGGGCCGGCAACCAAGAACCACCAAGGTGGCCGCACCCCTTAGTGGCCGGCGCCCCCTCCCCAAACCCTAGCCGCCCCACTCCTCCACCACATCCCGCACGCTTAGCGAAGCTCCACCGGATTTCTCCACCACCACCGACACCACGCCGTCGTGCTGCCGGATTCAAGAGGAGCTACTACTTCCGCTGCCCGCTGGAACGGGGAGGTGGACGTCGTCTTCATCAACAACCGAACGTGTGACCGAGCACGGAGGTGCTGCCCGTTCGTGGCGCCGTGATCAAGATCTTCTACGCGCTTTTGCAAGCGGCAAGTGATCGTCTACCGCAGCAACAAGAGCCTCATCTTGTAGGCTTTGGAATCTCTTCAAGGGTGAGACTCGATATTCCCCTCGTTGCTACCGTCTTCTAGATTGCATCTTGGCTTGGATTGCGTGTTCGCGGTAGGAAATTTTTTGTTTTCTATGCTACGTTATCCTACAAGTTCTCCACTAATAGATTTAAACTACATGATGCAAGAGCTTAAACATGATCTATGAGAGCTCAAAACAATTGCCAAGTATCAAATTATTCAAGACCATATGAAGCATTTTCTGATTCCAACCAAATAGCAATCAATGAAGCAGTTTTCAGCCTTCGCCATGAACATTAAAGCAAAACTAAGAACACAAGTGTTCAAATGAAAAAGCGGAGCGTGTCTATCCCCAATACAAGGATTGCTGGGATCCAAATTTATTCAAACCAAAACAAAAACAAAAACAAAAAGACGCTCCAAGTAAAGAACATAAGATGTGACGGAATAAAAATATAGTTTCACTAGAAGTGACCTGATAAGTTGTCGATGAAGAAGGGGATACCTTGGCATCCCCAAGCTTAGATGCTTGAGTCTTCTTGAAATATGCAGGGATGAACCACGGGGCATCCCCAAGCTTAGACTTTTCACTCTTCTTGATCATATTATATCATCCTCCTCTCTTGACCCTTGAAAACTTCCTCCACAACAAACTTAAAGCAAACTCATTAGATGGTTAGTGCATAATCAAAAATTCACATATTCAGAGGTGACATAATCATTCTTAACACTTCTGGACATTGCCCAAAGCTACTGAAAGTTAATGGAGCAAAGAAATCCAATCAAACACAGTAAAAGAGGCAATGCGAAATAAAAGGCAGAATCTGTCAAAACAGAACAGTCCATAAAGACGAATTTTTATGAGGCACTTAACTTGCTCAGATGGAAAAACTCAAAACTAATGAAAGTTGCGTACATATCTGAGGATCATTCATGATTTTTCGCTGATTTTTTTGATTCTTCTACAGAGAGAAGGACGCGAATTCGTGACAGCTAACAAATCTGTTTCTGCGCAGAAATCCAAATCTAGTATCAACCTTCTATTAGAGACTTTACTTGGCACAACAATACACGGAAATAAAGTACAAAGGTATTTCTACAGTAGTAACAAGCACCTTGACTCAAATATAAAACAAAAATTTCAGAAGTAAAATAATGGGTTGTCTCCCATAAGCGCTTTTCTTTAACGCCTTTCAGCTAGGCGCAGTGATTTTTATGATGCTCACATAAAGATGGGAGTCGAAAAGAGAGCATCAAAAAGAAAATTCAAAACACATTTAAGCCTAACCCACTTACTATGAAAAGGAATCTTTTACACAAATAAATTCATGAAGAACAAAGTGACAAGCATAGGAAGATAAAACACGAGTAACTTCAAAATTTTCGGCATGTAGAGAGTTTTTTTAGTACCATGAAAATTTCTACAACCATATTTTCCTCTCTCATAATAATTTCCAGTAGCATCATGAACAAACTCAACAATATAACTATCACATAAAGCATTCTTATCCACATGCATAAAAGTACATTACTCTCCACATAAGCGTAATCAATTTTATTAGTAATAGTGGGAGTAAAACTATCACATCCATCATTATAATCATCATAAATTGGAGGCATAGAATAATCATAATGAATTTTATCCTCAATAGTAGATGGACTGAAAATATCATATTCATCATTGGAGGCATATCATAATCAACATAAACTTTCTCTTCCATACCCGGAGAACTAAAGAGATCATTTTCATCAAAACCGACCTCCCCAAGCTTAAATTCTTCCATAGCCTTAGCAATAATAGTGTTCAAAGAGTTCATGCTAAAAACATTGCTGCAACTATTTTGCAAGCAAAGTTCCATGGGTTTTTCAATTTTCTCTTCAAACACATCATGTCCTAATTCAAGATAAAGTTCATAAAGATCTCTAATTTTGTTGTTGTTTTCCATTAAGTCTAACTAGTGAAAAATAAAAACAAGAAACAAAAAGATTTATTGCAGAATCTAAAGGAGATAGCTTCGAGCACTCACACACCGGCAACAGTGCTAGGAAATAGCTTAGTAGTCGGAGGATGTGAATACCTTTACCTTACCTCCCCGGCAACGGCGCCAGAAAATAGCTTGATGTCTACGCACGCTTACAGCAGCAAGTTTCCCTTAAGTGAATCACCCAAGGTTTATTGAACTCAGGGAGGTAGAGCTCAAAGATATTCCTCTCAAGCAACCCTGCAATTAAGATACAAGAAGTCTCTTGTGTCCCCAACACACCTAATACACTTGTCAGATGTATAGGTGCACTAGTTTGGCGAAGAGATAGTGAAATACAAGTAATATGGATGATTGTAAGTAACAATTGCAATCTGAAATAAAGATGGCAGCAAGCAAAAATGTAGCAGAACTTGTTGGAAATGGTGTTTCAATGCTTAGAAACAAGGCCTAGGGATCATACTTTCACTAGTGGACACTCTCAACATTGATCACATAATAAATAAATAACTTCTCATCACTTGTGCTACTTTCAAACACTCTCTTGTTGGATAACAAACACCATTCATTGTGTCGGGCTACAAGAGCACACCTCAAGCCGGAGTAAACAAGCTCCACAACATCCGGAGTTCATATTAAAGTAACCTCTAGAGTGCATAATAGACCGTTGCAATTTAGACCGAGTACTAACAAAGCATACACACTGTCACCAATAGCTATGAAAAGAGGAATAGATCATATCAATACTATCATAGTAATAGTTAACTCCATAATCTACAAGAGATTACAATCATAACCTACGCCAAGTAATACATGATGCACACACTGTCAACATTACATCATGGAGGAGGAATAGACTACTTTAATAACATCACTAGAGTAGCACATAGATTAATAGTGATACAAAGCTCATCATATGGATCTCAATCATGTAAGGCAGCTCATGAGATCATTTTATTGAGGTACATGAGAGAGAGATTAACCACATAGCTACCGGTAGAGCCCTTAGCCTCGGGGGAACTACTCCTCCTCATCATGGGAGACAGCAGCGAGATGAAGATGGCGGTGGTGTCGATGGAGATGGATTCCGGGGCAATTCCCCATCCCGGCTTGCCGAACGAGACTTGTCCCCGAAACGGAGTTTCGCGATGGCGGCGGCGCCCGGAGTCTTTCTGGAGTTTCGTCAATTGTTGTAGGGTTTTTACGTCGCGAAGGATTTTATAGGCGAAGAGCCGGCGCAGGGGGCACGGGGGCCCACACCACACCGGGCGCGCTCCTAGGCCGTGCCGCCCGTGGTGTGGAGGCCCCGGGCTCTCTCCTCCTCTGTTCGGTCCGTCTCGGTAAAATAAGATGTTTGGCTTTTGTTTTCGAATTCCGAGAATATTGCCCGAACAGCCTTTGGAACCAAAAACAACAAAACGAGAACTGGCACCTCGGCATCTTGTTAATAGGTTAGTCCCGGAAAATGCATAGAATCATTATAAAGTGTGAGCAAAACATGTAGGTAATGTCAAAAAACTAGCATGGAACATCAGAAATTATAGATACGTTGGAGACGTATCAGTGAACCAACAAAAAACTTTTATTTTTGCTACCTTGTTTGTGCATAGGCTATATTCTTGCTTGTAGTGGTAATAAATTTTTCGAGTTTCACCTAAAACCCTAACACCAAATAGAATTAACCTTGAACCCTATTACCCCTCTTCATCTATTTGGTGGTCCTCATCACTTGTGCCTAACCCCCTAGTTTTAAGACCATGTTTTTAAGTAACCCTTTTGTCTCCAAATTTCTTTAAAATTCTAAGGTGAAGACACTCCCCATCTTCCCTCCACCTTTCTTCTCCTTCATCATATGGTGGCATTATCACCACCATCCCATCTCTTTTACTCACCTCTTATTTTCTTTCTTGATTTTATTCTCAAAAACTTGGCATAAACTTATCTTGCCATTCCATGGCCCTACCTAATTCTTTTGTTCAAAATCCTCATGAGTTATTCTTTAATTAAGAAGGCACCTACCACCCTCTTTCTACCCTTCTTGCTCTTTAAAAAAATTAGATGGCATCACCACCATCAACCCCCTATTGTTCTCTATTTTTATTTCTTGTTCTTTTTTCTCAAGACTTGTCTCACCTTTGCATGGCACCCTCCCTAATTCATTCATCTCCCTCTCTTTTCCTCCCCTCTCTCTCTCGCAAAACCCTAGAGGACCCCCCTATTCCTTCTTTTTTCCTTCAAATGGCCGGGCCATGGTGCCCTTGCACCACCCCAAGGCTTGCACCACCCTGGCCCAAAACTTAGCATCTCTATCCCTCCCTGGACTCCCCTCTCTCCCTTCCCCAAGCCCAGCAACGGCAAGCCCAACTCTAGCAGCCAAAAAACCCAAACCCTTGTGAGCAGGGAAGGAAAACGGAGGGAGCAGCGACTCTAGAAAAGCCTCCCGCTCGAGCCTCCTCTTCCTGTGCGCCCCTCCCCTCCTACTGACGTCTACAGCCTGACGTCACCCCGACCCCACCCTCCTACGTCACCCCTGACGCCAGCTTGGCAAACCATTGGGCAACGCCACCGCCGGCACCCGCCCGTTGCCCTGCCTCTGCCCATAAAAGGGCCTCTCCATCCACTCCCTTCAACACACACCACTCCTCTCCCTCCCCAGATACCCTCCCCAGAGAGCGCCAACCTTTCTCTCTGCTAACTGCTCGCCGGTGAGGCCGCACCACCTTGGTCACCTCGGGTGGTCGGTAAGGAAGGTGACGCACCTGCAGCCCTCCCCTCGATCTCGGCTCTCCTGCTGCCACCATCTCTCCACAACCCTAACCCTACCTCTCCCATCACTTAGGGTCGTCGGAGGACAGCGCCGCCACCTCCGGGAGGTTCTGCGGAGAAGAAGCCACCGGGTGGAGCTGTTGTGGAGGAAGGAAGCGTCGCCGAGCCGCCCTGCACCGCCCCTGGGACGCCACCGCCCCGCGCTGCCGTCGCCGGCGAGCCCTAGCCTTCCCGCTGGTAAGCCCGGCTGATCCCTAGCTTCCTCCTTCAGTCACCCGCGTCCGTGCAGGGCGTCGTGAGGACGACGGCCTCGTGGCCGCCCGATCACCATCTAAGAGGTTGCATGGCCCATGCGGCCACGTAGGCCATGCATGGCCTGGCCCACCCCAGCCCCCCTCTCCCCTTTCTTTTTCTTTTCCTTTATTTCTTCACGCCACCTGGATTTCCTCCTGGGCCGGCCCACTTTTCAAATCCGCGCAGCCCAGGACTTCCCGCCCGTTTTAAATTCAAAACTCCTGATAATTGGGTTAAAAACCAGCGAAATTCCGTTGCTAATAACTCGAGATTTACTCACCCAAATATGATGAAACCAATTGTGTTGAATCCGAAATTTCATTACCTTTCGAATGCAACTGGTCTCACATTTTTAGGATTTTTATACGATTTATGCTATTTGAATTATGCCCTATGTGTACTTTAGATTAAAATCTTGTTTTAGATTCTAGGTTTAATATTTTTCAATGAAACCAATTTTTTTAGTCTTGTTTTAGTGTTAGCTTTCAATTAAAATTGTTTTCACTCTCTGTTTAAATAATCCTTGTGTTAGTTAATAGAATTGTGTTGTACATAGAATATGAACCCAAATTTCTTATATAGTCACACCCTTTTTGTTTTCACCTATTTTTGTTTTACCAACTCAAATGTTTGGGCTTGCAAAACAAAACCCTCTATAACTTAAACCTGCTTATTTTGTTTTGCTTATGTTTTCAAATGGTGTGGTGATTGTATGTTGCTTGCTCTTTTATTTTTACGACGCTAGATTCAAATGCTTTCGGAGTTGAAGGAGGAGAGGATTTTGAAGTATTAGAGGAAGAACAGGGACAAGTAGCCACTCAAGGCAACCCATCTTTTGATCTCATGCCTCTATCCTGTTGCATTTTTGTGCACTATTACACTCTTTGTCCATTACATTATCTTTGTGTTGATTCTATTCATCTATTTGTTAAACTTGGACTCCCCAAGTTTGATTTGCTCTAATGATACCTAGTTATCACCTCACTAGTTGTAGGATACTCTATTGATACCTAAATACCCCCTTACAGTTGGTATGATGATTAGCATGATGCCCCTTATTGTATCCTTGATCATGAGACTTAAACTATAGGTTGGGAACCCCTAGGAAAATGTTTTTCGAATGTTTTAAAAACCATGGGAAGGATTGCTCTTGCCCAAGTGTAAGTTTAAGAGGAAATGGTGTTGTCTTTTCAAAAGATGGTACAAGAAATATTTGATGATAGAAAGGGAAAATAAATGGTGGTGAAAGAGTTTTTGGAAAAACAACACATGGTTCTATATATTCGCCAGGAACAACTAATCCGCGCAACCACATTACCCTAAAGTGGGAACGGGCTTAGTCTGTAGTTTGTTGAAGCTGGCGTGGGACACCTCACAACTCTCTAGGAGGGCCGTGATGGCCCTTGACGTCGGGTTGCGCTCTAGAGGAGGCAATACACTATAGTTGCCTACAGCCGGACGATTACTGGGGGTCTTCTGCCGTGGCGCCGCAGACATGCTCAAGTAGGGAGGTGTGCTGCTGGGGTGCCGCGAAGGTTAAACCCACAGGGAAAGACCCATGCTAGAGGAAATAAGCGAAAAGCTTCGATTGATTATTCGAGACTCGCATACCCTTGTATGATGAACCGGGATGATCCCGACGGATTTATCGGTTCTTGTGGGGAAAGTGCGCAACCTCTGCAGAGTTTAAATCTATTCGAATATCCGCGTTCGCGGTCATGGACAGTTTGAATGGCCGTTGCTTAGCTGTGTTGATTTTTGTTTTAAAAATCGTTTACCAAAGGAAAAAAGGAAGGTGTTTTCGGAGTACCGGAAGGGTACGACAAAGGTTTGGTGTTCATATGGGAATAGCCGGAAGGAAAAATTAGGGTTACCCCATCCTAGATGTTTTAGGTCTTATTTTCTTTGGAAGTATCTTCTTCAACAAAGATATAGAGATGCTATATCAACAAGAGAAATTGTTCCTTCCACACATGCTATATCCACGAGAGAAACTATCTCTCACTTTGTTGCCTTAGATTAGTTCCTATTTCCTTGCTAGTGCCATATATGCATCCCTCGTTCTCTCATGATGGTTTGCGAGTACAATTCCAAATGTACTTACGGCTTTTTCCCTGGCTATTTACTTGGCCAGACTATGAGGAGGAGTATGAAGATGAAGGAGGTTTCTATGAGGACTATGCGACCTAGGACGTTCTCCCAGTCAGCTGCATGTAGGGTTTAAGGCATGACTAGGGCCCGATGCCGCTGTTTTGTATCCACTGCTATGTCTGTTTGATTTCAGCCTGATGTGGCACCATTTGTAAGACTTGGTCTAAGGACCGTGTTTTAAGACTTTAAATTCGGTATTGTAATAGATGATGTAATCTTTGTTATCCGTTCGGTTCTGTGCTCACGGTACACTGATCATGGGATCGTGAGTTGAATCCATAACGAGTATTTCCGACAACTAGTCCGAGGTCCCCATAGAGCTGGTATCAGAGCCATCCAGACTGTAGGAGACCTTAGTTAGCATGAACATTAGTTAGGAAACATGTACCTGGCAAAACCCTATTGACAAAACATATTCCTTCTTTAGTAAACGGAAGAATAACTTCCAATATTCTTATCCCTTCAAAACTTCTAAATTCTTACCTCGCTCTATGATTCCCAAACACATTGAAAATTTCTTACTCTACTATCTCATCCCTTTCCAACACTAGATGAGGATGAGGATGACCTCGCCTTCATCATCGACAAGCCTAAGGAGCCACTATTGAGGACGACACTAGAATGACTAGTTTGAGCCCTTGCGGTAGTAAGATCGTGTTATGATATCCCCTTGCATCGCGATGTACGTTGTTGTCCTAGCTGTAACCTTGGCTTGGTTGTGAAAAAAAAACTTGATCTTTTGGTTTGCTTGTGTGTTTATCTCTTTTTGTCTTTGAAAAGTTTTTCGCTAAATACATCACACACCCACCCCCTACAGAGAGAGTTGCGTACCGTTTTTTCCATTGCCTTATACCTTTGTATCATCAGATGTTTGACACTCGCCGAGGTGGCTCTGGAAGCCAGCAAGATCCTCCACCCCCACTTGAACCCAACATGGCCCAGATCTTGCCCCTCTTGATGGAAGATAGCCAAGCCGCTCGCACTGAAAGTCAAGCCAATATCGCGACCCTGCAGCAGATCGCTCTGCTCGCCGCGGGAAACAACAACAATGGTGGGAATGGTGAAGAAGCACCAAGGTCCAAACTGAGGGACTTCCAGAGTACCAAACCACCCATGTTCTTCAAGTGCACTCCACCACTTGATGTGGACGACTGGCTCCGCACCATTGAAAACAACCTGGAGGTTGGTGTTGTTGGAGAGAATGAGAAGGTAATTCTCGCAACACACTTCTTGTCGGACCTGCAAGAGCATGGTGGGAGAATGTCAAGGCAATGCAAGCAAAGAACCATGTGATCAAATGGGAGGAATTTACCACTAAGTTCTGCAAGGCCCATATACCAACTGGGCTGATCAAGATGAAGAGGGATGAGTTCTTCAGTCTGAAGCAGAACAACACAAGTGTGTTTGACTACCTTGACATATTCAACACCCTGGCTAGGTATGCCCTCAAGACACCGACACCTATGAAAAGAGGAGAGACCGCTTCCTGAATGGTCTGCACGAGGAGATACAGAGCATTCTTGTGGATGTTCCCTACCCTGACTTGGAGGCACTCGTGGATGCCGCTATCATGGTGGAATCCAAGTGCAAGGCGGCTTTTGAAAATCCCAAGCGCAAGCTGCAGCAACAACAAGGTGGACCTAGTAACCCGAAGTTCTGCAGCCAGCCCCCACCTAGAAAGCCGCCCCAGCCACAGAGGACTCCACCCACAGCGCAGCGCCCCAACAACAACAACCCCAACCATCAAGTCACCCCTCAGCGTAGCGGAGGAGGAAACTTCAACAACAACCCCCGCAACAACCCCAATGTCCGCACCCCCGGCGATGGCTGTTTTGCTTGTGGACAGCCCGGACACTTCTCCCGGGAATTCCCCTCCAAGATGAATACTGCTCGGAGCCACAATGCACCAAGACCCAATCAAGGCCAAGTTCGTGCAGCAACTGGGACGAAGCCACCCCCTAAGAAGCAAGCCAGTGCTGCCAGAGGACACCTGAACCATGTTAATGCTCATGAAGCTGAGTAATCACCCGACATTGTGATGAGTATGTTTCTTGTCCACTCCACACCTACAAGGGTTTTGTTTGATTCTGGAGCATCACATTCTTTCATTACTAAACCTTTTGTTAAGAAAATTGGGATGATACCAACCCTTATGAACCGACCCATGTTAGTGCAAATACCTGGATCCGCCACCAAAACCCGCCTATCCTGCAAGAAAGTACCAATAGAAATCAAAGGGGTATCTTTTCAAGCTGAACTTATAGTAGTCCTAGGAGCCCAAGGTTTAGAGGTAATACTCGGGATGGATTGGATGACCAAATACCAAGGGCACATTGACTGTGCCAGAAAAGCCATCACCATAAACAGTAATGAAGGAGTCCAAGTGGATTATGTTGCCACTATACCATCATCTCGAGCCTATTGCAACAAGAGCTTCTCTGGACCAACCATCGATCAAGTCCAAGTTGTGTGCGAATACTTAGATGTGTTCCCAAAAGAGTTACCCGGTATGCCCCCAGATTGGGATATCGAGTTCATCATCGAGTTAATCCCTGGAACCGCACCCATAGCATAAAGACCTTATCGCATGAACCCCCAAGAGTTGATCGAGTTAAAGAAATAGTTGGATGACATGTTGAGTTAGGGTTTAATCCACCCCAGCGCCTCACCATGGGGATCACCTGTGCTGTTTGTGGATAAGCGAGACGGTACCATTCGTCTATGTGTGGATTACCGGAAGCTGAATGATATGACCATTAAGAAGAAATATCCCCTTCCCAAGATAGAGGACTTGTTTGATCAGATGAATGGAGCCCGAGTTTTTCCAAGATTGATCTCCTCACTGGTTATTATCAGCTTAATGTTCGGGAGTCAGATATTCCCAAGACGGCTTTTACCACTCATTACGGGTTACATGAATACACCGTGATGTCCTTCGGTCTGACCAATGCCCCTGCCTACTTAATGAATCTAACGAACAAGGTCTTCATGGAGTATCTCGACAAGTTTGTCGTAGTCTTCATTGACGACATCCTCATCTATTCCAAAACAGAAGAAGAACATGAAGAGCATCTGAGACTCGTTTTGGGCACTCTTAGAGAACATCAGATGTACGCCAAATTCAGCAAGTGTCAGTTCTGGCTCAAGGAGGTCGGATTTCTTGGCCATGTCCTATCAGCCGGAGGAGTCTCTGTCGACCCCTCTTTGATCAAGTCCATCCTGGACCGGAAAGCACCTACCAACCAAACGGAAGTTAGATCTTTCCTCGGATTAGCGGGATATTTCCGCAAGTTTGTTGAAGGGTTTTCAAGTATAGCTAAACCCATGACCCAGCTGCTTAAGAAAGGCAAGAAGTTTAAATGGACTGATAAGTGTGAGGAAAGTTTGCAAGAAATCAAGAAGCGACTTGTATCCTCTCCAATCCTAACCATGCGAGATGTCGCTAAGGACTTTGACATTTACTACAACGCTTCAAGCTTGGACTTGGTAGTGTTCTGATGCAGGAAGGCAAGGTTATCGCTTACCTATCTCGGCAAATGCGACCCCACGAGATGAATTACCCAAATCATGACCTAGAGTTAGCTGAGTTCATGCTCTCAAGACCTGGCATCATTACCTCATTGGAAACCGGTGTGAGATATACACCGATCACAAGAGTCTGAATTACATTTTCTCTCAAAAGGAGCTGGATATGCGCCAAAGAAGATGGATAGAACTTATCAAGGATTATGATCTCGGCATTCATTATCACCCAGGAAAGGCGAGCGTTGTAGCCGATGCCCTTAGTAGAGAACCATGTGCCCTGAATGCCCGCTTGGAGATCGAACAACCCCTACTTTACAAGGAGTTTGAAGAGTTTGGACTTGAGCTCATTAGCCATGGATTCTTAGCTGCATTGGAGGTTAATCCAACCTTGATGGATCAGGTCAAGGAATCCCAGAATGGTCATGAGAGTATTGAAGGTATCAAGCGCCGGATGAGCAAAGAAGATGTGGCTGGATTCTCCATTGATACAGATGGAATCCTATGGTATAACAGACATCTTTGCGTGCCCAACATTCCCGGCCTAAAGAAGTTGATTATGGAGGAAGCCCATGACACTCCATATTCCATTCACCCAGGAGTAACCAAGATGTACCAAGATCTTAAGGAAACTTTTTGGTGGCATGGAATGAAGCGAGAAATTGCGTTCTTTATTACTAGCTGTGACGTTTGCCAGCGAGTTAAAGCAGAGAACCAACGCCCTGCTGGTTCGCTTCAACCACTACAAGTTCCCGTTTGGAAATGGGAAGATGTAGGAATGGATTTTATCATTGTACTTCGAAGCATGGACATGACTCCATCTGGGTGATTGTAGATCGCCAAGGTCGCCCACTTTATTCCTGTCAAGACCACCTAAAATAGCCATGATCTAGCAGACCTCTACATCTCCCGGATAGTTAGTATTCATGGCGTTCCCAAGACAATAGTATCCGACCGAGGCTTCAGTTCACCTCATGGTTCTGGAGGAAGTTACATGAAGCTTTAGGAATAAAGCTCTCTTTCAGCACTGCCTATCACCCACACACGGGAGGTCAGACTGAGCGAGTAAACCAGATAATCGAGGATATGCTCCGCGCTTGTGTTCTTGCTTATGGAGCCAAATGGGAGGACTGTTTGCCCTTTGCCGAGTTCTCCTACAACAACAGCTATCAAGCAAGTCTGCAGGTGGCACCCTTTGAAGCCCTGTATGGACGTAAGTGCCACACCCCTCTCAACTGGTCCGAGACAGGAGAAAGCCAAGTGTTTGGACCTGATATTCTCCGTGAAGCCGAAGAGCAAGTCCAACTGATCCGTGACTGTTTAAAGGCTGCCCATTCCCGTCAGAAAAGTTACGCCAATCCCAAGCGTCGTGATGTGACTTTCAACAATGGAGACTTTGATTACCTTCGCGTTACACCACTCAAGGGAATGCAACGTTTCCATGTCAAGGGCAAGCTTGCGGCAAGATACATTGGACCCTTCAAGATACTAGGCCGTCGAGGAGAAGTCTCTTATCAGTTGGAGTTACCACCAGAATTGTCAGAATTCCACGATGTTTTCCATGTGTCCCAACTTCGGAAATGTTTTCAAGTACCAGAGAAGCCAGAAGTGTTCAAGAATATCGATCATTGCTCCATTGATCTTAACCAGGACCTGACCTACCGCGAGAGACCACTTCACATTCTAGAGGAAACCGTAAGAGTTACCCGCTAACGAAAAATCAAGTTCTTCAAGATCCAGTGGAGTAACCACTCTGGAGAGGAAGCAACTGGGAGCGAGAGGATTATCTTAAAAGAGATTTCCCATATCTCTTCATCTCTTAGTCTAGGAATCTCGGGGACGAGATTCTTTTAAGGGGGGGGAGGTCTGTAACAACCCACTTTTTCCAACTTTGCATATTTCTAGCTTTGAATTTGTGAACCAACAAAAAACTTTTATTTTTGCTACCTTGTTTGTGCATAGGCTAGATTCTTGCTTGTAGTGGTAATAAATTTCTTGAGTTGCACCTAAAACCCTAACACCAAATAGAATTAACCTTGAACCCTATTACCCCTCTCCATCTATTTGGTGGTCCTCATCACTTGTGCCTAACCCTCTAGTTTTAAGACCATATTTTTAAGTAACCCTTTTGTCTCCAAATTTCCTTAAATTTCTATGGTGAAGACACTCCCCATCTTCCCTCCACCTTTCTTCTCCTTCATCATATGGTGGCATTATCACCATCATCCCATCTCTTTTACTCACCTCTTATTTTCTTTCTTGATTTTCTTCTCAAAAACTTGGCATAAACTTATCTTGCCATTCCATGGCCCTACCTAATTCTTTTGTTCAAAATCCTCATGAGTTATTCTTTAATTAAGAAGGCACCTACCACCCTCTTTATACCCTGCTTGCTCTTTAACAAAAATTAGATGGCATCACCACCATGAACCCCCTATTCTTCTCTATTTTTATTTCTTGTTCTTTTTCCCAAGACTTGTCTCACCTTTGCATGGCACCCTCCCTACTTCATTCATCTCCCTCTCTTTTCCTCCCCTCTCTCTCTCGCAAAACCCTAGAGGACCCCCCCCCCTATTCCTTCTTTTTCCTTCACATGGCCGGGCCATGGTGCCCTTGCACCACCCCAAGGCTTGCACCACCCTGGCCCAAAACATAGCCTCTCCATCCCTCCCTGGACTCCCCTCTCTCCCTTCCCCAAGCCCAGCAACGGCAAGCCCAACTCTAGCAGCCAAAAAACCCAAACCCTTGCGACCAGGGAAGGAAAACGGAGGGAGCAACGACTCTGGAAAAGCCTCCCGCTCGAGCCTCCTCTTCCCGTGCGCCCCTCCCCTCCTGCTGACGTCTACAGCCTGATGTCACCCCGACCCCACCCTCCTACGTCACCCCTGACGCCAGCCTCGGCCAACCATAGGGCAACGCCACCGCCGGCACTCGCCCGTTGCCCTGCCTCTGCCCATAAAAGGGCCTCTCCATCCACTCCCTTCAGCACACACCACTCCTCTCCCTCCCCAGATACCCTCCCTAGAGAGCGCCAACCTTTCTCTCTGCTAGCTGCTCGCCGGTGAGGCCGCACCACCTTGGTCACCTCGGGTGGCTGGTAAGAAAGGTGACGCGCCTGCAGCCCTCCCCTCTCTCTCTCGGCTCTCCTGTTGCCACCGTCTCTCTGCAGCCCTAACCCTACCTCTTCCATCGCTTAGGGACGTCGGAGAATAGCGCCACCACCGTATCTCCGGGAGGTTCTGCGGAGAAGAAGCCACCGGGTGGAGCTGCTGTGGAGGAAGGAAGCGCCGCCGAGCCGCCCTGCACCGCCCCTGGGACGCCACCGCCCTGTGCTGCCGTCGCCGGTGAGCCCTAGCTTTCCTACCGGTAAGCCCGGCTGATCCCTAGCTTCCTCCGTCCGTCGCCCGTGTCCCTGCAGGGCGTCGTGAGGACGACGGCCTCGTGGCCGCCCGATCACCATCTAAGAGGTTGCATGGCCCATGCGGCCACGTAGGCCATGCACGGCCTGGCCCACCCTGGCCCCCTCTCCCCTTTCTTTTTCTTTTCCTTTATTTCTTCCCGTCACCTGGATTTCCTCCTAGGCCGGCCCACTTTTCAAATCCGCGCTGCCCAGGACTTCCCGCCCGTTTTTAATTCAAAACTCCTGATAATTGGGTTAAAAACCAGCAAACTTCCTTTGCTGATAACTCGAAATTTACTCACCCAAATCTGATGAAACCAATTGCGTTGAATCAGAAATTTTATTAGCTTTCCAATGCAACTGGTCTTATATTTTTAGGATTTTTATACGATTTAGGCTATTTGAATTATGCCCTATGTGTAGTTTAGATTCAAATCTTGTTTTAAAATTCTAGGTTTCATATTTTTCAATGAAACCAATTTTGTTAGTCTTGTTTTAGTGTTAGCTTTCAATTAAAATTGTTTTCACTCTCTATTTAAATAATCCTTGTGTTAGTTAATATAATTGTTTTGTACATAGAATATGAACCCAAATTTCTTATGTAGTCAAACGCTCTTTGTTTTCACCTATTTTTGTTTTACCAACTCAAATGTTTGGCCTTGCAAAAAAAACCCTCTGTAACTTAAACCTGCATATTTTGTTTTGCTTATGTTTTAAAATGGTGTGGTGATTGTATGTTGCTTGCTCTTTTATTTTTACGACGCTAGATTCAAATGCTTTCGGAGTTGAAGGAGGAGAGGATTTTGAAGTATTGGAGGAAGACCAGGAACAAGTAGCCACTCAAGGCAAGCCATCTTTTGATCTCATGCCTCTATCCTATTGCACTTTTGTGCACTATTACACTCTTTGTCCATTGCATTATCTTTGTTTTGATTCTATTCATCTATTTGTTAAACTTGGACTCCCCAAGTTTGATTGGCTCTAATGATACCTAGTTATCACCTCACTAGTTGTAGGATACTCTATTGATACCTAAATACCCCCTTATAGTTGGTATGATGATTAGCATCATGCCCCTTATTGTAGCCTTGATCATGAGACTTAAACTATAGGTTGGGAACCCCTAGGAAAATGTTGGTCAAATGTTTTAAAAACCATGGGAAGGATTGCTCTTGCCCAAGTGTAAGTTTAAGAGGAAATGGTGTTGTCTTTTCAAAAGATGGTACAAGAAATATTTGATGATAGAAAGGGAAAAGAAATGGTGGTGAAAGAGTTTTTGGAAAAACAACACATGGTTCTATGTATTCGCCCGGAACAACCAACCCGCGCAACCACATTACCCTAAAGTGGGCACGGGCTTAATTAGTCCGTAGTTTGTTGAACCTGGCGTGGGACACCTCGCAACTCTCTAGGAGGGTTGCGATGGCCCTTGCTGCCGGGTTGCGCTCTGGAGTAGGCAATACAATATAGTTGCCTACAGCCGGACGATTACTGGGGGTCTTCTGCCGTGTCGCCGAAGACATGCTCAAATAGGGAGGTGTGCTGCTGGGGTGCTGGGAAGGTTAAGCCCACAGGGAAAGACCCATGCCAGAGGAAATAAGCGAAAGACATCGACTGATTATCCGAGACTCGCATACCCTTGTATGACGAACCGGGGATGATCCTGGCGGATTTATCGGTTCTTGTGGGGAAAGGGCGCAACCTCTGCAGAGTGTAAATCTATTCGAATAGCCGCATCCGCGGTCATGAACAGTTGGAATGGCCGTTTCTTAGCTATGTTGAGTTTTGTTTTAGAAATGGTTTACCAAAGGAAAAAAATGAAGGTGTTTTCGGAGTACCGGAAGGGTACATGAAAGGTTTGGTGGTCATATGGGAATAGCCTGAAGGAAACATTAAGGTTACCCCATCCTAGATGTTTTAGGTCTTATTTTCTTTTGAAGTATCTTCTTCAACAAATATATAGAGATGCTATATCGACAAGAGAAATTGTTGCTTCCACACATGCTATATCCACGAGAGGAACTATCTCTCACTTTGTTGCCTTAGATTAGTGCCTATTTCCTTGCTAGTGCCATATATGCATCCCTTGTTCTATCGTGATGGTTTGCGAGTACAATTCCAAATGTACTAACGGCTTCGTCCCTAGCTATTTACTTGGTCAGACTATGAGGAGGAGTATAAAGACGAAGGAGGTTTCTATGATGACTATGCGACCTAGGACGTTCTCCCAGTCAGCTGCATGTAGGGTTTAAGGCATGACTAGGGCCCGATGCCGCTATTTTGTATCCGCTGCTATGTCTGTTTGATTTCAGCTCGATGTGGCACCATTATAAGACTTGGTCTAAGGACCGTGTTGTAAGACTTTAAATTCGGTATTGTAATGGATGATGTAATCTTTGTTATCAGTTCGGTTATGTGATCACGGTACACTGTTCATGGGACCGTGAGTTGAATGCATAACGGGTATTTCAGACAGCTAGTCCGGGCTCGCCACAGAAGTTTTATCTCCATCTAAGCAACGTTACCCGCACTACCAGAAGCTAGATTATGTAGTTTTCATGTCTGCAAGGAAGTTAAGACACTACTTTTCGGTGCACCCGATCGTAGTAGTTAAAGAGGCGCCCCTCTCGAATATCTTGAACAATCCAGAAGCTACGGGACCCTCTGGGGAATAGAACTTTCCCCTCAGGGACATCACATATGAAAAGAGGAAAGCAATCTAGTCGCAGATTTTGACATACTTTGTTGCAGAGTGGATGGAAATACAAAATACAGGACCACCAGATCTATCGAGTACCTGGCACATGAATTTTTACAGGTCCAAGAGAACTGAAGGAGCGGGGTAGGTGTACTTGTTTCCTCGCAAGGCGACAAGATGAAGTACATATTGCAGATGACCTTCGCAAAAATGTTGAATAATGAATCAGAATACGAAGCTCTTCTCCATGGGATGAAGATGGCAAAGGCATGAGGCGCAACACGCCCGAATTATTTTGGTGACTCTAAGTTGGTAGCACCACAAGTGATGAACAAATGCGATGCAGTCAACGACAACATGATAGCATACAAAGATGCATACAATGAACTCGAAAAAACTTTCGATGGGTGTGAAGTAAATCATGTGAGTAGACTCAGCAATGATGAAGCCGATGTTCTGGCAAACATCGGATCACAATGTTTGCCCATACCACCAGGAGTGTTTTGGGAATAAATCAGCGAGAGGTCAACCAAGCCAAAGAAGTCTATAGTGCCGAAGCAGCCAAAGAATGAAAATAAGCTCAAGAAAGCCTCGGGGGCTGCAGCAGCCCCAGAACCGTCGAATTCCGACGAAGAGGACGAGCCAGAAGAAGTAATTATGATACAAATTCCATGGATGCAAGCATACTTAGCATATATTACAAGGAAAGAAATACCGGACGACCCAGTCGAAGCGCGAAGAGTTATCAGGCGATCCAAAGCATTTATAGTGGTGAAAGGATTGCTATATAAACGCAGTATATCGGGTGTCCTGCAGAGAGGCGTTACACCCGAAGAAGGACGGCTTATACTTAAGGATATACACAAAGGGATATGTGGCCACCATGCAAGTAGCCGAGCAAATGCAGCCAAAGCCTTTCGGGCTGGATTTTATTGGCTTTCAGCCATAGTTGACGCGAAGAATATTGTGCGCACTTGTGAAGCATGCCAAAGATTCGCATCCAAGCCACATGCTCCATCAACCTAATTAATGCCAATACCTTTGGCATGGCCGTTCGCCTAGTGGGTATTAGATATGGTGGGAAAACTGCACAAGTCGTGGCCAGGAGGACACATTTATTTACTTGTGGCAGTCGATAGATTCACAAAGTGGATTGAGGCAAAGCCAATAACAACGGTAGAAGCAGCATCAATAGTAAATTTTATCAAGGGCATAGTTTTTCGGTTCGGCGTTCCAAATAACATAGTAACAGACAACGACAATAATTTTACCTCCCGAGAGTTCAAGGATTACTGTGAAGGGCTAGGCATTAAGTTGCAGTTTGCGTCCGTAGCACATCCACAAACGAATGGCCAAGTTGAAAAAGCAAACGACCTCATCTGCAACGGCATCAAGACGAGTTTATTGGCACCGCTTGAAAAAGCAAGGCACGCTTGGGTCGACGAGTTACCCTCCGTGTTAAGGATTTTGCGAACAACACCAAATGCAGCAACTCAGGAGACTCCTTTCTTTCTGGTTCATGGTGCCGAAGCTGTACTCCCGATAGAAATAGAACATAACTCTCCTCGAGTTGTGGAATATGAAGAAGAGGCCTCGCAAAGGGCACTCGAAGTGCATATCAGCACAACCTCAAGAATTACCAAAGGGCACTCGAAGATGATGTCGATGAAGCAAGAGACATCGTGTTATCCAGAGTAAGTGCGTATCAGCACAACCTCAAGAATTACCAAAGCCGTCGGCTGTGGCACAGATCCTTTGAAGTTAGAGATTTAGTTCTTCGACTCGAGCAAGATGGCCATGAAAAGCTGGAATCTCCATGGTTGGGGCCATACATTGTCACATAAGTTATCCCAGGAGGAGCATATCTATTAAAAGATAAGAAGACATGCAAAGATGAAGGGAACCCGTGGAACTTTGCACATCTGTGATGTTTCTACGCGTAAAAGGAAGCAGTTAGGATTTGGCAAAAACATGTAAACAGATAATGTACCTGAACAACTCGCAAGTTTTCAGACGCACTCTTTTCCTTTCAGGGTACCGAGTGGGACTGAAAGGTTTTTAATGAGGCGGGCTTGCTTTGCTGAAATATAGCATGGTTGGAATAAATAATAGTGATCTTGAAAATTCTTGTCAATTATTCTTCGCAAATAATGCTCGGGGGCTAAACCTGCAAGCTCAATATAGTTTAACTCGACAAAAATCAAAATATATTCGCCTTGGCTTCGCATAAGCCGCGCGCAAGCTACAACCAAAAAACCATCGACACCCGACACTCGGGGGCTTGGTCGAAAACCAAAGTGCTGAAAAAACTGGGTTATCACAATCAAATAGCAGGACAACAAAGCGTGCACAATAAAGGACTTTCCATAAGATGATTGGAACCTCACGCGATGATATGCAACATAGACAATATATTTGCAGATGTTCGAAGAGGTTTGAGATGAACCTCACGCACAATTAAATATAGTCATACAAAGTTACATAGGTACAATACATCCATCTATCTACATTTTGGCGGGTGGAGTCATCATGCGGAGCACCCCTGTAAAAATCAAAATCCATCATATATAAGCAGCGTGTCAATTATTTGTTCGGCAGGACCATGTACCGCTTCAATGTGACGGTCAAGGTTTACTCTCATTTTCGAGCACCTCGAAAGGACCCCCCTCAAAACATAGTCAAGATCAATCTTCGAATGACAAATTTTAACCCAGATAAGAGCAAAGTTCTCCCCAGCAATCATTTGCGCCTTCACAAGGTCTTGAACAACATGTACATTCTTGAATTTCTCTATCGGCTCAGTTAATTCTTCGGGCCGGATATTGAGAGGAAACATGGTCTTATAAACCATACCCGGTGTATCATGGCATAGGTCGAAAAATACTCGAGTTTGGGAAGCGCGATCTTAAAATTGGACAATGCAGCGACAGCGTGTTTCATCTGCCCAGAAATCAACATTGGCTTCCTTGGCAAGTCGCATAAGACTCCCAACCCGCAAGTTCACCCTTTGTTCTTCGGCAGCAGCATCTGATGAGCGCAGATTGCACACTGTTGGGGAACCCCAAGAGGAAGGTATGATGAGCACAGTAGCAAGTTTTTCCTCAGTAAGAAACCAAGGTTTAACCGGCCAGTAGGAGAAAGGCGTGACTTCTGAAGGTGTTGCTAGCTAACTTGTGGCATGGCGCACTACCGGCGTTAGCAACAACGTGGAACCTGCACACAACACAACCAAAATACTTTGCCCCAACTTACAGTGAGCTTGTCAATATCACCGGTTTTGCTGAAAACAAATGATTAACTGTATAGTGTGGAAAGAGACGTTTGTTTGCAGTGGAATTAAAGAGAACAGTGCTTGCAGTAAATAAACAGAACAGGATGATTTTATCAATGTAAAAGAAAGGAACGGGGTCCACTGTTCACTAGAGGTGTCTCTCCATAAAGATAAATAACATGCTGGGTGAACAAATTACAGCTGGTCAATTGATAGAATAAAGACCATACATGACAAGATGATTACTATGAGATTCGTTTGGGCATTACAACATAATACATAGACCGTAATCCAACTGCGTCTATGACTAATAATCCACCTTCCGGTTATCATCCAAACCCCTTCCAGTATTAAGTTGCAAGCAATAGATTATAGCATTAAGCAATGTGTGTAAAGTAAACAATAGAATTATCCTTAGACAAAGCATTGTTGTTTTGTCCCTAGCAGCAACATCACATCTACAACCTCAGAAGTTATTGTCACTCTTCCAGATTACTAGAGGCATGAACCCACTATCGAGCATAAATACTCCCTCTTGGAGTTACAAGCATATACTTGGCCAAAGCATCTACTAGCAATGGACAGCATGCAAGATCACAAATAACATATGACAAGTATATAATCGATCTCAACATAGTATTCAATATTCATTGGATCCTAGCAAACACAACATGTAGCATTACATAAAGATGATATTTATCATGATAGGCAGCTCACAAGATCTAAACATTAAGCATAAATTGGAGAAAGACAACCATCTAGCTACTGCTATGGACCTGTAGTCCAGAGATGAACTACTCACGCATCACTTAGGAGGCGGGCATGGCGATGTAAAGGCCTCCAGTGATGATCTCCCTCACCGGCAGGGTGCTGGGATGAGCTTCACAACTCTCCCGAGTTAGGGTCGGCGATGGCGGCCGCGATAGAACTTTTCATGGATGGAGGATTGGGTATTTAGGTTTTTCCCGAGATCGTGAATAAATAGGCGGAAGGGAAAGGTCGGTCGGTGCATGAGGGGCCCACACCTGGCCATGGCGCGGCCTAGGCCGCGCCATGGCCAGGTGTGGCCGCCTGGTGGAACCACTTTGTCTCTCCTCCGGACTCCGTCTTCGTTACAGTAAAATAGGAACTTCGGTTTTTGTTTCGTCCAATTCCGAGAATATTTCCTGTACAACTTTTTTGAAATACAAAACAGCAGAAAATAGGGAACTGACTCTGTGGCATCTTGTCAATAGGTTAGTTTTGAAAATGTATAAAAGTGCAACGAAGTGTAAACAAAAAAAATAAATTGGTGTAAAACAAGCATGGAGCATCAAAATATATAGATACGTTTGCAACGTATCAGTATCCCCAAGCTTAACTCCTGCTCTTCTTCGAGTAAGTAAGTGATAACAAAAATAATTTTCGAGATGACATGAAGCCAACACAATCTTGATCAAGTATATTGTAAAATCATTGTGAGCTAGGATCAAAGTACTCTTAACATAGGCATGATAGATATAATTCTAACAATAGAACTTAGCAACTATGTTACAACATGAGAAGTAACTCAAACAAAGGATCGTTGATAATAATGCACTGAAAGCAACTGTTTGTTTTTCAGCATAGAGAAAACATAGCAAAGTGGGAATCAGCCTGTCCTTTATGAAGTAGCAAAACATAAATGCTAGGACACTTCTAAAGTTTAAAGGGTGACTAGATACAAGTAATTTGAGAACAAGCAATATCATAATCATGAATCAATCAATAATAAATTTTGGAACCATGCACATTATACTAAGAATGAAAACTATGCTCTCTTAATTGGTTCATAAATGAAGAAGATAAAGACTCAACATAAAAGTAAAAGAAAGACCCTGCACAGAGGGAAGCAAGATTACTCATGTGCTAGAGCTTTTTATTTTGAATGCAATAGAGGAGTTGAAAATATATTTTGTGAGGTATGTATGTCTATGTCAATGAATGGCATCAAATGATCTATCGTATTTTCATATAGTAACCTCAAGAGCGGCTCCCATGTAGTTCTCCATTTGCACACCATTATTTAGGATCTCTCCAGTACATAGTGTGCGGAGCTTTATTTGTTTATTTTATATTTTGTGTGGGCTGGGCACCCAGTAGCCTTGCTCTTTTGCAATATTAAGTACGAACACATTATTCATGCTATTCACGGAATGAAGTCATGGAAATATAATAAACCATTCAATACTTTCTCATGAGCTAAAACAAAACACAAAACAGGTAATAATGTTAGAAGGTTTAAAGGTAGCACACAAGAAATTCACTTTGGAGTGGCGGTGAAATACCACATATAGGTAGGTATGGTGGACACAATTGTCAACTTTTGTTTTTGGTAGTTGGATGCACGAGTAGAGCTCATACTCAGTGCTGGCGAAGGCTAGCAAAAGAGTGGGAGTGATCAACTAAGAGAGCAATAATGGCCATAATCATGCATAGCGTCAAAACATTATTAATCAAAGCATAAAGTGATATTACAAGTAAAAAACTAAATGATCATAGAGGCTTTAGGTGATTGGTTTGTACTCATAACATGATGTAAACATGTGCCAAGTCAACCCAATAAAGCATCAAAAGATAATACCACAATATTATGCTTTTTTATGATAGAAACAACACATGACTCTTTCAATGACACATTAAGAACTCTCAGCTATTTGAGACAAATCATGCCACAACACTAAGTACTAAGCATATAATTAAAATAACATCCAACATGACATGTCAAAGTCTATGCCACAGTTTAGACATGCTTCCTTTTGCACCACTATAAGCAAGAAACATTTTACTCGTCTCCAACACCAATCAACCTATTTGAAACAACTCTCATTGATAATAATAAATAAAGACCAGAGAGCTAATCATACCTAACTAAAGAAAACTAACAAGCTCTGAACAAAATACAAGTGTAAAACCAAGAGCTAAAGGTAGTACTAGCGAAAGAGAATACTCGCAGAACAATAAGAGCAAAAACTAGAGTGTTCTATGCAATTAAAACAGGGTGTGCCTGACATAGGCATCCCCAATGGGCCTGCCGAAGAAGGTACACGGGGTTTAACGGAGGCCCACGACCCGAAGTTTTATGTAGTTGGAAAGATAGAGTTGTATTAGGAACATTGACTTGTAATTACTACAGGACGGTTCAGAAACCCTCCCGGACTCTATAACTTGTACATTATGAAACCCTCGGCTCCGCCTCCTATATATGGGGGAGTCGAGGGACAAAGAAAGGATCGATTCATTGTTTCACGCAACCCTAGTTTTCATAGCAGTCGAGTACTTTTCCGACTGAAACCTTCGAGATCTACTAGCCCTCTACTTCCAACTAAACCCTAGTCTACAACTCGTAGGCATTGATAAGTTAATCCCTTATCAATTGGCGCCGTCTGTGGGGATTAGAGGCGACAAGGTTCCGATCTCGATGGCACATTCGACATCATCAACATCTTCGGTAGCAAGCAACGCGATGGATCGAGGTAAACAGATCGAAACCACTCTAGTCGATTTTGTGGAAGCAAGGCAACAAATACCCGAAGATCCAGTGGAAGCAGGGCGAATTATTCGACGGTCCAAAGCTTTTATTGTGGTTAAGGGTGAGCTTTATAAGAAAAGTATATCGGGAGTCTTGCAGCGGTGCGTCACAGCTGAAGAAGGTCGAGTGCTTTTAAAAGATGTGCACGAAGGAGTATGCGGACATCATGCAAGCAGTCGAGTTATTGCGGCAAAGGTTTTCAGCAGGTTTTATTGGCTAACAGCCATCGAGATGCAAAGGACATAGTGCGTACGTGATGCGTGTTAAAGGTTTGCCGCAAAACCTCATTCTCCGGCAGCAGAACTGATGCCAATACCTTTGTCGTGGCCTTTTGCTCAGTGGGGTCTTGATATGGTGGGAAAATTGCATAAGGCGTGGCGAGGAGGATACGAGTATATGCTCGTAGCTGTTGACAAGTTTACAAAGTGGGTTGAAGCCAAACCGATAAATTCGCCAGATGCAGCATCAGTTGTTAAGTTCATCAAGAGCATCATTTTTCGGTTTGGAGTCCCTCATAGCATCGTCACAGACAATGGTAGCAATTTCACGTCAAAGGAATTCAAAGCTTCTTGTGCAAAACTGGGTATCAAACTATATTTTGCGTCGGTTGCGCACCCACAAACCAATGATCAAGTCGAAAAAGCAAACGGCGTCATCTGCAACGGCATCAAGAAGCGCCTGTTAGGACCATTGGAAAAAGCTCGGCACAATTGGCCGGAGGAGTTACCCAGCGTGATATGGAGCATACCAACAACACCCAACACAGCAACGCAGGAAACCCCTTCTTTTCTGGTTCATGGAGCTGAGGCAGTGCTGCCGATAGAAATAGAACACAATTCTCCGAGAGTGTGGAATTCGATGAAGAAACCTCGAGAAAAGCGCTGGAAGATAACATGGATGCACTCGACGAAGCTCGCGACGAAGTATTGTCAAGAGTCGCCAAATATCAGCAAGATATGAAAAATTATCACAGTCGACGATTGCGACCAAGGTCTTTTCAAGTTGGCGATTTAGTTCTTCGGCTCACAAGATAGCCATGAGAAATTCGAGTCGCCATGGCTAGGCCCCTATATCGTCACTGAAGTAATTGAAGGAGGAGCGTACAGGATAAAAGACAAGAAGACAGGGGTTGCCGAGCCAAATCCCTGGAATGTGGCGTAACTTAGGCGTTTCTACTCCTAAGTCAAGATATATATGTAAACATACAATGTACTGAAACGCCCGCGAGTTTTCAGATGCACTCTTTTCCTTTCAGGGCACCGAGTGGGGCTGGAAGGTTTTTGATGAGGCGGGCTGGCGGTGCTGCAATATAATAAAGATATTGGTGATATACATCTTTTTCTTCGATAGACTCGGGGTTTCTTACCCGACAAAGTTCGTCTTACACAAGACATCCATACAACATATAAATTTACAAAGATTTTTGCCTTGGTTTAAAACACCTCGCAAGAACAATAAAAATAAAGACACTAGCCACCAAAACACTCGGGGGCTAGGGGAAAAGAAAAAGAAATTTTTGTTCTACAATATATACAGCAAGTTACAGGTTTCTCGACAAGATAGTTACCCACTGAAGAAGTAGATTCATTCACGACCTAACAAGTCATCTATATTTATTCTATCTTCTTCGGTAGAGGCACCCAGAAAATCGACATAATGGCCGTCTACAAAAAATTCGGCATCCATTCGAAGAAGGTTACCGATTATTTTTTCAGCCACTCGCATAACTACTTCGTCAATTCTGTCGACACCCCTCCGTCGTCGCCCCAGCTTGTTGTGGACAGTCTCAACCACTTTGGTCATATACAGTTTTGAGTGGCAGATCTGAAGCATAATGAGGGCAAATCTGGCACCAGCTACTAGTTGAGCTCTTACAAAACCATGGATTTGATGCGAGTCCTTAAACTTGGTCATCAATTCAGGAAGTGTCTTAGCCTGAACATTTCGAGGGAACATGGAGTTGTAGACCATGGACAACGTTTTGGTACAAAATTCAAGGAACTCACGAATTTGGCACGCGCGATCTTGAAACCTGAAGATTTGTCGGGTGCGTTCAGGTGTAGCCCAAAAGAGGGAGCCATGGTCCAGTGCCAGATTGACAAGGAAATTTGACCTTGTGTCAATCCGTTGATCTTCGGCAGCAGCGTCCAAAAAGGGACCTATTTGATGATGGCACACCAGTTAGAGAAAAAAAACAAGCAAACAACTGAAGAAGTTTAAGCTTGAGAAGTATACCTGCCATCTCCAAGCTCGCGTCAATCAACAATTCAAGCATGAAATTTTCCTGAGAAGTAGCCTGTATAGCCTCAGTAATTGCAGCCTCTTTTGTAGTTATAGCTTCCTGCGCTTGCTGTCGTGCAATTTGTTCCTTCTCAGATGATCTTCGGGATTGTTCCATTATTACGAGTGCCTGTTTCTTCATTGATTGAAGCTGCTGGCGGAGTTCTTCCAAGTCTTGTGCTGGAGCCATACTCGAAGAATCTTCAATAAATTCATCATCGACAGGCGTTTTCTTCGAGTAGGAGGAAGTAGGTAAAGCATCGGAAGGACGAGGAGTTGAAGTGTAGTTATCAAATACCAACTGGAAATAAAATTTCGATATCAATCATCAAGCAAAATAGATTTCCATTGATTTTCAAGATATTTACATGGTCCTTACAAAAGGCTGGATCCTAGTGAACCAATCATACGCTGTCGCAAGCTACATCTATTGACAGGCCAAAAGAAAGAAAAAAAAAAAGATAGGCAGGGTAATCTACTTGACCTCCGGTTTGGCGGAACTGGAGGAGGGCGTTGGCTTGTACCCGAGGAAGGCCAGGATTTTCTTCGAGTGGGGCTTCGCAGCCCTGATTAGGGATGGCCATTTATCCTGCTTCAGCTTTGTGGCTTCGCCAACTTTCGCCCAGTCGACGTTCTGCTGGCAACCAGTGCTATAGTGCCTTCCACGCCAATCTTCAAATTTTCCTGGCGGAGAGCAAGCCCAAGATCTTCTTGGGAGAAGAAGCTTTTGGCAAGGGCAGCAAAGGTGTCGTGTTCCTTTTTCTTTGGGAATAAATAAGGGAACAAGCGCGAAAACGCAGCCTGGGCGTCAAAGATGCTACGGCGCACTAGGTCCGCATGAATTTCGAGAAGAGACAACGCGTCAAGAAGACGGTCATCTTCAGGCTTTTCCAGCACAAAATCTTGACTCATCTTCCCTGCTGAAACAAAAAGTTGGATCTTCAACAAAAATAAGGGGCGAAAAACCAATGAAACAGGTGAAGACGGATTAGCAAACTTAATGACAAAACGCGGATTCAATGATTCAAGGCGAGAAGCAATTTTTCCTTCATGAGCAACATGCTGAGCGAGTTTATCACTCAGAGCAGTCTCTGCTTCATGAAGCCTCTTTCGAAGATCTTCAATGCAAGAGGCATCCTTTTCAGCTTTCTCGCGAGCCTCCTCACTCGCCTTGAGTTTGCTGGCAAGGTCGTCAGCCCGTTTGTTCGCCGCAAGGAGAGACTCTGTTGAAAAGACATAGGACAGAAGTTAAAATTGCACAAAGGCCAAGGATGCTTTTCGAGGAGTAGAAAAGATGGATCATTCGATAGTTTACCTTTCAACCCTTCAACAGTGTTGCGGTACCCAATAAATTGGGCGCCAAGGTTAATGAAGGGCTGCATCAAAGGCTGCAGAAAAGAAAAAGGGAAGAAAGGTTCAGACTAGTGAAAAACTCGGCGGATAGAAAAACAAAGATAGTAGACTTACATCGTCCAAAGCTGGAGTCGCTGAAACTCCGGCAAGGAAGAATTCTTCGCCTAGCTCAATCCTCGCTCTCTTTGGCAAAGAGGCTCGGGGGCTAGTGGCAGGATTCGACCTTTGAAGCTCTGGATGAGGAGCCGAGGTTTCCTCCGCCGTGTGGTGTGTTTCCGACAAAGCCAAAGTATGAGACATGCTCATAGGAGCAGTCACATTGGCGGCGGGTTCTTCTTCTTCCTCGCCGCTGGGTACAAAAATAGAATGAGATTATTTGATATGGAATCAGATTATTCGGCACACAATGACTAAAAAGAGCGGCAGGGTAACTTACGAGCTGACAAGGGCGGACGCGTAGGCGTCGAAGGGTTGCGTTTCTTCAGGAACAGTTTCTTCGATAGGAGAACTGCTCAGCTTGGAGGTGCCAGAGCCCTCCGCGTCACCCCTCTTCCGTTTGTTTTTCGGAGAAACAGCGGAAGGGATGGACTCGGTTGACTCCGAAGCCTCGGATTCAACTTCTTTTTCAGAGCGAGCCGCGGATTTGTGAGAAACCGCGACTCCACTCTCAGGTTGAGAAGGAACCTAGGCGTCGTCAGCAACGATTGCTCGTTCGTCGACATCTCCACCTTTGGGAAGGGGAGGAAGCGATGATGCAGTTTGGTTGTTCTGCACAAGATAAGAATGTATCGGCACGAAATCGTATCAACGCACAGCAGAACAGCAGTCGAAATAAGTGAAAAGCACAATAACAGTCAAAAAAGGTGGATAACAAAAAAGTAGATGACAAAAGATAGATTACCTTGGGGAGGGCGTTGGTACCGCTGTATGGTACCACGCGACAAGATGAAGGGATGGCGTCTTTCTTGTTCAGCGATGAGATCTTTCGGAAAATTTTCTCTAAGTCCTTGACCGAAAGATCTGTCGACATGTGATCCACGTCTTTGTTGCTAGCATACATCCAGAGGGGGTTTTTGCGAGCATGCAGAGGCTGCACCCTAATCCTAAGGAAATATGTTGTTATCTGGATACCCGACAACTCTTGGCCGCGGGTATTCTGGAGTTCGTGGATACGGGACATCAGCGCTTCTGTCGCCGTTTTTTCTTCTTCAGTCGGCTCTGCATCCCAGGATTGGCGACGGAGAATTTTGGCGCTGCCGTCAAAAGGCGCAATGTTGTATTCCTGTGAGTCGGGGCAATCCTCGCGGACGTACAACCATCGTTTGCGCCACCCTTGGATGGAGTCGGGGAATTTGACGTCAAAGTACTCGACATCAGGGCGGACGCAGATAACAACACCGCCTATGTTGTAGGCGATGTTGTGGGAGCCATTACGGCGGAGGAAGAAGATGTGCTTCCACAGAGCCCAGTTAGGCTGGACTCCAAGGAAGCACTCGCAAAGAGTGATGAAAATAGAGATGTGGAGGATGGAGTTGGGAGTTTGCAGCCCATACAAAAAAAACCAATCCACGCAGAAAATTGTGGATGGGTGCAGAGAGGCCGCGGATAAGGTGATCAACAAAACTAACCTGATATTCCATAGGAGGAGTCGGGTAGCTTTCCTCGCTGGGGAAGCGCAGCGCGTCCTTCTTCTTGCTCAGGCCGAGCTTCTTCAGCAGATTCACATCCTGGGGTGAGATCTTGGATCTTTCCCACTCCAGGTTTCCTAGATGTTGCGTCGCCATGGATGCTTCGGGAGTGTTGTGCCTGGTGAGCTTTGGCTGTGGTTGCATCAGCAGTAGCGCTGCGGAAGTAGGAGAGTGCGTGGGCGCTGGAGCTCTGATGGTTGCAAAGGGGACCGTAGCAGAGGAGATGTGAGCAATGGTGCGGCGAAGGGGATTAACGAGGAAGAAGATGAGTATTTATAGCGGGTTCAGCCAGAACGTCGCACCGTTGGATGGTATTCGAATGGACTTGATGATCTACACGTGGCTCAAGGGGTAAAACAATATTTTTACCATAATGGAACTAGACAAGCGCTACAGCGCGCGTGCCAGAAAAAGCGGAGTACGTGTGTCCCCCACTTGCATAACGTGTCAACGTGTCGCAGATTTTGGGCCCGCAGGTCAGTGAAGGGACAGAACTCGGGTCTTCCCGATACAGTGGTCGTGGCTAGCGTCAGTACTGATGTCACCGCTCCAATGGAAAAATATCGGCTTTGGTGATATGAAAATTGGTGGCAGTAAAGGATGACTGGTAATCTCGAGAGCCTTTGAACAAATAACAAGTTTTTGTTCAAATGCTCGGGGGCTACTTTATAAAGAAGTCTCGAGAAGTTTGATGAAGATGATTCAGAAAGGGACGTTTCAAAAATATCGCGACAGAGACAAATTGGAGCCTACAGCCAAGTATAAACCCTCGACTGTAGCCTCGGGGGCTACTCCCATCGGGAGCGCTATTCGCGCACCCGATAAATATGAACAGGAGCATGGAAAATGACAATATAATGGCTAAAGATGCTAAAAAGGAGAGCCTACAACCAAGCGCAAGCACTTGGTTGTAGCCTCGGGGGCTACTCCCATCGGGAACGCTGTTTGCGTGCCCGATGAAATTTAATAAGTTCTAGTGAGCATATTTCGAGTTATCAAAATAACTCTTCATATACTCCCATCGGGAGGATAAGTTAAACACAATATAAGTTATCCGTTGACTCGAATAAATGTGCTATTCCAGAGCCTAAAAGCACTCGACAATATATTCTCGAGCGCTAAGTCGCGAAGTAATCTCCGAATGCCGCAAAACTCTGCGAAGGTAAGTCCCCGGATCCGTCCTGTGTGGCGTGGCCTCTGACGGCGCTTGCTACTTTTTCCGTATCAACAAATACGAAGAAAATCCTAACGACGCGATAGGTACCCGATAAACATGACTGGAATTCGCATTCTGGTAAGACCTTAAGCGCACATGTCGAATTACGCGTATCCGAGATCATGTCCAGGGACGTGATCTTGAAGTAGGTTTTGGCGGATTGCTACAAGATCAGTTAACGGGTACCGATCCGTCATGAACCAGCCCCAATTACCGTTATCCCTGTACAATATATAATACCTTTATAAATATTATCTCGTCGAGTTGAAGAAATCATGTGCAGATTGTAAAGATGGAGATTTTCCATTCTCCGATTCAAGCAAAATCTCGGGGCTACGACATAAGCATCCCCAATGGGCCGCCAAGAAGGTACCCGGGGTTTAACGGAGGCCCACGACCCGAAGTTTTACGTAGTTGGAAAGATAGAGTTGTATTAGGAATATTGACTTGTAATTATTACGAGACGGTTCAGAAACCCTCTCGGACTCTGTAACTTGTACATCACGAAACCCTCGGCTCTGCCTCCTATATAAGGGGGAGTCGAGGGACAAAGAAAGGATCGATTCATTGTTTCATAACCCTAGTTTTCATAGCAGTCGAGTACTTTTCCGGCTGAAACCTTCGAGATCTACTTGCCTTCTACTTCCAACTAAACCCTAGTCTACAACTCGTAGGCATTGATAAGTTAATCCCTTATCAGTGCCATTCTCCAAAAAAAATATGCTGGGATCCAACCATATTCTACAGCAAACAAAACAAAATAAAACTAAAAACAAAAATAAAGATGCTCCAAAAACAACACATAGCATATGAAGCAATAAAAATATAGCGTCCAGAAATATGACATGATGCTTTGTCGATGAAGAGGGATGCCATAGGCATCCCCAAGCTTTGACGCTTGTAACTCTTGGATATTTGTTAGGGTGACATGGGCATCCCCAAGCTTGAGCTTTTGTCCATACTTCATCTCATTACATCATTCTTATCTCCCTACACTTGAAAACTTCCTTCATACAAAACTTCACACAATTCTTATTAGCAGCATTAGTGCAATCAAAATAACAAATCCACTTGGGTTCAGTTCTAGCATATGCCAAACATCCATTAAAACAGCAGCTACTGTAGAAACTTCTTCAAAAATCTCTTTCCTCAAAAGAACTAAAAAAGAAAGAGATTAAGAGGCAAATGCAAATAGTAGCAGAAATTATGTTCTAGCTGGGAATACGAATTTTTATGGTGACAGCATAGAATCTGTTTGAGGACAGCAACTTCCCCAAATCTTAATTTCTTCCTATTAGAGGCTATTCTTGGCACAAAAACAAAATAAAAATGATAAGGAGAGTTTATTACAGAGGTAATATTTCCAAGACTCAGCAAAATAAAAAATTATAGAAATAAACATGGGTTATCTCCCAAGAGTGCTTTTCTTTAACGTCTTTCAGCTAGGCACAGAAAAAGAGCTAGCATCAAGTATTTTGAAATGAAGAAGCATCAACATCATAAATTTTTCTAATAATAAAATCAAAAGGTGACTTCTTTCTTTTTCTAGGGAAGTGTTATGTACCTTTATTGAGTGGGAATTGATATTTAATAATCCCATCTCTCATATCAATAGCAGCACCAACAGTTCTAAGAAATGGTCTTCAAAAAAATAATTGGACAAGAAGCATTGCATTCAATTTCCAAAACAACAAAATCAACAGGGACAAAGTTATTATTAACCATAATAAGAACATTATTAACTCTCCCCAAAGGTTTCTTCTTAGCAACATCAGCAAGATGAACATCCAAATAATATTGTTCCAACGGTGGCAAATCAAGCATATCATAGATTTTTCTAGGCATAACAGAAATGATCGCACCAAGATCAGATAAAGCATTGCAATCAAAATCATCTACTTTCATCTTAATGATGGGTTCCCAACCATCTTCTAACTTCCTAGGAATAGAAGCTTCACGTTTTAATTTCTCTTCTCTAATTTGCATGAGAGCATTTGTAATATGTTTTGTAAAAGCCATATTTGTAGCACTAACAGTAGGCTTCTAGCAAGCGTTTGTAAGAACTTAATTACTTCAGAGATATTGCAATCATTAAAATCAAAGTCATTATTATCAAAGGTAAAAGGACTATTGTCTCCCGTACTTCGAAAAATTTCAGCACTCTTATCAGAAATAGTTTCAGTAGTTCTCGGCAATTTTGTAGAAGGAGTGGGGACTTTTGCTTACTCAATTATTTTACCATTAATAGTGTGAGGTTTGATAGCATTTGAGACTTCAGCATTACTAGTGGTGGTAATGGTACAAACTTTAGTCATATTATTATTTCTAGCAATTTCATCTTCTCTTTCCCACCTAGCATGCAATTCCGCCAACATCCTAACATTATCATCCATTCTAACTTGAATGGCATTCAAAGTTTTTATTTCTTTAACATCATGAGGCATAAGTTTTAATTTAAGAAGTTCAACATCAAGAGCAAGGCTATCAACTTTAGAAGCAAGAACATCAATTTTGCCAAACTTTTCCTCAACAGATTTATTAAAAGCAGTTTGTTTACTAATAAAGTCCTTAAGCATGACTTCAAGATCAGAGGGTGCACTTCTATTGTTGTTGTAGGAATTTCCATAAGCATTAGCATTATTAGAAGGATATGGCCTATAACTGTTACTACCAAAATTATTCCTATAAGCACTGTTGTTGAAATTGTTGCTTTTAATGAAGTTCACATCAACATGCTATTATTGAGCAACCAAAGAAGCTAAAGGAATATTATTTGGATCAACATGAGCTTTACCATTAACAATCATAGACATAATGGTATCAATTTTATCACTCAAGGAGGAGGTTTCTTCAACAGAATTTACCTTCTTACCTTGTGAAGCCCTCTCGGTGTGCCATTCAGAATAATTTATCATCATATCATCAAGGAGTTTTTTACGCCCCCAAAGTAATGGACATAAAGGTACCTCTAGCAGCTGAATCCAGAAGGTCTCTTGAAGAAAAATTTAGTCCTACATAAAAAGTTTGGATGATCATCCAAGTAGTCAGTCCATGAGTGGGACAATTTTTTACTAAAGATTTCATTCTTTCCCAAGCTTGAGCAACATGTTCGTTATCAAATTGTCTAAATTTCATTATGTCACTTCTCAAGAATATAATCTTAGTAGGAGGATAATATTTTCCAATGAAAGTATCTTTGCATTTAACCCAAGAATCAATACTATTTCTAGGCAAAGATAGCAACCAATCTTTGGCTCTCCATCTCAAAGAGAAAGGAAACAATTTCAGTTTTATAATGTGACCATCTACATCCTTATACTTTTGCATATCACAAAGTTCAACAAAATTATTAAGGTGTGAAGCATCATCATCAGTACTAACACCAGAAAATTTCTCTTTCATAACAAGATTTAACAAAGCAGGTTTAATTTCATAGAAAGCTGCTTCAGGAGAAGGTGGAGCAATAGGTGTACAAATAAAATCATTGTTGTTTGTGCTAGAAAAGTCACACAACTTAATATTTCCAAGAGTACCCATTTTAGCAAAATTAAAACAGAGCAACAGAAATAAAATCTATGATAGAAACTAAATTTTTTTGATATAATGAAACAAACAAGACAAAGTAAAATAAACTAAGCAAAATAATAACAAAGTAAAGGGATTGGATATGAGAGACTCCCCTTGCAGAAATCCTCTTTCTCCCCGGCAACGGTGCCAGAAAAGTAGCTTCATGAGCATAGATTGCACACCGTTGGAGAACCCCAAGAGGAAGGTATGATAAGCATAGTAGCAAGTTTTCCCTTAGTAAGAAATCAAGGTTTAATCGACCAGTAGGAGAAAGACGTGACTTATGAAGGTGTTGTTAGCTGACTTGTGGCAGGGCGCACTACCAGCGTCAGCAACAATGTGGAACCTGCACATAGCACAACCAAAATACTTTGCCCCAACTTACAGTGAGGTTGTCAATCTCACCGGTTTTGCTGAAAACAAAGGATTAACTGTATAGTGTGGAAAGAGACATTTGTTTGCAGCGGAATTAAATAGAACAGTGCCGCAGTAAGTAAACAGAACATGATGATTTTATCAATGTAAAAGAAAGGACCGCGGTCCACAGTTCACTAGAGGTGTCTCTCCATAAAGATAAATAACATGCTGGGTGAACAAATTACAGCTGGACAATTGACAAAATAAAGACCATGCATGACAAGATGATTACTATGAGATTCGTTTGGGCATTACAACATAATACATTGAACGTAATCCAACTGCTTTTATGACTAATAATCCACCTTCCGGTTATCATCCGACCCCCTTCCAGTATTAAGTTGCAAGCAACAGATTATCGCATTAAGCAATGTGTGTAAAGTAAACAATAGAATTATTCTTAGACAAATCATTGTTGTTTTCTCCCTAGTAGCATCAGCACATCTACAACCTTAGAAGTTATTGTCACTCTTCCAGATTACTAGAGGCATGAACCCACTATCGAGCATAAATACTCCCTCTTGGAGTTACAAGCATATACTTGGCCAAAGCATCTACTAGCAACGGAGAGCATGCAAGATCACAAAATAACATATGACATGTATATAATCGATCTCAACATAGTATTCAATATTCATCGGATCCCAGCAAACACAACATGTAGCATTACATAAAGATGATCTTGATCATGATAGGCAGCTCACAAGATTTAAACATGAAGCATAAATTGGAGAAGACAACCATCTAGCTACTGCTATGGACCCGTAGTCTAGAGATGAACTACTCACGCATCACTTCGGCGGCGGGCATGGCGATGTAGAGGCCTTCGGTGATGATCTCCCTCTCCGACAGGGTGCCGGGAAGAGCTTCAGAACCCTCCCGAGCTAGGGTCGGCGATGGCGGCCGCGACATAACTTTTCGTGGATGGAGGCTCGGGTATTAAGGTTTTTCCCGAGAACGTGAATAAATAGGAGGAAGGGCGAGGTCGGTGGGTGCTTGGGGGACTCACACCACCCCAAGGCGCGGCTAGGGCCTGGGCCGCGCCATGGCCCAGTTTGGCCGCCTCGTGGAACCACTTCGTCTCTCCTCCGGACTCCGTCTTCGTTACAGTAAAATAGGAACTTCGGCTTTTGTTTCGTCTAATTCCGAGAATATTTCCTGTACAACTTTTCTGAAATAGAAAACAGCATAAAACAGGGAACTGGCACTGTGGTATCTTGTCAATAGGTTAGATCCGGAAAATGTATAAAAGTGCAACGAAGTGTAAACAAAACATATAGAAATTAGTGTAAAATAAGCATGGAGCATCAAAAATTATAGATACGTTTGCAACGTATCAGCATCCAAAAAGGACCTATGATGAAAAACAATAGCAACATAGTAAGTGGCTGAACAGGGAAAGATAATTTGGTTTGAAGGGAAAAAGGAAGCGCACCAGCCATTTCCTGACCTGCGTCAGTCATGAGGTCGAGCATATAATTTTCGCGTTCGGCAGAACGGGTAGCCTTGGCAGTAGCAGTTTCTTCCGATTTACGGGACTCCTGTGCTTGAAGAAGAGCAGTTTGCTCACGATCCGATGATTTTTGCGCTTGGTCCACCGCAGTCATAGTTTGCTTCTTCAATAACTGCAATTGCTGTCACAGTTCCTCCATCTCCCATTTCATCAAGTTAGGTACTTAAGATGCATCCGAGGAGATATTTTCAGGAATTTTCGAAGGTTGTGGTGCAGCCAGAGACGCGTCAGAACATCCAGTCTCGGTATAGTTGTCAAAAACTAACTGGAAAATAAAAATATGCTCGACATCAATTACTCCGCGAGTCAAATTTTCATTCATCATCATAGTATATTACAAAATGGAGTTCAAAAGATTGCAGCCAACAAGGCGCTTACATGACAGTTGAAAATCAGCAAAAGGATAGATGTCTGCAAAATAAGGAGTACAAGGTTGTCTACATGACCTCCGTCTGAGCAGTGCTCGTAGAGGAAGAAGTTGTTGGGTCGAGGATGGTGATAAGTTTCTACGAGAAGGTTTTATCACTCTTTATCTGAGCGGTACACTTATCCTTGTTCAAACCCCGAATAGCCGCAACCTTGGCCCAGTCAATCTTCTCGCCACTGTCTATCACCAGTGCGATGGTGCCTTCAACACCAATCTTCAGGCTTGCTTGGCGATGCGCCAAAACTGGATCACCTTTGTCTATGAAGCTCTTGGCGAGAAGTTCAAATTTGTCCAGCAGCGCAACTTTCAGGAAAAAGTGAGGGAATATACATTCGAGTGCAATTCGCCCCGCTCGCAAGAAGTCGCACACAAAGGTGCAGTTCATCTCCAGAATCTAGAGGGTATCTAGGAGGCCATCTTCTTCCAAATCTTGGTTCCTGGTATACATCTCATTAATTTTTTCCGCTGAAAAAAGGAGAACCTCTCAATATAAACAAGAAGGTGATATAAACAAATAAGAAAGGGCGATGAAAATAAAGGGGGACATTACTCGAGAATCTGACGGACTGTGTGTCAAGTCACACAATAATAGCGGCTTCTCGTTTAGAAATCTTCTCTTTCCTCTCGCTCAAGGCTACTTCGGCAGTATTAAGCATGTCTCAAATGTCTTCGGCACTCGCAGCTTTTGCTTCGGCATCACTACGAGCTTTTTTGCTGGCCTCGAGCTTCTTTTCCATCTCTTTGGTGCGCTTTTCAGCAAGATGCAAAGCTCATGAGCAAAAGGAGGGGTTAGGTTATAAGCAAAACAGCGCAGGAATATTAGGTAACATATACAAAATAGTTACTTCTTAAGGAGTCAGCTTCATTGCGGAACCCTATAAATCGGGTACCCATGTCGACCATCTCCTTCATTAAGGGATGCAAAATAGTCAGAATACAATGGAAAAGTGTCAAGAAGGTGTTGTTTCTTGAGTAAACAAAAAAGGGAAAGAAAGCAAAAAAACGTAAACTTACATCGTCAAGAAGAGAGGTCGATAAACTCCCGATGGCAACTACCCCCGTACCAGCGGAACCCGTCCTTGGTTTTTTCTTCAACATTTGGGGGCTTCGCGGTGGATTCGTGGTTTCTAAGGCAGTTTTCGAGTCCTCAGAGATGACCAACGTATGGGATGTACTTGTGTTTGCTGGTCTGGAAGCATCGAGTTATGGATGCTCTTCATCATCCCTATCCATATACAAAATATTTCAACATAAGAAAAAATAAATCAAGTCAAAATAGTTGGGCGGAATAAAAATAAACTTACGAGCTTACGAAGGCGGCAGAAGCAAAGGTGTCAAAATCCGCTAGTTCTTCATGAGAAGATTCTTCAGCAGCTGGTTGAGATAGCTTGGACGCGCCGGAATCCTCTTCATCGTTTGTCCTTTTTCTCTTGCGCTTTTCTGGAGAAGCCGCAGGAGGAACGGAGTTTTTATAGGAGGAGTAAGAGGCGTGTACTGACTCCGAGATTTTATCAGATGAACCCACACTTTTTTCAGATTCGGCGGGTTCACTATCGCGAACTGAAGCCTCTTGCGAGTCATCAGTAATGATTGCTCGCTTAGGAACATCCCCATCTTCGGGAGTAGGAGGAAGGGAAGAAAATATTTGATGATTCACAGAAAGCGGCGCACCAGTTTTTCCAAATCCTTCGCAGAAAGATCTTTAGAAATCCTAGCTGCATCACCGGCACCAGAGTAAAGCCAGAGGGGGCTCGCACGAGCGTGGATGGGTTCCACGGGAATCCGCAAAGAGTGCGCTATGATCTTCACACCCGAAAATTCTTGCCCTTGTGTATTTTGCAGAGCCTTCATCCGAGCAATTAGAGACTCTATAGCCGCCAATTCTTCGGGAGTAGCGTCAGCGTCCCAAGATTTACGCCTCAAGATTTCTTGCAACATATCAAAGGGAGCAAGGCCATATTGTTGGTTGCCACTTGATTCATCCTTGACATACAACCACTTCTTGCGCCAGCCTTGGACTGAGTCAGCGAATTTCAGGTCGAAAATACCCGGCTTCCGGCCGCACGCAGATGCAAACACCACCTACGTCGTAGATGGCATTTCTCGAGTTGTTCCGACAGAGGTAAAAAAATGCATTCCATAAGCCCCAGTGGGGATTGTCGCCGAGGAAGCACACGCAAAGTGTGATGAAAATGGAAATGTGGAGGATAGAATTGAGAGTTAGCTGGTACAGCTGAATCCCATAGACGAAAAGGAGTCCACGGAGGAATTCGTGAACTGGAACGGACAGGCCGCAAATAAGGAAATCAGCGAAGATTACCCGAAAGTGGGAGGATTGGGAATGGCTTCATCACATGGGATCTGCATCGCTTCGTCGATCGTCAGCAAGCCCACCTTCTTGAGCTTGCGGTGGTCCTGCGAGGTGAACGGAGGCACCGACAGCGATGTTCTTGGTGTTCTTGGTCCGAGGAGGCGTGGTGGCAAAGCAACGGCACGGAGGAAGAAAGGGAAAGCTTGGCGTACGAAATGCACAGGGTGATGGAGAACACATGCAATGGCAGGAGCAGAGGAGCTTGTGCGGTGGAGTGAAGAAGAGGAAATGAGATCCGGGGTTACCCCTTTTAACCTACAAGATGAAACGACTGGACCGTTGGATGTGTGTGAAACAATCTCGGTCTTACGCGTGGCAGGGAAGTAAAAATATTTTTATAGGTTAATTTGGAAATAGAGGATTTACTGCGCGTGCCAGGAATTTCGGAGAACGTGCGAGCCCCACTTCATGCGACGTGGGGGAAGATCAGAATTTTTGGACCCACAAAACAGTGGTCTACCAGCATTCGTGTCTTCCCGAGGCGACAATACATGGTCTTCATCAGCGTCGAAGTTACCTTTGAGAAAATATTCGAGTTAACATGACAATATATGGCGAGAAGTATAAAATCTGGAGCCTATGTCCAGCTGCAAGCACCCGACCATATGCTAGGGGGCTACTCTTATCAGTAGTACAGATTATACTGCCGATAAGACAAGGTGAATGATAAAAAAAAATAGAGTTGGTTAATAGCAAAGTTGAGCCTGCACCCAAGTGCAAACACTCGGCTGTAGCCTCGGGGGCTACTCCCATCGGGAGTGCTGGTCGCGCACCCAATCAAAATTGATAATAAATAAAGCAAGATAGCAACGCAATATAGACTGGAACCGAAGAATTTTGGTTGTGGGCATACATCTTCGTGTTTCATAAAACTCGTCATGTACTCCCATCGGGAGCCAAGATATTATTTGGTGAAATACATCAACTCGAAGAAATGGAATATTCCATCAGCCGAACAAAGGCAGTCGATAATATATTCTCAGAGCACGTCCGTCGCGATAAAAACTCTGAATGTCGTGACTCGCAAAAGGGTCACGAAGGTAAGACCCCAGGATCTGTCCTGTGTGGCGTGATATCTGATGTTGTGCAGAGTAATGCAGTTGGGAAACCCCAAGAGGAATGAGCACAGCAACAAGTTTTCTCTCAGAAAAAACCAAGGTTTAATCGACCAGTAGGAGAAAGAAATCACTTCTGAAGGTTATTGTTGGCTGACTTTGGCAGGGCGCACTACTGGTGTCAGCAACAACGTAGAACCTGCACACAACACAACCAAACTACTTTGCCCAACTTACAGTGAGATTGTAAATCTCACTGGTTTTGCTGAAAACAAAAGATTAGACGTATAGTGTGGAAAAAGATGTTTGTTTGCAGTAAAATAAAGAGAACAGTACTTGCAGTAAGGAAACAGAACAGGTATTTGCAGTAAATGGTTTTATTAGTGTAAAAGAAAGGACCAGGGTCCATAGTTCACTAGAGGTGTCTTTCCATAAAGATAAATAACATGCTGGGTAAACAAATTACGGCTGGGCAATTGATAGAATAAAGACCATATATATATGACAAGATGATTACTATGAGATTCATTTGGGCATTACAACAAGATTCATAGACCGTAATCCAACTGTATCTATGACTAATAATCTACCCTCAGGATATCATCCGAACAACTTTGGGTATTAAGTTGCAAGCAACAGATTATTTCATTAAGTAAAGTGTGTAAAGTAAACAATAAAATTATCTTTGGATAAAGCATTGTTGTTTTCTCCCTAGTAGCAACAACACGTCTACAACCTTAGGAGTTATTGTCACTCTCCCAGATTTTCTAGAGGCATGAACCCACTATCGAGCATAAATAATTCCTCTTGGAGTCACAAGCACATACTTGGCCATATCATCTACTAGCAACAGAGAGCTTGCATGATCACAAATAACATATAAAAAAGATCTATAATCAACTCAATCATAGTATTCAATATTCATCGGATCCCAGCAAACACAACATGTAGCATTACATAAAGATGATCTTGATCATGTTAGGCAGCTCACAAGATCTAAACATGAAGCATAAGGAGGAGAAGACAACCATCTAGCTACTGCTATGGACCCGTAGTCCAAAGATAAACTACTCATGCATCACTTCGGAGGCGGGCATGGTGATGAAGAGGTCTCCGGTGATGATCTCCCTCTCGGCAGGGTGCCGAGAAGAGCTTCAGAACCCTCCCGAACTAGGGTCGATGATGGCGGAGGCTGAGGAACTTTTCATGGATGGAGGCTCGGGGCTTTAGGTTTTTTCCGAGGATGTCAATTTATAGGCGAAAGGACAATGTCGGTGGGCGCCCGGGGGGGAGGGGGCACACCATGCCTAGGCGTGGCTAGGGGGGCCTGCGCCTAGGGGTGGTGTGGCCTCCTCCCGGCTCTTCTCCGTCTCCCCCTTGGACTCCGTCTTCGTGACATCAAAATAGGATCTTCGGCTTTTGTTTCGTCTAATTCCGAGAATATTTCCAGAACAACTTTTTTGAAATACAAAAACTGCAGAAATTAGGAACTGGCAGTGTGGCATCTTGGTGTAAACAAAACATATAGCAATTGGTGTAAAAAAGCATGGAGCATCAAAAATTATAGATACGTTTGCAACGTATCAGTATCGCACCCGAATGCGCTCTCCCACTTTATCCACATCAACAGATGTGAAGAAAAATCCCAGCGTACGCGTTGGGTACTGTCATATCTTGATCATGCTCTTTCTTTTGTTGTAGTAGTAAGTTGTGCACCCACTGTTTGTTGTAGCGATTTGCTTCTTCTCGGATAGGCCATTGAGTTGATGTGAGCTACTACAAGATCTCCGGCTGTTCTTCGACAATCTTTAATAGACAAGCATATCCCCACTCCTGTCTCTGCGGGAGCTTTTTACATATGGTCTGCCTTGCGAGTCGTAGTGCATGCTTAGTACCGTGTTATATCTTGTTATCGTTATCGCTTTCGTTATCGGTTTATCTATAGGGTAATCATTACATATGGTTTATCGTTATAATCTGCTGGAGAGAATCATGGTTACTTGTTAATAATTGTTAAGTGGAGATATCGGTGGGTTAGCTGTTTTTTTATGACGGCTCACTTGTGTTTCTTAAATATTTTAGGACCCGAAGTTCTTGTTATCTTTTCCGAGACTGAGCTCTCTAACCACACGTGGGTATGCATATGGTTCGCCCCTCGACCACTGCCGAAATCTACAGCTTTATCCAGTGGCCACAACTAGTTCGTAATTTTCTACCTTTTGTTATTGCGTGCATGCTAGCCTGTTACTCACTTATTTTGGGAAGCCCATGGGTGCCTTGTATACCTTGTTTCTGGTATACACATATAGGTCGTGGAACCTCTGTGAAGTGGTTTATCGCTCCAATGTGTGCTAAACCACTTAGCACGCTAGCGCACATAGCTAGGTTCGCTTCGGAGATTTGGCTAAACTTCGATACGGGTTTAACTTAGTTAGGTGGCTTCCTGGACATTGTTGTCGTGAAGGAGAGTGTGTGTCGTGATATCCTTTCTTCGCCCGGTTGAATGATTGGTCGTGCGTGTGGGCACATTGGGGCACCCCTGCAGGGTTAAATCTTTTTGAAAAGTCGTGTCTGCGGTTATGGACGACTTGGAGCTGTATGACTCGACCATAGACAACTTACACATGTTGCTGAAATAATAATAACTTGCGTAGTAAGTTAGCACAACTTTAATAACAACTGGTTAAAATTTGTCAACCGTGTGAGTGCACTTGCAAGTACTTTCTTTGCGAAGGGGGGAACACATTGGCTGGGTTATGATTGCGAGTATAGAACTATTAGCTTACGCGCTCTCTTATCTATTCTGGCACATGTAAGTTGTGAGTGACTCTATAGGTTTTTAGTGCTTGCGTGCTGCCGCTTAATCCCACCATATAGCCTATGACGCCCTCTTGCGTCCTCTAAGTCCCATGCGTGCCTCAAGTACAAAGGACGACTGGTAGACAAATTCTTATACTAGTAAAAGTGTCGTGCTTTGCATCGGGATAAATAAATATTCAAATGCCTTCTGTAAACTATTTTTCTTGACACTTTTCCTATTGGTCACCATCGTAATAAATTCTAAAAGTACGTCACTGATATTCCACTGTGGCACATTGCGTATGCTTTTCTCGGTATAAGAGTATCTCCAGCCCGCCCTCCAAAACGTTCCCTAAACAACGCCAAATTTAGCGTTTGGGGGATGCTTTTTCTTTGTTGTGCATTTGGGGGACGTCGCTGCTCAGCCGCATCCCCCAAACAGAAATTGAGAGTTTTAAATTTAATCGAAAATAGTCATATTCATTCAAACTTGCTATATATTACATAGATTTGGATTTGAAAAAAATTCGATGATATTTAAACATAAACCCTAATCTAGTAGTACTTGCGACGCCTAGAGGCGTCGTAGTACTGGTGGAAGTTGCACATGGCGTCGTCGACAACGTCCTGCTTGCCGCGCTCGTCGGACTTGTCGACAGGTTCGTCCTTCATTGCGCCGCTGGGCCTAGCTCCGCCGTCGTCGGTGAGGTCGACGAGTGGCATCCCAGTGTCGCGGATGGACATGGCAATCTCCGTGTCGACGTCGCCCCTCCATGCGTCCTTGTTGTTCAAGGATGCCATGAATGTCGCGTGCAACCCTGGGCAATCCTCGGGGTCTCCCACAGCTCGTACTCCGCCATCTGCGCGGCCTTAGCGGCTTCCTCGTCATCCTTCTCCTCCTTCACCTCCGGCTTCGAAATGAGGAGGGCGCCGCCGGACGGTGATGTCGCTGCTGCCGCGCTAGCTCGCGGACGGTGATGTCGCTGCTGCCGCGCTGGCTCATGGATGGTGATGTCGCTACTGCCGCGCCTCCGAATCGCCAGCGGCGTCGCATAATCGGGCTCCTCCTTCACCTCACGCTTCGGCACGATGTATGGCGTGGTGTGGTGGGAGCAAGGCACCGACCGCGTCGGACCCGAAGGAGAAAGAGTTGGAGGAGAACCGAGTATGTCCTTCTCGGTTGCCAGCGCACCGAAGCCGGAGGAGATGGCGGCGGAGAAGGTGGTATCTCCAGCCGTGGGGCGCCAGTTGTGGATGCCGTCGACGATGGCCGAGAGGGTGCGCCCGGGAACGCACCAGAAAAGGGCGCGCCCCTCCTTGTTACATGTGTTCCTATGGCCGACGAGGTCGTCGGTGCTGTTCAGGTCGGTGTCGTATTGCGCCTGGAAGAAGTCCGCCCACCAGTCGTCGTTGCCGGTGGGGGCCTACGTGGGATCGGCGCCGTTGTGGATGCCGTCGACGACGGCCGAGAGGGTGGGCCCGGGAACGCCCCAGAAAAGGGCACGCCCCTCCATGTTCCACATGTTACTATGGTCGACGAGGTCGTCGATGCTGTTCAGGTCGGCGTCGTATTGCGCCTGGAAGAAGTCCGCCCACCAGTCGTTGTTGCCGGTGGGGGACTAGGTGGGATCGGCGCGTTCCTCGGTGCTGAGGCTAGCGCGCTGGGTCCTGATCGCGTCCCTCCAGCGTCGGTTCCCGGCGGCGGTGGGACTCTGATCCTGTTGACGGCCATCCTCCAGCCGCCTCCGCTTGGCAGGCGCATGTCCGTCGGTACCGCGTACCGCGAGCGGTATAGCGCCCACGCCTCTGCAACCGTGAGGCTGTCGCGCCCGAAGCCATTCGCGGGGAGCACACTCTTGTGGGACGACGACATTGTCGGATTAGGAAGGTGGCGTGAAGGAAGGAGGCGATGTCGAGAGCGGTGCGACGAGGATGGTATGTGGAAGGGACGACAAGGAAGGAAGGGCGGCCTTTTAAACAGCGATGGCAGGCGAAGCGGCAGCGGGGGTGTTGGCCGCAATAACACAGGCGCGGATGGCCACGCGAGCATGGGCGAGGGACGCTTCACTGAGTCGCCTGGAAAACACGTAAGGCCATTAACGTCGCTTGACCAGAGGTAGGCGACGTGTTTTATACTTCCGTGTCAATGATGCGTCGGGTCCACCACTCTCGGCCTCATTTCTCGCTCTGTTTGGCGCGTCCGAAGCGTCCCCTGTGGACCGGGGACGGGCTCGGGGCGTTAGAGCATCTCCAGTCGCGTCCCCCAAAGAAATTTGGGGCGTGCCGGACCAAAAAACTGTTCCAGCCGCGTCCCCCAAAGCCCAATTTTGTCCGGCGCGGCCCGATACGGTGTCCGGCGCCCCGAGCCCGTCCCAGTCCCACAGGGGATGCTCCGGGCACACCGAACACACCGAAAAGCGAGGCGAAGCGACGCCGGCCCGACGCGTCAGCGGCTCGGAAGGCTAAAACCCCGTCGCCTACCTTTGGTCAAGCGATGTTAATGGCGTCCCTTTTTCCAGGCGCACGGACGCGTCTCGTCCGCATGGCCGCGCGGCCGTCCGCGCCGGCGTTATTGCGTGCAACCACCCGCTGCCGCTTGACGCCCTGCAGTTCGTCCCAATTTCTCACCACTCCCAAACCTTCTCGTCGCCGCCGCCTCCCCACCTCGTAGATCTTCTCCTCGCCGCTCCAAAAATGTTGAGCTCGTCCTCCCGTAAGATCGCCGCGGCGAACGGCTTCGGCCGCGACAGCCTAACCGTGCCGGAGGCGTGGGCACTATACCATGCCCGATATCCAGTCCCGCCGGACATGCCCTCGAGAACGGCCGCGCCCTCGAGAACGTCATCCGCGGCATCCGCAACGGTGCTCCAAGGTTGGAGACGCCGTCGTCAGCGCCACCGTCTCCTCGAGGAGGACCACCGCAATGGCAGAGGAGGACGACGTACGTCCTCCTCGAACTCTTCCCGGGGGACCGCGATCGACGCCGTCCTCTTCGTACCGCTCGGCGCCCTACAGCATCCCCAAACGCGAGGTGAAGGAGGAGCCGGCGACGCCCGTCAACACGAGGCGTGGCGGCAGCGGCAGCCGGCGGCGCCCTCCTCATCCCGATGCCGGAGGTGAAGGAGGAGCCGGAGGAAGCGGCGCAGGCGGCGCTGCTGGCGGAGTATGAGCGTGGCGGCTCATCGCCGCAGCCGATGACCCGAGGGCCTGTGGCGGCGGCGTGCTTGGCGTCCATGAACGACAAGGACGCCTGGAGGGGCGACCTGGACATGCCGATCGCCATGTCCTATAGCGCCCGTGGAAAAAAAACCAATTCATCAAGATAGCGTCTGCGTCGAGGACTCGAGGTCACGAGGACGAGGCTCCAGTCATGACACTTCCTCCGTTCCCCGCGATTCCCCACGCGCATGCGCAGCCACGCCCCGACCGCTGCCGCCCGCCGCCCCGGCCCTGGCCCCGCCGCTTCCCACCGGCCCCGCCCGCCCTCCCAGTCTCTGCCCAGTCCGGCTGTCCGCCCGGTGCTCTCCCGCCCAGCCCTGCCGCCTGTCATGCCCGCCGCCGCAGTGCCGCACTGAACGCCGAGCGCCGCCCCTGAGGCCCTGATCTCCCAACCGAGGCCGCGACCAGAACTCCAGAAGACCAGAAGTGAGCCCCTCCTATTGAGCATTTTCAGCTATTTCTATATAGTGTAGACATGACTACATGAGATATCTGTCTAAACATGTCTCTACGACTATATTGGCTAGATATCTGAATGTACATGTCTTCTCTCTCTGTGTATGTCTGTTCTCTGAATGTTAAGTCTTGTAATGATGAAGAAAACATAATAAAATTACTAAATTGCTAATGTTTAAATGTTCCAATTGTGTAGAAATAAAGAGAAATAGCTAAATTGCACTACTTTTTCAGAACAAGCATCAAAGAAGATTGCATCTCCGGTCAAATGTGTCAATCATCTTGGTGAGCTCTCTATTAAGCTTGTTGAAACAAAAAATCATGTTGTTTATGATATAGTTTACATGCTTCTCAAATTGATATTGCTCCTACCGGTAGCGACGGTGAATGTTGAAAGAGTATTTTCCGCAATAAATCTAGTGAAAAACAAGTTGAGAAATAGTATGGGTGATGAGCGCTTGAACCATTGCTCAGTGACATTTATCGAGCCAGGGGTGTTCATTAATGTAAGCGATGATGCCATTATTGAAACTTTCATGGCAATGCGAACCCGTAGATTGAAGAAATGATGCAATTTTCTATTATGCTATATCTATAATGTCAGACTATTTTCATGTTTTGAACTATTTGTATTCTAATCGTGCATATTTGATATATGTATTGAACTTCTATGTTTACAATGAATTTGTCTTGCATATTATTCATTACTTCATTATGCAAAGCTTTTTCACATTTTGGGAGGGGACGCAAAAAAAAATTGAGATGTGCCCCCCCTCTAATTCTTTCATGCGTCCGCCACTGAGTCGTAGGGCTTCTTCTGCCATTCCTGGAAAATGCACGCAACGTAGTTGTCGTCCTTAGCCTCCTTGTTGTGGTACGCCAGCGCTTCGTTGTAGTCGTCATCGTCGTCCTGTGCAGGCGTCGGCGCCTACCGTTTTCGACGACGAGGTGCCGGTGGACAGTCGAAGGGAAAGTCTCCCTCTTTAATTTGTTTTTGTTTCCTTCCTCAAGCCACCAGCCCTTACAATTCCTCTTTCAAATCCGCTCCCACATTACATCTTTAGATCATAGAATGATGTTGCTGATAATGGCTTGTTACAATCCAGAAAACGTACGGATATAAACTGGTGGAATTTATTATAGGGGAGCGAGGTGGGACTATATGTAGGTGTAGAGTCATATTGATAATTTGTTCTTTGCTCGTCAATTGGGCCGTTCGGTCCGTACCCTTACCCACCATGCCCACAGCGCCCGCCGCCCCAATGCGCACCACGCCACCACCGCTCGCTTCATTCCCCAAGGATTTTTCCCTACAACCCGGTATAATTTCTATTCCCATTCTCTCTCATTTCAATTTCTTGCATGCCGGGGGCGGCGGTGTCCCGTTCCTACCGCCTGTGCGTGAGGTGTGCGATGCGGGCGCGCGCGCTCGCCGTCCTCCTTCCCTTCTGCTTCCACGCGTGCCTGTCCTTCGCCGGCGCCGCCGCGTTTACCCGGCAACTAGCGCGTGCACTCGGTCGCTGCTACTGAGACGAGAGCCCGCCGATTTCCGCCGCTGCATGGAGGGAGCTTGTCCGCGCGCCAGACGTATTAGGTCGAATCAATCTATGTCCGCTGCCTCTTAGTCTAGGCCAGGGGCTGCGCCAGACAGGAAGGCATCATCACCGTGGAGGGCCAGGCCGCATCTGGACCCTCGCTGGCCTTCCCGAGCAGGCTGACCTCAGCTCGCGGGCTACGCGCGCCTTGAGCTCCCCTACCGCTTGAACCGACGGTTCCCCTGCGAAACGGTATACTGTGGCAATTGTGCGTTATATGCTGTTTGGTGGGAGGGCAAAACGCTCCAAAATAAAGTTGGACGAAAATTTTGGCGGAAACGTTCCTTTATTATTAGGTATAGACTAGCAAAAGAGTCCGTTGCACCGAAAAAAAACAATTACTTAAATGTTTTAGGAAATCATCTGTGTTTGAGACTTCTTCTCTTTGTCACAATTGCTGATGGTGCTCACGTTTCTCCTATTCATGATTGAAAATAAGCATACCTAAGAAGATTAGAGTGCAAGTTGCCGGTGGCACTATTTTTCCTATGATTTAAATAGATTGTTTCACTGGCAGAAAACACCACACAGTAGCTATTGAAAATTTACCTCCCCGTCCATAGAAATAGATGAACTGGCTTCCCTACGGCCTACCATCTCCTGTCTTGCTCCTTCTGCTCCCTCGCTTCAGAAACATTGCACATTCAGTTTTGTGACTGTGGTGATTCTAACTGAAAACGTATACCAACTGAATCTACCGTATTCTAATTCTGCAATTGTTTCCTATAGTTATTCTTGCTTTCTAATATAGGCTTGAAGCAACCTATGTAGATCCTGCAGAAACTACTGTTATAGTTGAGGAATAGGAATAGCAAAGAACAAGCCACATGAATTTAGGAATCTCATCCCAGAAATAGAAATCTCATGTCATCGTACATAGCATTGCGTCAAATTCAATTGAGAATTTACTAATTACCTGAATCCGGTGCGTGCCGTTGAGCTGCTTCTGTTGCTTCAGCGTCAGCTACGGGAGCAATGTCGAGATGTAGCAGATCTTCGGGCCTGGCAATGTCGAGCTGAGGCGCTATATAGGAAAGAATTGCAGAGTTTCTATGGAGCAGAGTTTCCTAGTCCATCTTGAAGCAGAGTTTAGTTGGGAGTTGGGACCGGCCAGGATAACGACAGCAGCACGCAATGCGGATGGGCGCCACTGATCCGCCCCGTTCCGTCAATCTGACGGCCGCCGTCGTTGTCTGTCGGATGCAGAAGCTCCACCATTGGTTCCACACCGTCAGGCCGATGCCTACAGCCGTGTCCTGCCTAGCTTCCGACCGCTGCTGATGCCAGAATCCCGCCGGCAGGATTCCTGCGCGTCCGCGCTGATTGCCAAATAAATTCTTTGCACACCCCCGCCAGACTCCCGTGCACGCCCAATCCCACCGCGACGCCCAATGCCAGGTCGGGGCGGGCTTCTCCCCAGGGGTGCTGCCGTGCTGGTCGCCGATCCGGACCATATCACCTGCGTGCCCAGCCCACGCCGTTGGGGAGACGCCCATCCAGACCTTGCGGAGGTCGCCGACGCTGTTCTCATGGCTCGGCCTTCCCCTCGTCCTCGGTCTCTCTAGAGATGCCCTCGCACAGGTCAGGACAGGTGGCGATGCTGGAGCGGCGGCGGCGCTGGAGTTCATCGGCGTCGGTATTGATTTCGAATATACGCATGAGATGCAATCCTGGTCAGAGCCTTGACAAAGATCTACATCGTGGCAGGTTGAGATATCGCTCCGTTTCTTGTTTGATCGATGGGAGTGGGTTAGGGCAGGTACCAGGAAGATTTCGTCGTGGTCGATTTCCGTGTCTTCTCCAATGTACACACCGTCGAGGAGCTCATTGAGGTCTCGATCTGCACGAGAACCGGACTGATGCGGGACAGAAGAGTACTTGCGGGGAAGAGGACGACGGACATTCTTTCATTGCTTGGAGACGCGTAAAACTCGTTCGCCCTAGGCCCATATTGTTTGTATAGGCCCACTTCGTTGGCAGAGGCCGAGACACAGCGGACGACGGAACCAAACTCCACGTTACGGATTAATTAAGCGGTGTCAATGCTTGTAAATTCCACAGGAAAACATGAATAATTAAAACACGACGAAAATTTAGAGGAGAAACCGAAACTCCATGTTACGGATTAATTAAGCGGTGTCAATGCTTGTAAATTCCACAGGAAAACATGGATAATTAAAAATGATGAAAATTTAGATGAGAAACCTTACTTCCTTTACTAGTAGGTATAGACTATGAAATTTGCCCGTGCGTTGCATCGGAAGTGAACTCTACGTCGCTGAAACACAAAATAAGTTCTCATTCGTACACTTGTCAGCTTTAGAGCTTTAGGGTGTGTTCGATTCTAGAAATAGAGGAATGGGACCAGACGTTCCGCACCTAGCGCATGTTCATGTGTTCAGTTGGGTAAAAGAAATGAAACCTAGTAGTTCCTAGGAGCGGAATATACCCCCAAGATGCGGAATGAACTCATCCGGCCAAATAGGTGCAATATTGGGGAATGGCTTGCTCCACACATGCGAAAAAAGAAGAAAATGTCTGACGTTGTCGGTAATCTCGTTCTTGTTCTGTCTCTCTCTCTCCCAGGAGGAGCAGTAGGCCAAGGACCCGGCGGTGGCGGCCAGGTATGCGCGGCGATGGCGGCGGGCAAGCACGCGTGGCCACGGCTAGGCCGTGCTCCTCCGATGTTGTTTCTGATTTTGGCATGGCAAGGCAGGGCTAGGGCGTCACCGTCAGGGATGGAGGGTCATCGCCGGCAGGATGGAGGCCGGGCAGGGAAGGTTTTTTTTTTTGCCCTTTTTTGATTTTGATTTGGACAAAAAAAATCAAGTTTAGGATGTTCCCTTCCGCTGTGCGATTCCAGAACCGAATAGAAAACGGAACAGTTCCATTCCTCGATTTTTTTGACTGGAACACGGGGTGAGAACCATCCCTTGGCGTTGGAGTGGAACCGTTCCATTCCGCCCATGGTTGTGGAAGCGAACACACCCTTAGAGACTTCATTTGACACGCTGTCACTTCATCCAGAACATTTGATACACACATCCATCATCATCTCACCCAACCCCTCGAAGGCCTTCACCTCTCTCGGGGTCGGGAAGTGGAGAAATCAGAGGAAGGTAGATAAATTGTTGGGGCGAGGAGTCGGTACAGGAATGCGAGGCTGAGGGCTACGCAGAAGAATACCATAGCCGCTTTATATTGTTGAATCCACATCTTTGGTTTAAGCCAAGTAAATCGATCAGTATGGCTGGCCATGTATGGTTGCATCTTGCCTGGAAACAACCAGACGTGTTTTGCAAATACGGGGCTACGATCAATTTTTTTTTTTGCAGGTGTGTATTTTTCCTGCATCTAAGTGTACCGGCACATCTGGTTGGAAATTAATTCCAACAGATCTGACCTTGTGTTCTAATCTTTGCTTGGCGACGATCTCGTCCTTTAGATTGCTTTAGTATATACTCCGCAGCTAGTATTTTGTTAAGTCAGCATGAAAGCACCGCAGCACGCCTCCTCGCGTCGAAGCGCTGATTGCCTCAAGCGCGGGCAGGAAGCCGCGCATCCCGTCAGAGCATCCTCGGCTCCTCGCACGCATGCGCGTCGAGGAAGGACATTGGCCAGCAGCTTCGTGTGCTAGCAGAGCCAGCGCTAGCTATCCATGCATGCATTCAGCAGCTAGTCTGCCCTGGGTTCTTGTAGAAGAACGATGGTAAACTCCTTGTGCTCATCCTTTGAAAGTTGTTGCTTCAGCTACATCTCTGAATGGCATACCAATGACGCCGCAAAGCTAGGGGTCGGCTCCTGGTGAGGTGATGCATATGTCCGGATGCGCCGACAGTGTAAGCATGGGTGCCCGAAGAGCCACGTTGCTCGCACTGCCGGAGAACACGCGTACGTCTTCCCTTGGCCGCGCTGTACATGCCGTCAAAAACCGTCCGGTTGATCCGCCCCCAGCACCACGCCCTGGATTATTGAAGCGTGCTCGCCAAAGTTGTCTCCCAATCCGCCGATGAGGCTGGAGGGGTCGAACAGGTCGCATGCATACAGGCCCCCGTCCGGCTCGGTTGCCGTGTAAGACTGACTGCTCATAGTGGGAGTAACATAGCTAGTAACATCACATATACTGCAGATTTCTCTACACACGCGGGGCTTTGATGATTTTATTTCATGGCATGGAACAAAGAATGAGGTGTTTTCGGTCAGGTCTGCCTACCATATTGAATGGAGACATCAGTTCAATGGAGTCACTTGCCGATCCCTCATCTCTGGGACATCACCTGAAAATCCTACCTGGGATAATTTATGGAAGCTAGCAGTACCGGCTAAAGTAAAGATTTATTGTTGATGTATTATGCATGGTGTTATCCCTCTTAAGGCGATCTTATTCAGTAGACACATTGGCAATACGGGCATCTTTCCAGTTTGTGGCCAGCACCCGGAGGATATCCTTCACATGGTCTTCAAATGTGATCGTGCAGCTCTAGTATGGGAAGCTTTGGGGATTACAGATGTAATTAACAGGGCTATTTCTGCTACCAATTCGGGTCCTCAAGCCCTGGAAGAGATCTTCAAATTAACTTCGACGTCGGCTCCGGGTTTGGATGAACTAAGGATCCCGGAATTAGTTGCTGTTGGAGGCTGGTATATTTGGTGGATGCGGCGTAGGCAAACTCATGGAGAGCAGGTCCCCCCTATCCAGCATTGTGTCAACTCTATTCGATCTATTACAGCGAATGCAAGGAAATCCTTATCCCAAGTGAGTTCTGTGGCGAAAGTTGTTTGGACAAGGCCTCTAGCAAGAAATCTTAAACTAAATGTTGATGCCGCTTATCTCGATGGGGATCACACCGGTGCAACGGGTGCAATTCTACGTGATAATCAAGGTAATTGTGTGGCAGCAACTGCTAAGTTTATATCTCATGTGAGCTCGGCGATGATGGCCGAAGCTATGGCAGTTTTGCATGGCCTCATGATGGCGAACCGGCTAGGTTTTAATTCTATTGAAGTGGAGTCTGATTCTATTGAAGTGATCCAATACTGCACAGGTGAACAAAGGATTTGGAATGATGCAACGGCCATATATGCTGATATCTTTGAGCAAGTTGCAAGCATTGGACATGTGGAGTTCTCTCATTGCAGGAGGGAGACTAATATGGTAGCTCATGAGATTGCTAGGAATAGTCATAGTACTAGGAATTCTTGTAATTGGGTCGATGAACCCCCTAGCTTTATTCTCTCGGCCCTCCCGAATGATGTAACCATACTATGATTGGAGCAGCAAGTTTCGGACGCACTCTTTTCCTTACCAGGGTACCTACGGGGACTGGAAGGTTTTTAATGAGGCGGCTTGCTGGCTCGGGTTAATATATGTTATGATTTCAAAAAAAAAACATCACACATCTCAAGGCATTTTGATGACATGGCATGTCAATAAATGAAGAAAGAGAATGAGGTGTTAACTAGCTATGTTACCATAACATCACACACCACAAGGCAAAATGAGTCTACAACATAATAAATGACACAATGTATGACAGAACATACTACTATAAGTTACTACCCACTATCACTAGTAGAAAAATGGGCACCAATACCGGTTCCAGAGGCCATTTTGTACCGAAAATGCAACTGGTACAAAAGATTTGGGACAAAAGCCCCCCCCCCCTTTGGTACCGGTTTCTTACGAACCGGTATTAAAGGGGCCTCCACGTGGGCACCCAGGAGACCGCAGGGCTAGGGACCTTGCCGCGGTAGAGAAAGTGCATAAATCTCCGCCGCGGCAGAGAAAGTGCATAAATCTCTGCCGCGGCAGAGAATTCAGGGTTTAGGGTTTTAGGAGGGGTTTAGGGGTATCGGATCGTTTCATCGTATGGGGATCGTGTCGATGCGCCAGAAACGCGTTTGGGTTTAGGTAGTACATGAAGATCAAGGTGATGCATATCAACTTGGTGCATATAATATAACACATGTAATTGCATAAGATCGCAAATTAAGTAGTACATGCATGAAGATCGATCTTCATGCATAGTGGTACTCTCCGAGGCATACTATCTATTACATGTACCATAGTGGTACTCTCCGAGTCAAACTATATATTACATGTAGATCTTCATTCATAGTGGTACTCTGCGAAGCTAGGTATGACGTCTCGAAGGAAAAATCCCGCCAATTCCTTGCCAATTGCTTTGAAGCGGCGCTCGATTGAGATCATGTCCCGCTTCGTTCGGTTATCTGCCTCACCTCTGAAATGCTTTCCTCTCTTTCTTACGTGATGTTGTTTTGGAAGAAATTGACGATGCCCCAGGTACACATTCTTGTTTCCCAAATATATCCTGTCAGTCTCACCTAAACAGTGTGTGCATGCATTGTATCTCTTGTTTGATTGTCCTGAAATGTTACTAAGAGCAGGCCAATCATTGATGGTTACAAACAACAACGCTCGTAGGTTAAATTCCTTTTGTTCATGCTCATCCCACACAGGTACACCTTCTTCACGCCACAACTGTAAAAGTTCTTCAACCAATGGCCTCATGTACACATGAATGTCGTTGTCGGGTTGCCTCGGGCCTTGGATGAGCACTATCATCATAATGAACTTCCGGTTCATGCACAACCAAGGAGGAAGGTTATAGATACATAGAGTCACTGGCCAGGTGCAGGACTGGAGCTCGCTCCCCGAAAGGATTAAAACCATCTGTACTTAGACCAAATCTTAAGTTCCTTGCGTCATCTGAAAATAACTTGAACTCTCTGTCGATTTTTCTCCACTGCGACCCATCAGCGGGGTGTCTCATCATCACATCTTTCTTACGGTCCTCTTTGTTTTGGAACAAACGTTTCAACTGTGGTATTATAGGAGCATACCACATCACCTTCGCATGAACCCTCTTCCTGGGGGTGGACTCGCCCTCAACATCGCCAGGGTCATCTCGCCTAATCTTATACCTCAATGCACCACATACCGGGCATGCATTTAAATTCTCGTACTCCTCGCGGTAGAGGATGCAGTCATTGATGCATCCATGTATCTTCTGCACCTCTAATGCTAGAGGGCAGACAACCTTCTTTGCTTCGTACGTACTAGAGGGCAATACGTTCTCCCCTAGAAGCATCTTTTTTATTATTTTGAGCAACTTTTAAAATCCTTTGTTAGAAGTACCATTCTCTGCCTTCCATTGCAGCAATTCTAGTGTGGTACCCAGCTTTTTCCGGCCATCTTCGCAATTAGGGTACAACAGTTTGTTGTGATCCTCTAATATTTTCTCCAACTTTAACCTCTCCTTTTCACTTCCACAGTTTATCTTCGCATCAAGAATGACCCGACCCAAATCTTCATCGGGGTCATCAAAAATCGGCTCATCAAAAATGGGCTCTTCTTCCTTCGTCTTCCCCATTCTACTATCACCGTCTTCAGTGAACATAGGATAGTTTTCACTATCCTCTTCTTATTCTTTGTCTTCCATTATAACCCCTCTTTCTCCGTGCTTGGTCCAACAATTATAGCCGGACATGAAACCGTTCTCAAGCAGGTGGACATGAAGGGTCTTTGAGGTAGAGTAATCCTTCGTATTCTTACAGGAACTACATGGACAATAAATGAAACCATTCGACCGCCTGTTTTCCTCAGCCACGTTGAGAAAATAATGCATGCCAGTAATGAAGTCGGGATGGCATCGGTCACCGTACATCCATTGTCAATTCATATGCATTATATAAGTATATCAAAAATCATTAATTACACAACATCATGGATATATGAGTGACCAACTTAATTAATATTCAACTTCATCACATAAAACTAAGTTATTTTTATAAAAAAGAAGAGGCTCACCGAGGTGGTACGGTGCCAGCTAGGGGACGACGTTGGCGATCGACAGCGGTGAGGACGGGGACGATACTAAAACCTACAAATCATACTTTAATTTGAGCTCAAATTGCATATAAAAAGAATGAAATCCCTAACTTAGGCATTTCATCGAACACCTTGCTAGCACTAGAAAAATAATATGAGTTAAACTAGCAAAGAAATGAGCTAAATTAGGAACGCCGGAAGAAAGGATGATATTGCTAACCCTTGGATAGATGGGTGCCGTCAATCTTGATAAAATGGTGGAGAAAAATGAAGATTTGTTGGAGTGTGAGAGGTGCAAAATATTTGGAAATGTGAGAGAGGAGGAGAAGGGAAAATGAGAGATGCAGGGAACGGGCTTAAGAAATAGGGTTGGGACCCTTTAGTACCGGTTCTTTAGATGAACCGGTAATAAAGGTGCAGCTCTGGCCCCACCTCCACCTCAAAATTGGACTGAAAACCTTTCGTACCGGTTCGTAACACGAACCGGTATTGATGTTCTTCGGCCGCCTGGGCAAGGGAACCGGTACTAATGCACCCTTTAGTACCGGTTCGTAAGGGAACCGGTACTAAAGGCTTAGACGGATGCCCATTTTTCTACTAGTGTATGAAGGTAGTAACCTAGACTAGTAACATGGCATATGTAACTAGTCTAAGTTACTCCCCACGATGACCAGCCTAAGGTTGATAAGCGCCAGCGCGCTGGACATGGTGTATGTCTTCAAGTTGAAGATGTATTCCACGTCAACGGCTGTGGCGATCAGTGGCGGATCCTGGTTTGCATGCAACATCTCGCCTGAAGTCTCCTCCTCTTGCACTACCAGGGCCGTTCCCTGGGCCGGGCGCCGGAAGTAGCTGATACGTCCATTTTGCATCACTATTTTATATCATAATTTACTGTTATTCATTGATATATTTAATATTTAGAGATGATACTTATGTTATTTCACCTATTTTGCATGTTTCATGATTATTGGAGAATTATTCACTGGAGTCAACTCGCTGAAAAAGCATCGTCAGGATACCATATTTCGAAGATCAACAATTGACGGAAAATACACCGAAGTTCTTATTTCCCCATGACGGAGCCAACCAAAAGGGGCCGAGGAGGGCCGCCATGGCCCCCCATAGCCGGCGCGGGCCCTGCCCTGGCCGCGCCGCCATGTGGGGAGGGGGCCCACGACCCCCCTCGGCCGTCTCTCTTTCACGTATTTCATCTACCCGAAAACCTAAGGTACTGGGACGCATCGAGAATAGACACAGCCGCCTCTGCGGGGCGGAAAAGCACCAGAGAGAAAGAGCTCTCCGGCAGAACCGCCGGGAAATTCCCTCCCAGGGGGGAAATCATCACCATCGTCACCGCCATCGAGCTGGACTTCATTGGGATCATCATCATCATCATCTCCACCGACACCGCCATCTCCACCGCTGCACCTCGTCTCCGCTGTAACATCTTGGGTTGAATCTTGGTTATTTCATAGGGGAAACTCTCCCGTATTGATTACTACTTGTTATTGATGCTATTGAGTGAAACCATTGGATCAAGGTTTATGTTCAGATTGTTATCCATCATCATATCACCTCTGATCATGTTCCATATGATCTCTCGTGAGTAGTTCGTTTAGTTCTTGAGGACATGGGTGAAGTCTAAATGTTAGTAGTGAACTATGTTGAGTAATATTTAATGGTTTGATATTTAAGTTGTGGTGTCATTCTTCTAGTGGTGTCATGTGAACGTCGACTACATGATACTTCACCTTTATGGGCCTAGGGAATACATCTTGTATTCTTTTCTAATTGTGGGGTTGCCGGAGTGACAGCAACTAACCCCGTTGGTATATCGATGCAGGAGGGATAGCAGGATCTCGAGTTTAAGGCTGTGTTTAGATTTATCTTAATTACTTTCTTGTATTTGCGGATGCTTGCAAGGGGTTTAATCACAAGTATGTATTAGTCCTAGAAAGGGCGGTGCATTAGCATAGGTTCACTCGCACAACACTTATCAAAACAATGAAGATTAATCAACTATACAAAGAGAAAGCACTAGACTAAATTCCCGTGTGTCCTCAACAACGTTTGGTCATTATAAGTAAACAAACCGGCTTGTCCTTTGTGCTAAAAAGAATTGGGCCACTCGCTGCAATTATTACTCTCGCATTTTACTTACTTGTATTTAATTTATCTGCTATATCAAAACCCCCTGAAAACTTGTCTGTGAGCATTTACAGTGAATCCTTCATCGAAACCGCTTGTCAACACCTTCTGCTCCTCATTGGTTCGACACTCTTATTTATCGAAAGTACTACGATACACCCCCTATACTTGTGGGTCATCAAGACTATTTTCAGCGCCGTTTAGTGAAGCGCTATTGCAAGGAAAACTTTACCGTACGTGATGTTTCTGCTGCTGCTATAATTCATTATGGAGAGATCCTCTCTTGAATTTCTATTTGGCAAATCTACTACTACGCAAAGGTAGTGGATGAGGCGCCTTGTGAGGAAGTAATTCCGTATAAAATACCTATGAAAATTATTGAACGTGTTGTGGATAACCGCTATGAAGGGGATGGAAGTGTTCATCCTGGAGATCATTTACTGTTTTTACATGAATTATGCGTGTTATTCAAGTGTGCAGGTATTTCAATGGATGAAGTTAGGAAGAAATTATTCGCTATGTCGCTGTCTGGTAAAGCGGCGCATTGGTATAAACTGAAGGATGGGCATTCTCTTGATTGGAAGGATATTGTGCCTCTATTTTATTCTAAATTCTATCCTCCAAGTGAAATTCACATAGACCGAAACCGCATATATAATTTCTGGCCTCATAACGGAGAGATTATTGCCCAGGCATGGGGGAGATTGAAGTCTTTAATGCTCAAATGCCCCATTCATGAGCTTCCTGGTAATATCATCGTTGATAATTTTATGCAAGACTTTCTTTTCAAGATAAAACCTTGCTGGATACTACTTGTTCTGGATCATTCACACGCAATAAAGAAGAGTTTAAATGAGACCTTCTTGATCGGATCCAAGAAAATACTGAAGGATGGGAGAATGACAAAGGTAGAGTGTCAGGTATAAATTATGATTATGAATGCATTGAAACTTTTATGGATACTGATAAATTTCGTAATATGAGTGCTACATATGGTCTTGACTCTCAAGTTGTTGCAAATTTCTATAAAGCTTTTGCCTCTCATTTTGAATTGCCTTGGAAGAATTTTGATAAGTATCATGAACCTTATAAAGATAAAACTGATTCACCTATAGGTAAATGTATTGAAGTTAAAACTGTTGATCGTATTCTTCCTGAAGCTTATATTGAAAAAACTCCTTTTCCTGCTAAAATGAAGGAGTATTCTGTTATAACTAGTGCGGTTAATAAAAGTGCAAAGAAACCTATAGAACCTGAGGAGCAAATAAAGGTTGAACCTGCTATTGCAATAGTTAAAGATCTTGTGACTGAAAATGTAGAAGATGGTCATATCATTTTCTGTGAAGATGCTTCTAATATTGTTTCGCACCCTAATAAGTCTAGGAAAGCCAGTGTTCCTGTGCTCTGTTAGAATTGGTGATCATTATTATTATGGTTTATGCGACATTGGTGCAAGTATTAGTGTCATTCCTTATGAGTTTTACACGGAAATCATGCATGAAATTGGTTCTTGTGAACTTGAAGATATTGATGTGGTTATTCGGCTAGCTAATAGAGAAACTATCTCTCCTATTGGTATTGTTCGAGATGTGGAAGTTCTATGTGGTAAGATTAAATATCCTGCTGACTTTTTGGTACTTGGTTCTGCTAGTAAGTCTTGTCCTATTATTTTTGGTAGACCTTTTCTAAATACTTGTGGAGCTGTTATAGATTGCAAAAAGGAGAAAATTGTTACTAAATTTGCTGGTGAATCTTATGAGTTTAACTTCTCTAAATTTGCCAAAACTCCTTATAAAGCTGATTTGCCTAATAATGATTTTAGAGTTGAACAGTGTGCATCCATTGCTCTTGCTCCTAATAATCCTTTGCAGCAACATTTGGAGGATAGTGAGAGTGAAGTCTTTAGGGAAGAAAGGAATGAGCTTGATGAAATTTTCCTTCGTCAACCTATTCTTAAACATGACTTGCCGGTTGAAGATCTAGGTACAACACCACTACCAAAGGAGGATCCTGTTTTTGATTTGAAACCATTGCCTGATAATCTTAAGTATGCTTATATTGATGATAAGAAAACATATCATGTTATTATTAGTGCTAAGCTTTCAGATTTTGAGGAAGAAAGATTATTGGAAATATTGAAGAAACACCGAGGAGCTATTGGCTATACTCTTGATGACTTGAAGGGGATTTCTCCTCTATTTGCCAACACGCCATCAACATGGAAGATGATGCAAAGCCTGTTGTTGAACATCAGCGTCGTCTAATTCCTAAGATGAAGGATGTGGTAAGGAATGAGGTATTGAAACTTCTTGAAGCTGGTATTATATATCCTATTGCTGATAGTAGATGGGTTAGTCCTGTGCATTGTGTTCCTAAGAAAGGAGGAATAACTGTTGTACCTAATGATAATGATGAGCTCATTCCTCAAAGAGTAGTTGTAGGGTATAGAATGTGCATTGATTATCGAAAAGTTAATAAAGTTACTAAGAAAGATCATTACCCTTTCCCTTTTATTGATCAAATGTTAGAAAGGTTGTCTAAAAATACTCATTTTTTGCTTTCTTGATGGTTATTCTGGGTTTTCACAAATTGCTGTTAAAACTAAAGATCAAGAGAAAACCACTTTCACTTGTCCCTATGGAACTTATGCTTATAGGCGTATGCCTTTTGGTTTATGTAATGCTCTGCTACTTTTCAAAGATGCATGTCTGCTATTTTTCATGGCTTTTGTGAAAAGATTGTGGAGGTATTCATGGATGATTTTTCTGTCTATGGGAATTCTTTTGATAATTGCTTGCGAAACCTTGATAAACTTTTGCAGAGATGTGAAGAAACTAACCTTGTTCTTAATTGGGAGAAATGCCACTTTATGGTTAATGTAGGAATTGTATTGGGACATAAAATTTCTGAGAGAGGTATTGAAGTTGATAGAGCTAAAGTTGAAGCAATTGAGAAGATGCCCTATCCGAGGGATGTTAAAGGTATTCGTAGTGTTCTTGGTCATGCTGGGTTTTATAGGAGATTTATTAAAGATTTCTCTAAGATTTCAAAGCCTCTTACTAATCTTCTTCAAAAAGATGTACCTTTTGTTTTTGATGATGATTGTAAGGAAGCTTTTGAAACTCTAAAGAAAGCCTAACAACTGCTCCTGTAACCTCCTGATTGGAATTTACCTTTGAAATTATGTGTGATGCTAGTGATTTTGCTGTAGGTGCTGTCCTTGGACAGCGAGTAGATAAAAAATTGAATGTTATTCATTATGCTAGTAAGATTCTAGATGCTGCTCAAAGAAATTGTGCTACAACTGAAAAAGAGTTATTAGCCGTAGTTTTTGCATGTGACAAGTTTAGACCTTATTTTGTTGATTCAAAAGTCACAGTTCATACTGATCATGCTGCAATTAGGTACCTTATGGAAAAGAAAGACGCTAAGCCAAGGCTTATTAGATGGGTGCTTCTCTTGCAAGAATTTGATTTACATATTGTAGATAGGAAAGGTGCTGATAATCCTGTTGCTGATAATTTGTCTAGATTGGAAAATATTGCTTATGATCCTGTTCCTGTTAATGATAGTTTTCCAAATGAACAATTAGCTGTAATAAAGGTGAGCTCGCGAGATAGTCCTTGGTATGCTGATTATGCTAACTTTATCGTTTCGAAGTATTTGCCTCCAACCTTTTCAGCTCAGCAAAGGAGGAAATTTTTTATGATTTGAGGCATTATTTTTGGGATGACCCACACTTATATAAAGAAGGAGTGGATGGTATTATGCGAAGATGTGTCCCAGAATATGAACAACAAGAGATATTGAGTAAGTGTCATGGTAGTGTTTATGGAGGACATCACGCCGGAGATAGAACCGCACAAAAGGTTCTACAATCAGGTTTTTATTGGCCAACGCTCTTAAAGATGCAAGGAAGTTTATCTTATCTTGTGATGAATGTCAAAGAGTTGGTAATATCTCTAGACGCAATGAAATGCCTATGAATTATACTCTTGTTATTGAACCATTTGATTGTTGGGGATTTGACTTCATGGGTCCTTTCCCGTCTTCAGAAGGTAACACTCATATACTTGTCGCTGTTGATTATGTTACTAAATGGGTGGAAGCCATACCCACAAAAAGTGCCGACGGTGAGACCTCTTTAAAAATGCTTTTAGATGTTTTTTTTCCTAGGTTTGGAGTACCTAGATATATTATGACTGATGGAGGTTCTCATTTTATTCATGGTGGTTTTAGAAAAACTCTTGCTAAATATGGTATTAATTATAGAATTGCTTCAGCTTATCATCCTCAAACTAGTGGGCAAGTAGAATTAACAAATAGAGAAATTAAATCTATCTTGCAAAAGACTATTAATAAATCTAGAAAAATTTGGGCTAGTAAGTTAAAGGAAGCATTGTGGGCTTATAGAACTGCTTATAAAAATCCTATGGGAATGTCTCCTTATAAAATGGTTTATGGAAAAGATTGTCATTTACCTTTAGAATTAGAGCACAAAGCTTATTGGGCTGTAAGAGAACTTAATAAAGATTTTAAACTTGCCGGTAAGAAAAGGTTGCTACAATTGAGTTCTTTAGATGAATGGAGAAGTGAAGCTTATGAAAATGCTAAACTTTTTAAGGAGAAAGTTAAGAAATGGCATGATAGAAGAATTATTAAAAGAGAATTTAATGTTGGAGATAAAGTCCTATTGTATCGGTCTCGTCTCAGATTTTTTGCAGGGAAATTACTCTCAAAATGGGAAGGACCATATGTCATTGAGGAGGTGTATCGTTCAGGAGCAATAAAAATTGCTTCGCTGAAAGATGATGCCACACAAGTGGTGAATGGACAAAGACTCAAGCATTATATTTCTGGAGATTCTTATAATGAAGATGTTAATGTTATTCAAGTGATGACTCCGAAGCTTTCATCAAAGACCAAATTGACAGTTCTGAGAGTTCGACTTTGAATAGGTAACAGTATTAGTAAGAAGAAGTCCGCGTTTAACTTTCCGAACAATATTTCTGCTATTTTTGGAAAATATGAAAAATTACGAGATCGAAACGGAGTGGAGGAGGTGCACGAGGGAACGTCCCCACGTGGGGTCGCGGGCCCACCGGCCGCGCCGCCTATGGGGAAGGCCCTCGAGTCCCGTTTCCACTCGTTTTCGACCGGTACTTTCCTTTGTCGTGAATTTTTTTGCTATATAATTCCCCGGATCCCCGAGGTCCGTATATCGTATTCTCGTCTTGTTTTGTTTCGCCTATTTCGTTCAGATGTCGTCGCAAGGATCATCCTCAGAAGATTATGCAACGCGTCGCCAACGTGAGCTCCTCCAGGATCTAGATCAAGGAACTTTCGTTGGATGGGCGGAAGAGGAAAGGGTCGTGACAAGACGGAAAGAGATGGATGAAGGTGTCAATGAGGAAGTGAAGAAGATGTCATCAGCAAAAAGAGAGCGGGAAGCTGTGGGGAGTAAGCCAATCTTGGTGGGATCGGTTAACACGCGACGTTCTTTTTCTCATAACTTGCAGGGACCTCTACCACCTGCACCTGACCTCAACTCTTTCCCTGCTGTAGAGGAAGCTCTTCGGGTGACCGATGAGTTTTGTGATCAATACCGTGTTCTAAGAAGGGAAGTGGAGATTCTTCAGGATGAGAACAATCGACTTCGCAATGCTAGAGCGGTTCCTCACTCCCATCAGGGTTGTTCCACCATCACCACCGAAGGAGTAATTCATCATTGGTATTGGCATCCCCTTGGTTTGTCCCAAGCTTGGGGGGTGCCGCGGTATCACATCATCACTATCTTTTACCTTTACTATCAAGTAGTGTCATATCATGAGTAGGGAAGTTATCATATAAGATGGTTTGCAGTGTGGAAGTATCTCTCTTCTAGTTGGTTATCTATGTATCCCTTGGTGTGAGTTATCATTATGGAATATTAATGAGAAGTCTTATCATTTACTTTTTGCACACCTTATTTTAGTTTGCAATTTCTGTTATATGATTACTCTTGTCATTAGTATTGGTATCACTTTGGGAGCACCAAGTAAATCTATTTTGTTTTGGCAAACTTAGCATTGGTCAATAGCAACAATACTTTGATGTTTAAGTAGAAAAGAGGGAAGTACATGTAGATGTATTATTTCATTATCTTTCTTTCTTGTTAGTTAATGAGTTTAGTATTCTGAGGTTAAAATTGCTTGTACTTACAAGGAAGATGCATGATTGTTTCTATCACATGTATATTTGTTTGTTCCCCTCAACTCTTATGCTTGCTAATCAACCTTGCTAGCCAAAGACCTGTACTGAGAGGGAATGCTTCTCATACATCCAAAACCTTAACCCAAACCCATGCCATTTGTGTCCACCATAACTACCTACTATGTGGTATTTTGTGCCACTCCAAGTAAATATTTCATGTGCTACCTTTAAACAATTCAAACTCTATTACTCCTTAATTGTGTCAATGTTTTATAGCTCATGAGGAAGTATGTGGTGTTTTATCTTTCAACCTTGTTGGCCAGACTTTCACCAATGGACTAGTGGCATATACATCCGCTTATCCAATAATTTCGCAAAGAGCCGCAACGGTTCCCACCCCCAATTATTAACTTTCATTAATATTTCTCTTCACATGTTTTGCCCTGATTTATCAAGCAACTTAATTTTGCAATAGACACTCCTCCATGGTATGTGAAATGTTGGAAGGCACCCGAGGATTCGGTTAGCCATGGCTTGTGAAAGCAAAGGTTGGGGGAGTGTCATCCATAAATAAAACTAAAATGCATGTGTAAACAAAAGAGAAGAGGGATGATCTACCTTGCTGGTAGAGATAACTTCCTTCATGGGAGCCGCTCTTGGAAGGTCTGTTTGGCAAGGGGGTTAGAGTGCCCACTACCATTCGTTGACAACAACAAACACCTCTCAAAATCTTACTTTTATGCTCTTTATATGATTTCAAAACTTAAAAAGCTCTAGCACATGATTTAACTCCTGCTTCCCTCTGCGAAGGGCCTATCTTTTACTTTTATGTTGAGTCAGTAAACCTATTTCCCTCTATCTCAAGCAAGCAATTGAGTTGTTGTGATCCAACCATTTATATTATGATCTATTTAATCATGCCTTTTATTCTTCCTTGTTTAGTACAAATTTTATCTGGATGAATATGACTTTGAAGGCTATCAATGATTATGAGGAGATTGTTATGATTAAGGATGTAAGCTCTGCCATATAAGTTCTAATATAAAGGCTTTGCTTGGAAGATAAGTACAATCTGTTAATAGTTCTTTGACCAAGAACAAAGTTTGCCATAACCAATTGTGATTTCCTATGCACCTTTATTTGTGATTTCTCTTTACTTATTTCAAGTTGAGTTATATGAAGATGTTTACTAGAATGTCTTGTGTGAATTAATAAATGTGATGCTTCTTGTCCGTATTTTATTTATCGACTCTTCACTCCATAAACACGTGGTCTTGTTTACTGAGCTCAGTTTCGCTTGGGGACAAGCGAGGTATAAGCTTGGGGGAGTTGATACGTCCATTTTGCATCACTATTTTATATCATAATTTACTGTTATTCATTGATATATTTCATATTTAGAGATGATACTTATGTTATTTCACCTATTTTGCATGTTTCATGATTATTGGAGAATTATTCACCGGAGTCAGAATTCTAAAAACCGTCAGGATACCATATTTCGAAGATCAACAATTGACGGAAAATACACCGAAGTTCTTATTTTCCCAGATGACGGAGCCAACCAAAAGGGAGGCCGAGGAGGGCCGCCATGGCCCCCCCATAGGTCGGCGCGGCCCTGCCCGGCCGCGCGCCATGTGGAGAGGGGGCCCACGACCCCCGGCCATCTCTCGCGTAATTCATCTACCCGAAAACCTAAGGTACTGGAGGCATCGAGAATAGACACACGCCTCGCGGGCGGAAAACACCAGAGAGAAGAGCTCTCCGGCGGGCAGAAATCCGCCGGGAAATTCTCCGGAGGGGGAAATTGTCACCATCATCACCGCCATCGAGCTGGACTTCATTGGGATCATCATCATCATCTCCACCATCGACACCGCCATCTCCACCGCTGCACCTCGTCTCCGCTATAACATCTTGGATTGAATCTTGGTTATTTCATAGGGGAAACTCTCCGTATTGATTACTACTTGTTATTGATGCTATTGAGTGAAACCATTGGATCAAGGTTTATGTTCAGATTGTTATCCATCATCATATCACCTCTGATCATGTTCCATATGATGTCTCGTGAGTAGTTCGTTTAGTTCTTGAGGACATGGGTGAAGTCTAAATGTTAGTAGTGAACTATGTTGAGTAATATTTAATGGTTTGATATTTAAGTTGTGGTGTCATTCTTCTAGTGGTGTCATGTGAACGTCGAATACATGATACTTCACCTTTATGGGCCTAGGGGAATACATCTTGTATTTGTTTTCTAATTGTGGGGTTGCCGGAGTGACAACAACCTGAACCCCCGTTGGTATATCGATGCAGGAGGGATAGCAGGATATTAGAGTTTAAGGCCGTGGTTAGATTTATCTTAATTATTTTCTTGTATTTGCGGATGCTTGCAAGGGGTTTAATCACAAGTATGTATTAGTCCTAGGAAGGGCGGTGCATTAGCATAGGTTCACCCACACAACACTTATCAAAATAATGAAGATTAATCAACTATAAGAAGCGAAAGCACTAGACTAAATTCCCGTGTGTCCTCAAGAACGTTTGGTCATTATAAGTAAACAAACCGGCTTGTCCTTTGTGCTAAAAAGGATTGGGCCACTCGCTGCAATTATTACTCTCGCATTTTACTTACTTGTATTTAATTTATCTGCTATATCAAAAACACCTGAAAACTTGTCTGTGAGCATTTACAGTGAATCCTTCACCGAAACTGCTTGTCAACACCTTCTGCTCCTCGTTGGGTTCGACACTCTTATTTATCAAAAGTACTACGATACACCCCATATACTTTTGGGTCATCAGTAGCATGCATGGCGTCGTTCATGTCGAACTCTTCAGCCTCGGTCGCTACTCGCTACCCAATCGGTGTCGCGCAGGTGTCTCAGACGTACTTGGTTTGCTGGGAACCGTAGACATGTTGCGCGGGTGGTGCAGGACTACACGCTGCACCGGGAGCTATGGTTATCGATATACTAAAAGTCCATCCAAGCCTCAGATAAATTATCGAGTGCTGCAGTTGATGGACACAATACAAAAAGACCCATGACCGGTACTTTAAACTACAGAAGTACTCAAGAGCGACGGAGTCATCGGCGGGCTTATTTCAATCGACTCGCTCGGGGGATGCCGCCAAAACATACATCGTCGGTTAAAAAGCAAAGTTGCACTTACAACGGGTTTCACAAACCTGCAACATGAGTTGATCACTCAAGTAATTTTCTGCCGATAAACTTACAAACAATGGCATCAACGATGCTCAAGGTGCATTAAGAATTTCCCCTTGAAACAAACAACAATGTGTCAACGGCACCTGAAGAAAACTATAACATCGGGTCGCTCGACTTGAGTCTACACACGGTTGTAAGCATCCGTGCCTAGACTCGGGGGCTACTCCCATCGGGAGCGTTGGACGTGAACCCGATAAAATTATCGGCTCCTCTGGAATATCACCCCAATTATCGGCTCCTCTTGGATATTACCCCAATTATCGGCTCCTCTGGGATATCATATGAATCATCGACTCCTCCGGGACATCATCTAAATCTTCGACTCCTCCAGGATATCATCTGAATTATCGGCTCCTTCGGGATCATCTGAATCCTCGGCTCCTCCGGGACATCATCTAAATCATCGACTCCTCTGAGGCATCTACGGTACTCAACTTAGCATTTTTTCCACCCAATACATAACTATTTCATATTCATCTCAGGTTTGGGGGCTACTCCCATCGGGAGCGCTAGTCGCGTACCCGATAAAAAATGAAAGCCTCGTCGACAATGAAGAATAAACCCGAAGACATCAACATCAAGATCTTCGAGTAGTACAACTTGAGTCTATGCGTGGCTACAATCAGCCGCCCATAGACTCGGGGGCTACTCCCATCGGGAGCGCTTCGCACCCGACAAAAGAAACTTCGACTCTGCATCAAGCACAAGATTCAAGACTCAGTGGATGATCAAGACATTCGGACGATGACAACTTTAGTCCCTGCCCGAAGCTTCACTTCGGCCAGACACTCGGGGGCTACTGATGTGGGCATAACCCTTTGGTACTCGGCATTGGCATACCCGATGCAAATCATGAAGATGGACCAGCACAAGGACTCGACAAGCTGGACCCGTGATACGTCTCAAACGTATCTATAATTTCTTATGTTCCATGCTACTTTTATGACAATACTTGAATGTTTTATACATACTTTACATCATTATTATACATTTTCCGGCACTAACCTATTAATAAGATGCCGAAGCGCCAGTTGTTGTTTTCTGCTGTTTTTGGTTTCAGAAATCCTAGTAAGGAAATATTCTCGGAATTGGACGAAATCAACGCCCAGGGTCCTATTTTTCCACGAAGCTTCCGAAGACCGAAGGGATAACGAAGTGGGGCGACGAGGCGCCGCCACCATAGGCCGCGCGGCCAGAGGGGGCTGATACGTCTCCAACGTATCGATAATTTCTTATGTTCCATGCTACAATCGATGATATCTACATGTTTTATGCACATTATATGTCGTATTTACGCATTTTCCGGAACTAACCTATTAACAAGATGCCGAAGAGCCAGTTGCTTTTCTGTTTTTGGTTTCAGAAATCCTAGTAACGAAATATTCTCGGAATTGGACGAAATCAACGCCTGTGGTCCTATTTTTGCACGAGCTTCCAGAAGACCGAAGGAGAGTCGTGGGGCCACGAGGTGGCGACACCACAGGGCGGCACGGCCCTGCCCCGGCCGCGCCGACCTATGGTGTGGGCCCCCGTGCCGCCTCTTGACCTGCCCTTCCGCCTACAAATAGCCTCCGTCGCAAACCCCCGCATCGAGAGCCACGATACGGAACCTTCCAGAGACGCCGCCGCGAATCCCATCTCTGGGATTCAGAGATCGCCTCCACCCTGCGAGAGGGGATTCATCTCCCGAGGACTCTTCATCGCCATGGTCGCCTCCGGAGTGATGAGTGAGTAGTTCACCCCTGGACTATGGGTCCATAGCAGTAGCTAGATGGTCATCTTCTCCTAATTGTGCTTCATTGTTGGATCTTGTGAGCTGCCCAACATGATCAAGATCATCTATCTGTAATACTATATGTTGTGTTTGTCGGGATCCGATGAATAGAGAATGCTATGTTATGGTGATTATCAATCTATTGTTTATGTGTTGTTTATGATCTTGCATGCTCTCCGTTATTAGTAGAGGCTCTGGCCAAGTTTTTGCTCTTAACTCCAAGAGGGAGTATTTATGCTCGATAGTGGGTTCATGCCTTCATTGACACCTGGGACAGACATAAAGTTCTAAGGTTGTGATGTGATGTTGCCACTAGGGATAAAACATTGATTCTATGTCTAAGGATGTAGTTGTCGATTACATTACGCACCATACTTAATGCAATTGTCTGCTGCTTTGCAACTTAATACTGTAAAGGGGTTCGGATGATAACCTGAAGGTGGACTTTTTAGGCATAGATGCAGTGGATGGCGGTCTATGTACTTTGTCGTAATGCCCGATTAAATCTCACTATATTTATCATATCATGTATATGCATTGTTATGCCCTTCTCTATTTGTCAATTGCCCGACTGTAATTTGTTCACCCAACATGCTTTTATCTTATGGAGAGACACCTCTAGTGAACTGTGGACCCCGGTCCTATTCTTTACATCGCATACAATCCACTGCAATACTTGCTTTACTGTTTTCTTGCAAACAATCATCTTCCACACAATACGGTTAATCCTTTGTTACAGCAAGCTGGTGAGATTGACAACCTCAACTGTTTCGTTGGGGCAAAGTACTTTGGTTGTGTTGTGCAGGTTCCACGTTGGCGCCGGAATCCCGGTGTTGCGCCGCATCACATTTCGCCACCATCAACCTTCAACGTGCTTCTTGACTCCTACTGGTCCGATTAAACCTTGGTTTCTTACTGAGGGAAACTTGCCACCGTGCGCATCATACCTTCCTCTTGGGGTTCCCAACGGACGTGTACATCTACGCGCATCAAGCAAATTTCTGCGCCGCTGCTGGGAGATCAAGACACGTGCAAGGGGAGTCTCCACTTCTCAATCTCTTTACTTTGTTTTTGTCTTGCTTTATTTTATTTACTACTTTGTTTGCTGCACCTAAACAAAACACAAAAATTAGTTGCTAGTTTTACTTTATTTACCGTCTTGCTCTCCATATCAAAAACACAAAAATTAGTTACTTGTCTTTACTTTATTTGCCTAGTTTACTTTATTGCTACTAAAATGAGTAATCCTGAAGTTGAAGTTCGTTCTTTTAAGCAACAAGGTGGAGAAAGTTTTAAAGATGCTTGGTATAGAATTAGTAATGCTCATCATAGGTGCATTAAGAAACACTCCACTACTATCCTTCTTAGGAACTTTTATGTTGGTTTATCTAGTTGGAATAGGTATGTTCTTGATACTCTTTCGGGAGGTAATTTCCTAGGTACTCCCGCTTTAGAAGCTAGTTGCATCATTGAGAGTCTTGTCGGAATACCACATGTTAATGAAGTTAAAATTGAAATCTCTCTTGAGGATGTTATGAAAAATTGGAAACCATAGAGAAAAATTTTCCAAGTATTGAAACTAAATTGGAAATGTTATTGGATAAAACTAATGAACTTGATAAATCCCTAGCAGGAATTGATGAAAGAATTAGTGTCCTAGGAACTTGTGTTGTTCATGATAATCAAACCAATAGGATTGATGAACTTGAAAAAGCTATGGGAATCTTGGGTTCAACCTTTTCTTCTCTCAAGTATAATGAGAAAGCTTATGGGTAAAGAGCAAAAATTCATGTATGCCTCTAAAGTGCCTAAACAAAAGAATTATTATAGGCCTAAAATTGCTAAAACCCCTAGCACCACCATAGAAAATTTAGATAATGGAGCACCTAAAGTACCCTCTGCAACAAGTTGTGTTTGCATGAAAAATAATGATGTTGATGCTTCATCTCATGATAATACTTGATTTGCACTTTCTGCGCCTAGCTGAAAGGCGTTAAAGAAAAGCGCTTATGGGAGACAACCCATGTTTTTACTACAGTACTTTATTTTATATTTGAGTCTTGGAAGTTGTTTACTACTGTAGCAACCTCTCCTTATCATGTTTTTGTGCCAAGTAAAGTTTCTATGTCAAAGTTGATGTTATATTTGGGATCGCTGCGCAGAAACAGCATTGCTGTCTGTCACGAATCTGGGCACAAGTCTCTGTAGAAAATTCGAAAAATCTGCCAATTTACGAGCGTGATCCTCAGATATGTACGCAACTTTCATTAGTTTTGAGTTTTTCCATTTGAGCAAGTCTGGTGCCATTTTAAATTCATCTTTACGGACTGTTCTGTTTTTGACAGATTCTGCCTTTTATTTCGCATTGCCATATTTGCTATGTTGGATGAATTTCTTTGATCCATTAATGTCCAGTAGCTTTGTGCAATGTCCAGAAGTGTAAAGAATGTTTGTGTCACCTCTGAATATGTGAATTATTAATTGTGCACTAACCCTCTAATGAGTTTGCTTGAAGTTTGGTGTGAAGGAAGTTTTCAAGGGTCAAGAGAGGAGTATGATATACTATGATCAAGAGGAGTGAAAGCTCTAAGCTTGGGGATGCCCCCGTGGTTCATCCCTGCATATTTTAAGAATACTCAAGCGTCTAAGCTTGGGGATGCCTGTAACATCCCAAATTTTCAATAAAATGAACAAGAGAGGATTTCAAGAATCCAAAAATTAGAGTTAACAAAAACTTTTTCTTTCCCATATAGGATCATGCATATAGGCCACCTTGTTATTTATTTTGAGTGTGAAATTGCCATGATGTTGCTTGTGTGCTCTCTCTCACTCTAAAACCCTAGCAATGATCACTTGATCATCCAAGGTCAAATAAAAATCAAATAGAAAAGAAAATATAAAACTCTATCTCACACTCACATAAGGCTTAGGCCATTTTTACAAATCTTTGATATAGACCTTTTTGGTTGGCACCATTGAGTGTAAATGGATACTAAACATATATTAACAACTTTGGAAACCATCCAACATCATTCAAATCAAAATTGAGATAAATATAAGCTCACATGTGATATGGTCATATGGGACATTTTTAATCTAGTACTCACTTTGAGCCCCTGACTTTTGAGTTTTCACTTCTACCCCTGACCATTTCTTTGCACCTCATCCAAGACAACATCAAGGACTTCAACTTTGTCCAAAACCACCACCCCATTTTCCTTCTCAATTTCAAATGAGGATCAAGCAAAGTTGGAACAAAGTTGCATATGCAAGATCATATGCATTTTGAGATTTTGATCACCAGCTTCAAATTGAACCAAACCACCACCATTCTACTCCAAATAAAATATGATTACAACCCACCAAAAATCTCCCCAAAATTCAAAAATTATTTTCTTTCGGCCATTTGGTCGAGCACCTTGCAGGCAGGGTGTAGATTGTTGCCCATGCTGGAAATTTGGGAAGACCAAGTCCAACCCTGGCACCCCTCTGCTGCCCTGGACCCTTAGCACACCCTTGGGCATCAGTACCAGCCACTGTACCCCCTCCACTTGACCTCCACGCCCATGGCAGGGTCATGCCCGTGCTCACCATGCCACCATCATGCCACCATCGCCTCTGGTCACCTCCAGCCTGCTCTGCCGTGTCACACAGCTCCCTCTCACCTCCTTGGACACGCTCGTGCCATCCCTTGACCAAGGCCGAGCTCGCACGCGTCACACACGAACAGCACGCGCAGACTTGCCCATGCCGCGCCAGCGTGCATGGTGTCCGCGTTGGACGCGCCGAGCGCCAATGCCCGAGCCCCTGCGCCACCTCGACCTCTCTCTCAGCGCCAGTCGACGCAGGACAAGTCCCTGGATCGCCTGGACAAGCCCACTAGCCCGCGGGAACGGCCAGCGTGACGACCACGACGACGACCGTCCGCCATGGCCCGAGCACTCCCGTCAAGCTCACCATCACCACGAGCCTCGCCGCAGCCACGATCACGCGCGTCAGCCTCGCCAGTGCACCAGCAACCCGACGCGCCCATCACTTGCCCCTTGGCACCCCTGGAACGACGATGCCGTCGACGACCAGCTAGCTCCGCCACGGCCACCTCCCGCGCCTATAAAAAGGGAGCTCCTCCGCTCAATCCAAGCACGCCACTCACCTCCCCTCATCCTCACAGCACTCCTCGCCACCTCAATTTCATCTATTAGCCACCACACCGTCCCAATCGCAAGCTCGCAGCCGCCGCCAGTACACGGAGCCCGCCGGCGAAGGAGGCCACCCCAGGACGCGACGCTGCTCAGCGCTTCCCATCGACAGCAGGTCCCTGCGCACATCTCCGACGACCGCCGGAGCTCCGACGCGCCCTCCGACCCCCTACCGCGCCGCGCCGTTCTCGCCGTCGACGACGACAACCCGGCCGTTCGATCATCGCCGATCCAACGCTCTCATTTCCCCGTACCGGTTCGGTGAGTTAATCGCCGACGCGTGGCCCCCGCCTGTCAGACGGCCCGCTGCGCCGTACGCAGAGCTGGGCCGGCCCATCCTCTTTCCCCTGTGCAGCCCATTTGCTTTCCCGAAGCCAACCAATTTGAATTCAAAATTTCGAAATTAGGGAATTGCTTATGCTGTTTTCAAAATTAAATAGAATCAAATCCACCCAACCAAATTTTTCAAGTTTATATATTTGGAAACCTTAGGAAATTATCTACACAATGCCACTGGTTTGAACCCTAGATCTATTATAGAATTTAAGTGAGAAAATAAACAAGACAGGGACTTTTCTGCCTTAGAAAAATTATTAAAAATCAACCATAATTGCTTTTAAGTTAATTCCAACTCCTATAAATCACTTTACACTTATACTAATTGTTTTTACAACAATATGCCATGCTTACTCTGAATAATCATGGCCTAGTTTAATTAAAGGACTATATGGCTAATTCTAGTCAAAAATATTGTCCAAAAATATTAGTAAATCATATGGGATTATTTTCTTCCATTTAAATCTTGTCATGAACAATCCAAGATGAGGTGGAGACTCTGGTCATAAAAATCTCATATGGCTTGTTGATGATATTAAATCTTTACCATGCTAAGATTAAATTGTATGAGGAGCTACCCTCATTTAAATCATTTTCTTGAATGATAAGTATGAAGAGGTTGACTTTGGTCAACCTAGGTTATATCTTATTCATGAGAGAAATTAAATCTTAATAGAATAATGAGAGGAAATTATGTCTCTAAATAAATGAAAATTACACTCAAGATTAATATGAGAGGAAATCATTTTTCTTAAATAAGACCAACACATCCACCAAACCAATAGTAATATATGATGCTAGTTTAGGTTGTGTAAATCATGTGTGTGCTTAGCTTAGTACCTAAACTTGGTGTGATGATTGTGTACCCCGTATTCGTATTTTAGACGCTAGTACCGAGGAGTATCAAGGAGGAGGAGGTCTACTGTCAAGGAAGAAGACCACTTTGACCAGTTTCCCAACCAAGGCAAGATAATACTCTTGCAAAGTGCATGCTCATCATGAGCAAAGCATCCCCCATTTATTTTATGTTTATGAGCCTACTTCCCAGTTTTATTTTAAAGCTTTACTTACTGTTATTTTATTACATGTTTTTTTTATTCATGATTCAATGGGGTTAATGTTAGATTAGTACAAGAGTATCAAAGTTAGCCTAGAAGCAAAGCAAAGTACTTAGCACCCTTCATACCTAGATGCTAGTGCTAAATTAAAAATGACTACTCTAGATGGGAACATGTGTGGTGAAATAATGAGAATGATGAAAGTTATGAAATGAATTTTGAAGGTGAATATGACCCAGAGAAGATAGTGATTTTTGATCAAAAACTAATATTGGTTTGGATGCGATACCCTTCCAATTATTGAGTACCCCCACAATACCTGATTATGGGTAAGGGCTTAACTAGAAGTTTACGTATCTTAGTATGAGTTCCCTCTAAACACACATCATAGGGGTTATGCCGAGGCTGCCTCCGTTGTTGAGAAATGATGTGAATTGAAGTGAATTGTACGGCCAAGCCCTGTGCAGTTCCCAGGTTGACAGTTGGTCTTCACCTGGGAGGCCAAGCTCATGGGGAGGTGCTCATACTAGGGTTAGTAAATGAAAGGTTATGGTTGATGATCCGCGTATCGTGTTACGATGATTCGGGGAAATCCCGACGGATGAAATCAAATGTTGTGGCACAAGTGTGCAACCTCCGCAGAGTGTAAACCTATTCGAATAGCCGTGTCCACGGTTACGGACAGTTGGAAAGGCCATACAATTTCCAGTATTAGAATTTGAACATATGGATGAAATGAATGATGAATGGTGACTGGTTTATATTGAAACACAACAAAGTTGTGGGAATGACACTAATGTTCCCACTTGAGTTAGTTAGCACATGAATAAGTCTTTAGCAAACTCTTGCAAACTAAAACTGGCTTTATGCAAAGAAACTAGAGCTTAGTACCCCCCCCCCCTTGTTCTAGAAATGCAGCACTTACAATAGTATTAGTTTGCGAGTACATAAAGTACTCACGGCTGTGTCCCTGGCTATTCAAATGGGCAGACTATGAAGAGGAGCAGTACGAGGAGGACGGCAGGACGTCTACAACAACTAGGAGTCCGCTAACGTCGCGTTGGCCCGTGGACTATAGAGTCCTTGTATCTTACGCCCGCTATGAACTTTGCTTGTTCGTTGTGTTCGTTGATCACTAGATCAACTATTTGTGTAATATGGATCATGTGATTCAAGTTGTAAGACTTTATGAGTTGTAATGAATGATGACTGTGATACTTAACTATTATGCCTCGCAACAACAATATTCCTGGGATTGCGATGTATGACATAGGCATCTGGACTTAAAAATCCGGGTGTTGACAAGTTGGTATCAGAGCCATTGTTTGACCTTAGGAGACCTAGTTTAGAATGGACGTTCTGAAAATTTTAGTTTTTAAAACCAATGAAGTAAATATTTGTGAAAAAACTTATTCACTTTCTTCTCTAAAAGATCTTTTCAAAAAAAAAGATAAGCCATGCTCCTCCTTATAATTCCATCTAAAATTTTGTCACACTTGTTCACCTCTCTAACTTACTCATCCCTTTCACTTTCGGATGGAGCCCTACGTCCAGACGGAGACCTACGATCTGGAAAACGGAGGAAGTCTGGTGTTTGAGCGCGACTTGTACCTGGTGTCCGAGAAGCTCGAACGCCCACCTCCCCAGTTCCACGGAGTCCGGATCCACGACACCCCCACCGGGGAGCAGCAGTGGATGATCACAGCTGACTTGAAGGGAAGCTCGGAGCCTTCCATCTCGGAGAGGATCCTTTTCTCCTTCAAGGCATACAGCTGGGACGGTCTTGCTCACGCCCTTCAGGAGGGACTTGCCCGAGGTGCGGACAACATCGCCGCACTCGGGAAGCCGCTTCGCCTACTTCGAGGCACGACACCATGGGAGAACCCATGGCGCCCTTCGCACCCGGTGCTCAAGATCCATGTGCAGCATTTGGACTTTATGCTCCATGAGACCCGGAAGGACCTGGAGCTGACGCGGTCCACGCTCACCGTGCCTGATGGCTGGCTCATCATGCCGACGCCATCGGATGCTCGCCAAGGACCGCAAGTCACCCCGCACAGCGCGCCAAGAAGGATGCCACCATCAACCGTCTTCGCGAGAAGATACGCACCTTGGAGATAACTGTCCGGACCCAGCAGGACCAGATTCAGGAGATGGAGGAGGATGGAGAAGACATCCAGGGAGGCGATGACTTCCTGAGCGACGACAACGACTTTGAGGAGGATGCGTTCACTGGATGAGTTCTGGAGGCCGCGGAAGATGGGATCATTCCCATCGATGTGGATGAAGAAGAGAGGAGTAGTTGCACTAGCTTCACTTATGTAGGTGTGAGTTGTATCCCGCACCATGTATCGTAGATTGGAGAAGAAGGGTTCTTAAAACCCTTAGTGTGTTAGTTTGTAATGTGTGTTGTTACCATGAATGAATGTTTGTGTGTTCTGTAAATCATCAAAAGTCTTTAAGTTTAAACTTACCCAAAATAAGCCATAGAAAATTCCCTCTCGTCTCATGATCTATCTCCTGTTCAGATGGCTCGTCCGCATCGCAACGCGAATCGGGACGCAATGATGCAACCGCTGCACCACGATTTGCATGTGAAGTCGAGGCGAGCAGAACAAGCAACCATAGAAGATCGCAACGTTAGCCAACAACCAGCATGGCCATGGGAACCATGATCACCCAGGGTCAAAACTCAAGAATTTCCAAAACACCAACCCACCTGTGTTTAGCAAGACTGAAGAGCCCTTAGATGCAGATGATCAACTGCAAACCGTAGAAAACAATTGGAAGTGGCTGGAGTCGATGAGAATGAGAAGGTGCTGTTTGCTACGCACTATCTCGCAGGACCAGCCAGAGCTTGGTGGACCAGCACCCGTGCCATGAACGCAGGACAAATGATGACTTGGGCTGACTTCAAGCTCAAGTTCAGCAAGTATCATGTACCACCAGGTTTGATCAAGAAGATGAGGGATGAATTCCGTAAACTAAAGCAAGGACGGATGTCGGTGGTAGAATACCGCGACAGGTTCCTCACCCTGTCAAGGCACGCCCGACGAAACCGACACCAATGAAAAAAGGAAGGAGAGATTCCTGAACGGCCGCACGACGAGATGCGCAGCGCATTGGTCAACATCCCCTTGTCGACCTCGAAGCCCTAGTGGATTCTGCCATCCAGATGGAAGGCAACCTGCATCAGGCCAATGAGAACCGCAAGCGCCGCATGATGAATCAGAGTGGGCCCAGCAATGCCCCCAGATATCGCCCTAGCTCAAGCGGTGGTTTTGCCCCTGAACCAGATATCGCGCCCCGTTTTCAGAACCGGAGCGGAGGAAACCCCAAGGCCAGGAGGCCCCCACCACAACAACAACAACGGAATCTGCACCACAACAACAACTTCAACCGCGCTCCGCCGCGAGCCCCAACAACAACAACAACAACACCAACACCGCACCAAGGACCGGAAGCAATGCCCTGTTGCCACCAAGGACAAATCCACAATCACCTGCTATGAATGTGGAGTTGTGGGACACTTCTCCAATGAGTGCCCCAAAAGGCTGGCCAAGCTCGCCACAACACCGCCGCACTGCTCGGCAGACAACGCCGTGCCCACCGGCAAGAAGAATCCAACAACCCGCACAACCGCGGAGGTCGCTCTACCACATGAACGCCGAGGAAGCCCGGGAAGCCCCAGATGTTGCTATGTTCCCTTAACTCAATACCCGCAAGAGTGTTGTTTGATTCCGGAGCATCACATTTATTTGTTACCGAAGATTTTGTGAGCACTAGTAAGATCCAACCAATCAGCTTGAAACATGTCATGATAGTTCAAATACCTGGATCAACAACTAAAGCTAGAAAATTTGCAAAGAAGTACCCATCAGAATTCAGGAAATAATGTTTTTTGCAAACTTAATCGTTCTGGGAACAAAAGGATTGGAAGTAGTACTAGGTATGGATTGGATGGCGAAACATCATGGATTGATAGACTGCGCCAAGAAGGCCATCACCATGACTAGTAGCACCGGAATAACAATAGAACAGAAACTGCCCAGAAATTTCACTTGCAACCAAGGTGTAGCCAAACCCACTGGATCAGATCAGTCGTCTGTAGATACGCTGATGTGTTTCCTGATGATCTACCCGGTATCCCCCGGATCGGGATATCGAGTTTATCATCGAGCTAATCCCTGGAACCTATAGCCCAGAGAGCCTATAGTATGAACCCAGCAGAGTTAGTAGAGCTGAAGAAGCAACTGGATGACATGTTACACAAAGGTCTGATTCGACCAAGTGCGTCGCATTGGAGATCACCAGTTTTATTTGTGGATAAGAAAGATGGTGCCAATCGGTTATGTACGGATTATCGTAAACTTAACGATGTCACCATCAAAAACAAATACCCTGCCAAAGATAGAAGATCTGTTTGACCAGCTAGCCGGTGCCACAGTATTCTCCAAGATTGACCTTAGGACTGGCTACCATCAACTGAAGATATCCAAAGATATCCCAAAGACTGCTTTCACCACCAGATATGGACTGTATGAGTACAATGTCATGTCATTAACCAATGCCCCGGCCTATTTCATGAACCTCATGAACAAGGTCTTCATGAACTTTTTGGATAAGTTTGTCGTTGTCTTCATCGATGATATCCTTATCTACTCCAAAACCGAAGAGGAACATGAACAACACCTGGAAATAATCCTAGAAACCCTTAGACAACACAAGTTATATGCCAAGTTTAGCAAGTGTGAGTTTTGGTTGAAGGAGGTAGGATTCCTGGGACATATCTTGTCTGCAGGAGGTATTGCTGTAGATCCCGCCAAGATCAAGACCGTCACTGAATGGAAAGCCCCAACCACTCAAACTGAGGTCCGCGCATTTCTCGGATTAGCGGGATATTACCGCCGATTCGTTGAAGGATTTTCCAAGCATAGCCCGACCCATGACCCAACTATTGAAGAAAGATAAGAAGTTTGAATGGACTGCCAAATGTGAAGAAAGTTTCCAACAGCTCAAGAATAGATTGACCACAGCCCCAATATTGATCATGCCGGATATCACCAAGCCATTTGACGTCTACTGTGATGCGTCCAAGATTGGTCTTGGTTGTGTGTTGATGCAGGAAGGCAAAGTGATATCATATCTGTCTCCAAGAATCAGCAGATAATAGACTACCCAACCCATGACCTCGAACTTGCACCGTAGTATTAGCCCTCGAAGTTTGGCCACATCTCATGGTAATCGATGCGAGATCTATTCGAATCACAAGAGTATAATCTTCACCCAGAAGAGCTGAACATGAGGCAACGCAGATGGTTAGAGCTAATCAAGGATTATGATATGGAAATCCACTATCACCCTGAAAGCCAATGTAGTAGCATGCCCAGACTGCTTGTCGCTTAAACTCCATGATAGCGTAAGGAACAGCCTAGCCTATACCAAGAGTTTGAACAATTCAATGAAGCTAGTTAGTGAAGGATACCCTAGCAAAGATAAACTGCACCCTACTTTGATTGGACAGATCAAAGAAGCCTTAAGGGAAATGCCAGCATTGACGGAATCAAGAGTCAGATAGCTGCAGGAAAGGCACCAGGATTCACCATAGATGAAGAAGGAGTACTTTGGTACAACGGTCGCCTTGTGTACCGTTCGAGTTGAAACAAGTCATTCTGAAGGAAGCTCACGACACACTGTATTCCATTCATCCCGGAGGACCCAAGATGTACCAAGACCTGAAGGAACAATTCCACGGAATGAAGCGAGAGATAGGAAGTTACATCGCCAAGTGTGATATCTGTCAACGAGTCAAGGCGAACACCAACGACCCGCAGGACTGTTGCAACCTTTACAGATTCCTGAGTGGAAATGGGATTCTGTCGGTATGGACTTTATCACAGGACTGCCCAAATCTAGCAGAGGAAATGACTCCATCTGGGTAGTCATAGATAGGTTGACTAAAGTTGCACATTTTATCCCGGTCCAGACCACATACCAAGGACCAAAGTTAGTTGAGTTATACATCTCAAGGATAGTCGCCTCGCACGAACCCCAAAGTCAATTGTGTCGTATAGAGGATCACAGCTCACCCCAAGTTCCGCAGAAAGTGCATGAAGGACTCGAAACCCGTTTGAACTTCAGCACAGCCTTATCATCCCGCACTGACGGGACGTACCGAGAGAGTTACCGATACTAGAAGATATGTTGAGAGCCTGTGTACTGGAATATGGATCCAAGTGGGAAGACCCCTACCTTATCGAATTCTCATACAACAACAGTTATCAAGCCAGCCTACGTGGCCCCCTTTGAAGCCCTGTACGGAAGGAAATGCCGTACCTCCGAATTGTCCAAGTTGGAGAAAGCCAAGTGTTTGGACCCGATGTTCTTGAACCTAAGAGAAGGTGCACAAGATCCGCGAGTACCTCAAGACCGCACAATCAGACAGAAGAGCTACGCGATAAAGAGCCGAGAGATGACCTTTGAGATTGGAGATTTTGTCTACCTCAAGGTGTCACCCCTCAAGGGAATGCAGAGATTCCAGCTGAAAGGAAAACTCGCGCTCCGATATGTCGGACCCTTCAAAGTTCGAGTCGCCGAGGTGAAGTGTCCTATCAACTGGAACTACTCGAAGAAATGGCAACTGTACAATGTGTACATCTCACTTGCTCCGAAATGCCCGGAAGTACCGTAGAAGACTGAAGTATTCAAGAATATAGATCACCGTTCGGTGGATATCAACACGGACTTGACGTACCGCGAAGTGCCTATTCGTATCCGGAAGAAGCATACAGAACCACCCGCACCAGGAGTATCAAGTTCTGAAGATTCTGGAGCAATCACATGAAGAAGAAGCCACTTGGGAGCGAGAAGAAGACATGAAGAAAGAATACCCCGATCTCTTTAGTACCTAGTTTTCTCTCGATCTCGGGACGAGATCTTTTGTAAGGGGGAAGGGTTTGTAACATCCCAAATTTTCAATAAAATGAACAAGAGAGGATTTCAAGAATCCAAAAATCAGAGTTAACAAAAACTTTTTCTTTCCCATATAGGATCATGCATATAGGCCACCTTGTTATTTATTTTGAGTGTGCAATTGCCATGATGTTGCTTGTGTGCTCTCTCTCACTCTAAAACCCTAGCAATGATCACTTGATCATCCAAGGTCAAATAAAAATCAAATAGAAAAGAAAATATAAAACTCTATCTCACACTCACATAAGGCTTAGGCCATTTTTACAAATCTTTGATATAGACCTTTTTGGTTGGCACCATTGAGTGTAAATGGATACTAAACATATATTAACAACTTTGGAAACCATCCAACATCATTCAAATCAAAATTGAGATAAATATAAGCTCACATGTGATATGGTCATATGGGACATTTTTAATCTGGTACTCACTTTGAGCCCCTGACTTTTGAGTTTTCACTTCTACACTTGACCATTTCTTTGCACCTCATCCAAGACAACATCAAGGACTTCAACTTTGTCCAAAACCACCACCCCTTTTTCCTTCTCAATTTCAAATGAGGATCAAGCAAAGTTGGAACAAAGTTGCATATGCAAGATCATATGCATTTTGAGATTTTGCTCACCAGCTTCAAATTGAACCAAACCACCACCATTCTACTCCAAATAAAATATGATTACAACCCACCAAAAATCTCCCCAAAATTCAAAAATTATTTTCTTTCGGCCATTTGGTCGAGCACCTTGCAGGCAGGGTGTAGATTGTTGCCCATGCTGGAAATTTGGGAAGACCAAGTCCAACCCTGGCACCCCTCTGCTGCCCTGGACCCTTAGCACACCCTTGGGCATCAGTACCAGCCACTGTACCCCCTCCACTTGACCTCCACGCCCATGGCAGGGTCATGCCCGTGCTCACCATGCCACCATCATGCCACCATCGCCTCTGGTCACCTCCAGCCTGCTATGCCGTGTCACACAGCTCCCTCTCACCTCCTTGGACACGCTCGTGCCATCCCTTGACCAAGGCCGAGCTCGCACGCGTCAGCACACGAGCGCCCAGACGCGCCCAGGACTTGCCCATGCCGCGCCAGAGCGCGCATGGTGTCCGCGTTGGACGCGCCAGAGCGCCAGCTGCCCGGAGCCCCTGCGCCACCTCGACCTCTTCTCTCAGCGCCAGTCGACGCAGGACAAGTCACTGGATCGCCTGGACAAGCCCACTAGCCCGCGGGAACGTCAGGCGTGACGACCACGACGACGACCGTCCGCCATGGCCTGAGCACTCCCGTCAAGCTCACCATCACCACAGAGCCTCGCCAGAGCCACGATCACGCGCGTCAGCCTCGCCAGTGCACCAGCAACCCGACGCGCCCATCACTTGCCCCTTGGCGCCCCTGGAACGACGACGCCATCGACGACCAGCTAGCTCCGCCACGGCCACCTCCGCGCCTATAAAAAGGGGAGCTCCTCCGCTCAATCCAAGCACGCCACTCACCTCCCCTCATCCTCACAGCACTCCTCGCCACCTCAATTCATCTATTAGCCACCACACCTTCCCACCGCAAGCTCGCCGCCGCCGCCAGTACACGGAGCCCGCCGGCGGAGGCCACCCGGACGCGGACGCGGCACAGCGCTTTCCCATCGACGCAAGGTCCCTGCGCACATCTCCGACGACCGCCGGAGCCCCGATGCGCCCTCCGACCCCCATCGCGCCGTCGTCGTTCTCGCCGTCGACGACGACAACCCTCCGGCCGTTCGATCATCGCTGATCCAACGCCCTCCTCATTTCCCGCACGGTTCGTGAGTTAATCTCGCTGACGCGTGGCCCCCGCCCATCAGACGGCCCGCTGCGCGACGCAGAGCTGGGCCGGCCCATCCTCTTTCCCCTGTTGCTTTCCCGCCGAAGCCCACCAATTTGAATTCAAAATTTCGAAATTAGGGAATTGCTCTCAGATGCTGTTTTCAAAATTAAATAGAATCAAATCCACCCAACCAAATTTTTCGAAGTTTATATATTTGAAAACCTTAGGAAATTATCTACACAATGCCACTGGTTTGAACCCTAGATCTGTTATAGAATTTAAGTGAGAAAATAAACAAGACAGGGACTTTTCTGCCTTAGAAAAATTATTAAAAATCAACCATAATTGCTTTTAAGTTAATTCCAACTCCTATAAATCACTTTACACTTATACTAATTGTTTTTACAAAAATATGCCATGCTTACTTTGAATGATCATGGCCTAGTTTAATTAAAGGACTATATGGCTAATTCTAGTCAAAAATATTGTCCAAAAATATTAGTAAATCATATGGGATTATTTTCTTCCATTTAAATCTTGTCATGAACAATCCAAGATGAGGTGGAGACTCTGGTCATAAAAATCTCATATGGTTTGTTGATGATATTAAATCTTTACCATGCTAAGATTAAATTGTATGGAGCTACCCTCATTTAAATCATTTTCTTGAATGATAAGTATGAAGAGGTTGACTTTGGTCAACCTAGGTTATATCTTATTCATGAGAGAAATTAAATCTTAATAGAATAATGAGAGGAAATTATGTCTCTAAATAAATGAAAATTACACTCAAGATTAATATGAGAGGAAATCATTTTTCTTAAATAAGACCAACACATCCACCAAACCAATAGTAATATATGATGCTAGTTTAGGTTGTGTAAATCATGTGTGTGCTTAGCTTAGTACCTAAACTTGGTGTGATGATTGTGTACCCCGTATTCGTATTTTAGACGCTAGTACCGAGGAGTATCAAGAGGAGGAGGAGGTCTACTGTCAAGGAGAAGAAGACCACTTTGACCAGTTTCCCAACCAAGGCAAGATAATACTCTTGCAAAGTGCATGCTCATCATGAGCAAAGCATCCCCCATTTATTTTATGTTTATGAGCCTACTTCCCAGTTTTATTTTAAAGCTTTACACTGTTATTTTATTACATGTTTTTTTATTCATGATTCAATGGGGTTAATGTTAGATTAGTACAAGAGTATCAAAGTTAGCCTAGAAGCAAAGCAAAGTACTTAGCACCCTTCATACCTAGATGCTAGTGCTAAATTAAAAATGACTACTCTAGATGGGAACATGTGTGGTGAAATAATGAGAATGATGAAAGTTATGAAATGAATTTTGAAGGTGAATATGACCCAGAGAAGATAGTGATTTTTGATCAAAAACTAATATTGGTTTGGATGCGATACCTTTCCAATATTGAGTACCCCCACAATACCTGATTATGGGTAAGGGCTTAACTAGAAGTTTACGTATCTTAGTATGAGTTCCCTCTAAACACACATCATAGGGGTTATGCCGATGCTGCTGAGAAATGATGTGAATTGAAGTGAATTGTACGGCCAAGCCCTGGCAGTTCCCAGGCTGACAGTTGGTCTTCACTGGGAGGCCAAGCTGGGGGAGGTGCTCATACTAGGGTTAGTAAATGAAATGTTATGGTTGATGATCCGCGATCGTGTTTCGATGATTCGGGAAATCCGACGGATGAAATCAAATGTTGTGGCACAAGTGTGCAACCTGCACAGAGTAAACCTATTCGAATAGCCGTGTCCACGATTACGATTGGAAAGGCCATACAGTTTCCAATATTAGAATTTGAACATATGGATGAAATGAATGATGAATGGTGACTGTTTATATTGAAACACAACAAAGTTGTGGGAATGACACTAATGTTCCCACTTGAGTTAGTTAGCACATGAATAAGTCTTTAGCAAACTCTTGCAAACTAAGGCTTTATGCAAAGAAACTAGAGCTTAGTACCCCCCCCTTTGTTCTAGAAATGCAGCACTTACAATAGTATTAGTTTGCGAGTACATAAAGTACTCACGGCCGTGTCCCTCGGCTATTCAAATGGCCATCATGAAGAGGAGCAGCAGATTATGAGGATCGGCTGCCAGGACGTCTACAACAACTAGGAGTCCTGCTAACGCTGCGTTGGTCTGTGGAATATGGAGTCCTTCTATCTACGCTTCCGCTATGAACTTCGTTTGTTCGTTGATTCTCGTTGATCACTAGATCAACTATTTGTGTAATATGGATCATGTGATCCAATTTGTAAGACTTATGAGTTGTAATGAATGATGACTGTGATACTTAACTATTATGCCTCGCAACAACAATATTCCTGGGATTGCGATGTATGACATAATAGGCATCCGGATTTAAAAATCCGGGTGTTGACAATGCCCAAGGCATCCCCTTCTTCATCGACAACATCATCAGGTTCCTCCCCTGAAACTATATTTTTATTCAGTCACATCTTGTGTTCTTCTTGGGCGTAGGTTTGTTTTTGTTTTTGCTTTTGTTTGAATAAAATGGACCCTAGCATTCACTTTGTGGAGAGAGACACGTCTTGTTGCATATGGACAAATATGTCCTTAGGCTTTACTCATAATGTTCATGGAAGTTTCTTCTTTAAATTGTTATATGGTTGGAATTGGAAAATGCTACATGTAGTAATTCTAAAATGTCTTGGATAATGTGATACTTGCAATTGTTGTGCTCATGTTTAAGCTCTTGCATCATATACTTTGCACCCATTAATGAAGAAATACATAGAGCTTGCTGAAATTTGATTTGCATATTTGGTCTCTAAGGTCTAGATAATATCTAGTATTGAGTTTTGAACAACAAGGAAGACGGTAGAGTTTTATAATGTTTACAATATGTCTTTTATGTGAGTTTTGCTGCACCTGTTCATCCTTGAGTTTGCTCAAATAACCTTGCTAGCCTAAACCTTGTATCGAGAGGGAATACTTCTCATGCATCCAAAATCCTTGAGCTAACCACTATGCCATTTGTGTCCACCATACCACCTGCTACATGGTATTTCTCCGCCATTCCAAAGTAAATTGCTTGAGTGCTACCTTTAAAATCCCATCATTCACCTTTGCAATATATAGCTCATGGGACAAAATAGCCTTAAAACTATCGTAGTATTGAATATGTACTTATGCACTTTATCTCTTATAAGTTGCTTGTTGTGCGATAACCATGCTTCGGGGACGCCATCAATTACTCTTTATTGAATATCATGTGAGTTGCTATGCATGTCCGTCTTGTCTAAGTAAGAGGATCTACCACCTTAATGGTTGGAGCATGCATATTGTTAGAGAAGAACATTGGGCCGCTAACTAAAGCCATGAATCATGGTGGAAGTTTCAGTTTGACATATATCCTCAATCTCATATGAGAATAATTGTTGCTACATGCTTATGCATTAAAGAGAGTCCATTATCTGTTGTCCATGTTGTCCCGGTATGGATGTCTAAGTTGAGAATAATCAAAAGCGAAATCCAAAATGCGAGCTTTCTCCTTAGACTTTGTACAGGCGGCATGGAGGTACCCCTTTGTGACACTTGGTTGAAACATGTGCATTGTGATGATCCGGTAGTCCAAGCTAAGTAGGACAAGGTGCGGGCACTATTAGTATACTATGCATGAGGCTTGCAACTTGTAAGATATAATTTACATAACTCATATGCTTTATTACTACCGTTGACAAAATTGTTTCATGTTTTCAAAATAAAAGCTCTAGCACAAATACAACAATCGATGCTTTCCTCTTTGAAGGACCTTTCTTTTACTTTTATTGTTGAGTCAGCTTACCTATCTCCCTCCACCTTAAGAAGCAAACACTTGTGTGAACTGTGCATTGATTCCTACATACTTGCATATTGCACTTGTTATATTACTTTATGTTGACAATATCCATGAGATATACATGTTATAAGTTGAAAGCAACCGCTGAAACTTAATCTTCCTTTGTGTTGCTTCAACACCTTTACTTTGATTTATTGCTTTATGAGTTAACTCTTATGCAAGACTTATTTATGCTTGTCTTGAAGTACTATTCATGAAAAGTCTTTGCTTTATGATTCACTTGTTTACTCATGTCATTACCATTGTTTTGATCGATGTATTCATTACATATGTTTACAAATAGTATGATCAAGATTATGATGGCATGTCACTTCGGAAAATTATCTTTGTTATCGTTTTACCTGCTCGGGACGAGCAGAACTAACTAAGCTTGGGGATGCTGATACGTCTCCAACGTATCGATAATTTCTATGTTCCATGCTACATTATTGATGATATCTACATGTTTTATGCACATTATATGTCGTATTTACGCATTTCCTGGAACTAACCTATTAACAAGATGCCGAAGAGCCAGTTCCTGTTCAGCTGTTTTTGGTTCAGAAATCCTAGTAACGAAATATTCTCTAATTGGACGAAATCAACGCCCGTGGTCCTATTTTTGCACGAAAGCCTTTAAGACCGAAGAGAGTCGAAGTGGGCCACGAGGTGGCGACACCACAGGGCGGCGCTGCCTGGCCCTGGCCGCGCCGACCATGGTGTGGACCCCTCGTGACGCCCCCTGACCTGCCCTTCCGCCTACAAATAGCCTTCGTCGCGAAACCCCCAGTATCGAGAGCCACGATACGGAAAACCTTCCAGAGTCGCCGCCGCCGCGAATCCCATCTCGGGGGATTCAGGAGATCGCCTCGGCACCGCCGGAGAGGGGGATTCATCTCTGGAGGACTCTTCATCGCCATGGTCGCCCTCCGGAGTGATGAGTGAGTAGTTCACCCCGACTATGGGTCCATAGCAGTAGCTAGATGGTCGTCTTCTCCTAATTGTGCTTCATTGTTGGATCTTGTGAGCTGCCTAACATGATCAAGATCATCTATCTGTAATACTATATGTTGTGTTTGTCGGATCCGATGAATAGAGAATGCTATGTTATGGTGATTATCAATCTATTGTTTATGTGTGTTTATGATCTTGCATGCTCTCCGTTATTAGTAGAGGCTCTGGCCAAGTTTTTGCTCTTAACTCCAAGAGGGAGTATTTATGCTCGATAGTGGGTTCATGCCTTCATTGACACCTGGGACAGTGAAAGTTCTAAGGTTGTGATGTGTCGTCCACTAGGGATAAAACATTGATTCTATGTCTAAGGATGTAGTTGTCGATTACATTACGCACCATACTTAATGCAATTGTCTTCCGTTGCTTGCAACTTAATACTGAAAGGGTTTGATGATAACTCGAAGGTGGACTTTTAGGCATAGATACATGGATGGCGGTCTATGTACTTTGTCGTAATGCCCTGATTAAATCTCACTATATTTATCATATCATGTATATGCATTGTTATGCCCTTTCTTTTGTCAATTGCCCGACTGTAATTTGTTCACCCAACATGCTTTTATCTTATGGGATAGACACCTCTAGTGAACTGTGGACCCCGGTCCTATTCTTTACATCGCATACAAATCTGCAATACTTGTTTTACCGTTTTCTTGCAAACAATCATCTTCCACACAATACGGTTAATCCTTTGTTACAAGAAGGGTGAGATTGACAACCTCATTGTTTCGTTGGGGCAAAGTACTTTGTTGTGTTGTGCAGGTTCGCCGGAATCCCCGGTGTTGCGCCGCATCACATTTCGCCACCATCAACCTTCAACGTGCTTCTTGACTCCTACTGGTCCGATTAAACCTTGGTTTCACCGAGGGAAACTTGCCACTGTGCGCATCATACCTTCCTCTTGGGGTTCCCAACGGACGTGTACATCTACGCGCATCAGGGGCCCGCGCCGCCCTATGGTGTGGGCCCCTCGCGCCGCCTCCTGACCTACCCTTCCGCCTACTTAAAGCCTTCGTCGCGAATACCCCTGGACAGAGAGCCACGATACGGAAAACCTTCCAGAGATGCCGCCGCCGCCAATCCCATCTCGGGGATTCAGGAGATCGCCTGGCACCCTGGCCGGGAGAGGGAATCATCACCGGAGGGGCTCTACATCATCATGCCCGCTCCGGATTGATGCGTGAGTAGTTCATCCTTGACTATGGGTCCATAGCCGTAGCTAGATGGTTGTCTTCTCCGCTTGTGCTATCATTGTTTAGATCTTGTGAGCTGCCTAACATGATCAAGATCATCTATTTGTAATGCTACATGTTGTGTTTGGTGGATCCGATGAATCTAGAATACTATGTCAAGTTGATTATCAATCTATCATATATGTGTTGTTTATGTTCTTGCATGCTCTCCGTTGCTAGTAGAGGCTCTGGCCAAGTTGATACTTGTAACTCCAAGAGGGAGTATTTATGCTCGATAGTGGGTTCATGCCTCCATTTAATCTGGGATCGTGACAGTATGTTCTAAGGTTGTGGATGTGCCGTTGCTACTAGGGATAAAACATCAATGCTTTGTCCAAGGATATTTGTGTTGATTACATTACGCACCATACTTAATGCAATTATCTCGTTGTTTGCAACTTAATACTGAGGGGGTGCGGATGCTAACACGAAGGTGGATTATTTAGGCATAGATGCATGCTGGATAGCGGTCTATGTACTTTGTCGTAATGCCCTGATTAAATCTCATAGTACTCATCATTGATATGTATTGAATCTTTATTTGTCAGTTGCCCATCTGTAATTTGTTCACCCATCATGTTAGTTATCTTATTGGAGAGACACCACTAGTGAACTGTGGACCTCGGTTCATTCTTTTACATCTGAATACATTCTACTGCAATTATTGTTCTTACTGTTCTTTGCAAACAAACACCATTTTCCACTCGATACGCTTAATTCTTTGTTTTCAGCATCGGTGAGATTGACAACCTCACTGTACGTTGGGGCAAAGTATCTTGATTGTGTTGTGCAGGTTCCACGTTGGCGCCGGTTTCACTGGTGTTGCGCCGCACTACACTCCTCCACCAACAACCTTCACGTGCTTCTTGGCTCCCACTGGTTCGATAACCTTGGTTTCTTTCTGAGGGAAAACTTGCTGCTGTGCGCATCATACCTTCCTCTTGGGGTTCCCAACGGACGTGTACATCTACGCGCAACAAGCAACCCACAAAGAATATCAACTTGGATTACAAGAAAGAAGACTTCAATACGAATCCTACTAGGACTCTTGTAAACCCTAGCTTGGCTGATATATAAAGCCAGGCAGGGACACCCCTTAGGACAGATATTCAGAAACATAAACATAGATGCGACACACCTAGACATCTGAACCCGCATATTAGAACTAGACTAGATCCAACAACTCCGCCTATGGCGGCCCCTGTACACATATATTCATATAGTGGATTGCTAGCAGGACGTAGCGATCCTCCACCGCGGGGACGTGAACCTGGGTACGTCGTGTCTTCCCTCGCTCCCGGAACTTCCATCATCACCTTTCTCTAAAACCCAAGCCCCTCATGGTGGGCATTACCGAGGAACCACCTCGTCAGAACCTGTAGGATTATTTCCTACCAACTTGTCCTATCCTATTCTTGTAGGAAACTTTTTATTAGGTGATAACTCTTGAAAAAAATTCTACGCTAGCTGAGTGAGTAACTGCTAGTTTTTTAAAGATCCAACTTGAAGTACTAATATTATAATGATTGATAGTTCCTCTGCTTTTTCTAGGCTGCCATCAAGCAACAACTCCTACAAATTCACATAGGATTCATTCCCATAGGATTTAATGGGACATGCCATACAAATCCTAATTTTTTTTCCTATCCCTCTATTTTTCCTACCATATGAATCAAACAAGCCCTAAGTTGTACCGAAACAGTCTTTTCGCTGAAATAACTACCTGGTTGGTCATGATTTAGTTGATTTGTAATCCCAAACACAAGTGTTTCTGCTTGTTTTCTTCCTTTTGTTCATTACTCACACACACATAATATAGGTTTCAAGCAAGCTTCCCATAGAAACAACTAGTACAAGGGTTGGCTCGTCAACGAAGGGCAGCAAGAGAATAGTGGTATCTCAGACACTTGAAGGTGATAATGATCTTGCACTCTCATCACAAGATGTGCCCAAGGCCTTCCCTGCTCTCTCGACAGCTAAGGTGTAGTTCCTCCATTCCCACTTGCCTTGTCATATCTATATTTGTTTGTGGAAGCCAATTAATTGTTGTCCTGCTCGCTTCAAATTCACCCATGTTGTGCTTCTTACTAAGGGACGAAGAAACCTACTGCCAGCAACAACAATATGGCTAACCAGTGGCCTCCAGATGGAATCTCGATCAAGCCTGGAACGAAAAGACAATCAGCTTTGCAATCACCGGCTGGATCTGAAACAGGTAGTTACGGAAGTGCTAAATCACGATCTAAACAGTGTAAAATAGGTCAGAGCCCAGTGCCGCACACATTCCCACTTCAGGAACATTCTCTTGTTGAAGGTATTACTGTAAGCTTACTGCATTTACCAAGTTATACTGTCAAGTGCTTTACATACGGTTTAGGATAGCTTTGGTTGCATTATGGCCATGCACAGACTTCCTCCCTAACACATGTAATGCTGATACAGGAGAAGCCCTTAGTACAGAACACACTAATGAGTCAACTAAGATTCAAAATGCGGCTGAAGGCATGTTTCCTGTATTTAGTCTGTTACTTCCAGGTGTACCACCATTATGTACTAAAAAATTGTTTTTATATATTGATCTAGACCCCGAAGAAGATGATCTCGTTGGACGGGGATACAACATGGAAAAAGGACCCAAAAGGATATCCCGGCCTTTGCATGGAAAACTCCTAGTCGTCATTCCAAAAGGAAAGACTAGGCCTGAGTCAGCTTTCATCGCTGCAAAGTTTGCTAGAGAATGCAACAATATAGTCAGGAATCGTGTGCATCTGTGTTTACATTGGAATCACTACAAAGATGATACTGGGCTTTTCGGTGACTATTACAGTGAAGTTGCGGTATGTACGTACTGAAGTCCTTTTCTTCCCTGTAATGTTTATATTAAGAGCTCCTTTGATTCACAGGAATAGTGTAGGAATTGTATAGGATTTTTTCCTACACTACTTGTTTGATTCATAGGAATATATCCTATAGGAAATAATCATATAGGAAATAATCATATAGGAATCTTGTACTGCAAATCCTATAGGAAATAAACATGAGGTATTACCTCATAAAAAATTCCTTCTGCACAATTAAAGAGAGCTCATCTTCATATAGGATTCAACTAGGCATGACATAGCAATCATATGTTTTCCCTATCCCTATGATTTTCTTATCCTATGAATCAAAGGAGCCCTAAGATTCTAATTTTTCGAGATATCACTCTTATATTCATGTTCTTTCATATCACTAGTCCAAGTTTGTTGTGGACATAAATGTGTCAACGGTAAAAACGACTTGTACAAAGATTCTTCGGAAAGGACTTCGGCAATGTCGGTACCTCCTAAAAAAGGGTTACTTTTACAACATGGATCGTCCCATCCCGGAAGAAAGCCCTGTTGCATCGATGAGTAAGGATGAATGGAAAGCGCTTGTGGACCACTGGAATAATCCCCAAATGATGGTCAGTTTCTTTTCTACAACCAATTCTTTGCCTTGTACATGCTTATGTCTGCAGTTACTAATTCTACCATTCGAGCAGAAGATATGTGCTAAAAACAAAAACACCGTGAAATGGTCCAGTTTCATCGAGCAACTGGGCCACGCAGCTATGCAGTGCATCTACAAAATTTGGTAAGCCAAAACCTGTATGTAATTCAACGTAATACTGTGATGGATGTTTCAAGTTTCTTGTCTATTTACTTTGATTTTCGCTTGATGCATTGATGGCTAATTCTACCTTGATCACATTGCGTTACTATGTATTTTACAATTCTGTGCTGGCGTATGGTATTAAGTTTTTTGTACCATTTCCTTTACATGATGTTTTTGCCAAGCTTCATGTGGTTTCTATTTAATTATTTCATGGACAGCTGCATGCCGATTGAACTAAAATCCTGTATCAGCTTTTGTGCATATTGTACCCTTTTACGAGGTCCACGTAGAACCTGCAAGCTTTCTTCATGTATGTCTATTATTTCAGGGAGACGCGTACAATAATAAAGAGCCCACTCCATTGGAAATATTCAAGGAGTGCCACTTCAGCCGGAAAATGGCTTCTCCACCACAATACAAGATGAAATTATAAGTAAGATTTTGCCTCCATGTAAGTTGAATGATGTATCCTGTTGCTTCTGATAATCTTTGATTTTCTTAGTTGCAAACCAATGCCGAAATGGAAAAGTAGCTCTCTGAACCTACGACCCTACGACAGATGGAGGACAAAAGAGTGAGGCCCAGGTTGTATCTGAGGTCCTCTCAAATAATACATCCAAACCTAGTTTTCTTCGAAATGTGGGGCTCGTGTGTTCCTCTGGATCAAAAAGATTAACAACCTGGTTGCAGATCTGGAGATAGAGAAGAGATGAAGCGCAGAGCTGCTGGATATTGTGAGCAGTCAGCGTGATCAAATGGATGAGCTTAGTAGCAAGGTAAAAGAAGGAGAAAAGAATTGTGTCATCATTGAGGCAAGGATTGAGCAGTTAAGCAAGATAATGCTCAAGCAAAGTTAGAAATTCTAACCCAGGTAACGTGGTGACCTGGTGGTGCAGTGTTCGACGGTTGAACTGTTGGGTGATGCGGTGGTGCTAACTGAATTGTCGTTCTGATGCTGCTCGTTGGACTAAGATTGTATTATAATTTAGATACAGTGCGAATGTTACCTGTAATAATATGTAGGCGCATGTATTTTTATCCTGTAGCGCTCTGTTATGCAGGTTTGTGCGATCTACTATTGGGCCCGTATGTTTATCGGCCGATTTGTTCTATGCAGGTGGGCCGCTAGAGACACTGTTAACATGCTGTAATAATTAGTTGAGCTGAATTTTGTAAAGTGTCCTTCTTTTGATGGGTTCTTTTGTATATCCTAAATGGGCAGCGATAGCCCATAACAGTGCAAAAGAAATGTCATGTCATCGTCCTGTGGGCAATGATCAATTTTTATTGATGCCGGATGATTGGGCCTACTATATGGGCCTTACTTTCTGTATGATTGGGCTACAATTCATGGGCTGCATTAAGTCATAATGGGCCGTATGTGATCATTGAGCGAAGGCCCAATGCATAGGAATTACAGTATGGGTTGTAATTTTTGCATAATGGGCCAAACTAGACAGAATAAATGGCCCAACCCACTGCCACGTGTTAGTTTTAGATTGGCCAACGTGTCTACTTCAAATCAACACGTGGCACGAGCGGTCATTCGACACGTGTCGCGCTAAAACATGGCTCACGTAGGCGGCACGTGTTTTCGTATAATTGGAGTACTTGTCGGTTGCTTATTGGTCGGCAAGGAAAGTATAAAGTTGTCACGTGTCTTTCTGCAATTGGCAAACTGCTACCGAAAAAGTTGTCCCATACGGCAAATAGAAATTGGCCACTGTCTGATGACATCATGCGACAAGACTGACACCTTAATCATTGGTCTGACATCGCCGACATCATGGTCTCCGCCAGGGGATACCGCCCCCATGATGGATATCCGCTGTCATGACTATGCGGGACGGCTGGGCTTTGGGCTTTGGCAGGTCATCAGGATCCAAGACGGGATTTCCTAACCGTTAGCCGGGCCATCTGTGACGTAAGATTCACAACGGTCTGTGAAACCGTCAGAGACACGTGTCCGTGACGGTTTTTGGCCATTCACCAATGAACTAAAATCATTATAGACTTGCGAATTGTTTGTAGTGAGCCCACCTAGGCAACAATACTGCCACACTTTGGCCACCCTTGCGATGTTTTCCTTAGCGAGAGTGGATTTAGTGATCAGAGGGATACCAGATTTAGTGATCAGAGGGATACGTGAGCACGATCTAGCTATCGTTGGATCGGCGTTGAGATTCGTTTTCTGCCTCATGGCTATCACACGCCGTGAACACTTTTTCTACATGTTATCGTGTGGACCACGTGGGACCGTCAGCGATGTGCTCCACGCTCTAGTCTGCTGACATGCACTTTTAGAGCAATTCCAATAGTGTAGCCAGCTGCTGGCTATAAGCCAAGTGCCATGTCATTTATAGCTAACTTAGAGCAACCATATACAATAGTGAGCTATAAAAGTGTAGTACTTTTACAATACATGGCCCACCTTTTAGTCTCACATAGTGCCTAGGAGCACGTGCTAGAGCTGGCTATAAGATAAGAGTCCACTCCTCTTCTCTCTCATAATCTCTCTCCTCCAACTAAGCAAGTTTATAATATTTTATTTCTTATAGCCAGCGGACTGTACCTTATTGTACTTGCTCTTAGGAGATGCCAATTGCTACTGCTATGCAGGAGAACAGGAAACTTACAGGCAAATACATCAAGAATCTATTTAGTATTTTGCGAATTGAGAAAAGAGGCGGAAGAGAATTCTTACTGGTACCAAATCTAGAGCTCGTCCAGCGCTAATCTATTATATACTAAAAGCACAATACGGAGGTCTAAAATAGAGGCACCACGTTAATCTACATCATAGGAATTATTTTAGCTGTTAGATCTATAATTTATGGATAGGATTTAACAAAAAACTAATAGTTACGTACATAACTATGTAACCATGTTTGACACGTTTAATAATAAGCACATGCCTCAAATATGAAAGGGAAATCACACGTACCATGTATGATGTGTAAAAAAGGAGTCCTGCGAAAAAAATGAGTCTGGATAGACGTATATCTCTAGGACTTTTGCTTTCCAATAAAAGAAAAAATTGTGTTTATTAAATGTTAATTATTTCATTTAATAGTTGGATCTAAAGTCTTACATCTATTCAACTATTTATATTAAAAGAAATATACAATTCTTTTTCGAGACACCACATTAATCCATATATACTGAAATTGTTTGATCTGTCGACCTAAATTTTAACGGTTAAGATATAAAGCCTAAAAATGTTACACGAACTATAATAATATATAATATGTCACGTAGGTGACCATAAACAATATACTAAAATTACGATCGAAACACTTGGAATTAGCGATCGGTAAAAACAAACCCGCATGATAGAGTAGTCCTCCGAATTGGCAATCGGTGGAAAAAAAACTAGCATCATAGGGTAGTACATGTAAAACACTACTTTAAAAAAGCTCACGCGATAGAGTCAGGACGTTGGCCAACTACCAGTTTGAATTATTTGGACTGGATCACGGAATTTAGGAAAATCACATACTCCTACCACCTTGAACTAGGACGTTTTAGGATGAAATAAACTACTACCTCTGTTCATAAATAGATGTTTTAGGTTTGTCAAAATTTAGATATACGTAGGCACTATTTAGTGTATGATATATTCATTTGATCTATATATGGACGGTGGAAGTATGAGCTAGGACATCTTACAAACCAAATCCCCTCGCTGGCGCTCGCTCGCTCGAGCGATCGTTTTCTGCTGGCGCGGAGCGCTCGCGCGATAGCGTGACACAATTCCCTTTGTATCACGTAGTATTTTAATTGCGTTCACACATGTTCACACTAACAGCGCGTATTACTACTTTGCAAGTTGCATGCAGCCAAGAGCGTTCACACTGCATGCATGCACATGCACAGAGTATCTCATGGATTTGCATTTAATGACCCAACTTTTCAGCACTCTTTCATAAGTTTTTGCATGCATACACATAGCATATCACTCTTTTTCTTCAGCACGAGGCAGACTCTCAATTCTCTTTTTGCAATTCCCTATTGGGTTTTTTCCGTACGTAATTCATATTTAATGGGGTCCTTTTGCAATTCCCTTTTTCGGGCCAGTGGTTTTTAAGGGGGAAAATAACGGGTGGGAAGATCCACTTGCAACTCAAATGAACTACCACTTGCTACTCAAATTAAGTACTATTTTAAGTTGTAAGCTAACAAAAGTTGCTAAAAAAAAATCTAAATGAAAATTACTTTTTAGGGTTGCTAGGTATTTATATTTACCGTTGATAAATAACGGGGCACCGGGTTGATAACTTGTAAATGTAAAAGAGTCGCTACATATTTTAAATTAAATTAAATTTTTAGGGTTGATATTTATTTATATTTACCATTGATAAATAGCGGGTCACCGGGTTGATAGCTTCTAAATTAAAAGAGAGTCGCTAAAATATTCTAAATGAAATACTTTTTAGGGTTATTATTTATTTATATTTATCGTTGATAAATAACGAGGCACCGGGTTGATAGCTTGTAAAATAAAAAAATGTTCGCTAAAATATTCTAAATGGAATACTTTTTAGGGTTGGTAGTTATTTATAATTACCATTGATAAATAACGGGAACCGGGTTGATAACTTGTAAAATAAAAAGAGTCGCCAAAATATTCGAAATAAAATTAGATTTTTAGGGTTGGTAGTTATTTATATTTACTGTTGATAAATAACAGGACACCGGGTTGATAGCTTCTAAACTAAAATAAATCGCTAAACTGTTTCAAATAAAATTAACTTTGGGGTTGATAATTTTATACATTTACCGTTGATCACTCAAGTACGGAGAGGTTGATTATTCAGATAGAGAGGGTTGATAACTTTTAGCCCAAAAAAAAGTTTCTCGAAACATATCAACATGTGTGCTAGTTTTGAAGATCTCGTCGAGACGGATTTATTGGTAAAGCGAATCTTAATTTGGAGTTATCGTTTGAAAGTTAAAACGTTTTGAATTTACAAATTTGGAAAAGATTCACTGACATCAAATATTCGCTCTATTTGTGCATGCATGCTTAACTTTCTCAATAGCCTACACCAGGTTGATAATTTTATACATTTAACGTTGATCACTCAAGTACGAGGGTTGATTATTCAGATATAGAGGGTTGATAACTTTTAGCCCGAAAAAGTTTCTCGAAACATATCAACATGGGTGCTAGTTTTGAAGATCTCGTCGAGACCGACTCATAGGTGAAAGCGAATCTTAATTTAGAGTTGTCGTTTGTGAGATAAAACGTTTTGAATTTGCAAATTTGGCAAACATTCCGCTGACATCAGCAGATTCGTCTATTTGTGCATGCATGCAAAACTTTCCCTCAATATGCTGCACCAGGTTGATAATTTTATACATTCACCGTTGATCACTTAAATATGGCGGGGTTGATTATTCAAACAGAGAGGGTTGATAACTTTTAGCCCGAAAAAGTTTCTCGAAACATATCAACATGGGTGCTAGTTTTGAAGATCTCGTCGAGACGGATTTATTGGTGAAAGCGAATCTTAATTTGAAGTTGTCGTTTGAAAGTTAAAACGTTTTGAATTTTTAAATTTGGAAAAGATTCCGTTGACATCAGCAGATTCGTCTTTTTATGCATGCATGCAGAACTTTCTCTCAATAGCCTGCACCAGGTTGATAATTTTATATATTTAAGGTTGATCAGTAAAGTACGGAGGGGTTGATTATTTAAAAAGAGAGGGTTGATAACTTTTAGCCAGAAAAAAGTTTGTCGAAACATATTAACATGGGTGCTAGTTTTGAAGATCTCGTCGAGACAGATTTATTGGTGAAAATAGATCTTAAATCGGAGTTGTCGTTTGTGAGATAAAACGATTTGAATTTTCAAATTCGAAAAGATTCTCGCTTACGTGATCAAATTCGTCTGTTTCTATATGCATGCAAAACTTTCCTCAATTACCTCCACTACAGTCCAAAATTTGCCAAAAATGGAAAAACAAATTGGTTTGGAAACTGATCGCTCATTTTCTCCCTAGCGCTCGTGCGCTAGCTAGGGGTGCCCCTTACAAACAATGAATACATGCATCATAGGCTATAAGCGACGGTATATGTGTACATGTACCGGTACATAAAAATAAAATATATATCTAAATATTGCTAATGAAAGTACAGTCAGAAAAAATGGATACACAGGTTCTAAAAGAATAAACTAAAGGTTTCCATTCAAGAGTGCATCTGCACTCTAGAAAAGGAAAATTTGACTATAAGAAAAAAATCTTTACAAATTTCAATGTTAATATTTCTAACGAGTGACTACTATCCTATTTTTCTGTCCTAGGTCAACTAAACATTTGGTCCATATCATCAATAAATGATTACAAAATTATCATATATAGCCGTAAAAGAAACATTTATTAAAATAGGCAACCACTAGGGATCGAGCGACAATACTATATTAAAATGCAGTGCCATGGAAATAATTTTGTTGGTATAATACGCCTTATCAATAGAATTAGATCCTTATAAAAGTCTATAGATTAGGCACAACTTGAAATTATAAAATACTCAGTTCCTTAAAAGGATCGTCTATTAACATCGAATAGACATTTTTAAAATTGAAATATAATATCATAAAAAACTAAACCTATTACCATAAGTATCATTTTTTTAAATAACACAATGATTATTTGCATAAATAGGCAAATATGATTAGAGATGTTATATGCAGTTCTCATATTTTATTCGCAATTTATTCGGTGGTTACAAAACTGTATCATATATTAATACATTGCGACACAATATGAATATAGAAGATTATATATATATATATATAATCAAATAATAATAAGAATAAATAATTAAAGAGTATAGATGCTGTCCTCTGATTTTGGAGGGCCGCCTTGCTAGTTAACTAAACACCAAATACTTCAACCAAAACAAAAGGAAACGCTAATAGTATTTTTCGTAATCATTCAAGACCAAACCGATTTTCTTCTCCAAAACATACCATGACAAGCGACACCACGAGCTCATACAGGTCAATACGCACCAACACTGATCTCTCGAGGAAATAGCACATAACACCAGTTCTTGATGAATCTTTTGCATAGAACCACAGGTTACAGTTTGTTTTGCACAGAACACCATGTTTCCCTGTAATCTTTGCAAGAAACACATAAAACATAATTGGCCTATTTGACACAGCAATTAGAGGAATGGTCTGGTTCGATCAATCTGGTCTTTATGTAATGATTAAATAGTAACCAAGTGATGTAATGCAACGTTTCAAAAAAGTGCCTCTATATTAACACAATCGACATATCCATTCCTTTAACATATCCATCCAAAAGCTTGAGAAGATCATATTTATCCAAATTTATTATCTCACTTCAAATACAAAAGTATGAGTCAAGATAATTTGTTCTTCATCACATGGCTTTTTTCATTTCATAAAACTTTCAGACATGATTTTCTTCCTCCTGCTGCTGACCTTGGCCATTGCTTGCTGTGAAGTAACCATATAGTCGAGACTCAGTGTAATGCATATGTCGTCGTCCCCGCATAGAAGGGAGCTTCTGCCTTGGTGCATCTTGAGCATGTCGAGGTTGTGCAGCAGCTTGAGCATGTCGAGGTTGTGCATTAGCTGGAGCATGGCGAGGTGCTGCTGCTGGAGCATGTTGATGTTGTAGCTGGAGCTTGGCGAGGTGCTGCAAATGGAGCTCGCTGTGGTGGTGCGGGTGGGGGAGGTGGAGGCGCTGTAGCTGTAGGCGAGGAAGGAGCCGTAGGCACGTCCAAGTACTCAGGCCGCTGACGGTTGCTCTAAATCAATACAAATTAATCAAGTAAACATGAGGGAGGCAGTTAATATAGTATTATATGAGCATAAACTAATTACCTTGTGTCCGACCTTTCTAATTGCGAGCTTACCTGATTAATTGGCCGGGGGCATCGGAATCCAAGGCCGGCATCTTCTTGGCAGGTGCGCCGCCCCGCCGCCAGCGCCAGGTCGCGTGGAGGCCGCCTCAATTACAGTTGACTCAACGATTCCTGTGGAAAACAAGTCTATGTCTGTCTCGTACTCCTCCATCTCCCTCATCCCCGATGCCAGCGCGCCGCCGCCCCCGCCGCCGTCGCCGGTCTCCAGGTCGCCGCCTCGTACGATGTGGCCGCCTCCATGGTATAGGAGAAGAATATCGTTCTTTTTTTACGAGAAACGAACAGTGGAGTTTGGTTGAGGATGGGTGTATGGAGCAGTCTGGGCTTCCTTTTTTTGACAATCAATACCACATATATTCATAATAATAAATAGTACATGGTAGAGATACACGAGCTGTCTCCAGCGATTACAATATAAAGTCTAAAAGATACTAGCAAATCTTCGAGATCTTCAAACTCTTTCTTCTTCCAAGCCATAATCTTGTACTTTTCTGGAGGCAGCCAAAGATAGATAACAAACCATAGATCTATAAATATCAATGAAGGTTCTCCCATAATTTTAATTTGAGCCGCAATGCCAAGGCTACGTGCACGCGCGCAACCATTAAAGTAGTCAATCAACATTGACAAGAGTACCAACACCAGTATATCAGGGAATAAAAACCGATATGCCTTGTCGACGTTGATGGAGAGCCGAGAGTACGAATCACCATTGTCGAGGACGTAGCAACCGGGACAAAAACTGCTAGGATAATCGTCCTCGCGGCAACCATGAGAAAAGATCCAAGATCGATCTGGCGAAGCAAGATCTGAACATCCATACCTAGATAATTGTAATCTTTCAACACCACCATTGACGTCGGGAAGGAGATCTCGTCGTCGAACGAAAGGCCGAAGATCACTCATTGCAGACGATGCCATTGATACGTCTCCAACGTATCGATAATTTCTTATGTTCCATGCTACTTTATTGATGATACCTACATGTTTTATGCACATTATATGTCATATTTATGCATTTTCTGGAACTAACCTATTAACGAGATGCCGAAGAGCCGTTGCTGTTTTTGCTGTTTTTGGTTTCAGAAATCCTAGTAAGGAAATATTCTTAATTGACGAAATCTTCGCCCAGGGTCCTATTTTTGCATGGAGCTTCCAGAAGACCGAAGAGGGAAGGAAACGCGAGGCGCCGACACCATAGGGCAGCGCGGCCCAGGCCCGGCCGCGCCGGCCTGTGGTGTGGGCCCGCGCGCTCCCGACCTACCCTTCCGCCTACTTAAAGCCCCCGTCGCGAAACCCCCACGAGAGCCACGATACGGAAAACCTTCGAGACGCGCCGCGAATCCCATCTCGGGGATTCAGAGATCGCCCGCACTCCCGCCGAGAGGAGATTCATCTCCCGAGGACTCTTCATCGCCATGATCGCTCCGGGAGTGATGAGTGAGTAGTTCACCCCTGGACTATGGGTCCATAGCAGTAGCTAGATGGTTGTCTTCTCCTAATTGTGCTTCATTGTTGGATCTTGTGAGCTGCCTAACATGATCAAGATCATCTATCTGTAATACTATATGTTGTGTTTGTCGGGATCCGATGGATAGAGAATACTATGTTATGGTGATTATCAATCTATTGTTTATGTGTTGTTTATGATCTTGCATGCTCTCCATTATTAGTAGAGGCTCTGGCCAAGTTTTTGCTCTTAACTCCAAGAGGGGGTATTTATGCTCGATAGTGGGTTCATGCCTTCATTGACACCTGGGATCGTGACAGTAGGTTCTAAGGTTATGTTGTGCTGTTGCCACTAGGGATAAAACATTGATGATATGTCTAAGGATGTAGTTGTTGATTACATTACGCACCATACTTAATGCAATTGTCTGTTGCTTTGCAACTTAATACCGAATGGGGTTCGGATGATAACCCGAAGGTGAACTTTTTAGGCATAGATGCAGTTGATGGCGGTCTATGTACTTTGTCGTAATGCCCGATTAAATCTCACTATATTTATCATATCATGTATATGCATTGTTATGCCTTCTCTATTTGTCAATTGCCCGACTGTAATTTGTTCACCCAACATGCTTTTATCTTATGGGAGAGACACCTCTAGTGAACTGTGGACCCCGGTCCTATTCTTTACATAGCATACAATCTACTGCAATGTTTTACTGTTTTCTTGCAAACAATCATCTTCCACACAATACGGTTAATCCTTTGTTACAGCAAGCCGGTGAGATTGACAACCTCACTGTTTCGTTGGGGCAAAGTACTTTGGTTGTGTTGTGCAGGTTCCACGTTGGCGCCGGAATCCTGTTGTTGCGCATCACATTTCGCCACCATCAACCTTCAACGTGCTTCTTGGCTCCTACTGGTTCGATTAAACCTTGGTTTCATACCGAGGGAAACTTGCTTCTATACGCATCATACCTTCCACTTGGGGTTCCCAACGGACGTGTGCATCTACGCGTATCAAGCTAAATTTCCCGCCTGTCGAGATCAAGACACGCTGCAAGGGAGTCTCCACTTCTCAATCTCTTTACTTTGTTTTTGTCTTGCTTTATTTTATTTACTACTTTGTTTGCTGCACCTAAACAAAACACACAAAAAAATTAGTTGCTAGTTTTATTTTATTTACCGTCTTGTTTGCTTTATATCAAAAACACAAAAAAATTAGTTACTTGCATTTAATTTATTTTGTTATCATGTCTAGCTCTGTACTTGTTTTTATTTTCATTAGTTAGGCTAAATGGAAAACAACAAAAAAAATAGAGATCTTTATAGTATTTATCTTGAATTAGGACATGATGTGTTTGAAGAGAAAATTAAAAACCCATGGAACTTTGTTTGCAAAATAGTTGTAGCAATGTTATTAGCATGAACTCTTTGAACACCATTATTGCTAAAGCTATGGAAGAATTTAAGCTTGGGGAAGCTGGTTTTGAGGAGCATGATATTTTTAGTCCCCCAAGCATGGAGGAGAAAATTTACTTTGATTATACTTTACCTCCTATATATGATGCTTGCAATGATGAATATGATATTTTCAGTCCACCTACTATTGAGGAGAAAATTAATTATGATTACAATATGCCTCCTATATATGATGATTATGGTGATGAGAATAATAATGATAGCTATTTTATTGAATTTGCTCCCACTACAACTAATAAAATTGATCATGCTTATGTGGAGAGTAATAATTTTATGCATAAAGCTGATGACAAGAATGTTGTATGTGATAGTTATATTGTTGAGTTTGTTCATGATGCTACTGAAAGTTATTATGAGAGAGGGAAACATGGTTATATGCATCTTAATAATATTAAGTTTCCTCTTTATGTTGAGAATCTTGAAATTGCGCTTGTGTTGCTTTTCTGTGCTTACCACTTTGTTCTTCATGAATTTATTTTTGTACAAGATTCCTTTTCATAGGAAGTGGGTTAGGCTTAAATTTGCTTCATACTTGCTTTTTGATTCTCTCTTTGCTGCGACACTCATCAGTATGAGAGCATTATCATTAAAACTGCTGAGCCCATCTTAATGGCTATAAAGAAAGAACTTCTTGGGAGATAACCCATGTGTTTATTTTACTACAGCAATTTTTTTGTTTTGTTGAGTCTTGGAAGTTGTTTACTACTGTAGCAACCTCTCCTTATCATGTTTTTGTGCCAAGTAAAGTTTCTATGTCAAAGTTGATGTTATATTTGGGATCGCTGCGCAGAAACAGCATTGCTGTCTGTCACGAATCTGGGCACAGGTCTCTGTAGAAAATTCGAAAACATCTGCCAATTTACGAGCGTGATCCTCAGATATGTACGCAACTTTCATTAGTTTTGAGTTTTTCCATTTGAGCAAGTCTCTGTGTCAGCTTTAAATTCGTCTTTACGGACTGTTCTGTTTTTGACAGATTCTGCCTTTTATTTCGCATTGCCTCTTTTGCTATGTTGGATTCATTTCTTTGATCCATTAATGTCCAGTAGCTTTATGCAATGTCCAGAAGTGTAAAGAATGTTTGTGTCACCTCTGAATGTGTGAATTATTAATTGTGCTCTAACCCTCTAATGAGTTTGCTTGAAGTTTGGTGTGAAGGAAGTTTTCAAGGGTCAAGAGAGGAGTATGATATACTATGATCAAGAGGAGTGAAAGCTCTAAGCTTGGGGATGCCCCGTGGTTCACCCCTGCATATTTTAAGAAGACTCAAGCTAAGCTTGGGGATGCCCAAGGCATCCCCTTCTTCATCGACAACATCATCGGGTTCCTCCCCGAAACTATATTTTTATTCAATCACATCTTGTGTTCTTTACTTGGAGCGTCGGTTTGTTTTTGTTTTTGTTTTTGTTTGAATAAAATGGATCGTAGCATTCACTTTGTGGGAGAGAGACTCCGCTGTTGCATATGGACAAATATGTCCTTAGGCTTTACTCATAGTGTTCATGGCGAAGTTTCTTCTTCGTTAAATTGTTATATGGTTGGAATTGGAAAATGCTACATGTAGTAATCATAAAATGTCTTGGATAATGTGATACTTGGCAATTGTTGTGCTCATGTTTAAGCTCTTGCATCATATGCTTTGCACCCATTAATGAAGAAATACATAGAGCTTGCTAAAATTTGATTTGCATATTTGGTCTCTCTAAGGTCTAGATAATATCTAGTATTGAGTTTTGAACAACAATGAAGACGGTGTAGAGTCTTATAATGTTTACAATATGTCTTTTATGTGAGTTTTGCTGCACCGGTTCATCCTTGAGTTTGCTTCAAATAACCTTGCTAGCCTAAACCTTGTATCGAGAGGGAATACTTCTCATGCATCCAAAATCCTTGAGCCAACCACTATGCCATTTGTGTCCACCATACCTACCTACTACATGGTATTTCCCATTCCAAAGTAAATTGCTTGAGTGCTACCTTTAAAATTCCATCATTCACCTTTGCAATATATAGCTCATGGGACAAAATAGCCTTAAAAACTATCGTAGTATTGAATATGTACTTATGCACTTTATCTTTTATTAAGTTGCTTGTTGTGCGATAACCATGCTTCTGGAAACGCCATCAACTATTGTTGAATATCATGTGAGTTGCTATGCATGTCCGTCTTGTCTGAAGGATTTATCACCTTAATGATTGGAGCATGCAAATTGTTAGAGAAGAACATTGGGCCGCTAAATAAAGCCATGAATCATGGTTGAAGTTTCAGTTTTGGACATATATCCTCAATCTCATATGAGAATAATAATTGTTGCTACATGATTATGCATTTAAGAGGAGTCCATTATCTGTTGTTGTCCCGTATGGATGTCTAAGTTGAGAATAATCAAAAGCGAGAAATCCAAAATGCGAGCTTTCTCCTTAGACCTTTGTACGCATGGAGGTACCCCTTTGTGACACTTGGTTGAAACATGGCATTGCAAAGATCCGGTAGTCCAAGCTAAGAAGGACGAGGTGCGGGCACTATTAGTATACTATGCATGAGGCTTGCAACTTGTAAGATATAATTTACATAACTCATATGCTTTATTACTACCGTTGACAAAATTGTTTCATGTTTTCAAAATAAAAGCTCTAGCACAAATACAGCAATCGATGCTTTCCTCTTTGAAGGACCATTCTTTTACTTTTATTGTTGAGTCAGTTTACCTATCTCCCTCCACCTTAAGAAGCAAACACTTGTGTGAACTGTGCATTGATTCCTACATACTTGCATATTGCACTTGTTATATTACTTTATGTTGACAATATCCATGAGATATACATGTTATAAGTTGAAAGCAACCGCTGAAACTTAATCTTCCTTTGTGTTGCTTCAACACCTTTACTTTGATTTATTGCTTTATGAGTTAACTCTTATGCAAGACTTATTGATGCTTGTCTTGAAGTACTATTCATGAAAAGTCTTTGTCATATGATTCACTTGTTTACTCATGTCATTACCTTTGTTTTGATCGCTGCATTCATTACATATGTTTACAAATAGTATGATCAAGATTATGATGGCATGTCACTTAAATTATCTTTGTTATCGTTTTACCTGCTCGGGACGAGCAGAACTAAGCTTGGGGATGCTGATACGTCTCCAACGTATCGATAATTTCTTATGTTCCATGCTACTTTATTGATGATACCTACATGTTTTATGCACATTATATGTCATATTTATGCATTTTCTGGAACTAACCTATTAACGAGATGCCGAAGAGCCGTTTGCTCACTGCTTTTTGGTTTCGTAAATCCTAGTAAGGAAATATTCTCGGATTGGACGAAATCTTCGCCCGGGTCCTATTTTTGCACGGAGCTTCCAGAAGACCGAAGAGGGAAGGAAGTGGGGCCACGAGGCGCCGACACCATAGGGCGGCGCGGCCCAGGCCCTGGCCACGCCGGCCTGTGGTGTGGGCCCCTCGCGCCGCCTCCTGACCTACCCTTCCTCCTACTTAAAGCCCCCGTCGCGAAACCCCCCCGAGAGCCACGATACGGAAAACCTTTCGAGACGCGCCGCCGCGAATCCCATCTCGGGATTCGGGGATTGCCTCCGGCACCTGCCGAGAGGGATTCATCTCCCGGAGGACTCTTCATCGCCATGATCGCCTCCGGAGTGATGAGTGAGTAGTTCACCCCTGGACTATGGGTCCATAGCAGTAGCTAGATGGTTGTCTTCTCTAATTGTGCTTCATTGTTGGATCTTGTGAGCTGCCTAACATGATCAAGATCATCTATCTGTAATACTATATGTTGTGTTTGTCGGGATCCGATGGATAGAGAATACTATGTTATGGTGATTATCAATCTATTGTTTATGTGTTGTTTATGATCTTGCATGCTCTCCGTTATTAGTAGAGGCTCTGGCCAAGTTTTTGCTCTTAACTCCAAGAGGGGGTATTTATGCTCGATAGTGGGTTCATGCCTTCATTGACACCTGGGATCGTGACAGTAGGTTCTAAGGTTGTGTTGTTGCCACTAGGGATAAAACATTGATGCTATGTCTAAGGATGTAGTTGTTGATTACATTACGCACCATACTTAATGCAATTGTCTGTTGCTTTGCAACTTAATACCGAATGGGGTTCGGATGATAACCTGAAGGTGGACTTTTTAGGCATAGATGCAGTTGGATGGCGGTCTATGTACTTTGTCGTAATGCCCGGATTAAATCTCACTATATTTATCATATCATGTATATGCATTGTTATGCCCTTCTCTATTTGTCAATTGCCCGACTGTAATTTGTTCACCCAACATGCTTTTATCTTATGGGAGAGACACCTCTAGTGAACTGTGGACCCCTATATTTACACATAGCATACAATCTACTGCAATACTTGTTTTACTGTTTTCTTGCAAACAATCATCTTCCACACAATACGGTTAATCCTTTGTTACAGCAAGCCGGTGAGATTGACAACCTCACTGTCGTTGGGGCAAAGTACTTTGGTTGTGTTGTGCAGGTTCCACGTTGGCGCCGGAATCCCTGTTGTTGCGCCGCATCACATTTCGCCACCATCAACCTTCAACGTGCTTCTTGGCTCCTACTGGTTCGATTAAACCTTGGTTTCATACTGAGGGAAACTTGCTTCTATACGCATCATACCTTCCACTTGGGGTTCCCAACGGACGTGTGCATCTACGCGTATCAGCCATCTCCATTGCGGGGAAACCAACAAGAAAACGGCGACCAAAATCCTAACATAGACTACTGAAAAAACTACTTTTATTAAAAACTCCACGCATAGATCGGGTTCCCCACTCCTCCCGACGCCAGCGAAGCCAGCCGAAGAAGGGGGAACCGATCTATGGAGGAGGCTGAAGTGGAGGCGGCTAGGGGTTTTTCTTTCTGGAGGCTGAAGTGGAGGCGGCTAGGGCTTTTTCAGTCTGGGTTTCCTACTACTGGGCCAGTCATCTAATTGCTGTGTCAACATAGGGTAATCAAGTATTATGTGTTTTTTGCAAAGATTACCAAGAATCTGGTGTTCTGTGCAAAACAAACCGCAATCTGTGGTTTTGTGCAAAAAATTCACCAACAACTAGTGTTATGTGCTATTTCCTCTGATCTCTGTATTTACACCTCAAAAGGAAGAAATGCGTAAGAGCAAACACAGTACTAAGAGCTAATTCTCCCATCTGAACACTACTGCAGCCATTCATTAAATAAAAGAAAAAAGGGCTCTATGAATCAAGACTGAACTGTCGATCCGTGTCTCCCATGGTCGCTACTCCAGAGGACGAGTGGCGCTCGAGCGGGACCAAAAAAGGGCGGCTCGCATCAGAGTCTGGATCAAATACGAGCGGCCGGATTTGAGGACAACAACCCAGCGTCACCTGGAACGGGGCCTCGCCGTACCAGCGCCGCCGGCCTCGGCTCAGCTCGGATCCACGCACGATGTTGAGATGCGTATGGAAGCGTCCGTTCCCCACCAGCCCACCTTCTTGTCGGAGGGCGGCGTTGAGGATCTTGAGGTAGGGGAGGCCACCATGGCCGGAGGGCAGCTGCGAAGGAGCTCGAGGTAGGGGAGGCCGGGTGCTGAGGAGTTGCAGCCTGTAGCGGAGGACCAAGTGGGGTTGGAGAGGCGGCGACCACGCCCGGCGTGGTGCTGCGTGGCGGCAGCGATGGGGGAGAGGATTAGGTGTGGAGAACTGGAGATGAGGTGAGATGGATAGGAACGAGAGGATAGAAGAGGTTGGATGGCAGGACAGGGAGTCGTTCGTGGTGGGCTAGTGGGGTCGTGTTTTAGAGAGTGAAAGATTCTACCAAACGGACAAACAGACAGCGTTAGACACGTGTCAGGTATGTAGCGCGTGTTCACGTATTCATGTGATCACCAAGATTCTTCCGTTTCCTTAGTTGCGGAGGTGGCTGCTGCTTCGGCCACCCCTTCCTTCATGACGCCATCCTAGGCGACACGTTTCTTGTTCTCATTTTCATATTTTTTTCGGTGGCAGCTCTTTCTTTGGCTTGGTCAGGGCCATGCCCTTGCGGCCTATGCCAACAGAGGTGGTGGGCGTGGGGTCAATGGGGTTGAAAACTTCATTAATCGAAGTCTAGGGTTGCCGCAGCTGCACAGGCACTTTTCGTGAGGGAGTGACGGGAAAGGGGGTGGCTTGTGTGCCACCGCCAATCGGGCCCTGGGACAACAAGTGGGAGACAGACGCATGCGTTTCCCATGCATACGCATTCCCAACCCAAATTGGGGCCAGGAATGGGTAGATCTCCATGCCTCGGTCCGCTTGTGTCTGGGTTGGGCTTTTTGTATCCTCCTATCCGCGTAGAACAAAATATACAGAATTGGTCCTTTGTGTCAGCCGGCTAGAGAGGGTGTAAACGGACCGGATCGGATTTTGCTCATAGCATATCCTTTACCATATATTTTTCGCGGATTCAGATCGGAGCGGATATTGATCGGTTTCAGATTCTAATGCGTATATTTCAGATTGCAGATTCGAATCGAAAATGGGGCCGACACAGACTGGAAACAAAAAATAGTCAGATATATGCTCTCATTGGTAGATCGTTGTAGTTGTTGCAAATATTTGAGAAAGATTTAAACTTTCAGTCTTCTGTAGTTAAGAAAAAAGAGACATGATACCTAAAACTCAAGCATTTATAGAAACTTAGAGCTAAACATGCTCGCCAAAAATGAATTTGATAACTCAATAACTACTAACCTTTCAAGATTGGTCTTGGCTTTTGACTCAAAAGTTGGATTATCTGGTTTAAAACCTTCAAATTATTCTAATTAAATTCCGGGTAATTCATATCCGCATGCTATTTGCTATGCCATATCCTACACCGTATCCAGAGCACCACTTCAAAATCGAATATCTTTATCTGCCGGATTCTTTAAAATCGAATATAGACACCTTAAAACGGATTCGGCGTCAGTTTCGGTGCGAAAATTATCTTATCCTTTTAAAGATGCCTTTAGTTTTGACTCACTCGTATAGAGCAGGCCAAAGGCCCCATGTCGCGCACGGTAAGCTATTTCCGTTTGTGGTGGAAAGATCCTCGAAATTCAACTTACGGCTACTTAAAGATGTCTCCCATAAAAATATTTTTTATTCATCATAATAGTTATTGTCATAATATAACCATGTTAATTCTAATCGCATTTTATAAAATTTGGAACAAAACTAAAATTCAGACATAATGTGTTAAAAAAATTCAGACGTTGCTCTTCCATTTGCATGGGCCGCCATGCTAGTTTTAATAATGTAGCTATCACTATAGTTAATTAGTCAGCATAATCAAGTGGTTTGGTGCAGCCACTTCGGTACTAAATGTCATGTATGGGCTTTGGGATAAAGTTAGCTTCAGCCCATCACTATGTGCATGCTTTGACTGTACTCAATTAAGCTAGCACATGCAAGTGTTTTCACATTAAATAATCCACGTTGACCATACTTGCATGCGGAGAGGTGTGTGTACTTCTTTGGAGTATAAATTAGGCAGTTGTATCATAACCCTCCTTCATATCCAAATTAACATGCGAACAATGGCTTCGCCCCTGTTGCCTGCTGAACTGCTCGTGTCCATATCCGCCCTCTTTCTGCTTGTAGCCTTCTGCATGTACACAATGTCTATGAGATCAAAGAATCCATTGCGCCCGACCGAGTGGCCAATAGTTGGCATCCTCCCTTCCCTCGTCGTCAACCTCCACCGACTCCACGATTACGCCACCGACGCCCTCGCCCCTCGCCTGCTGCGGGCACAACTTCAAGTCGTGCTTACCTGGCATGCGGTTCCTGCTCACCTGCGACCCGACGAATATCCGGCACATCTTCACCTCAAACCATGCCAACTACCTCAAGGGAAAGGAGTTCTCGGAGATGTTCGACGTGACCGACGGCAGCTTCTTCACCGTCGACGGCGAGCCATGCCGGCGGCAGCGCGCCAGGATCCAGAGCATCTTCAGCAGCCCGCGCCTCCTCGCCCTCATGGCCGAGTGCTGCCGTGACAAGGTGGAGAAGGGCGTCACCCCGCTCCTAGCACGCATGGCGAAAACGGCTGCTCCGTTTGACATGCACGATTTGCTCACGAGGTTCGCGTTCGACGTCACGGCCACGCCCATATTCGGCGTCGACCCTGGCCTACTCTCCACCAGCAGCGCCGGCAGCGCTGGCATGCACGCCGTCGTCGCCATGGATACCGTCATGGAGGTGGGGCTGTTCCGGCACACCTTGCCGATGTGTTGCTGGAAGGCCATGAGGTGGCTCAACGTTGGCCCTGAGAGGAAGCTCGCCGCCGCGCACAAGGTGCTACGTGGCTTCGTCGCGGAGATGATCGAGAGGAGGAAACTGATGACCGACGGCTATGCTGGCGTCCTGGAGTCGCACGTTAGCTCCGTGGAAATTATCATGTCGACGTACATCAACGATCCGGAGTACAGCGACGACTTGCTCTGCGCGACGCTCATCAACTTCATGATCGCCGGGAGGGACACCATCGGCACGGCGTTGGTGTGGCTCTTCTACAACCTCGCCCAGAACGCCGACGTGGTGGCCTGCATTCGGAAAGAACTCGCCCCAATCGCGTCGCGCAAAGCAGCTGCAGCAGCAGCCACCACCATGGTCACATTTGAGCCCGATGAGATGAAACCCCTAGTCTACATGCACGCCGTCTTGTACGAGTCGCTCAGGCTGTTCCCGCCCATCCCCATCGAGCGCAAGACGGTCGTCGCCGACGACGTGCTGCCGAGCGGCCACGCGGTGCGCGCCGGCGACACCATCCTCGTCTCCCTCTACTCCTTGGGGAGAATGCAGGATGTGTGGGGGGAAGACTGCATGGAGTACAGGCCGGAGAGGTGGCTCTCGGGGAAGGTAGGCGATGGGCTCCGGTACGTGCCAACTCACAAGTTCTTGGCGTTTAACTCAGGGCCTAGGATGTGCCTCGGAAAGGACATCGCCATCATGCAGATGAAGACCGCCGTCGCCGCCATGGTGTGGAACTTCGACGTGGAGGTGCTGGAGGGGCAGTCTGTCCACCCCAAGTTCTCCTGCATTCTCCAAACGAAAAATGGCCTTATGATGAAAGTGAAGAAGCGCGAAATGTAGCGCGCTGCTGCTAGGGGGCGACCACGGCGTGCGAGCACTCAATAATGCATGGCCCATGGGAATGGGTACCCAACCGTCCCAACCCGCATGGGCATGGTGGTGTCGCTGTGTCCGTGGGTTATATCTATATATCATAAGCCCTAAGTCTTGAATATTATTTGTGTAATTGTGTCACCTTCAAAGAAAATTGTGTAATTGTGTGTTGTGATCCTCATCCTCTGCGTGAGTTGTCCCTTGTTGGTATTTTTTAAATTATTGAGGATTCAAAGTCCTTTATTTGACTGTATAATGAAACTAAGTTTTTTTCAAATTTCTTGTCAAATTTGCAATTGAGTGACAAATATTTTGCCGTTGTTCGCATGGCCATGCAGACTCTTTGCCGGATTGGTAGGGTATGGGTAAGATTGCTGACCATGAAAAACAATGGGTGTGGATATGCTATTGTTCGACCCATGCCATACAAAATACAATTTATTTTATTTTTTCAAAAGGGAGGATAACACCCAACCGATGCATCAATTGATGCATAAGAATGTATGTTACTTCTTTCATTCATTAAACATCTCAATAAATAAATGAATCGTATTGAATACAATATTAGTCTTTCTAACCATATTAATTGTTTGGGAAATTGATCAAATATCCACAGTTTTACCTACACATAGCATGCACAGCCGTTGGATATGCTCATTATTACCCATGAATGGACCACAGCCCCAGTTATCTAGCTAGTGCCCGTGATTTTTTCCTCTCATTGTTGAAGAGGTTTTTCCATGTTAAAATCGTGTATCTCATGTGTGGTTTTCTTTGTTGATTCTTAGTTTTTCTTGTTGCAACTATAACAACAAAGCCCCGTCGGTTCCCATCGCTACTCGAGATCGAGAGACGGTAGGCTAATCCTCTAATTGCACTACGTCGTTGCCTGAGAGGGCCCCAGTCGCTACTCGATCATCCCTCAGTTCGCCTTTCAGGATGGCCAAGGTAAGCCTAACCCGACTACCATGTCTAGTTGCCACTTCAGGAGTCTAATTGGAAGTCTAGCATAATGAGCTGTCAAAATTTGGGTCCCCTAAAATTTAGGGCCATGTGCAGGCCATACATCTTATGCACACCTGCAGGCCCGGCCCTAGCTCCTAGCAGCAACACAATATATTGCATGCTTCTTCACTTTCGTCAAAATGCAATTTTTTTTTTGACCTGGACTACGGCTGGCTTACGCCGGCCTGAACTTTTATATCATCATACCAAGCATACATGGTTTGTTACAAAGGTTTTGGAGGACAGAGAGAGAAAAAAAGAAAGGAAACTCGGGGGGGTCATGCCCGTTACACCAGTTATTAAGGAGAGAGATAGAGGAAGGAGTGTGACAGCGGTAAGCCCAAAGTCTAATGTCTTCAATACATCGTCGAACGACCGTGGGAAGATCTTCGTCAAGCCCGCTAAAGGTCAGGGCATTCCTTCGCTTCCAAATGGTCCAGGAGATGGCGGTGTTGATAGTAGCCTCTTCGTAGGTGCAGCAGTGCGAGAGCCAAAGATCATCGAAGGTGGTAAAGTACATGTCGTCGAAGCCTTGGTGGAAATGGCGCCAGACCTGCCTGGCGCTGGGGCAGAGCAGAAGCAGGTGGTCCAAGTCTTCATCCAGAGGACAGGCGAGGCAGGTGGAAGAGTTGGTAAGGTGGTGCCTGAAGCGCCGCTCATTGGTTGGAAGACGCTTTCTCCGAGCAAGCCAGCAGAAGATCTTGCACTTAAGGGGGCCGGGTAGCACTCCTCCAAATTCTGGTCGCCACATCATCAACCTGCAGATGGCTGAAAGTAGAGGCATAGAGGCTTTTGTTTGAAAGCGGTTTGTTCGTGAGACGACAAACTCTAATATCCGGGTTACTGAGGGTCAGTTGCACCGAGCGAAGCTCAACGGTAAGGTCTCGAAGCTCGGCTGTGGCACCAGCAGAGAGGCGGGGAACTAGGAAGCAAGAAAGGCCATGTGGGATGACAGTGGCGACATTGATGTTGAGGCGGGCAGAGTGAGAAAACAGAATAGGGAAGCGAGCATGGAGCGGCGAGTTACCCAACCAGAGATCGAACCAGAAAGCAGTTGAGTGCCCATTGCCAATGGTCACTCGAGAGATGGCGCGAAACTTGTCAATGCCGGCGAGGATGTCCTTCCAGATGGGGGTGTCTAGATAGTGTGGGTCCCCCATATCGTGGTGCCCATTCCAGCCGTATTGACGCCGGAACCAGGCAGCCCATGGAGCGGAGGAGTCAGAGTGAAGCTTCGTGAGGAACTTTGTGAGGAGAGCGGAGTTTTGGGCTTGAATAGAATGGACGCCCAACCCACCAAGCTTTTTGGGGACGCAGACATCGTTCCAGGCAACCTTACACTGTCCACCATTGCAGTTTTCCTCCCCGGTCCAGAGAAAGGCGCGCCTCCGCTTGTCAATAGCCTCAATGACACCAGCGGGAAGGAGGCCAGCACTCATGGCGTGGGCGAGCATCGCAGTGAGGACAGAGTTAACAAGAAGGAGACGCCCCCCAATCGGGAGGCATCTACCGCGCCAGCCAGAGAGCCTCATGTCACTCTTGGACATGATGGGCGCGAAATCAGCGAGGCGGAGTTTATGCGTAGATAGGGGGAGGCCAAGGTAGGTCTGAGGGAAGGAAGAGACGGCGCATCCAAAGATGGAATCCATATCCAAGGCAGACTCATGGTTGGTTTTAATGGGAACGAAGGTACTTTTGTGAAAGTTAATGACTAAGCCCGTGGCAGCGGAAAAGTTGTCAAGAACAGCTTTGAGGTTGGCGACATGCTCCGGGATAGCCCTGATGATAATGAGGGTATCGTCAGCATATTGGAGAACGGGACAGAGAAGGTCATCAACAAGGGGTGGAGAAGAAACCCGTCTCGAGATGCTTGGAGAAGCATTTGTTGAAGAACATCCGCAACAATGTTGAAAAGGAAGGAGGACAGCGGATCCCCCTGCCGCAGCCCTCTGCGGCACTGAATCCAGGGTCCAGGAATGCCATTAAGCAGCACCGCAGTCTGGCTAGTGCGGTTAAGCATTTTAATCCAATCACGCCAGAGAGGGGGGAAACCCTTGGCTTCAAGAATCCGGTCAAGAGCATCCCAACTGATGGAGTCGAAGGCCTTGCGGAAGTCCAGCTTGAACATAGCTGCGGGGGAATTACGCCTGTGGCAAGCCTGGACGATGTCAGCATCGTAGACAAAGTTTTCAGCTATGGAGCGACCAGAGATGAACCCAGTTTGGTCAGGGTGGACGGGGTAGGGGATGAGGCTCCTAAGGCGACATTTGGAGAATGCAAGAAAAACTTTTGTTGGACAGACCGCCCTTCCCACACCTCCATGTCAAAGTTCAACGTGATGGCGGCGATGTCAGTCCCCACTTGTATGACGGCAATGTGCTTCGCGAGGAACATCCTAGGCCCTAAGTTAAACGCTAAAAACTTGCAAGCTGGCACGTACCAAAGCCCATCGTCCTTTTCCAAGAATTAGTTGCAGATATGGAATGTGAAGAATGTGAGTATTCAAGATGTTACTGGAAGTGAGTTGTTACTTCATCTCAACTTGACATCTTGTTAGCTTCCTTGTTTCCACACTTCAAAAAGAAAAAAAAAAACTAATTTTAAGAAAATACCCATAGAGATCGAGAAATTCAAACATCAATGAAATTACGAGGATGTACTCCTACAGATAAGACAAATTTAATAATCAAATTGAAAATATATTAGTGTCAATCTATATGAAGGAGCTCATAGCTAATCAAGAAGCTAACAATGGATGATGGTTCATCTAGGCCGGCAGGCTTCATGTAGATATGCCATCTTAAGAGGGACTAGTCCCAGCGTCCAACTCGGTATAGAGCCTATACCCAACACGACGCCACCCCGGTGTACTAACCCGGTTTAAGCCTATTTGTTGTAGAACTCTAATCCTACCCGGACACACGTATAATACGTGTATACGACAGAACTACGAGTGCACGGCGCCGTGCTGGTGCCGGAGTGCTTATTTCTAACACACATGCCTACTCATCCCAAAGTGACGGCAACGGATTGTGTATACAAGAAGTGGGACTCCAAACACATATTCTTGTTGCAAGCAACTCTTCCCCTCAAGAATGGCTCGGGGTTTAATATGAAAAACATGTATCTTCAGGTTTCACCTATCCTCCTCTAGTAATCCTGCAATTCTGAAAGTAATTGTCTATTTGCCCCCAACTGCACAGTGGCTGTTTGCATGTACAACGGCGTTAAAATGTTCTTTTTGAATCCTGCAAAACAATAGAAGGAACGCAACAGATGTTTTTGCATTTTCAAAATATTTTAAAGTGCAATTTGTAACAATATGTAAATAGTGGAATAAAAGTTATTTATTATGTTTAAAAGTGGGCCTGGATTCATGGATTCACTCTTCATGACAAGTTGTATGCATGTGACTGTTATATAGTCTTCGGTAGATATTCATATGGCCTCATGTCCTAATATCGAGATGGTGAACATCTCATTAATACTCTCAAAGCAACAATTATACAAGAGCAGGGTAGTAATACTCATCTATAAATACATCAAAGACACCTACTAAAAGTGCATAAACATAACTCATCTCATATACAAAAATCACAATAACAAGAATGCAAAGCACGAGCTTATTTTACCGAAGTGCATGGCATTAGACCTACTAGATTCTAGCCTTTTTTTGCTGGCAGTTTTCCAAAAGTGCTAGCAATATTGGTTTTCAATGGCATTTTACCGAAGTCATTCAACTACTGAGACACTTGTCAAATAATATGCATGCAATTCTAAAATTGCCGGCACTTTTCAAATAAACCATAAATTAACAATTAATGGTTATTACAATCCACAGATGATAAAAGTACATAAATTACACGAAATTGCATGGGTGAACCTGGGAGCAAGCGCACCCTATATGGAAAAAAAATTTAGTAATTCAGAAAAAGGTCAAAAAAATTCAAATCTTTTTGGGAATCAAAGATGATCATGTATTGTACTCGTATACGAAAGATTCACCATGGAACAACTTCTCTTGTTTCCTGGGTGAAAAAAACAGACTTAGAGGTCCTATATTAAAGTACTATTCACGCTATATTCGTCATAGATTTGTTTTTTTTAGCCTGAAGTCAATGTGAAACATTTTTTGGCCAAACAAATTTATACGAGTACAATACTTGATTATCTTTGATTTCCAAAAGGATTCAATTTTTTTTGACTTTATTTGAAATTACTATATTTTTTGGAGTATATAGGGTGCGCCTGCACCCGAGAGCCAAAAGTCCGGGTCAATAAATTACATAGCTATATAATAAGCCCGCAACCATCGAACTCTGCACTGCCGAGAGTCCCTGAGAGTCTCTGATCGCAGCTAGCGATGGGAAGTTGTGGGTAATCGTCACGTCAGTCATCAAAGTCGACCTTCCTAGGAAACACTCAACCTCCAATGAAGGTGAACTCTTCTTCCTTCCTCGGAAGGCGGTCATCAACTTCAACATTTTGAAGAACTATACTCACTAGAACCTGGTGGAGCGGCTCCCCCTTATGCAGAACTTGTGTCGAGTGTGCTCCTCGGCAATGCCCTCCGATAGGGGCTTAGGGTTGATGGAATCCTGCAAGCTAACACGAGACATCGGTTCACAGACAAGCGGGGAGAGCGATTTACCCAGGTTCGGGGCCCTCGATGAGGTAAAACCCTTACGTCCTGCCTGTCTGTTCTTGATTATGATGATAATAGGTTACAATGGGGTGCCGAATAGTTCGGCTAAGATCTCGTCGAGATGCTAAGCGCTATGGTGACCTAGTTCTAAGCTTCTGGTGGCTAAGATTGCTAAGATCGATTGTCCTCTTCGGCAGCCCCTCTCCCGGCCTTTATATAGGAGGCCAGGTCCCAAGAGGTCTAACCGAGTACGACTAGGTTTACAATAATTTTAGATCTAATCTTTCCTTGTTCGGCTGCTTCTTTGTCTTGCTTGACAAGGAATCTTCTGGTGCACCACCCGGATGGGCCGCCTCGCCTCCAAGTGCCTTCATGGGCCTCCAACTAGAAAATATAGGATAGGGCAACGTCGGTTACCCGAAAGGTAGTGCCCACGTCAACTTGACACACGTCTTCAGCCAGCACCCGCTAGTCCAGTATGTCAGCATAAGTAAGCCCCACCACAATTAGCAATGGTGAACCTATGTGCAAGTCCTAGGGCCACTGCCCCCCCCCCCCACCCCCCTCCGATTATTTTTGAAAGAGTAATTAAATGTGTAGATGATGCGTAGGACCTTGTTGTCAGCTGAAAGGAAGCACTACATATAGTTTCGTGCATCCACATGTAGAGAAATAACATGGAAACTCTCAAAACACGAGGTAAAAGCCGTTACGCAATATCCCAATTTATATACATATTTCAGATTAAATGCACAATGTAAATGTTTATCACCGCGAACTGATAGAGGGAGAGAGATAGTGGCTCGTGCTAGGACGGTGTCACCTCACTTGGTGGCTTCTCCTCCGGTAGCTGCTCGGTCTTCTTCTCCGTCACGAGTCCGTACCTTCATGCAAGGGCGTACTCGACCCGCTCCTTCACGCTCCGCTACTTCGACTACGCAGCAGGTGACACCGGTTCCGTCTCCTACTTCGACTCAGACGGGATCGGAGCTTCGGCAGGGGCGACGCTGCCTATGGCGCCGCTGGTTCTCCCATCGTTGACACGGCAGGAGGCCGAGTCGACGGTGTCGCAGCGGTCAGTTACGAGTCTGACCACGCCGGCGTTGGGGCTGGCTACACAGCCGCTGCAGCCGGCGTCGCCGGCTTTGCAGCTGCTGCAGCAGCATGCACTGGCCACGGTGGGCATGCAGCAGCAACCGGGTTCGGCCCGCGCGACGGGGCAGCTACAACCGGCCTCGCCGAGGGCGCAGGTGCAGCAGCCGGACACGCTGCTCGCGGCGCAGCAGCAGTCGGGCGCGCCGCCATCGCACGCGATGCAGCCGGCCTCGCCGCGTGAGGAGCAGCACCAGCCGGCCCCGACGTCCGCACCACCGCAGCAGTCTTCTTCGACACGCTTGGAGACGACGTCGGAGGAGGGGTCTCCTCGCATGTCGTCGGCTACGCCCACGCCTACAGGGACTTCTCCACCGCGGTCCGGATCGTTGCAGGGGGCTACGCCGCCTTCTACCCCTGCATCGATTGACTTGGCGCCCGCCTCCTCAGCATCTTCTCCGCCCTCGAGTTCACCAGCGCCGGTCCCCGCCTTGCAGCAGCCTCGTCCCACTAGTATCCCACCTGTTGCTCAGCCGACGGTGCGGAGGAGTGGGAGGTATGCGTGAAAGTATAGAGATGGTAAACCTAGAGGAGGGGGTGAATAGGTTTCTACAGATTTTAATTCTTTCTTTGCAATATTAGGCTTTGCGGAATACAAAGGTGAGCCTAATGCAAACTAGGTGAAGCAACCTATATGAGGATACAACTAACGAACGAAGGCTCTCACAGGCAGTTAAATCACAAGTAAGGAGTTCGGTTAGAGATAACCGATAGCACGCGGAGACGAGGATGTATTCCCGTGTTCCCTTGCTTGGCAACAAGGTACGTCACGTTTCGAGGAGTGGAGGTCCCACGAAGGATTCCCCGCGCCACGAAGGCTCACCCTATTCTCCGGAGCCTATCCCACGAAGGAATAGCTCTCTCACTTGTGGTAGACTTTGAGGTAGCCTCCAAACCTTCACAATCTTGCCCGGAGCAGATCCACAGCCCGGATGCTTCCGGACTCCTCTTGCCCACCTAGGGTTTCCAAGGAACCCTAGGAAGCAAGCTTCTTGATGAATACAAGGGGGAATGAGATTTGGCTTGGTAGAACGGTAGATCGGGTCCTCCTCTATCGTTTCCCGGAGGGATTTGAGTTTGGGTGGAGGAGGAGGGAGATCGAGGCTTTTGGTGTTTCTAACAATGGAGTATGAGAGAATGAGCTCAAGAACAGCTTGTAGTGTAGTGCCTAACTGTCTAGAGGTAGGAGAAGGGCTATTTATAGTGTTCTTCAAAATATGGCCGTTGGCCACTTGCCACCTCAGCGTTTCCTCGACAAACCCGGTCAGACCGGACCAGGGACCGGACTGCCCGGTGCAGAGGCCAGTCGGACCGGGCTGGTGACCGGATCATCTTTTCGTCGCAGGGCTCCTCCGGTTGGCGCCCGGTTGGCGACCGGTCGACGGGCCGTGCGCCGGACCCGCCGGTCTGTAGGCCGGCTGACCGGTCGGCAACCGGATTTGCTGTGTTCTTGTGTGGAGCCCGGTTGGCGACCGGTCGACCGGGTCGTGTGCCGGATGCTCCGGTTGGCGACAGTTGACCGAGCTATGCGCGGACTGCCGGTTGCTGGCCCGGTTGGACCGCAGACCGGATTTCTGCTGTAGACCCCTTTTCGATTGTTGTTGAAGTGGGGGGTCTCCTTTAGCCTTCTTGTTCCTTTGATACACCATTTATGCCTCATTGCCTAAAACCTGAGATTATCCTTATAAACATATTAGGCCAAATACTCTAGCACGGTGTCATTGTTACCAAAATAATGGATAAGGGTAAAATACCCTTACAATCTCCCCCTTTTTGGTATACGATGACAAACCGAGCTAGAGTCACAAATAGATATTATGATAAGCTCTAAACCTTGATTCCATATAAGATATTACGACAGCTCCCCCATAATGTGTGCACTTGGAGAATTTGCGTTTGAATGCAAAGTGCACCATTTGTTGAACATGAGAAGCTCCCCCAATATCTTTAGGAAACAAGCATGGTATGGAGATGTGTATATCAAGATATATAAGCATAGCACACATAATCATCCTAACATAGAGTAGCACACATAATGTCGTCCATACACATCCATACACGAATTATTGGAAGTAGCAAATGGTTCTTGAAAAACTCAAAGCAAATAAGCACAAGCCATATAAAATCCAAATAAAGCAACTCCCATGGCTTGTGATAATCAAAGAACCCCGTGGTTCCCTAGACTCTACTCTCTTCTCCCCCTTTGGCATCGGAACACCAAAAAGGCGAAGAAAAAGTAGAGATGCTATCGCACCCATCAATAGAACTCATGCCCGGTGGAGTAGGAGCCCTCGTCATCATCACGGGCAGCCGAATCAACTTCATCCTCATCACCATCACCATCACCATCATCAGCAGGAGGAGTAGGAGTACGAGCAGTCCTAGGAAGAAGGCCACCATGAGCATACATGGAGAAGTCAAAGTTCTGGATCATCTCATCGGTGATGGGAGGCATCTCCCACTGAGGTGCAACCACAGGTGCCAACTCGTGTCCAGGAGGAGGAACAGGGACATTCCTAGTAGCCATAAACTCGTTCTGTCGCCTCCTGGTCTCCTGATTCAAAGCAAGACTCTGATGTGCAACATCATTAGTGTTCTTGCACATTTGCCACATGCTAGAGAAGAAGCGAGCGGCACCATGCTTGGGGTGCCGAGAGTAGCTGGAGCTAGCATCATGATCATGGCGTTCCTTGGAACGGCGCTCAGTAGTGGGCATCATGGAGGGAACATCCGGACGAGTGGCATCCTGAGTGGGAATCTTGAAGGCGTCCATGATGACTTTTTCACCAAGAGTGTTGAGAGGAGCAGGAACGATGTAGTTGATGAGCCGCTGAACATACTGAGCATAGTTGGGAGTCATGCGGTCCAGAACTGCACGCTTTAGTTCACAGAAAATAAGATCGCAGCCATCAATCTTCCTCACCCTGTCAGGATGACAATAGTACATCAGATTGAGATGATAGTTCCGGACTTCACTGGTGTCGCCAGACTTGCTGATGAGGTTCTCTCGGAACATCTTGGCAAGGACAAGGTATGAGTAGTACATCCCAGAGATAGTGGGAGGTCCAGGTATAGGGTTCGCAGGATAGCAGAAAGAGATGTCACCCTTAGTAAGCTTGGACCGTGAATGAATCTTGTATCCTGGAGCATTGTCATCACCACAACCCATGGCTGCACGGAACTGAGAGTAGGTGCATGAGTACTTTCTCTTGCCAGTCATCCAGGTGATGGTGCGGTCCTCATCATCATGGAAGAAAACGGTGCAGTGGAACTGACGGACAAGGAGGGGACAAAAGGTAGGATCCTCTTGTTGATCATCGGGCTTGAGGCACATGAGGTCATATAGTCCCATACCCTTCAAGGTTCCAACCACAAAGCGGTACTTTGTGGCCTCATGCAAGCCAAGCTCGACAGTATTGATGGCCTTGGGTGATACAATATCACCATTCTTCATAAACTCATGAGAATCATAGTAACCATCCCATAGGACTGCTTGAGTCTTGGTCCAGAAGAACTTGTCCCCTTGAGTGTAGGTCCGTTGCTCAAAGCGATACGGATTCACCGTTCTCAATTCCTGCCACTCAAGACGGTTTACATTCCCAACATTGAAAGTTGGCACTACTTCATCATCCTCTTGGGCAGCATGCTTATCCTTTCTCTTGCCAACAACAGACTTGGTTCTACCCCCAGCTGAGCTGCCAATGTCAGTCCCCTGATGAGTTTGAGGGGGGACACGACTGCTAGAACGGCGGGGAGGATCAACAGTCCTTCCTCTCTTGGCAACATTGCCACGGCCCTCACCACTCCAACTACCTGTGAATGAGAAAGTAGAGCAAGAATAGCAGTGGGATAAGTGTACATGTCATCAATGAGAGGGAATCCAAAAAGCATAGCATATATCCAAGTGTATTGATGAGATTGTGCGAAAACTGGGCAACCCGGCGCATAGGCCGGTCCAACCGGGCAGCAGACCGGACGAGCCGGTTGGCGACCGGTTGACCGGGCCGCACGCCGGGCCGGCCGGTTGAGCGGCCGGTCGACCGGGCTGATGACCGGGTCTGTCGATTTGTGAAGTTTTGCCCAGATTTTCTACCACAAATTCATGCAAGAACTCATAAACTTGAATATAGACTATAGCAATAGAGTGGAGTAATTGCATTGTGTTGTGAGACACTCTAAAGGCATGAGGACTTACAAACCCTAACCCTAACCCTAAAGTTTCCCAAAATTTGTCCAAAATTTGCAATGTGGGAGGGGGACTAGGGGATAGGGAGGAAGATAGATCACATTACCCGAAGACATGGTCCTCCTTGATCAAGAGATCAAGAAGAACACGAGGTAGGTCTTTAAACCCAAGAACTCCAAGATTTCCCAAAATAGCTTGGGAGGGACCAAATCCTTTGGTGGAGTTGCTCCAAGGGGCCCGATCTATGGTTTGGTGGAGTTTGAGGGAGTGCTTGTGGTGGGAAGACCCTAGAGGATGTGGGAGGTGATGGGGGCGGCGGCCATGGAGGTGTGGAGGTTTGGGGTTAATGAGGAAGAAGACCCCAAGGGGTATCCTCCTCCACTCATAACAGGCCGTGCGCCCGGTCGGAAACCCGGTCGAACCGGACCTGGCGCCGGCTGGTCCGGCGCAGAGGCCGGTCCAACCGGACCAGAGACCGGCCACTCAGGCTTATCTCTTTTTCGCCTCGTTTTGCCCCTATGCTTTGTGTAAATGTGTGTGAATGCTCAGATGATGACATGTACATATAGATAGATAGATGATGATGAGATGAGCATAGACATGGGGTTGGAAACACAAAGTTTTCTAGGCATACCCATTGGAGTGAAAATCCAAACAAGATGTAAATAGCAGCAATGGGCATGATTCGAAATATAGATCAAGAATCATAAGTCATTTGGAAGTGATTTTTGCAATAAGATCATTTAGCCTTGTAGTAGTCAAATCAAGTTGCAATTGAGACTAAATGAGGGGCGGGGGATTACTCCCCCTATGTGAAAGCGCAAATGTCATGTGACCTCGAAGAGACGTGCTTGGGTCCATATAATGACATTGGGTTTATTTATGTTGCACACATGGGTATGCATCATACCAAGACATGGTAAGATGACTATCCCCATATGTGCTATGCCTCTAAGCTAGATAGTTAGATAAATGCAAGAATATAGTGCAAGAAGTTAATCAATCCAAGTTTTTAGGATCAAGAATACCAAGTTCTCCTCTCAAGTTTACAAACCGGGCTTCATCCAAAGGCTTAGTGAAAATATCCGCCAATTGGTAGGTTGTTCCCACATGAGTGAGATCAATATCCTTATTGGCAACATGGTCACGTAGGAAGTGATGGCGAATGTCAATATGTTTGGTGCGACAATGTTGAACCGGGTTATTGGCGATCTTTATTGCACTTTCATTGTCACATAGAAGAGGCACCGTACCAAGAGACACACCATAGTCTTTCAAGGTTTGCTTCATCCATAACAATTGAGTGCAACAAGATGTCGCGGATATGTATTCGGCTTCGGCGGTGGATAAAGCGGTGGAGTTTTGTTTCTTGGATGACCAACTCACCAATGACCGGCCAATAAATTGGCAAGCCCCGGAGGTAGACTTCCGGTCAACCTTATCACCGGCCCAATCGGAGTCCGAGTAGCCAATGAGTTCAAAGGTTGACCCCTTTGGATACCATAGCCCGAGAGTAGGAGTGAGAACAAGATATCTTAGAATCCGTTTGACCGCCATCAAATGGCTCTCCTTAGGAGCGGATTGAAAACGAGCACACATCCCTACACTTAGCATGATATCCGGCCTAGAGGCACAAAGGTAGAGCAAGGATCCTATCATGGAACGGTATACCTTTATATCCACATCCTTCTCACCGTCACATGAGCCAAGTTGCCCCTTTACGGGCATGGGTGTCTTCATTGGACTTGCATTGGTCATGTTGAATTTCTTGAGCATGTCCTTCACATACTTTTCTTGAGAGATGAAGGTGCCTTTTGCAAGTTGCCTCACTTGGAAGCCTAGGAAAAACTTCAACTCCCCCATCATGGACATCTCAAATTTCCTAGTCATCAATAGCTCAAAAGCTTTGTTATGATTGGGGTTAGTTCCACCAAATATAATATCATCAACATATATTTGACATATAAACAAGCCACCCCTTTAACCCGCTTGGTGAAAAGGGTGGAATCGACCGTACCCATGCAAAACCCATCTTGTAGTAGAAAATCCCTAAGGAACTCATACCAAGCACGTGGAGCTTGCTTGAGACCGTAGAGTGCCTTATGGAGTAAATACACATGGTTGGGTCGGCATGGGTCTTCGAAACCCGGGGTTGAGCTACATATGCGGTTTCTTTTAGAGGACCATTCAAAAATGCACTTTTCACATCCATTTGGTATAGTTTGAAATTGTGGAAAGATGCAAATGCAAGCAAAAGACGAATAGCTTCAAGACGGGCTACCGGCGCAAAGGTATCCTCAAAGTCCATACCTTCTATTTGGGCAAACCCTTGCGCCACTAACCTTGCTTTATTTCTAATGACAATACCATCCTCATCTTGCTTGTTCTTGAACACCCATTTGGTCCCAATGACATTGATGCGATGATCCTTGGGTCTCTCAACTAGAGACCATACTTCATTGCGGGTGAAACACTCCAATTCTTCTTGCATGGCAATGACCCAATCCGGATCAACCAAGGCTTCATGTACCTTGAGTGGCTCAAAACTAGACACAAAAGCATGATGTTGACAATAAGTCATAAGTAATGCATGGTGTCTACGAGTTACCACTCCTTTGGAGATGCTACCAAGGACAAGATCTACTTTCATGTCACTTGCCCTTGTAGCCGCCTTGATCTTCCGAATGGTTCCTTCATGATCAATGAATTCATCTCTTGCTAATACTTGATCATGAGGGACAACTTGAGCTTGAACATGAGTTGAAGATGTTTCTTGATCATCATCATGGTCTTGCTCAGTGGGTTGAGGACTTTCTTCTTGTTCTTCGGGATGTGGCTCATCTTGAGTGGAGGATATATCTTGGGTTGCACTTGATGGTTCAACTTGAGTTGAGCTAGGCTCAACTTGAGGCGAGCTTGATACTTCTATTCCATCACCTTGATCATCACTATGAACTTCCATGGGCCGGATGTGTCCAATGCCCATATGCTTGATGGCACTAGATGGATCATCATCATTACCTGCAACACATGGAACAACTTGCTCCACTTGGGAGCCATTATCCTCCAAGAACACCACGTCACAAGATACTTCAATAGTCCCAGTGGACCGGTTGTAGTATCTATAGGCATGGGAGTTCTCCGCATATCCAACAAAAATGCCCTCTATAGTTCTAGTTTCAAATTTACCAAGCTTCCCTTTATTGTTCTTAACAAGACATTTGCATCCAAAGACACGAATGTACATGACATTAGGCTTGTTACCTGTGAGAAGCTCATATGGAGTTTTGTTGTGGAGGGGGCGGAGGAAGAGCCGGTTGGAGTAGTGGACAGCTGTAGAGATGGCTTCTCCCCAAAAGTTGTGGGGTGAGTTGAATTCACTCAACATGGTTCTTGCCATCTCAATGATAGTCCGGTTCTTCCTTTCAACAACACCATTTTGTTGAGGGGTATATGGAGCTGAAAACTCATGCTTGATGCCCTCATCATCAACAAACTCTTGCATAGTGTAGTTCTTGAACTCGGTGCCATTGTCGGTCCTAATCGCCTTGATCTCGGATTCATATGTTCGTTGAGCTTTCTTGGCGAAGGTGATGAACTCTCTATGGGTCTCATCCTTAGACTTAAGGAGAAAGACCCAAGAGAATCTTGAGTAATCATCAACAATGACAAGTCCATACTTGCTCCCACCAAGAGTATCATAATGTGATGGCCCAAAGATATCCAAATGAAGGAGCTCCAAAGGCCTAGATGTGGTGACGATACTCTTGATAGGATGTTTCTTCTTGAGTTGTTTTCCCGCTACACATGCACTGCATACACGATCTTTCTCAAAAGAAATGCCGGTTAGTCCAACAATGTGCTCACCCTTTAGGAGTTGTTTAAGATTCCTCATATTAACATGACCAAGGCGGCGATGCCACAACCAACCTTCGTCATGCTTGGCCGCCATTAGACATGTGGAGGGAGAGGGGCTCTCTTTCGAGAGGTCAACCACGTAAAGGTTGTTCTCCACATATCCAACAAGGACCAATTTGAGATTGTCACTCCTAAAGACTTGCACATAATATTTAGTAAAATATGAATTGTAACCGGCATCGGCAAGATATATAGAAAGCAAGTTATAACCAAGGTGTTCAACAAGCATGACCGTCTCAAGGCACAAGTCCTTAGAGATTGCCACCTTGCCATACCCAAGTACCTTTCCCTTTGAGTTGTCACCAAAGGTAATGCTTGACTTCTTGTTAATATCTTCAATGAATTGGTCAAGCACACCTCTTCCTCCGGTCATATGATTGGTGCATCCACTATCAAACACCCATTTTGGACCACCGGAGGAATACCCCTACAAAATCAAGTAGAGGATTTAGGAACCCATTGATTAATGGGTTCCCTAGTCATGGCAACAAGATCTTTTGGTACCCAAATCGAGTACCCTCTATAAGCATAGCCATTACGAGGACCAACATAGTTAGCATAAACATCACCATAATAATCAACAAATAAAGCATAGTGATTGTTTGGCCCCGTGCGGTCACCACTAGCGGCTTTGCCCTTTGGGGCTTTGCCATCATTAGTGACCTTCTTGTTCTTTTCTTGAGCGGGCTTCTCTTTCTTGTAGTTGTTCTTCTTGTAGGGCTTGGGAACATACCCAAGTCCATACTTTTGATTGTTTGACCTTTGCTTACTCAAGAGGTCATCCAATCCCATCTTACTCTTGGTTGTGGTGAACTTGGCAAGTTCTTTCTTCAACCTAACATTTTCCTCAAGAGTAGTTGCTTGCTCACAAGCCGATTCATTAGGATAATAGTTGAGACCATAGATGGTTACTAAAGATTCAAGATATGTATTGGTCTCAACATGCGAAGATAGTTCCTCTTGTAGACGAACATGTTCCGCAACAAGCTTAGCATGCTCACTAGTAAAGGTGGTGGAGGAACAAGCAACATTTTTATCAACAATAGAATCATTCATTGATTCAAGAGCTTTAGAGTAGGTCTCTTGGAGTAGGTCATGGTTCTTTCCAAGTTTCTTGAGCTCATCCTTAACAAGCTTGTTAGCTCTTTCAAGGTGGTCAAGATCCCTAGTGAGAGAAGCATGAGCAACTTCAAGTTCCTCCTTTGAGGCATTAAGCTCTTGGGTCAATGATTGAGCCCTTTCAATAGTTTCAAGATCCTTAACTTTATCTAGTTCATAAGTTTCAATTTGTTGCTTAAGACCTTGAGATATGCACCTTTCGGTTTTTAGCTCTTGTCTTAGGAGATTGAATCTCCTTTCCTTATCATTCAAATGATATTCTAATTCCTCAATGGACTCATCCTTTTCTTTGAGAGAGTCCATCAAGAAATCAAATTTGACAAGAGCTTCACCACGAAGGGTGCATCTAACATTGTAAAGTTCCTTAAGCACAGTTAATTCATCTTGATTTTCAGCTTCATTATCAAGGACACTAGACAAAGAAGGTGGGGGTTCCATTACCTTGGTTTCTCTTGCCATAAGACAAGAGCCAACGGTTGTAGATGAGGAAGAGTCGTCGGAGTCATCATCTTGTGTGATTCTTGCCATGAAGGAAGAACCAACATCATTCTCCGTGGAGTAATCCTTGGAGTAGTCATATGTGAAGAGTGACCCGGGCTTAGAGAAAGCCAAACCGGCCACTCCGGCCTCCTTCTCCTCATCTTCCTCTTCTTCATCGGACAAGTACTCAGCCCCAACAAAGGCTCTTCCCTTGTTCCTCTTGTATCGGTCATTGATTGGGTTTGGCTTCAATCTTGGCTTGACCCCTTTGATGAATTTTGGCTTGTCTACCCTCTTCTCATAAGGGCACTCATTTGAAAAGTGACTCTCTTCATCACAATTGTAGCAAGTTCTCTTCTTCTTCTTGTCATTGAGGAGCATTGGCAACTTTCCCTTGTACTTCTTGGCAAAGAAGGCAAAGTCGGTAGCGATGTCACTAGTTGAGGTCATCTCCTCATCTTCTTCAATTTCGTATTCTTCTTCTCCTCCATGGTCAGCTCTAGCCTTGAGAGCAAGGTTGTGTGACGCTTCATGGTTGTGTGAGGCTTCATCAACACGGTTCATTGCCATGAGCATTTTTCCTGCCTTGGCCATGTTTTCATTGGCGGCCACATAGGAGACTAGATCATCGGAGTTCAGATCGGCACTCTTGGTCATGATTTGCAAGTTGAGTGCAAGGTTGGTATCTTCTTGCTTGACAGCAATCATAGCAATGACCTTGGACTTTATGAATCCTTCATTCATTTCAAAGCCATCATCATACTTCTCAGCACCAAGTCCCTTGATCCTTACTTTAAGAGCACCAAGCCTTGCATAGGCATCGGCCAAGGATTCTCCTTCTCGAATCATGAACCGGTGAGCTTCTTGCTTTGCGGTCTCATAAAGAGATGATTGGATCAAATCGGTTCCCTCTGTGAGTACTACGATTCGATCCCACAACTCTTTAGCGGAGCTGATGTCATTGACTTGATCAAGAAGCTTGCGATTGATGCCACTTCTAATCTTGTCACGTGCGGAGGCATTGAGTTGACGGTTGTAGAACTCGGTGGAGGTCAATCGAATGGGATCTTGTGGCTCCCGGTATCCATGAAGAATGATCTCCCATAGCTCCACACTGCAGCTGCGAATATGAGATTCCATAGAAGATTTCCAATGTGGAAAGTGAGTTCCATCAAAATGGGGAACGGTCCCACTATGGTTTATATGAGGCATGGGTGAAGTGTTTCTGGGATAGTCATGGTTAACTTCATTGTAAGTTTCCTTAGAGCCCGAAGTCCCACTACGAGCTCCACTAGTAGTTAGGTTCTTAAGCATGACATTTCTGCCATTTGGCTTTGTAGTTCATCCTCCTTTTTCTTCTTCTCGGCATCATATGCCAAGAATCTAGATTTCATTTCTTTAACCGAAAGGTTAGAGTCATCATCTAGACCCTCGAATAGTTTATCCATCTCACTCTTAAGGCGGTGAAGCCCTTAAAAAGAGTCCAGGCTCGATACCAATTGAAAGTATAGAGATGGTAAACCTAGAGGGGGGTGAATAGGTTTCTACAGATTTTAATTCTTTCTTTGCAATATTAGGCTTTGCAAAGGTGAGCCTAATGCAAACTAGGTGAAGCAACCTATATGAGGATACAACTAACTCGAGCACGAAGGCTCTCACAGGCAGTTAAATCACAAGTAAGGAGTTCGGTTAGAGATAACCGATAACACGCGGAGACGAGGATGTATTCCCGTGTTCCCTTGCTTTGCAACAAGGTACGTCACGTTTGGAGGAGTGGAGGTCCCACGAAGGATTCCCGCGCCACGAAGGCTCACCCTATTCTCCGGAGCCTATCCCACGAAGGAATAGCTCTCTCACTTGTGGTAGACTTTGAGGTAGCCTCCAAACCTTCACAATCTTGCCCGGAGCAGATCCACAGCCCGGATGCTTCCGGACTCTCTTGCCCACCTAGGGTTTCCAAGGAACCCTAGGAAGCAAGCTTCTTGATGAATACAAGGGGAATGAGATTTGGCTTGGTAGAACGGTAGATCGGGTCCTCCTCTATCGTTTCCCGGAGGGATTTGAGTTTGGGTGGAGGAGGAGGGAGATCTGAGGCTTTTGGTCTTTCTAACAATGGAGTATGAGAGAATGAGCTCAAGAACAGCTTGTAGTGTAGTGCCTAACTGTCTAGAGGTAGGAGAAGGGCTATTTATAGTGTTCTTCGAAATATGGCCGTTGGCCACTTGCCACCTCGCGTTTCCTCTACAAACCCGGTCAGACGGACCAGGGACCGGACTGCCCGGTGAAGAGGCGGTCGGACCGGCTGGTGACCGGATCATCTTTTCGTCGTCCGAGGCTCCTCCGGTTGGCGCCCGTTGGCCGTCGACCGGGCCGTGCGCCGGACCTGCCGGTCTGTAGGCCGGCTGACCGGTCGGCAACCGGATTTGTTGTGTTCTTGTGTGGAGCCCGGTTGGCGACCGGTCGACCGGGTCGTGCCGGATGCTTCGGTTGGCGACGGTTGACCGAGCTGGCGCCGGATCGGCTGGCCCGGTCGGACCGGGCTGCAGACCGGATTTCTGTAGACCCCTTTTCGATTGTTGTTGAAGTGGGGGTCTCCTTTAGCCTTCTTGTTCCTTTGATACACCATTTATGCCTCATTGCCTAAAACCTGAGATTATCCTTATAAACATATTAGGCCAAATACTCTAGCACGGTGTCATTGTTACCAAAATAATGGATAAGGGTAAAATACCCTTACAATGCGCTTGCAGAGGATGGGACCGGGGTCACGGATGAGGATGTCATGCAGAGGGCCATGCGAAGAAAGGCGGAGATTAACCTCGACACGGCAGGTACTAAACATACGTCCAAGTCTTTTACTTCTTTTTCTAATTCGCGTATTTCTTCTAATTTGAGTACACTTGGGGTCTCATTGGGTAATACATCCGATGAGATCTCGGTTTCGGTTAATGTGTTGAGACAGACGGAACTTGACCGTCTAACGGTTGTTCCGAACGTCTCCACGGGGCCTGAAACGTCCGTGATAGTAGATGATGAAGAGGATGACATCCTAGATGGTCAGTTTCTCTCGGCTATCATTGGCAATATCTCAGAAGTTGACTTAGAACACTCGGAGCTTAGTTCAGTCTATGATCTAAAAGCTTCGACACGAGGTTCTCGGTCTTCAGCTGGAAAGAAGTCTCGTAGATTTTGCAAGGGTTCTAAATCTAAAATAGTTTCTCAATGAATGGCATGTTTCGGAATAGCATAGGTCTTGGAGACTTGGCTAAGCATTCTCACATCGCCGATGGTTGTAGAGATTATGATTTAGATTTATTGCAATATCCGAGACGGGTAGGCGGAATTTCTCACAGAGTTTCCTCGACCGTTTATCAGGCGGGATTAACTTTCAGTGGTTTTCTCGCCCGCCTCGTGGTAGGTCTGGTGGCATTTTACTTGGCGTCCGCATAGACACCATGACTGTTCTAGCTAGTTCTGATGGAGAGTATCACATTAAGCTCGACATCCAGAATAAAGCTGATGGTTTCATGTGGAGTCTGGTTGCTGTGTATGGTGCTGCCCAAGACGCTTTTAAGGCTGACTTTTTACGTGAGTTGGTAAATCTTACTAAAGATAATCCCTATCCGATTTTGATCGGAGGTGATTTCAATTTACTAAGATTTCCTCATGAAAAAAGTAAAGGTCTTTTTGATGGACATTGGCCTTTCTTGTTTAATGCTGTCATTGATAGCCTTGACTTGAGAGAGGTGTTTATGTCCGGTCGACAGTTTACTTGGGCCAACAGTTTTCCTGAACCCACATACGAAAAGCTAGATCGCGTGTTGATGGATACCGAATGGGAAGATAAATACCCTATGGTGTCTATCCGTGCACTAGAACGTATTGAAAAATTGTCTGATCATGCTCCTATCCTCCTAACTACTGGTAAGCCCCGATATGTTTGTAAGAGGCCGTTCAAATTTGAACTTGGCTGGTTACATAGAGAAGGGTTCCATGAAATGGTTAAGACGGTTTGGGAAAGACCGGTTGGTGGTAGCACTCCTATCTTGAGATGGAATAATAAAATGCGCGCAATGCGCAGACATCTCTCTGGTTGGGCGGCCCATATGGCTGGTATTCTTAAGAAAGAGAAGACTCGCTTATCAACTTTGATTGATGAGCTAGAGGCGCTGGCTGAGGTGAGACCGTTGTCTCCGCATGAGATTGAACTTAAGAATCAGTCCAATGCGCAGATAGCGAGTCTCCTTCGCGAAGAGGAACTCAAATGGTACCAACGTTCCAAAGCCAAGTTCATATTGGAAGGAGACTCAAATACGCGATATTTCCATGGCATAGCCAATGGGAGACATCGGAAAAAACGTATTCACTCTCTTATTCAAGATGAAGGGTTGATTGAAGGCCATGAGCAACTCAAATCTTATATTACAAATTATTATAAAGGCTTGTTTGGTCCTCCGGATGAAAGTTCACTTTCTCTAAATGAGGACTTAACAGCTGATATACCCCAAGTTTCTATAGAAGAAAATGGCTTACTCACTGCACCTTATTCCGAGGAAGAAGTGCAGAAGGCTATTTTCCAAATGGAATGCAACAAAGCACCGGGTCCTGATGGCTTTCCAGCGGAGTTTTATCAAACTTTCTAGGACACTATTAAAGTGGATCTTCTAGATTTGTTCCGTGCTCTGCATATGGGACAACTAGAATTATTTCGTCTAAATTTTGGTGAAGTAATCTTGTTACCGAAAGTTAATGAGGCAGAAAGGATTCAACAATATAGACCTATTTGCCTCTTAAACGTAAGTTTCAAGATTTTCACGAAAGTGGCCACCATTAGACTTAATACGGTTGCGGATCATGTCGTTCAGCCATCACAAACCGCTTTCATGCAAGGAAGAAATATTCTTGATGGAGTGGTAGTTTTGCATGAGACGGTACATGAGATGCATACTAAGAAATTAAATGGGGTTATTTTGAAATTAGATTTTGAAAAGGCTTATGACAAGGTCAAGTGGTCTTTCCTACAACAGACACTCAGGATGAAAGGTTTTTCTCCTGAATGGCGTGCTTTAATAAATGATTTTGTGTATGGAGGTAGTGTGGCAATTCGGGTTAATGATGACACCGGCCATTATTTCCAAACACGAAAAGGGTTACGCCAAGGGGATCCGTTATCACCTATGTTATTTAACATTGGATATGCTGGCTATACTCATAGAGCGGGCCAAGTCTGATGGTCAAATTGAAGGGGTGATTCCACATCTGGTTGATGGTGGTTTATCTATTCTTCAATATGCCGATGATACAATTCTATTTATGGATCATGATCTCGAAAAAGCTCAAAACCTCAAATTAATCTTGGTGGCTTTTGAGCAGTTGTCGGATTGAAAATTAATTTCCATAAAAGTGAATTGTTCTGTTTCGGTGATGCCCAAGATGATACAGCTCTATATACAGAGTTGTTCGGTTGTGGGCAAGGCCAATTTCCTATTCGCTATTTGGGTATTCCAATTCACTACCGGAGACTCACGATTGCTGAATGGAAAATTGTAGAAGAAAGATTACAGAAACGCCTTAGTAGTTGGAAAGGCAAATTGCTATCCCTGGGAGGAAGATTGGTACTCATTAATTCGGTACTGACAAATATGGTACTGTATATGTTATCATTCTTCCTTTTGCCAAAAGGAATTCTTCATAAACTCGATTATTATCGATCCAGATTCTTTTGGCAAGGTAATAGCGAGAAAAAGAAATATCGATTGGTTAAATGGAGTGTAGTTTGTAGTCCAAAAGATCAAGGCGGGCTTGTAGTTCATGACCTGGAAGTCAAGAACTCAGCCCTGCTGGGTAAATGGCTTTTTAAGCTCCTTACCGAGGATGGGATTTGGCAAACTATTCTTCGGAGAAAGTATATCGGCTCCAAGACGTTATCTCAGGTGGTTTGGAAACCTGGAGATTCACACTTCTGGGCTAATGGCGACAAAAAATGTCTTTTTTCGTCATGGTACTTTCTCAATTAAGAATGGAGCACAGATACGGTTCTGGGAAGATGCTTGGTTAGACAATGCACCTCTAAGTGAACAGTATCCTGCGTTGTATAGTATCGTTCGTCGCAAAGGAGATACCATTGCCACACTAATGGCTACCTCTCCACCGAATGTGACGTTCCGACGAGTTTTGCTAGGACAAAGGCTAATAGCATGGAATGCCTTAATTCAGAGGTTGGGGGATGTTAACCTGTCGCCTGAACCATATGAATTTAGGTGGAATTTACATGTAGATGGCTCTTTCTCGGTAAAATCTTTATATAGCGCCATACTTCATTCTGATCTACCGGTTGATAACAATAAGAAAATTTGGAAATGAAGATACCATTAAAAATAAAAATATTTGGATGGTATCTTCGTCGAGGAGTCATCCTCATCAAAGACAATCTTGTTAAGCGGAATTGGCACGGAAGTACTAGATGTGTTTTTTGTCATCATGATGAAACTATTGAACACCTCTTCTTCCGGTGCCAGTTTGCGAGATCTATTTGGTCTGTCATCCAAGTAGCGTCTACCTTGTATCCTCCCACTAGTGTAGCCAATGTCTTTGGTAATTGGCTTCATGGAATAGATTCAAGGTTCAAGTTGCTTCTTAGGATGGGGGCGCTAGCAGTTATCTTTGGCTGAGTAGAAATGACAAGATTTTTAATGACAAAAACTTCTCCTTGTTGCAGGTCATCTACAGATGTACAGGGATTCTTCGTTCATGGTTACCTCTTCAGCGCATGGAGAACCGAGACCATTTACGGAGGTCTGTACACGATTGGAGGCTACGGCGAGGATATTTTTCCCTACATGGGTGGCAGCATAGTCTACGGATTGAAGCCCCACCCACACCTTAGGCGTTATATGATTCATCGTTCCGATATGTATTTCGCCTAGATATTTTTTAGTTTGGCATCTTTTTTGGACTCGAGACTCAAAAACGGCTGTGTGCATCCTGGTTATGCAGAGGCTGGATGTAATTGCTTCCTCAAAAGTAATAAAGCATCATTTATCAAAAAAACACCATCTGTCGGAATCTTATATTTTTTCTAGTTTAGAGACATGGAACGTACAAAGTGTACACTGTTGAGAATCAGCAATGAAATCCAAACTATGCACTCTGACTAAATCAACATCTCTTTTGAATTTATAGCCAAGTCTCTAAGACCACCTACAACATTCCAAAAACAAAAATCGTCTCAACTGAATATCTTGTAGTATTCCTTATAGCTGGCCTTGCGGACTCTCTTCTTGGTCGATCTTGATTTATTCTTCCGAGGAACAGCATGCAGGGCGGCACTGCAGATGTGATCTGAGCACTGTTGATCGTCGTCACTCTCTTCATCAGAATCAACAGGGACCAGCGTTGGCTTTCTCGGCGTCGTGAAGGACAGCCTCAAGCGGTCAACCTCGATGTTCTTGACTTTGTTAAGGGAAAGGGAATGTAAGGGGAGCTGATACGTAAAAATTGGTGTCCCACTCTTCACCTTCTTCACCGCATTGTGGTGCTTCGCTTCTGCTTTATCTCCTCCAGCTTGTTGCTTGCTCGCAGGCCACACCATTCCTTCAGAAACTCTCTCTCTCTCCCTCTCTCTTTGGGAGGGTGTGGGTGTGGCTTTGAGTTTGTTTCTCTCTCTACGACTCAACGAGTAAACGTGATCTTGCTGCTCAGATGATGTAGTCCGACGCTTATAAGGGGGAGAAGAGAAGCTGGGGAGGGAGATGCGTGGAGAAGGAGGCGTGCGTGAAGCTTTGTGTCAAAGACGAAAGCGACGGTTGTGAGCGGGAGCACTGGGTCACCTAATCTGTTGACTCGATCTGTCTCTGTCCCTGCATGCCTCCTTGGCTCCCAAGGTACTTCATTTCTGACTTTCCTCACGAATCTCGTTGTCACTGTCAAAGAGAAAACGACTCCAAAGTACGAAATGAATACGTTGTGGTGAAATCTCGTGATGCATGTGTCTTTGCGTGCTTTCTATATCTGGGCAGTGCCACACCAATCTCTTACTCAGACTCATGGCCCGTGAATCAATTCTTTTTCATTTGATCTACTGAAGAATAAATTTGAGGTCTCTACTCTGAAAACATCAATTCAAGTGACTGATGGTTAATCTTCACTAGATCCACCGATAAAAATGTGATTGCTGTACCCGTTAAAAATATACTGGTATGCTAGTTCTAGAAGAGCTTCCAAATTACATTTTTTTTAGCGGAGGCAAAAGCTTGGCACTGTTTTATAAACGAAATTACCTTTGGCCAGTCAATTTTAAAAAAAAAATATGGAAATTTTAAAGTACGTTCTCCAATTGCTCATTATTCTACAACAGCTGCACATCCTGAAAACATGCAACTAGTGTTTTTTTAGCGAGGAACATGATACTTAATTATACAAGAAAGTTTTTTTAACACTAATACATTTTGATAATTGATTTTAAAAAAATACAGCCGTTGCACTTTAACTATGTAGTAGTTGCACACTTTCAAAATACACGACTTGTGGTTTTGTAATGTGCAAATGATGTTTTTATTGAATAGTATGTTTTCAAATTTTTATTGCATTTCTTTTTCCACCTTTTTACTTTGATCAACTAAAATAGTGTGTTTCTGATGTTATAATGATATTTTGTTTCATAATTTTTGTTTGATGTTTATTGACTGCAATGTAAAAAAGTTCTAGTCGGCTCATAAGGAGCGAGACTATTTTTGTGTCATAATTTTTACATCTTTCGTATAGTAGAACTCACATCCAACTAGGACATCAACAATAGACGGCCACCTCTGCCACCTCAACCTCCACGATCCACCATCTCCACCCCCAAAAGGTCCGCCATCCCGATATTCCCCACATGCATTCATGGTGTCGTGCATCACAAACATGTTCCTCGCCATTGTAATTGCACAAGGAAATCGTCTGCAAACAAACACTGGCACGCTAATTCCAGAGATTGCCACCTCGATAGTCACGCAACTAACATCGCTTCATGGCCAGAGCCCTTAGAATATCCCGTCGAATGCTAGGCCTTCATTCCAGAAAAAACGTGTCCAAAACACCATTTGGGTATAACACATGCAGCATCGGAAGAGACTAAGGGTCCGTTTGGTTTACGCTCAGATGCACCCGACCAATCTGCGGGCATGACCAATTTATTGGCGGAGGAATCAGCCGCCCTCAAAACCCCAACGAATTGGCTAAATCTGTGTCCTAGGGTGGGGACTCAGGTAGCCAAAAAAATTGGATACCAATCAAAAAGCAGTCGTTGTCATGAGCTTGTCAATTTTTTGATAAGGCTTGCATTGGATCCAAGACAAACATACCCTAACAACTAGTTTGCATTAATTTATAGTAGTTTGACCAACAGGGAGGCCAGAGGGAAGGTGTGTAGCTATCAGGGTGCATAGCAGGATTCATCCAGAACTTTATGTTTTGACGGAACCTCGTCAGAGGGCAGGGAGCTCCCGCATTGCATTATAAGAAGAAGGAAAATTGGTCCCAAAAACCATACAATGCACGGTTAATTAAGGAAAACCGACAAAAACCACTCACACCTGACTAGAACCTAGGGAACATCGTCTGCCAAAGCTTTATCTCTGTGCTAATTCCCAGTTTTGAAATTTTTGTGTAGTCGCCTAATATTGCAACTAGCCTGAAATTGCACTTTTAAAATCGTGCAACTTTAGTGCAAGTTTCAACCAGGAGGTGTGCTTCGGTGTCCCTCCTCTCTACCCCTACCAACCATAGGATTAGTATATCATGCCAGTTGAATCCTATAGGAAGATGGGATCTCTTTGATTGTGCCAAAGGAATTTTCCATGAGGTATGACCTCATGTTTATCTCCTATAGGATTTGCACTATAAGATTTCTATTGGATTATTTCCTATAGGATATGTTCCTATGAATCAAACAATTAGTGTAGAAAAAATCCCATAGGATCTAAATTCTATGCAATTCCTACAAAAGTTTCTATGAAGCAAAGGAGCCCTAAATTGGAAAGAATAAGTTAGCCTATAAAGAATATCAGGAGATCCTAGTTGTCCATAGGAAACTTTAGAAAGGGCGGGACACCAAAGCCAATGATTTCAATCTGTATTTTAATATACAAAGTTAAATGAAGCTTTAAAAAGGTGACTGCGATATACAAATATTTCAGGCAAAACGGAATACTCCCAATGAACTTTTACGACACTGCTAACACAGACACGAAACAATTCTAAGAACGACTATCAAAATTCTCATCAACTCCAGGAAGAGATCTTGGCAGAAGCCGTATACTCCAACAAGGAGGTTTGGATGTTCAGAACTAGAGCAACCCAGGACGAGACTGGAAAGGAAAATGATGCGTCAATATAGGTGCCCCTCTCTTCTTATTCCCCTCCTTCCCGGCAAGCTTCGCCTGAGCACCTCCTATCTTCTTCGCCTCGCTGACAGCATGGCCACTCGATGCCTCCTCTTTTACAGCCACTCTCTTCTCCATCGCTTCTGCCACTCCTAGTTGCTTTGTTGCCGTTGCTGAGGACACCTTCTGCTCAGCTCCAGGAGCACGAAAGCAGTTCATGCCCAGCACTATCTTTCTCTCTTCTCAGTTTGCTACTACGATGATTGTATTGTTGGCTCAGCTTGCGTTACTTTGATGATCTTGTAGAGTGTTGTGGTGGCTCCTTTTATAGGGAGGGAGGGAAGAGAGGCCGAGGCACGTGTTGCTGGGGGAGGAAGGCTTGGAAGCTTCGTGGTCCTCGTTTCGTGGAAGACCAAGCCATGGCACGGGGTCCAGTTCATTCGCTGGCTTGATCGCCTATTGCTGCCTTGGCTCCAAAGGTTCTTTATTGCTGACTTATCTGACGCCGTCTAGTCAAACTGATCGGGTAGTGGTGGTCTCCCGCAAGATGCTGCAGACGTGTGGCCACAGATGGTCTGTCGCTGTGTTAACATCATATCGATCGGTGGTTCACCGTGACGTATCAGCACGGGCCTGGTTTTCCCTTATGGCCAGAATGCACGGGCCTGGGATTTGCTACGCAAAGCAGCCACGGGCCTGAATGAAACGTCTACCGGCTGATTCAGGTTACCAAATACCGGCTGAAGATGACAAGTTCTGTGAAACTGTCGAAGTGCGCGTGATCATTCAGAGCAGAGAAACATGACAAAACTATGAAACGAAAGGAAATACACACCGCATTGCCCTGAACTTTGGACAGCTTCGTTCCTAGATCATAGACGAGCGGCAGGAAAATACTCCAGAAACAACTAAGCAGCAGCAGCACCGGAAAGTGAAAACCTCAAAAAAGAACGCCTCAAGAAAAACCACCTCAGAACAAGAACAGAACGCTCCGACCGGGAACTCGTAGATGCAGTAGTACTGTGGTAGTAGAAGCATACATCACTCCCAGATGGAGCTCGTACCACTGTTCCATCGGTAGATAATTACAGACGCTAGAGGCTAATACTACGCTACTGGCTAAGGATGACCAACCATGCAAAGATTTTGCATTTTGGTGGCACCCATTGCTTCGAAACGAGATTGGGCATAGCCAACACGGTGATGGCCATAAATTGTGTGTTGTAGGCTCACGAATGGCTTACCTGCGAGATCACTTCGAAGAACCTTCTTCTATCTATGTGGTGATGTAAGCACCAAATGACAGTAGAGAAGGGGACAAGAAATTCCGGAGCCTGTCATCAAGAACTGATGGACAGCTTAATTAGTTTAAGAAGGAGGATGTCGTTTATTTCTACCCAGATAGTTGTGTTTTGTAATGAGCTCGATCTGACTAGTGGTGGCTAGGTGACAAACTCCATTTGTAATGAACTTTATATAGGTTTTGTTTCGATGAAATATGGAACCGGGGAAAAATCACTGCGGAACTTCAAAAAACAACAACATAGACCATCAGATAAGCACACAGTGACAATCGTCCTCATACTCTGTGAAAGCTGTCTAGTACAAGTTTTTTCTGTATTTTATATGTAAGTAGATGGGATGGAAATGATCGGATAACTGAAGGCTTCAAAAGTGAGTCGAATGTACAAATATTTTAGGCAACTTACAAAAAGGATACTCCCAATGAACTTTTACAACATTACACAAGACAATTCTAAGAACGACTACCACAATCCTAATGAAAGAACCTAGCCATCTCCAAAAATGGGAACTCCGGGGGAAGAATCTTGGCAGAAGCCCTATACTCCACGAAGGAGGTCTGGAATTAGAGCAATCCGGGGCGAGAATGGAAAGGAAAATGGTGCATCAGTATAGGAGCCTCGTTCTTCTTCTTCTCCTTCTTCCCGGCAACTTTCACCTGATCACCTCCCATCTTCTTCGCCTCGCCGACGGCATGGCCGCTCGACGCCTCCTCTTTCCTCTCCATTGCTTCGGCTCCTCCGAGTTGATTACATGCCGGCGACACCTTCTGTCCAGCTCCAGGAGCTCCAAAGCAGCTCATGCCCAGCACCATCTTTGATCTTTCTCTCTTCTGAGTTAGCTGCTATGATGATTGTATTGTTGGCTATGCTTGTGTTACTGCGATGCTCTTGTAGAGTGTTGTGGTGGCTGTACTTATAGGGAGGGGAAGAGAGGCCGAGGCACGTGTTGCGGGGGGGAGGAAGGGCCTGGAAGCTTCCTGGTCCTCGTTTCGTCGAAGACTTGGTTTGCTCTGTTTCTGCTGCCTTGGTTCCAAAGGTTCACGGTCGCTGACTTATCTGACGCTGTCTAGTCAAACTGATGGGGTGGTGGTGGTCTCGCACAAAATGCTGCGCATCTGGCCAGCTGTGGATATTGCATCCCAACCTGTGGCCACGAATGGGTCCGTTGCTACGTTAACATCGACCGGTTGTTCTATCCTCAAAATTTGGCCTGCAAACAGAGATCAAGCTACATGTAGCCCTTTATTTTTAAAAACTCGGAAATCATAGTTTTAAGTTTTAAGAAAATCCGAAAAAAAAACCTGGATGTAGATAATGATGAAATCTACAAAACAATGCAAAATTTCAATGTGAAATTTTTTGTATTGTAGACTACACAAAAATAATAAAATCTGACAAGTTCTATAATTTTGAAATATACACTATTCACTATTCTCAGATCCACACATTTATCATTTTTTATGTAGCCTAAATTACTAAGAATTTCACATTGAGATTTTACATGTTTGTAGGTTCCATCATTGGCTACATCAAAAAAAAAATCAGAATTTTTTAAATCTTAAAAATATGATTTCTGAATTTTTGAAAATAAAGAGCTACATGTAGCTCGGGCTCCATTTGTCCACTCTCTAGGAAGCTAGCTATCTCGCCAAATATGAATGCCTTTTTTTTACACCTATAATATCTTTTTTAATGCAATATCCAATTATCCTCACATACGCTCAGGGACAAAGGCGGCCTGGGGCGGAAAACTAAACCCATCTAGGGTTTCTCCGCCCCCTTTGTCGGTGAAGCCATCGGTTCGCTTCGTCTTCGGTGGTCTTGGGGTTTTGGAGATGTGCGGATTACGGCCCCTCGCCGGTTGAAAGGCTTTCGTTCTTTGTTTAGCTTGTTTTCTGCATCTTATTTGGGGTGGTAAGTTGTGTTCCCAATGGATCGTCTGGGATTAGATCGGTTTTCGTGTTCGCTGATGTAATTTTAGGTCAGCCTCTTCCAATCTGCGGTTGTTATCATTGGTGTTGGTGGTTGTTGTTGTGCATTGTCCTTTGAACCGTTAGCACGACAATTTCTCGTTTGTCTGGTACAACAAGCTCTACTACGAGAAGTTTTGCCTGACTAGTGGTGGAGGGGCGAGAACGGTGACGCGTTTTTGACTTGCGCTAGTGTCTTTAGTCGTAGTCGTCGCTAGGTGCTTCAAAAATTTATTTATAATTTTTCTTATTTCTAGACGTGCTTGTATTGCTATTGATGATTATTAATAGATTGGCAAAATTTTTGAAACAAGAACATTTACCGGTTGTTCACCGTGCACGGGCCTGGGTTTGCTAGGACACTAGTCACGGGGCCTGAGTGGAACGTATACCAACTGATGCAGGTTTGTCCGACCAACATCATGAAGTAAAAAATAATAAAAACTGACTCAGGTTCCCAAGTAAAATCGGTGCCAGAAGCGGAGGGTGGAGAGCGACATGACCGTTGAGGCCGTCTCGACGGCGGAGACCACGATCCCGCCGGACTTGGCCGTAGGGCGTCGCCGGCGCAAGACTCTCGCCCCTGGGCAGCTGGGTGAGCTCGTCGCCGTGCCTCCGGTGGGTAGCGCCAACGCGTTTGAAGTCCTCGTGGAAGATGCATCTTCCGACTCCGACGTATCCTGCGACTCCGACGTTCCTTTTAACGCGGCCATGGAGGTTGTCGGATCTCCTCGGGCGCCGGAGTGGTCGACGCTGGTGCGGAGAGGTAGCAGATCGGACGAGGAGATGGCCGCCGACTTTTGGTCGGAGCTGGGCTATCCTACTCCGGCGTCTAGGGTCTGGGAATCTCCCTCGCGGGCGGCGAGCGCAGGTAAGCTGTCTACTCTTCTGTGCAGGGATGGAGAGGGTGGTGCGGGAGCGTCGCCGGCGGTCTCCGACGAGAAGGGCGTCGAGCCGGCAGTGGGCGGACGTCGTCAAGCGTCCAACTCGGCCCCTGGCCTTCGGCTATCGCGGAAGGTTCGGGCAGGGACCTGGCGAGGTCCTGTCCCACCGCGTCGCATCTCGCCGCCCGCCGTGCTCGGCCTTTTCATCGCGGCGGCTGAGGACAGGTCGTCGGCGGCGGCCGTTGCTCCGCCCGTTTCCGATCGCGCGGAGTCTGGGGGACGGTTTCCTTCGTTGCATGCTGGTGGGGCCGGACCTCCTTTCTCGTGGACCGGGCTGGGCCCAATGCTGCGATTCCTCTGGGTGGACTCGAAGTTGCGGTCAACGATCGATCGATCGCAGCCGCCGCCTCCGTCGTCCGCGTGTGTGTCGTCCTTGCCTCCGTCGTCTTACCTGCCCCTGGGATCGGCCGCGCTCCTGCCCGCCCCATCCTCCCCTTTGCCGGCAGCTTCGTCGCCGGCCGGAACCTCGCCATCACCGGATTCTCTCCTTCCGCCCCCGCCAAGGTCTGCTCATCCGTCGCCTGCTGCATCGTCTCGGCTGCCGGCGCTCCCTTCTTCCTCGTCAAGGTCTTCGCCACGGACGACAAGGTCTTCTCCAGCCCCGCCTCGGTCGCCAAGCCCGTCCACGCCGTCGAGTCAAGGGCTTCGCTGCAAGGGGACTTCCGCCATCCTCCGTCGGGGGTGGTCGCCGTTCCGGCCGCCCACCTTCGCAGAGGTTGCTGCTCGTCCGCCGGCGACAATGGCGGGACAGCAGCAGCGTGGTGGGTTTCCTCCGCCTCGGGGTTCAGGCCTTGGCGTGGCCGGCCAGGGAGGGTCGGCTCGGTTGCCTGCTCCGGGAGGAATCCCACCCGTGCGGCCTCCATTCACCGGTCCTTCGGCCCAGGGTGCCCCGAGGCCTACGGCCCCTGCTGCAGCCCCTCTTCACCCGGTGGCCGGGGTTGTTTCACCGCATCTTGCGGCCGCGCCTTTGGTTGGACCGATGCTACCGTCGCGGCCGTATTTCCCGCAACCCTCGGGGCATATTCAAGTGGGGGCAGTCATGCCTCAGAGACCGTTGATGCCTCAGCCTTCTGTCATAGCTCAGCCTCAGAACGCTGCCAGGAAACACAAGAGTAAGAAGAAGAAGACGGCGCCGCCCCCGATGGCCCAGGGAGGGACGGCTATCGCCGCTGGTGTTCAGCCTCTAAGCCAGTCTTCCTCGCAGCAGCAGGGTTATGTGTCTCAGGGTCCGATGGCTCCGATGCAGGGTCATCATCACATGTACCAGTACCCCTATATTCCGTCTGGGTATGAGCAGCAAGGACAATTCTCTTCACAGTTTCAGCAACCTGTTCAGTCTCAGCCAGGGCAGGGTGTGTATGTGATACGTCTCCGACGTATCGATAATTTCTTATGTTCCATGCTACTTTATTGATGATACCTACATGTTTTATGCACATTATATGTCATATTTATGCATTTTCTGAACTAACCTATTAACAAGATGCCGTGTTGTTTTCTGCTGTTTTTGGTTTCAGAAATCCTAGTAACGAAATATTCTCGGAATTGGACGAAATCAACGCCCAGGTTCCTATTTTGCCCGGAAGCATCCAGAACACCCGAGAGCCGCCAGAGGGGGGCCCTGGTGGGCCCAGATGACATGGTGGCGCGGCCCAGGCCCTGGCCGCGCCACCCTATGGTGTCGTCGCCCTTCGACCCTCCTGCGCCGCCTCTTCGCCTATATAAAGCCCCTGCATCGAAAACCCTTAGGGAGGAAGCCACGATACGAGAAAAGTTCCGAGCCGCCGCCGTCGCGAAGCCAAGATCTGGGGGACAGAGTCTCTGCACCCTGCCGGAGCGGGGAAGTGCCCCCGAAGGCTTCTCCATCAACACCGCTGCCATCTCCACCGCCAACTTCATCACCGCTGCTGCTCCCATGAGGAGGGAGTAGTTCTCCATCGAGGCTCGGGGCTGTACCGGTAGCTATGTGGTTAATCTCTCTCTATGTACTTCAATACAATGATCTCATGAGCTGCCTTACATGATTGAGATTCATATGAGTTTTGTATCACTACTATCTATGTGCTACTCTAGTGATGTGTTATTAAAGTAGTTTTATTCCTCCTGCATGTGTGCAAAGGTGACAGTGCGTGCACCGTGTTAGTACTTGGTTTATGCTATGATCATGATCTCTTGTAGATTGCGAAGTTAACTATTGCTATGATAATATTGATGTGATCTATTCCTCCTACATATGCATGAAGGTGACAGTGTGCATGCTATGCTAGTACTTGGTTTAGTCGTTTTGATCTATCTTACACTTAAGGTTACTTAAACATGAGCATTATTGTGGAGCTTGTTAACTCCGGCATTGAGGGTTCGTGTAATCCTACGCAATGTGTTCATCATCCAACAAAAGTGTAGAGTATGCATTTATCTATTCTGTTATGTGATCAATGTTGAGAGTGTCCACTAGTGAAAGTCTATTCCCTAGGCCTTGTTCCCAAATACTGAGTTACTACTGCGCTTGTTTACTGTTTTACCGTGTTACTACTGCTGCAATACTACACACCATCAACTACACGCCAAGCTATTTTCTGGCACCGTTGCTACTGCTCATATATATTCATACCACCCGTATTTCACTATCTCTTCGCCGAACTAGTGCACCTATTTGGTGTGTTGGGGACACAAGAGACTTCTTGCTTTGTGGTTGCAGGGTTGCATGAGAGGGATATCTTTGACCTCTTCCTCCCTGAGTTCGATAAACCTTGGGTGATCCACTTAAGGGAAAACTTGCTGCTGTTCTACAAACCTCTGCACTTGGAGGCCCAACACTGTCTACAGGAAAGGAGGGGGAACGTAGACATCAAGCTAATTTTCTCGCGCCGTTGCCGGGGAGGAAAGGTAAAAGGTACTCACACTCCGGATCTCGGCTACTAAGCTATTTTCCGGCGCCATTGTAAGTACTCGAGCTATTTCCTTTAGACTCTGCAATTGCAACATTTGGTTTCTTGTTTACACTAGTTAGGCATAATGGAAAACAACAAAAATATGAGAGATCTTTATGAACTTTATCTTGAATTAGGACATGATGTGTTTGAAGAAAGAATTAAAAAACCCATGGAACTTTATATGCATGATAATGGGAATGTTATTAGTATGAATGCTTTGAACACCATTGTTGCTAATGCTATGGAAAATTCTAAGCTTGGGGAAGCTGGCTTTGATGAGCATGATATTTTTAGTCCCCCAAGCATTGAGGAGAAAATTTACTTTGATGATACTTTGCCTCCTATTTATGATGATTATAATGATAGTAGTCTTTTGTTACCACCTGTTATGGAGGATAAATTTGATTATGATTACAATATACCTCCTATATTTGATAGCTACTTTGTTGAATTTGCTCCCACTACAATTAATAAGAATGACTATGCTTATGTTGGGAGTAGTAATTATTTTATGCATGAGACTCATGATAAGAATGCTTTATGTGATAGTTATATTGTTGAGTTTGCTCATGTTGCTACTGAAAGTTATTATGAGAGAGGAAAATATGGTTGTAGAAATTTTCATGTTACTAAAATGCCTCTCTATGTGCTGAAATTTTTGAAGCTACACTTGTTTTATCTTCCTATGCTTGTTACTTTGCTCTTCATGAACTTGTTTATTTACAAGATTCTTATGCATAGGAAGCATGTTAGACTTAAATGTGTTTTGAATTTGCCTCTTGATGCTCTCTTTTGCTTCAACTCTTATTTCTTACGAGTGCATTATTAAAACTGCTGAGCCCATCTTAATGGCTATAAAGAAAGAACTTCTTGGGAGATAACCCATGTGTTTTTTTTACTACAGTACTTTGTTTTATATTTGTGTCTTGGAAGTTGTTTACTACTGTAGCAACCTCTCCTTATCATGTTTTTGTGCCAAGTAAAGTTTCTATGTCAAAGTTGATGTTATATTTGGGATCGCTGCACAGAAACAGCATTGCTGTCTGTCACGAATCTGGGCATAATTCTCTGTAGAAAATTCGAAAAAATCTGCCAATTTACGAGCGTGATCCTCAGATATGTACGCAACTTTCATTAGTTTTGAGTTTTTCCATTTGAGCAAGTCTGGTGCCATTTATAAATTCGTCTTTACGGACTGTTCTGTTTTTGACAGATTCTGCCTTTTATTTCGCATTGCCTCTTTTGCTATGTTGGATTTATTTCTTTGATCCATTAATGTCCAGTAGCATTATGCAATGTCCAGAAGTGAAAAGAATGATTGTGTCACCTCTGAATGTGTGAATTATTAATAATGCACTAACCCTCTAATGAGTTTGCTTGAAGTTTGGTGTGAAGGAAGTTTTCAAGGGTCAAGAGAGGAGAATGATATACTAAGATCAAGAGGAGTGAAAGCTCTAAGCTTGGGGATGCCCCGTGGTTCATCCCTGCATATTTTAAGAAGACTCAAGCGTCTAAGCTTGGGGATGCCCAAGGCATCCCCTTCTTCATCGACAACATCATCAGGTTCCTCCCCTGAAACTATTTTTATTCAATCACATCTTGTATTCTTTGCTTGGAGCGTCGGTTTGTTTTCATTTTTGTTTTTGTTTGAATAAGATGGATCCTAGCATTCACTTTGTGGGAGAGAGACACGCTCCGCTGTTGCATATGGACACATGTGTCCTTAGGCTTTACTCATAATGTTCAAGGCGAAGTTTCTTCTTCGTTAATTTGTTATATGGTTGGAATTGGAAAATGCTACATGTAGTAATTCTAAAAATGTCTTGGATAATGTGATACTTGGCAATTGTTGTGCTCATGTTTAAGCTCTTGCATCATATGCTTTGCACCCATTAATGAAGAAATACATAGAGCTTGCTAAAATTTGATTTGCATATTTGGTTTCTCTAAGGTCTAGATAATATCTAGTATTGAGTTTTGAACAACAAGGAAGACGGTGTAGAGTGTTATAATATTTACAATATGACTTTTATGTGAGTTTTGCTGCACCGGTTCATCCTTGAGTTTGCTTCAAATAACCTTGCTAGCCTAAACCTTGTATCGAGAGGGAATACTTCTCATGCATCCAAAATCCTTGAGCCAACCACTATGCCATTTGTGTCCACCATACCTACCTACTACATGGTATTTACCCGCCATTCCAAAGTAAATTGCTTGAGTGCTACCTTTAAAATTCCATCATTCACCTTTGCAATATATAGCTCATGGGACAAAATAGCCTTAAAAACTATCGTAGTATTGAATATGTACTTATGCACTTTATATTTTATTAAGTTGCTTGTTGTGCGATAACCATGTTTCTGGGGAACGCCATCAACTATTGTTGAATATCATGTGAGTTGCTATGCATGTCCGTCTTGTCTGAAGGTCTATCATTTTAGTGGTTGGAGCATGCAAAATTGTTAGAGAAGAACATTGGGCCGCTAACTAAAGCCATGAACCATGGTTGAAGTTTCAGTTTTGGACATATATCCTCAATCTCATATGAGAATAATAACTTTGCTACATGCTTATGCATTTAAGAGGAGTCCATTATCTGTTGTCCATGTTGTCCCGGTATGGATGTCTAAGTTGAGAATAATCAAAAGCGAGAAATCCGAAATGCGAGCATTCTCCTTAGACCTTTGTACAGGCGGCATGGAGGTACCCCTTTGTGACACTTGGTTGAAACATGGCATGCGAAGACCCGGTAGTCCAAGTTAAGTAGGACGAGGTGCGGGCACTATTAGTATACTATGCGTGAGGCTTGCAACTTGTAAGATATAATTTTCATAACTCATATGCTTTATTACTACCGTTGACAAAATTGTTTCATGTTTTCAAAATAAAAGCTCTAGCACAAATACAGCAATCGATGCTTTCCTCTTTGAAGGACCTTTCTTTTACTTTATTGTTGAGTCAGTTTACCTATTCCTTCCACCTTAAGAAGCAAACACTTGTGTGAACTGTGCATTGATTCCTACATACTTGCATATTGCACTTGTTATATTACTTTATGTTGACAATATCCATGAGATATACATGTTATAAGTTGAAAGCAACCGCTGAAACTTAATCTTCCTTTGTGTTGCTTCAATACCTCTACTTTGAATTATTGCTTTATGAGTTAACTCTTATGCAAGACTTATTGATGCCTGTCTTGAAAGTGCTATTCATGAAAAGTCATTGCTTTATGATTCAGTTGTTTACTCATGTCATTACCATTGTTTTGATCGCTGCATTCATTACATATGTTTACAATATGATCAAGTTTATGATGGCATGTCACTTAAGAAATTATCTTTGTTATCGTTTTACCTGCTCGGGACGAGCAGAACTAAGCTTGGGGATGCTGATACGTCTCCGACGTATCGATAATTTCTTATGTTCCATGCTACTTTATTGATGATACCTACATGTTTTATGCACATTATATGTCATATTTATGCATTTTCTGGAACTAACCTATTAACAAGATGCCGAAGTGCCTTCGTTTTCGCTGTTTTTGGTTTCAGAAATCCTAGTAACGAAATATTCTCGGAATTGGACGAAATCAACGCCTGTGTTCCTATTTTGCCCAAGCATCCAGAACACCCGAGAGCCAGAGGGGGGCCTGGTGGGCCCAGATGACATGGTGGCGCGGCCCAGGCCCGCACCCTATGGTGTCGTCGCCCCTTCGACCCTCCTGCGCCGCCTCTTCGCCTATATAAGCCCCCGCATCGAAAACCCTTAGGAGGAAGCCACGATACGAGAAAAGTTCCAGAGCCGCCGCCGTCGCGAAGCCAAGATCGGGGGACAGGAGTCTCTGTTCCGGCACCTGCCGGAGCGGGGAAGTGCCCCCGGAAGGCTTCTCCATCAACACCGCTGCCATCTCCACCGCCAACTTCATCACCGCTGCTGCTCCCATGAGGAGGGAGTAGTTCTCCATCGAGGCTCGGGGCTGTACCGGTAGCTATGTGGTTAATCTCTCTCCTATGTACTTCAATACAATGATCTCATGAGCTGCCTTACATGATTGAGATTCATATGAGTTTTGTATCACTACTATCTATGTGCTACTCTAGTGATGTGTTATTAAAGTAGTTTTATTCCTCCTGCATGTGTGCAAAGGTGACAGTGCGTGCACCGTGTTAGTACTTGGTTTATGCTATGATCATGATCTCTTGTAGATTGCGGGTTAACTATTGCTATGATAATATTGATGTGATCTATTCCTCCTACATATGCATGAAGGTGACAGTGTGCATGCTATGCTAGTACTTGGTTTAGTCGTTTTGATCTATCTTACACTTAAGGTTACTTAAACATGAGCATTATTGTGGAGCTTGTTAACTCCGGCATTGAGGGTTCGTGTAATCCTACGCAATGTGTTCATCATCCAACAAAAGTGTAGAGTATGCATTTATCTATTCTGTTATGTGATCAATGTTGAGAGTGTCCACTAGTGAAAGTCTATTCCCTAGGCCTTGTTCCCAAATACTGCTGAGTTACTACTGCTTGTTTACTGTTTTACCGTGTTACTACTGCTGCAATACTACCACCATCAACTACACGCCAGCAAGCTATTTTCTGGCACGTTGCTACTGCTCATATATATTCATACCACCTGTATTTCACTATCTCTTCGCCGAACTAGTGCACCTATTTGGTGTGTTGGGGACACAAGAGACTTCTTGCTTTGTGGTTGCAGGGTTGCATGAGAGGGATATCTTTGACCTCTTCCTCCCTGAGTTCGATAAACCTTGGGTGATCCACTTAAGGGAAAACTTGCTGCTGTTCTACAAACCTCTGCACTTGGAGGCCCAACACTGTCTACAGGAAAGGAGGGGGAACGTAGACATCAGTATGTACCACCACATCAGCCATCAGTGCCTCAGTTACCTTTGGTTCAGCAGCCACAGTCTATGGCGCCTCATATGGGGGCCATTGTGCAGGCGGCGGAGGTAGTCAAACCAGCTGGTAAGTCCAAAAAGAGTGTAAGGTGTTGGAAATGTGCTGATAATTCGCATGCTGTGAAGGACTGCAAGGTGGATCATTACTGTTATATTTGTGATAAGAAGGCCCATCCCACTGCTCGATGCCCTGTTCTTAAGTTGCCGCGACCGTCCGTTTTTGTTTCTGGGTCTGGCCTTCTGGAGACTTATTTTACTGCCTTTCCGGACTCAGTGGTTAATGATGATCTCGCCCCGACTCAGTCGCCTATTGCTCTTGTGGTGGTTACTGGTGATGTGGTGCCTGCAGATGTGATCGCTAAGCAGGTGGCTCGCCGCTGTTCTGACCATCCCAATTGGAAGTGGGAGGCGGTTCCTCATAGTGATATGCAGTTCTTGGTTTCAGTTCCCTCCTTCGATGATCTTGATAGACTTGATGGTATTCAGGTGGGGGTGCCTTCCTTCAGCTCCTCTATCTCGATATCTGCTTGGCGGTCAGCAGAGGTTCCTCACAAGGCTGAACTCGAGAAGGTGTGGCTGCACGTGGATGGAGTGCCTCATACGCTGCGACACTTTCTGGGTTTGTGGGCTGTTGGTTCTCTTGTTGGGAAGACTGTTGATGTGGATCTTGTTAGTCTGAGACGCAGGGCAGTGGTGCGTATTCAGGTGGCCATGCTTCAGGCTGGGGTTCTAGGGGACCCTTCTGATGAGGCACGCCCGATAGCTAAAGCTGATGCTGTGGTTAAGTTTAAGGCTTTTGAGTTCCGATTCCGCCGAGAGCCTGCAGATTATATTCCGGAGCCGGATTTTGTTCCTTTGGTTTGGGTTAAGAGAGATGATCCTGACGAGGGTGATGAGGGTGCTACAGATGGTGGGGATGATGCTATGGATACCTCTGAGCCGAGAGTGGGGCCTTCAGCTTCTGGGACTCCACAGGTTCAGCAGGGAGGATCTAGCTCTTCAGCGCCTGGGGTTACTCATGCTATGGCACCTGTGTTTGCGGTCACGCCTTTTAATCCTAACCCGCAGACGCCACATGCTATTGAGGCAGTGAAGAGGCTGCGGGCAGTTAGTCCATCGTTGGAGGCTCAGTCTGTTGCAGCGGCTATTCCTTGTGTGTCGGCGGATGATTTACGTATGGCGCTAGATGCAGTATCTTCTGTTTCTTCTTTGTCTCCTGGGATTGCCGTGGACCACTCTCGTTCGGACAGGCCAGCCAGAGGGAGGGTGTGTACTCTCGCACGTATTACTCCTGCGGCGGCGAGGCGGGCTGCGGCTGCCACGGCCGTACACGCGGGTGCGCTTTCCGGGGAGGAGGCGGCTGTTAGCTCGGGTATGGGAGAGGAGGTGCCGCGAGGGGGGTCTTCTTCACCCTTACCCCCTCGGACATCCTCGCTTTCACCTTGCCGAGAGGGGGCCGAGGCGCCTTCTTCTCCTACGTACGTTGCTGGTGGGGGCTCTACTCCGTCCACGCCCCTACAGCCAGCTCCTTCTTCGGCTGGTGCTACGGATGCCCGGTCGGCCAGCACTCCTCCAGCTGCTGCGGCGGGACAGCCGGCGCTGCCTAGGGCGGCCATGGGCATGGCCGACGCCATGGTGCCTCCGGCCCCTGCTGTGGGCGTTGTGAGCCTCCCTCGGGTGGAGCCTGCTAGGGGAGGGTCTTCTTCGTCTATCACCTCCCCTAGGGCTGCCACTGCTACGCGGGCCTCGGGCGCCTCGGCGGTGCCAACCCGCCGAAGTTCACGCCATGGGGTCGGCACCGATGGGGCGATGACGACGGATGAAGACTCCATGGCAAGAGCCATGCGTCGCAAGGCGGAGTCAAACCTTGACTTCTCAGGTACTATTAATAGTTCTAAGTCTTTTTTATCTTTCCCAACACCGCTTATGGCTTCCAAGTTGCATAATGTGGGTCTTTCGTTGGGTTCTACTATTAGTTCTATTTCTGTTTCGGCTAACGCTCTGAGGCGTTTGGAGTTTGATAGACTCAAATTTACTCCAACGCTTCCGAGTAAGTCAGATACCTCTTTTTCTGACGAGGATGAGGAGGAAGCGTATGCCGTCTCAGACGGACAGCTTCTTTCACACCTAGTTGGAGAGGTATCGGAGGTCGGTCTAGATGATACCGCTCTGGGCTCTTGTATTGAATTACAAGCGGCTGAGCGTAAATCAAGACTTTCATCCATTAAACGTAATGCTTGGCCTAATAAAAAGGCTAAGGTGACTAAATCTCCAATTGTTTCCAAATGAATGGCATGTTTGAGAATAGCAGAGGTCTGAAAGACTTGGCTAAACACTTACATATCGCTGAAAGCATTAGGGAACATGTTTTAGATTTTGTTGCCATTTCCGAGACGGGCAAACGGAATTACTCAACAAGTTTTCTAAATCGCCTGTCAGGCGGGGAAGACTTTGCTTGGGTATCCCGCCCGCCTCGGGGACGTTCTGGTGGCCTATTAGTTGGCATCCGAACTACAACCATGGAAATTTTGGATAATTCCGGAGGTGACTTTCATATTAAGCTTCACATCAGGAATAAGTCCGATAATTTCATATGGAGTTTGGTGTCGGTCTATGGAGCTGCCCAGGATGTTCATAAGCCTGCTTTTCTCCGGGAGTTGGTTAATCTAGCGAAGGACAATCCACACCCTATTATCATAGGCGGGGATTTTAATTTGCTTAGATACCCTCATGAGAAGAGTAGGGGCAGATTTGACACCCACTGGCCTTTCTTATTCAACGCTGTCATTGACAGTTTAGATTTGAGAGAGGTTTCAATGGGCGGGAGACAATTCACTTGGGCGAATTGTCTCCCCGAGCCTACTTACGAGAAGTTGGATCGCGTATTGATGGACTCAGACTGGGAATTTAAATTCCCTCTAGTATCAGTACGGGTTCTTCCTCGGATTGAAGCTTTGTCAGATCACGCCCCAATTCTGTTGTCTACTGGTACCCCATTGCCGTCACGTAAACGTCCGTTCAAATTTGAACTTGGATGGCTTAATCGTGATGGCTTTTCGAATATGGTTAAATCTATTTGGGACAAACCCGTCGCTGGGAACACCCCTATCCGAAGGTGGAATAATAAATTACGCTCCATGCGTAGATACCTTGGAGGGTGGGCTAGGCAAATGTCGGGGCAGCTTAAAAAAGAGAAACTCACTCTATCATCAGATATTGATGCATTAGAGGCTCTTGCTGAAGTACGTCCACTGACAACGCATGAAATTGAACTTAAAAGTCAGTACAATGCTAAGTTGGTAGGCTTACTTCGTGAGGAGGAACTCAAATGGTACCAGAGATCTAAATCCCAGTTCTTGTTAGAAGGAGATTCGAATACGAGATACTTTCATAGTGTTGCCAATGGTCGACATAGAAAGAAACTCATTCACTCTCTGGTTCAAGATGAGGGGCTGATCGAAGGTCAGGAGCAATTAAAGTCCTATATTACTTCTTACTATAAAGGCCTTTTTGGTGCCCCGGAGGATTCAGATGTATCCATGGATGAATCCAGGATTGATGATATTCCCCAAGTGTCTCCTGAAGAAAACGCCATTCTTACCGCCCCTTATTCCGAGGAGGAGATAAGAAAAGCGGTATTTCAAATGGAACACAACAAAGCGCCAGGGCCCGATGGCTTCCCGGCTGAGTTCTACCAAACCTTTTGGGACATTATCAAGCTAGACCTATTGGACCTGTTTGCCGAATTACATGATGGCCAACTGGATCTGTTCCGTATCAATTTTGGTGAAATTATTCTTTTACCAAAAGTTAATGACGCTGAACGGATCCAGCAATACAGACCAATATGCCTTCTAAATGTTTGTTTCAAGATTTTCACAAAAGTTGCTACCATTCGACTCAATTCAGTGGCAGATAAAGTGGTGCGTCCTTCTCAGACCGCTTTTATGCAAGGTAGAAACATCCTAGATGGGGTGGTCACCTTACATGAAACAATTCATGAGATGCACCGCAAAAAGTTGAACGGGGTAATACTCAAGATCGACTTTGAAAAAGCCTACGATAAAGTCAAGTGGTCCTTTCTTCAACAGACCCTTAGGATGAAAGGTTTTTCTGAGGATTGGTGTGCTCTTATTAATAACTTTGTTTTTGGTGGGAGTGTTGCCATTAAGGTCAATGATGACATTGGCAAATTCTTCCAGACCAAAAAAGGGTTGAGGCAAGGTGATCCGCTATCCCCAATGTTATTTAACATTGTGGCAGATATGCTTGCAATAATAATAGAGCGCGCAAAAATCGATGGTCAAATTGAAGGTGTAGTCCCCCACTTAGTTGATGGCGGCTTATCCATTCTTCAGTACGCTGATGACACAATTCTATTTATGGATCATGACTTGGAAAAGGCACGTAACCTGAAATTAATTCTTTCAGCATTCGAGCAGTTGTCCGGGCTTAAAATTAATTTCCATAAGAGCGAATTGTTTTGTTTCGGTGAAGCCGTCGATGTTGCCAACTCATATGCTGAAATATTTGGCTGTGGGATTGGCTCTTTTCCAATTAGCTACCTGGGGATTCCGATACACTATCGGAGACTCACTTTGGCTGAATGGAAAATTGTTGAAGAAAGACTTCAAAAACGTCTTACTAGTTGGAAAGGAAAGTTACTATCCCTTGGTGGAAGATTAGTTCTCATTAACTCGGTACTCACAAATATGGTACTGTATATGATTTCTTTCTTCCAGTTACCGAAAGGAGTCTTGCATAGGTTGGATTATTTCCGATCAAGATTCTTTTGGCAAGGTGATAGTGAGAAGAAAAAATACCGGTTAACTAAATGGAGTGTGGTATGTCGTCCGAAAGATCAAGGTGGACTTGGGGTTCATGATCTTGAAGTTAAGAACAGGGCTTTGCTCGGTAAATGGCTAGCCAGGTTGTTAACGGAGGATGGGGTATGGCAACAACTTTTACGGAAAAAGTATGTGGGCTCAAAGACGATCTCTCAGGTCTTTTGGAAACCAGGAGATTCACATTTTTGGGCCGGCATCATGGCAACTAAGAAGTACTTTTTCCCATTTGGTTCTTTCTCCATTAAGAATGGGGCAGAGATACGGTTCTGGGAGGATCGCTGGTTGGGAACAACCACTCTCCGTGAACAGTATCCAGCTTTGTACAGTATTGTTCGTCACAAAGGGGATACCTTACAGAAGGTGATGGAACATTCTCCCCCCTCTATGACATTCAGGCGTGATCTTGTCGGTCCTCGACTAGCTTCCTGGAATGAACTGCTTCAGCGGTTAGGTTCTATCCAGCTGGTTCAGGGGACGGATGAATTCCGTTGGAGTCTCACCAAAAATTGCATATTTTCGGTTAACTCCATGTACAAGGCATTATGCCTATCTGAACAACCGGTTTTAAATAATAAATCCATCTGGAAGATGAAGATACCTCTAAAAACTAAGGTCTTTGCATGGTATCTTCGTCGAGGTGTGATTCTTACTAAAGATAACCTTGTAAAGCGCAACTGGCAAGGCTGTACGAAATGTGTGTTTTGTCACGAGGAAGAGACAATAAAACACCTTTTCTTCAACTGTCGAGTTGCTAGATCTATATGGTTAATCATTCAGATAGGTTCTACCTTATACCCTCCCGTAGCATTGCAAACATTTTTGGCAATTGGCTTAATGGGGTGGATTCTAGGTACAAAACGATTATCAGAGTGGGAGCGATTGCGGTTGCATGGTCTCTTTGGCTATGTAGAAATGACAAGGTTTTTAATGACAAAATTTCTACTCTTATGCAGGTAATCTACCGGTGTACGGCTTTGCTCCGTTCATGGTCACCACTTCAGCGTTTGGAGGATCGCGACCTCTTTATGGAGGTGTCTACACGATTGGAGAACACGGCCACGGAGTTTATATCCCAACATGGGTGGCTGCATAGTCGGAGGATTGAAGCCAACGGAGCGTCATAGTAGTTGGCTTTTATCTTTTTTGTATCGCTCTTTGATGGATCCTAGACTACTGAACGGCTGTGTGCATCCTGGTTATGCAGAGGCTGGGTGTAATGCTTAAAACTTTTTGAGTAATAAAGCGCCCTTTATCGAAAAAAAGTAACCGAATCAAACCCATAGTGCAGTTTTGCACATTTCTCCAAAAAGAAACAACAAATTTATAAACTCTGGAGAGCAATACAAAGCTTGATCATCAATCGACAATAACTAGGAAACACACACTGCATTTCCTGAACTACGGAGCACTTTGTTCGTGTTAACATAGACCGTCGGTTCACCGTGATATATCAGCACAGCCCTGGGTTCCAATTTGTTTTTTCAAAATTTTCCAGAATATAACGTGATCATCAAGAGCAGAGAAAGATGAACAAAACTAGGAAACGAAGGGAAATACGCACTGCATTGCCTGAACTTTGAACCGCTTTGTCCGTCCAGTTCCCAGATGGTGCATGAGCGGCAGCAAATCTGCAAATGTACTCCAGAAGCAACCAAGCAGCATCAGCAACAGCCGGACTGAATGGTTCAGAACAGAACAACTTAGGAACAAGAACAGAATGCTCAATAGGAAACTCATAGCTCTAGTAGTAGCAGAAGCATATATTACGCCAAAAGGAGCTCGTACCACTGTTCCATCGGTAGATACTTACAGAAACTGGAGGCTAATACTAGGCTACTGGCTCAGGAAGGCTAAACAACAAAAGATGATGATACACGGAAGCGTATCTCATCAATGATGCGTGTCTGATCTCAACCAAGGCAGGTTCAGAGACCGCCCCCAGCACTTATTGCATACTACATTGGAGCGTTCGAAAGCAGGTGAGAGACCTAGTTCTCCATGCGGATGATGCAGCGGATGCCCTCCCCCTTCGCCATGAGGTCGAAGGCCTTGTTGATCTCCGAGAACGGCACGCTGTGGGTGATGAACTTCTCCACCTCCAGCTCCTGAAGAAAAGAGCAACTTGTTCAGGACTTCACATGTTTCAGAGTATGATAATTTAGATACAGGACAACTTTCAACACATCCCAGGATATCGCTGCTAGAGCTTCCTGTTTACCTTCTTCATGTACATCTCCACGACATTGGGTAGGTCAGTGCGTGGTTTGAAGTTACCGAAGAAGGTGCCCTTCAGAGTCCTCTCGTTCAGGAAATTCATTGGGTGGGTCTTGAACTCGGCGTCCTTGTGTGGCACACCCACCAGCACAGCTACACCCCAGCCCTGAATACAGATCACAGATTTAATGATTCAATCCAGGAAAAAGACTTTATCGAAAAAATCCAGGAAAAAGAGAAGACAGCAAAGGGTCATGTTCAAGTGGATGATTGATGTGTTAAGAATTCATACATCATGAACACATTCAAATGCTTGTATCATAGCATTGATGTTGCCAGTGCATTCAACACTGCGGTCAACTCCGCCATTTGTCATCTCAATAAGTACCTAGAGCATCACAACATTTGTAGGTTATGATGATGTGATATAGGAGCACTAGGTGTGTAAAGAATATATTTCCCTGATGTGAAGAAACAAACCTCTTGAACCGGCTTGTTGTGGTCTTTTGGGTTCACAAATTCTGTGCAGCCAAATTTTCTAGCTGAACATGGACACAATTAGGGAGACTTAGTGGCTTCTGAAAGCAACAAACGAAAACTCATGATCTGGTAAAATCAGGAGTATTTACCTTCTTCAAACCTGTTGGCGTTCAGGTCAATACCAATGATCCTTGAGGCTCCTGCAATCCTTGCACCTTCTGCAGCCTAAATCACATAGGCAAATAAGTGCAAGTCCAGATTGCAGTTGTAGGACAATCATGAGAAGAGTCAGAAAATTTACAGCAAGTCCAACAGCTCCTAGCCCAAATATCGCGACTGTCGAACCCTTTGGCGGTTTTGCTACATTAATCGACGCACCAAGACCTACAAAAAGAATGGCAACTCAGCATCTAAAGATAAGAAATAGTCATAACAAGCACACTACAAAACAATACAAGTCAACTTACCAGTAGAAATACCACAGCTAAGAACACAGACTTTGTCAAGGGGAGCCTCAGGGTTGATCTTTGCAACACAACCAACATGCAGGACAGTATACTCGCTGAAGGTGGAAGTCCCAACGAAATGGTAAATCGGCTTGCCATCAATAGAGAACCGTGACTTGCCATCGCTGAGCATCACACCTCTGTCGGTGTTGATCCTGAGAAGATCACACATGTTGCTCTCCGCAGACTTGCAATGGGGACATTCCTTGCACTCCCCGGTGAACACAGGGAGAACATGGTCACCAGGGGCAAGCTCAGTCACACCCTCTCCAACACTCTCCACTATGCTGTAACGTAAACAAGTTCAGGGGATGCACAACAGATAAATATGACTAGAAAATCAATATAAAAGGACTTCATTTCAGAGTTCTCAGGAAGCAAATACTACTTAGCAAATAAGTCAACCAAAGGGCCAGAGAAACGGCTGACAGCCGTATCTTAATTGAAGAAAGAAAGACACCTGTCAACTGAAACATTCCTACAAATTGATGATATGGATGCATGATGTTGATACTACTTAGTTCATCAAGCTCCAACGGCAAGGTGATGGCAATACTATACGAATAAACAGCAATCATGATACAACGTCCTAACACAGGCCACAAAATACTTATATTTCTCAATCTCAACTTTTTTTTTCTTCTGATGTCTCATTCACATGTTCAGAAAGAAAGACACCTGTCAACTGAAACATTCCTACAAATTGATGATATGGATGCATGATGTTGATACTACTTAGTTCATCAAGCTCCAACGGCAAGGTGATGGCAATACTATACGAATAAACAGCAATCATGATACAACGTCCTAACACAGGCCACAAAATACTTATATTTCTCAATCTCAACTTTTTTTTTCTTCTGATGTCTCATTCACATGTTCAGGGTTTCATGAACACCCTGTTCCACGTCTACCTATGCTTTCTCAACAAACGATTATTACAACATGGTAATCTAGAAACCCTAGAGCAGAACAAGAAACAAAGCGTATAAGTAATACATCAACGGGAGTAGTAGTGCAAGAACATACCCTCCAGCTTCATGACCGAAGATCCGAGGGAACACGGGAGTCTGTCCCTAAGCATCGGAAGCCACGGAGGCGCAAGTCAACCACAAAATTGAGTCGGGGTGTAATTACTGACCGGATGGAAACACTGTGATGGCCGTGGCACGCATACCTTGGCCTCCCAGAAGTAGACGTCGGTGTGGCAGAGGGCGGTGAAGAGGATCTTGACGCGCACCTCCATGGCCTGCGGCGGCGCCACCTCCACCTCCTCGATCGACAGCGGCTTCCCCGCCTCCCATGCCACCGCGGCTGCAACGAGCACAGATCCAAGAAAGGGACATCAGAATGCAGTCTCGAGATCACACTCGTAATTTCCTCTCCTTACGAAATTAGTAAAATCGGCAGCGAAAAGGACACAAGAAAAGCGGAAAACAGAACACAAGCAAGCAACTTTCAGTGAGGCCCGACAAATCTTGAGGGAAATACTGTGAAAGAAAGAGCAAGAAGCCAAGAAGCAGAGCAGACCTTTGCACTTGATCACCTTCCCTGCGGTCGCCATTGCTCCCTCGCCTCAAGAAGAATCAACCGAAACGAGGACCACAATCTAAGCACGAAACCAAGCCCAAATCTGCTTCACTGGATCGAATCCGTGGGGGAACGGAGCGTGGGGTGTGTGGTCTATATATAGCTCCTACCCGGGTCCTAAAGAGGAGGGAGGGAAAAGAAGGGTGCGGTTTCGCCACGGCCGCCGAAGCCGCCCTGTTCTTCTTGGGTAGCAAACCACGGGCGCGCGGCGTGGCGCCGATACCGGGGCTCCTGCCTACACCTGGTTTGGCTCGTCGGTGGGTGGATCGTGGCGCACTTCGCGTTGCACGTACGGACAGAGGTGTGTGCTGACAGTGTAGAGGAAAATGGTTTCCGGGATTCTAGAGGCTACAATGACGCTTCTGGATCCATGGTCTGTTTTTTATTTTTTTATATACTCCTTTCATCTCATAAAATGTGTTAAAAGTTTGTTTAAATTTAAACACATCTAGACACTGTTTAGTGCATATGGACATTTAAATTTAGACGAATTTAGCAAAAATAGCTTCTATATTCATCGAATACATATAAAATGATCTAAGCTTGTTTTCATGAGGAGGGAAAGGCTCCATTTGCTTTAGAAGAAACAACCATAGTAACTATCTATGAAATTCATTGACGGGTATGTGAGTGGTGCAAGACCGGGACAGAGGAACGAGAAGATAAAAAAACGTATTTTATACGTGTTAAAAAAATATACGAAAAAATGTGAGTACTTATGAAGCATGTCCCTACAACATCCCAAAATTTCATATCCAAAATCGACATGGATACTGAGAAACAAAAAAGAGAAAATCAGCATGAATAGTCAAAATCAGCATGAATAGACTATTCATGCTGATTTTCTCTTTTTTGTTTCTCAGTGTCCATGTCGATTTTGGATATAAAATTTTGGGATGTTGTAGGGACATGCTTCATGAGCACTCACAATTTTTTGTATAATTTTTTGACACGTATAAAATATGTTTTTTTTTTTTATATAGATATCACATTTTATGACCGGGAGACGGAACCATGGGAATGTTATGTCAACAAACAATGATAGCGTACAAAGCGACGTCTATCGGGAAGCTCGAATCCTCACTAAAAGAAGTAGGCGGTGCAAATGGCACAAAGTGCTTAGATTTAGTATATTTTGTGAGCCACATGTCTTTTTTGATATGTTTATCTCCATAGTCTATGTAGTATTGACCGACTCAGGATTCATCCCAGAATAAGAGTAAAGGAGAGAATGCGTTTCAGTGGTTAGGAAACCAAACTCACTTTGATACAATTTAGAATGAATTTTCCAGTGAGCCAATGAAGTAGTGGTCGATTAGCTGAAGTAGTACTAATTAAACCGCATGGCAATGAAGCTTTTCCGAGGTTTCGATCAGGTATATTCGAAATAAATTCTCCTACAAATGCTGGCACGTCTTTCTTAGATGAAAATGATGAGACCCATGATGCGCGTGGATGTACACGTCCGTTGGGAACCCCAAGAGGAAGGTATGCTTTGCTTTTCCTCAGAAAGAAACCAAGTTTTCGAACCAAGGAGCCAAGAAGCACGTTGAAGGTTGATGGTGGCGAAATGTGATGCGGCGCAACAACAGGATTCCGGCCAACGTGGAATCTGCACAACAAAACCAAAGTACTTTGCCCCAACGAAAGTGAGGTTGTCAATCTCACCGGCTTGCTGTAACAAAGGATTAAGCGTATCGAGTGGAAGATGTTTGCAAAGAAAATAGTAAAACACAATTGCAGTAGATTGTATGCTATGTAAAGAATAGGACCGGGGTCCACAGGTCACTAGAGGTGTCTCTCCCATAAGATAAAAGCATGTTGGGTGAACAAATTACAGTCAGCAATTGACAAATAGAGAAAGGCATAACAATGCATATACATGATATGATAAATATAGTGAGATTTAATTGGGCATTACGACAAAGTACATAGACCGCCACCAACTGCATCTATGCCTAAAAAGTCCACCTTCAGGTTATCGTCCGAACCCCATTCAGTATTAAGTTGCAAAGCAACAGATAATTGCATTAAGTATGGTGCGTAATGTAATCGACAACTACATCCTTAGACATAGAATCAATGTTTTATCCCTAGTGGCAACAGACATCCACAACCTTAGAACTTTCTGTCACTGTCCCCAGATTCAATGGAGGCATGAACCCACTATCGAGCATAAATACTCCTCTTGGAGTTAAGAGTACAAACTTGGCCAGAGCCTCTACTAATAACGGAGAGCATGCAAGATCATAAACAACACATAAACAATAGATTGATAATCACCATAATCATAGTACTCTCTATCCATCGGATCCCACAAACACAACATATAGTATTACAGATAGATGATCTTGATCATGTTAGGCAGCTCACAAGATCCAACAATGAAGCACAACAAGGAGAAGACGACCATCTAGCTACTGCTATGGACCCATGGTCCGGGGTGAACTACCACTCATCACTCCGGAGGCCACCATGGCGGTGTAGAGTCCTCCGGAGATGAATCCCCTCTCCGGCAGGGTGCCGAGGCGATCTCCGAATCCGAGATGGGACGCGGCGGCGGCGTCTCCGGAAGGTTTTCCGTATCGTGGCTCGGACGGGGGTTTCGCGACGGAGACTTTAAGTAGGCGGAAGGGCAACGCGGGGGCCACACGAGGGCCCAGGGGTAGGCCCGCGCGGGGCCTGGGCCGCGCCGCCCTGTCCCCCGGCTGCCTCGTGGCCCCACTTCGTTATCTCTTCGGTCTTCTGGAAGCTTAGGACCCCGGCGAAAGTTTCGTCCAATTCCGAGAATATTTCCTTTAATTTCTGAAACCAAAAACAGAAAAACAGAACTGCTCTTCGGCATCTTGTTAATAGGTTAGTTCCGTAAAATGCATAAATATGACATATAATGTGCATAAAACATGTAGGTATCATCAATAAAGTAGCATGGAACATAAGAAATTATCGATACGTTGAGACGTATCAGCATCCCCAAGCTTAGTTCTCCTTGTCCTGTAACCTCCAAAACCCCCGCTTTGGCTAAGTAACACGAAGAGCCGGGAGGCTCCTAGGGCCGCTTAGTGGATCCCTGGCACCTCGCGTCGTCCCAAATCTTCCGCGCGGCCCGGCGGTTGGGCGTGCCACCTGACCTAGACCTGGTCGAAGGTGTTAGTGCTTCGATTGTTCCTGCATGGTAGACACGTGCACGTTAATACGAGCCTTATCGGCTCTCAGGTTTCGTGGATCGGCTCAAAGAGCCGATCGCCCCATGGTCCTTGATGGATTAGCAATGGCATGGGGATCCTGCTTGATCAAGACAAAGCTGAAACGATCCACGACAGTTTAGGGTTTTCACCGCATAATCGGAACGTCCTACGTGCGATCGGGCCTAGCAGCTACGAGAGACGGTGCAAACTACCCCTACGAGAGGCCTAAAAACCAACATAACGTTGATCCCCGGAACATCCCGCAGGGACGGTAAACAGCATCTAACGCACCGCCGGATCCTCCGACCCCAGCATAAGGCCTAACTATGCAGATGTTAAACTAATCCTGCAGGGAGCAACCGTAATGGATCGGATCTACTAAGCATGACCAAGCAAGATGCGCCCACGTCTGGAGGTAAGGGCAGCTAGATATGCAAGGGTTGCACTACGATAGCATATTACGTGAAGAGCAATGCTAACCCTAACATATCTAAAGATAACTACGTTGCTCGCCATCAAAAAGGCTTCAGCACGAGCAACGCATGAACAATACTAAGCTTTACGCTGCCTAGATCGCGAGATGCGATCTAGGCAGCATGATGCTTACCGGTAAGAACCCTCGTAGGAAAGGGGTGGCGATGCGCCGAGATTGGTTTGTTTTGGTTGAACGGTGATTGTCCTCCTTTTCGATAACCCTAGATACATATTTATAGTCCAAGGGACTTTCTAATTGAGGCGTGCACCTAACCGTGCACGGGCCGGACTCTATCTCTTTAATCTAAATTACAATGCGATCTAATATGTTACAGATACATGAGCCACTTAGCCCAAACTATCAGCGCAAGGCCGCTGGAGATGCTTCATGTCCTTCAAGCCCATCACTTACGGCCCATCTCCCGATTTGGCCGAATCGGGGTGAAACACATGCCCCTGGTTTTGATAATGATAATTGCAAACCATCCGCTTTCTTCGAAGGGTCATGTCGTGGCAGAGCAGAACCGTCGATTCTTCATGATGACGTCTTGTCTCCTCGCCTTCTCTGCACGATTTGACGGTTCTGGCACCGTGTCCTTGGGAACTGCTTAGGCATTAAATCGTTATTTCCCTTTTTATCTGGCCACTTTCTGTAATTTCTTTCTTCATCCTCCTCGTGCCAGCGCTCCCAAAAGCCTTCCTCAGCCAATATGCCTTCTTCCTCCTCTTCCCAATCTTCTTCCGCAAGTGAGAGAGAGCCGAAGGTCAATCAGACAGAAGCATACAACCGGCGCGCCCCCGATCATTGAGACGAGCAAGAATTCGATTTCGACTTCGTGCCCGAAGGTAGCCCCGAAGATCTCGTCTGGTCGGACGGTAACATGCCCCTCACTGACGGGGAAGAAGATCTTCGGTTCTTGATCGATGGAGAACTAGAGGCGGAGAGCGACAGCGACGACCCCCTCTTCCGGGGTAAGTTTACTTCCTCCACCAAAGAGGTAGACGAAGAAGATGAGGACGACGAAGACGAAGATGTTTCCCCCGATACGAAGAAGGAACCAGAGGAAGACACCTCCTCCGAGGAATCGCCACCAAAGCGCATCCGTGGCTGGGCCTGATCCGATGAGGACGATGATGATGACGAGGAAGAGGCCTCCGCTGAAGGTCACAGTAGCAGCGATGAAGAATTCGTCGATAGTAGCGACGAGGGCGGCTACCCCGGCGACGACGAAGATGAGAACAGTCTTTAGAGTAGGGATTCACTAGCATGAGACTAGCAGTAGCAATCTGTTCCCCCTTTTATTCGAGTAATCAGCTCTTCCTTGTAAGAAATCCCTTTTATCAATGAAGAAATTTCTTTTAATTTAACTTTGTCGATTTCCCTCAAACCGATCAGCCGATTCTCCTTAACCAATGCTTCATAAGCCGATGCTAGCGCATCGGCCTCACGTAATTCGTTCCTCCACTCCTCAACTGATGACTTTGAGATCTGGTACTCTTCAAGAATTCATCCTTTGCTGGAGGAAGTTGCGACGAAGGATCAGCCGATAACACCCCAATCGGCTTTTAACACAGAACACTCATCAGACCAGTTGCCCCCCGAGCCTCAGTCAAGGCGAGGCTAACGGTAAGGATACGCAGACCGCAGAAAGGGCTCCGCAGGTAGTTCGAGGCGGTTACTACGAAGAACCAGCCAAACTTGCCCCCATCGACCACCTTCCCTCCGCTGAAAGCCGAAGTAGTAGATGAATCACCAACAGCTTCACTAATGCCCCTGACAGCATCGCCGACCTCGCATCTCGATCATGCAGCTGGTAGATCTTGTGTAACTGTATTAGAGTCGATGTCCAAACATCGACTGAGCTGAAAATCTTTATCAGCCGATTGATCTTGAATAGGCTCACCCGGGCACGTTTTGCAGCCTTGTACGCCTCGTACCTTCTCCGCACATGTCTCCCGAGCTCCTTTAGCTCAACGATGCAGCTTATGGTCCCTATGGTCGAGGCTGTGACCCCTCAAGCTTGCACGAAGAAAAGGGTAGCTTCGGGCGCCCAACTGGACGCTTCTGCTAACATCGTTACACTTGCATGTAACAGTTTGTACCCCTTGAGTCGATGGCCGTGCATCGGCTTTGAATCCTTAAGTCAATGTCTACGCATCGGCTGTGCTCAAAATTTTTGGATTTTCCATTTTTTTGCGGCCGATTTGTTTATATATCGGCCCCCATACTTGAGCTACTCTGCTGGAAATTTGACATTCGTTCCCAGCTCCGTATCCTCGTATATCATCCATCTATGTGCCCCGAGCCGATTCTGTCAAGTACTTGATGGTATCGGCTCTTCAGGCATCTGTTGGATTGACGCTGATCACAGATGAAGGTATGTTGAGGATGATCTTGGCCGATTGCGGGAATCGGCCTCCTTCTTTGTTGCAATGTTTTGACGATGACTTGCAACTTCTTGGATTTCCATCGTAGCTACGTGGCCTGCTGGAGATAAGATTTTTTACTTCTCATTTTTGAGGGCCGATCGCAGTGATCGGCCTTGCCACGTATGTCCAATGTATTGGACGTGCTACTCTGTCCAGCCCACGGATACCATGTTTGTGTCTGCGATGGTCTGCATCGGCATCAGCCGATGCCTGTGCATTGGCTTTAGCCTGTTTGGGCGCCATACTTTATTTGGCGGGCGCCTTCGTCTCCTTGTTTGCTGGATTTTCGCGGCCAGATCGGGCCGCGCTCTTCTCAACGTGTACAGTACTGTGCCTCGGCTTCTTCCAAGTTCGCAGCCGCTGCACCCGGCGCTTGAGAATGGCTGAGTCCATCAGGGCACCACCTTGGTCGGTGATACCTATCTTCTCCATCTGACTCCTCGAAGTCTTCTTCTTGAGATGACTCAGCTCGTTTACTCTGAGGTGGGAGAGGTCCTAGACGTTTGAACACTGAAACTTCGCTTGCCCCCTTCTTCCTTGTTGTTTGCATTCTGGGCAGTTCTCGATTGTTGGCAATCGGCTCATTCCTGAGTCCCAGCAATGTTTGAAGAAGGGACAGTCCCAGTGCCTGTCCACGTTGTCTTGCTCCTTTGACCTCCCGCTGGCGCGACGTTCGTACCCGTCGTTGTTGCCGCTGTTCTGACGATACCTCCTGTCCTCCGCATCGACCGACGATGTTTCTCATCGTCTTCGTCGTAGTGCTCGACGTCGGTCGTGGTTGCTGCTCGTATTTGTTGAGGAGGTGCACGGATAATGGGCGCTGATACCGTATGCTTCACTCCTCCTCGGTCGGTACCGTCTATCGTCGTCTTGGGGCGGTCGCGTGGAACGGCCTCCTCTTTATCCTTGCCACGAGAATGGCTGCTCTCTTTGTCCGCGCCATGGCGAATCACGAACCCTGCCATATTGACATCAAAGGAGAACCCTGGTTCTCTTATGGAGTGGCTTAGGTCCACCATGTTGACGTCTGGAAATGGACGCCTGTCTACCTTCATGGCAAACTGTCCAAAGTTAATCGGCCTGCTTCTATTGCCATCTCAATTTGTGCGTAATACTTTAGTCAGCGGTGGTGTGCGTGAATGATATTACTTTGCAGATAGCCTCTTGTTCATCTCTGTGCCGTAGGGATCTTGTGGCCTTCGGTAGCTTTATCTGCTCTTTCAAGAAGATCGAAGATCTGTTCGGTTTTGGTCACGTCAAAGTCCAACCCTCTTGGAGGCCCTGTGGATTCACCCATTGGCAGGACACGAAATGCGTCCGAGTCCATTCGGCTTCAATCTCCTGATCGTCCGGAATCTTCATCTTCATCGGCATTGACCAGGCTGATCGCGCGCTTGAACTTATCTTGGTACAGTTCTGATGGCGCTGCTCGTATAAGGTCACCATGGACTGACCAGGTGCGTGAGTTATACTCAACTTGGAACGTCGGATCCTTGAATGACGCTGCCGCCTGCCACGGCCGCTCGATCTCTTTCTCGATTATATGAACCGAATAGCATCGGTTCTTGACAGTTCTGAAACGCTGAATGTACTCAGCCACTTTCTCTCGCTTTTGCCGAACCTGTGCTAGTTCGGCAATACCAGCTTCAGTGTCTCCTGAATGGTATTGGGTGGAACAATTCCTCCAGCTGCTTCCATGATTGCACTGAATTTGGCTGCAAAGAGGTGTACCACCCAAAAGCTGGACCGTGAGGGATTGCGAAGCACCTCACCCGTAACTGATCTGATGCCGAAGCCATGCCTAGCTGGGCCGGTATCGGCTCACGTGCTCGATGGAGCTCGACCCTTCCGCCCACTGAATTTGTTGAAGTCCGGAAGCCGGTACTTGGGCGGTAGTGGGATCAGGTCGAACTCATTGGGATACGGCTTGGAATAGCCGATTATCTTCTTCTTCGGCAAGATGCCGAATTGATCTCTCAAGACCGCGCTGATCTGTGTGGTGGAGGTAGTAGCAGCTGAGCTTTCTCGGATTGGTGCAGTGGCGTATTTGGCTAGCCACGCTTGTTTCTCAGCTTCTGCTCCTAGACTCCCCATTGCTGCAGTCATCCTTCCTGCCGAACAATTGCTCCTGCTCCGGCAATCCCTCCTGGTGGAACCTGGATCGCGCTCCCGTTGTTGCAGTCCGGCACATATGCACACACGTATCCGTGTGGGATTTCCTGGGCGGGTCAGGTAAGAACTGGTAGTCGCCCGGGTCACCATCCTGTAGACGACGTATGCGGCGAGCTTTGTTGTGGTGGAGCCGCCGTTGCGTACGGCAGAGGCGGCCAGGTGGAGTTGCATCTCTCCCGGTGAGTCCCTAGAACAGGTCTGAAGGGGAGTAACGACGCTCCATGATCTCTGCACCACCCGGAGCGCAACCGCTCCAAAGTGTTCACCAGGCTCTCGGAGTGCCGATGCAATGAATGGGCCACCATGTAGTTGATCTCCTGACGCAGGGCTCTGGTACGTTCCTCCGAAGGGAGAGACAGATCTAACCCATCGAGGATGCCTTGTGGTGCTTTGAACCTGACGCCGTGCGACCGGGTCTTCTCAAAGGAGCCGATGGCCTCGAGGATGACCTTCAGGTCATCGTACTTCTTCTTATGTTCCGTGGGGAGATCCTCATACGTGATCGGTTTCTCCGCCACCTCGGATGTCGACGCTGACATGGATGTTGAAGAAGATGTCCCACCGAGCGGAGAATGTGTTACCCTCCAAAACCCCCGACGGGCTTTGGCTAAGTAACACGAAGAGCCGGGAGGCTCCTAGGGCCGCTTAGTGGATCCCTGGCACCTCGCGTCGTCTCCGCAAATCTTCGCGCGTCCTGGTTGCTTCGGGCGTGCACGACCTAGACCTGGTCAGAAGGTGTTAGTGCTTCGATTGTTCTGCATGGTAGACACGTGCACGTTAAATACGAGCCTTATCGGCTCTCGGGTGTGGATCTGCTCAAAGAGCCGATCGCCCCATGGTCCTTGATGGATTAGCAATGGCATGGGGATCCTGCTGATCAAGACAAAGTGAAACGATCCACGACGTTTAGGGTTTCACCGCATAATCGGAACGTCCTACGTGCGATCGGGCCTAGCAGCTACGAGAGACGGTGCAAACTACCTACGAGAGGCCTAAAAACCAACATAACGTTGATCCCCGGAACATCCTCGCAGGGACGGTAAACAGCATCTAACGCACCGCCGGATCCTCCGACCCCAGCATAAGGCCTAACTATGCAGATGTTAAACTAATCCTGAGATGCAGGGAGCAACCGTAACGGATCGGATCTACTAAGCATGACCAAGCAAGATGCTGCCCTTACGCCCGGATAGACGTAAGGGCAGCTAGATATGCAAGGGTTGCACTACGATAGCATATTACGTGAAGGGCAATGCTAACCCTAACATAGCTAAAGATAACTACGTTGCTCGCCATCAAAAAGGCTTCATCACGAGCAACGCATGAACAATACTAAGCTTTACGCTGCCTAGAGATGCGATCTAGGCGGCATGATGCTTACCGGTAAGAACCCTCGTAGGAAAGGGGCGGCGATGCGCCGAGATTGGTTTGTTTTGGTTGAACGGTGATTGTCCTCCTTTTGATAACCCTAGATACATATTTATAGTCAAGGACTTTCTAAGGCGTGCACCTAACCGTGCACGGGCGACTCTATCTCTTTAATCTAAATTACAATGCGATCTAATATGTTACGATACATGGGCACTTTAGCCCAAACTATCAGCGCGAGGCCGCTTCGGAGATGCTTCATGTGTACGTCCTTCAAGCCCATCTTCACTTACGGCCCATCTCCTGATTTGGCCAGAATCGGGTGGCAATGGGGATCCGAAGGGTAAAACGATAACAAAAGATAATTTCGATGACATGTGATACGTCTCCAACGTATCGATAATTTCTTATGTTCCATGCTACTTTATTGATGATACCTACATGTTTTATGCACATTATATGTCATATTTATGCATTTTACGGAACTAACCTATTAACAAGATGCCGAAGAGCCGTTGCTGTTTTCTGCTGTTTTTGGTTTCAGAAATCCTAGTAAAGAAATATTCTCGGAATTGGACGAAACTTTCGCCCAGGGTCCTATTTTTGCAAAGCTTCCGAAGACCGAAGAGATAACGAAGTGGGGCCACGAGGCGGCCGGAGGGAGGCCGGCACGGCCCAGGCCCCGGCCGCGCCGACCTAGCCTCTGGGCCCCTCGTGTGGCCCCCGCGTTGACCCTCCGCCTACTTAAAGCTTGGTCGCGAAACCCCCACGAGAGCCACGATACGGAAAACCTTACAGAGACGCCGCCGCGCGAATCCCATCTCGGGGGGATTCCCAGATCGCCTCCGGCACCCTGCCGGAGAGGATTCATCTCCCGAGGACTCTACACCGCCATGGTCGCCTCCGGGTGATGAGTGAGTAGTTCACCCCTGGACCATGGGTCCATAGCGGTAGCTAGATGGTCGTCTTCTCCTTGTTGTGCTTCATTGTTGGATCTTGTGAGCTGCCTAACATGATCAAGATCATCTATCTGTAATACTATATGTTGTGTTTGTCGGGATCCGATGGATAGAGAGTACTATGATTATGGTGATTATCAATCTATTGTTTATGTGTTGTTTATGATCTTGCATGCTCTCCGTTATTAGTAGAAGCTCTGGCCAAGTTTTTGCTCTTAACTCCAAGAGGGGTATTTATGCTCGATAGTGGGTTCATGCCTTCATTGAATCTGGGATCGTGACAGTGGGTTCTAAGGTTGTGATGTGCTGTTGCCACTAGGGATAAAACATTGATGCTATGTCTAAGGATGTAGTTGTTGATTACATTACGCACCATACTTAATGCAATTATCTGTTGCTTTGCAACTTAATACTGGAGGGGTTCGGATGATAACCTGAAGGTGGACTTTTTAGGCATAGATGCAGTTGGATGGCGGTCTATGTACTTTGTCGTAATGCCGGATTAAATCTCACTATATTTATCATATCATGTATATGCATTGTTATGCCTTTCTCTATTTGTCAATTGCCCGACTGTAATTTGTTCACCCAACATGCTTTTATCTTATGGGAGAGACACCTCTAGTGAACTATGGACCCCGGTCCTATTCTTTACATAGCATACAATCTACTGCAATTGTGTTTTACTGTTTTTTTGCAAACATCTTCCACTCGATACGTTTAATCCTTTGTTACAAGCCGGTGGGATTGACAACCTCACCAGTTTCGTTGGGACAAAGTACTGGGTTGTGTTGTGCAGGTTCCGCGTTGGCGCCGGAATCCACTGGTGTTGCCGCATCACATTTCGCGACCATCAACCTTCAACGTGCTTCTTGGCTCCTCTGGTTCGATTAAACCTTGGTTTCTTTCTGAGGAAAACTTGCTCTGTGCGCATCATACCTTCCTCTTGGGGTTCCCAACGAACGTGTGAGTTACACGCCATCAAGCTCTTTTACTGGCGCCGTTGCCGGGAGATCAAGACACGCTGCAAGGGAGTCTCCACTTCTCAATCTCTTTACTTTGTTTTTGTCTTGCTTTATTTTATTTACTACTTTGTTTGCTGCACCTAAACAAAATACAAAAATTAGTTGCTAGTTTTACTTTATTTATTGTCTTGCTCTCTATATAGAAAACACAAAAAAATTAGTTACTTGCATTTACTTTATCTAGTTTGTTTTATTTACCGTTGCTAAAATGAATACCCCTGAAAATACTAAGTTGTGTGACTTCACAAATGCAAATAATAATGATTTCCTATGCACACCTATTGCTCCACCTGCTACTACAGCAGAATTCTTTGAAATTAAACCTGCTTTAGAACTTGGTTATGAGAGATCAATTTTCTGGTGTTAGTTCTGATGATGCTGCTGCCCATCTCAATAATTTTGTTGAACTTTGTGAAATGCAAAAGTATAAAGATGTAGATGGTGATATTATTAAATTGAAAGTGTTTCCTTTCTCATTAAGAGGAAGAGCTAAAGATTGGTTGCTATCTTTGCCTAAGAATAGTATTGATTCATGGACTAAATGCAAGGATGCTTTTATTGGTAGATATTATCCTCCGCTAAAATTATATCTTTGAGAAGTAGCATAATGAATTTTAAACAATTAGATATTGAACATGTTGCTCAAGCATGGGAGAGAATGAAAACTTTGGTAAAGAATTGCCCAACCCATGGACTGACTACTTGGATGATCATCCAAACCTTCTATGCAGGACTAAATTTTTCTTCGTGGAATTTATTGGATTCAGCTGCTGGAGGTACCTTTATGTCCATCACATTGGGGCGGCTACAAAACTTCTTGATGATATGATGATAAATTACTCTGAATGGCACACGGAAAGAGCTCCACAAGGTAAGAAGGTAAATTCTGTTGAAGAAACCTCTTCCTTGAGTGATAAGATTGATGTGATTATGTCTATGCTTGTGAATGGTAGATCTAATGTTGATCCAAATAATGTTCCTTTAGCTTCATTGGTTGCTCAAGAAGAAAATGTTGATGTGAATTTCATTAAAAATAATAATTTCAACAACAATGCTTATAGGAACAACTCTGGTAATAACTATAGGCCATATCCTTCTAATGGTAATGGTTATGGTAATTCTTATGGGAATTCTTACAATAATAATAGGAGTGTACCCTCTGGTCTTGAAGCCATGCTTAAAGAATTTATTAGTACACAAACTGCTTTTAACAAATCTGTTGAGGAAAAGCTTGATAAAATTGATACTATTGCTTCTAGAGTTGATAGACTTTCCTCTGATGTAAATCTTTTAAAGTTGAAAGTTATGCCTAATAATGATATTGATAATAAGATTACTACTACAGCAAATGCCATCCAAGTTAGAATTAATGAGAATATAAGATTAATGGCTGAACTGCGTGCTAGGTGGGATAGAGAAGAAAATGAAAAACTAGCTAAAGAGAATAATGTAGCTAAAGTTTGGACTATTACCACCACTAGTAATGCTAATTCTTCACATGTTGCTGCACCTCCTACTATCAATGGTAAAATAATTGGTGTTGGCAATGTTTCTACTCCTAGTGCAAAGCGCAAAAACTGCCTGAAATTGCTAAAACTGCTGAAACTGCTTGTGATAAAACTGCTGAAATTTTTTCCAACCTTGGGAACAATGATCCCATTGCTGTAGCTCATAATGATTTAGATTTTGATGATTGCCACATCTCTGAAGTTATAAAGTTCTTACAAAAACTTGCTAAAAGTCCTAATGCTAGTGCTATAAATTTAGCCTTTACAAAACATATTACAAATGCTCTCATAAAAGCTAGAGAAGAGAAACTAAAACTTGAAACTACTATTCCTAGAAAGTTAGAAGATGGTTGGGAGCCCATCATTAAAATGAAATTCAATGACTTTGAATGTAATGCTTTATGTGATCTTGGTGCAAGTATTTCTGTTATGCCTAAAAGGATTTATGATATGCTTGACTTGCCACCATTGAAGAATTGTTATTTGGATGTTAATCTTGCCAATAATGTTAAAAAGAAACCTTTGGGGAGGATTGATAATGTGCATATTACGGTTAACAATAACCTTGTCCCCGTTGATTTTGTTGTCTTGGATATCGAATGCAATGCATCTTGTCCAATTGTGTTGGGAAGACCTTTTCTTCGAACTGTTGGTGCTGTTATTGATATGAGGGAAGGTAATATTAAATATCAATTTCCTCTCAAGAAGGTATGGAACACTTCCCTAGAAAGAGAATGAAGTTGCCTTTTGATTCTATTATTAGAACAAGTTATGATGTTGATGCTTCATCTCTCGATGTTACTTGATTTGCACTTTCTGCGCCTAGCTGAAAGGCGTTAAAGAAAAGCGCTTATGGGAGACAACCCATGTTTTTACCTACAGCAATTTTTTGTTTTGTTGAGTCTTGGAAGTTGTTTACTACTGTAGCAACCTCTCCTTATCATGTTTTTGTGCCAAGTAAAGTTTCTATGTCAAAGTTGATGTTATATTTGGGATCGCTGCACAGAAACAGCATTGCTGTCTGTCACGAATCTGGGCAGTTCTCTGTAGGAAATTCGAAAAAATCTGCCAATTTACGTGTGATCCTCAGATATGTACGCAACTTTCATTAGTTTTGAGTTTTTCTATTTGAGCAAGTCTAGTGCCAGCTTTAAATTCGTCTTTACGGACTGTCTGTTTTTGACAGATTCTGCCTTTTATTTCGCATTGCCTCTTTTGCTATGTTGGATTTATTTCTTTGATCCACTAATGTCCAGTAGCATTATGCAATGTCCAGAAGTGAAAATAATGATTGTGTCACCTCTGAATGAGTGAATTATTAATGATGCACTAACCCTCTAATGAGTTTGCTTGAAGTTTGGTGTGAAGGAAGTTTTCAAGGGTCAAGAGGAGAATGATATACTATGATCAAGAGAGTGAAAGCTCTAAGCTTGGGGATGCCCCGTGGTTCCCCTGCATATTTTAAGAAGACTCAAGCGTCTAAGCTTGGGGATGCCCAAGGCATCCCCTTCTTCATCGACAACATCATCAGGTTCCTCCCCTGAAACTATATTTTTATTCGTCACATCTTGTGTTCTTTACTTGGAGCGTCGGTTTGTTTTCGTTTTTTGTTTTTGTTTGAATAAGATGGATCCTAGCATTCACTTTGTGGGAGAGAGACACGCTCCGCTGTTGCATATGGACACATGTGTCCTTAGGCTTTACTCATAATGTTCAAGGCGAAGTTTCTTCTTCGTTAAATTGTTATATGGTTGGAATTGGAAAATGCTACATGTAGTAATTCTAAAATGTCTTGGATAATGTGATACTTGGCAATTGTTGTGCTCATGTTTAAGCTCTTGCATCATATACTTTGCACCCATTAATGAAGAAATACATAGAGCTTGCTAAAATTTGATTTGCATATTTGGTCTCTCTAAGGTCTAGATAATATCTAGTATTGAGTTTTGAACAACAAGGAAGACAGTGTAGAGTCTTATAATGTTTACAATATGTCTTTTATGTGAGTTTTGCTGCACCTGTTCATCCTTGAGTTTGCTTCAAATAACCTTGCTAGCCTAAACCTTGTATCGAGAAATACTTCTCATGTATCCAAAATCCTTGAGCCAACCACTATGCCATTTGTGTCCACCATACCTACCTACTACATGGTATTTCTCCGCCATTCCAAAGTAAATTGCTTGAGTGCTACCTTTAAAATTCCATCATTCCTTTGCAATATATAGCTCATGGGATAAAATAGCCTTAAAAACTATCGTAGTATTGAATATGTACTTATGCACTTTATCTTTTATTAAGTTGCTTGTTGTGCGATAACCATGCTTCGGGGAACGCCATCAACTATTGTTGAATATCATGTGAGTTGCTATGCATGTCCGTCTTGTCTGAAGGATCTATCATTTTAGTGGTTGGAGCATGCAAATTGTTAGAGAAGAACATTGGGCCGCTAACTAAAGCCATGAATCATGGTGGAAGTTTCAGTTTGGACATATATCCTCAATCTCATATGAGAATAATAATCATTGCTACATGCTTATGCATTTAAGAGGAGTCCATTATCTGTTGTCCATGTTGGTATGGATGTCTAAGTTGAGAATAATCAAAAGCGAAATCCGAAATGCGAGCATTCTCCTTAGACCTTTGTACAGGCGGCATGGAGGTACCCCTTTGTGACACTTGGTTGAAACATGGCATGCAAAGATCCGGTAGTCCAAGCTAAGTAGGACGAGGTGCGGACACTATTAGTATACTATGCATGAGGCTTGCAACTTGTAAGATATAATTTACATAACTCATATGCTACCGTTGACAAAATTGTTTCATGTTTTCAAAATAAAAGCTCTAGCACAAATACAGCAATCGATGCTTTCCTCATTGAAGGACCATTCTTTTACTTTTATTGTTGAGTCAGTTTACCTATCTCCTTCCACCTTAAGAAGCAAACACTTGTGTGAACTGTGCATTGATTCCTACATACTTGCATATTGCACTTGTTATATTACTTTATGTTGACAATATCCATGAGATATACATGTTATAAGTTGAAAGCAACCGCTGAAACTTAATCTTACTTTGTGTTGCTTCAACACCTTTACTTTGATTTATTGCTTTATGAGTTAACTCTTATGCAAGACTTATTGATGCTTGTCTTGAAAGTACTATTCATGAAAAGTCTTTGCTTTATGATTCAGTTGTTTACTCATGTCATTACTTTTGTTTTGATCGCTTGCATTCATTACATATGTTTACAAATAGTATGATCAAGATTATGATGGCATGTCACTTCAGAAATTATCTTTGTTATCGTTTTACTGCTCGGGACGAGCAGAACTAAGCTTGGGGATGCTGATACGTCTCCAACGTATCGATAATTTCTTATGTTCCATGCTACTTTTGATGATACCTACATGTTTTATGCACATTATATGTCATATTTATGCATTTTACGGAACTAACCTATTAACAAGATGCGAAGAGCAGTTCGTTGTCTGCTGTTTTTGGTTTCAGAAATCCTAGTAAAGAAATATTCTCGGAATTGGACGAAACTTTCGCCCAGGGTCCTATTTTTGCGAAGCTTCCAGAAGACCGAAGAGATAACGAAGTGGGGCCACGAGGCGGCCGAGAGGCCGGCGCGCCCAGGCCACGGCCGCGCCGACCTAGCCTCTGGGCCCCTCGTGTGGCCCCCCGTTGACCCTCCGCTACTTAAAGCCGTCGAAACCCCAGTACCAGAGCCACGATACGGAAAACCTTAGAGACGCGCCGCCGCGAATCCCATCTCGGGGGATTAAGGAGATCGCGGCACCCTGCCGGAGAGGGGATTCATCTCCCGGGAGGACTCTACACCGCCATGGTCGCCTCCGGAGTGATGAGTGAGTAGTTCACCCTGGACCATGGGTCCATAGCAGTGCTAGATGGTCGTCTTCTCCTTGTTGTGCTTCATTGTTGGATCTTGTGAGCTGCCTAACATGATCAAGATCATCTATCTGTAATACTATATGTTGTGTTTGTCGGGATCCGATGGATAGAGAGTACTATGATTATGGTGATTATCAATCTATTGTTTATGTGTTGTTTATGATCTTGCATGCTCTCCGTTATTAGTAGAGGCTCTGCCAAGTTTTTGCTCTTAACTCCAAGAGGGTATTTATGCTCGATAATTGGGTTCATGCCTTCATTGAATGTGGGATCGTGACAGTGGGTTCTAAGGTTGTGATGTGCTGTTGCCTAGAGATAAAACATTGATGCTATGTCTAAGGATGTAGTTGTTGATTACATTACGCACCATACTTAATGCAATTGTGTTGCTTTGCAACTTAATACTGGAGGGGGTTCGGATGATAACCTGAAGGTGGACTTAGGCATAGATGCTTGGATGGCGGTCTATGTACTTTGTCGTAATGTCCGGATTAAATCTCACTATATTTATCATATCATGTATATGCATTGTTATGCCTTTCTCTATTTGTCAATTGCACTGTAATTTGTTCACCCAACATGCTTTTATCTTATGGGAGAGACACCTCTAGTGAACTGGACCCGGTCCTATTCTTTACATAGCATACAATCTCTTGCAATTGTGTTTTACTGTTTTCTTTGCAAACATCTTCCTGATACGTTTAATCCTTTGTTACAGCAAGCGGTGGGATTGACAACCTCAATGTTTCGTTGGGACAAAGTACTTGGAGTTGTGTTGTGCAGGTTCCGTTGGCGCCGGAATCCCTGGTGTTGCATCACATTTCGCGACCATCAACCTTCAACGTGCTTCTTGGCTCCTCCTGGTTCGATTAAACCTTGGTTTCTTTCGAGGGAAAACTTGCTACGTGCGCATCATACCTTCCTCTTGGGTTCCCAACGAACGTGTGAGTTACACGCCATCAACATGCCATCATAATCTTGATCATACTATTTGTAAACATATGTAATGAATGCAGCGATCAAAGCAAAGGTAATGACATGAGTAAACAACTGAATCATAAAGCAAAGACTTTTCATGAATAGTACTTCAAGACAAGCATCAATAAGTCTTGCATAAGAGTTAACTATAAAGCATAAATCAATAAAATAAAGTTGAAGCAACACAAAGGAAGATTAAGTTTCAGCGGTTGCTTTCAACTTATAACATGTATATCTCATGGATATTGTCAACATAAAGTAGTATAACAAGTGCAATATGCAAGTAATCAATACAGTTCACACAAGTGTTTGCTTCTTAAGGTGGAAGGAGATAGGTAAACTGACTCAACAATAAAAGTAAAAAAATGGTCCTTCAAGAGGAAAGCATCGATTGCTGTATTTGTGCTAGAGCTTTTATTTTGAAAACATGAAACAATTTTGTCAACGGTAGTAATAAAGCATATGAGTTATGTAAATTATATCTTACAAGTTGCAAGCCTCATGCATAGTATACTAATAGTGTCCACACTCGTAATATTTAGCTTGGACTACGGATCTTTGCATGCCATGTTTCAACCAAAGTGTCACAAAGGGGTACCTCCATGCCACTTGTACAAAGGTCTAAGGAAGCTCGCATTTTGGATTTCGCTTTTGATTATTCTCAACTTAGACATCTATCCCGGGACAACATGGACAACAGATAATGGACTCCTCTTAAATGCATAAGCATGTAGCAATGATTATTATTCTCATATGAGATTGAGGATATATGTCCAAAACTGAAACTTCCACCATGATTCATGGCTTTAGTTAGCGGCCCAATGTTCTTCTCTAACAATTTTGCATGCTCCAACCACTAAGGTGATAGATCCTTCAGACAAGACGGACATGCATAGCAACTCACATGATATTCAACAATAGTTGATGGCGTTCCCCAATATTATCGCACAACAAGCAACTTAATAAAAGATAAGTGCATAAGTACATATTCAATACTACGATAGTTTTTAAGGCTATTTTGTCCCATGAGCTATATATTTCAAAGGTGAATGATGGAATTTTAAAGGTAGCGCTCAAGCAATTTACTTTGGAATGGCGGAGAAATACCATGTAGTAGGTAGGTATGGTGGACACAAATGGCATAGTGGTTGGCTCAAGGATTTGGATGCATGAGAAGTATTCCCTCTCGATACAAGGTTTAGGCTAGCAAGGTTATTTGAACAAACTCAAGGATGAACCGGTGCAGCAAAACTCACATAAAAGACATATTGTAAACATTATAAGACTCTACACCATCTTCCTTGTTGTTCAAAACTCAATACTAGATATTATCTAGACCTTAGAGACCAAATATGCAAATCAAATTTTAGCAAGCTCTATGTATTTCTTCATTAATGGGTGCAAAGCATATGATGCAAGAGCTTAAACATGAGCACAACAATTGCCAAGTATCACATTATCCAAGACATTTTAGAATTACTACATGTAGCATTTTCCAATTCCAACCATATAACAATTTAACGAAGAAGAAACTTCGCCATGAACATTATGAGTAAAGCCTAAGGACACATGTGTCCATATGCAACAGCGGAGCGTGTCTCTCTCCCACAAAGTGAATGCTAGGATCCATTTTATTCAAACAAAAACAAAAACAAACCGACGCTCCAAGTAAAGAACACAAGATGTGGCTGAATAAAAATATAGTTTCGGGGAGGAACCCGATGTTGTCGATGAAGAAGGGGATGCCTTGGGCATCCCCAAGATTAGACGCTTGAGTCTTCTTAAAATATGCAGGGGTGAACCACGGGGGCATCCCCAAGCTTAGAGCTTTCACTCCTCTTGATCATAGTATATCATTCTCCTCTCTTGATCCTTGAAAACTTCCTTCACACCAAACTTCAAGCAAACTCATTAGAGGGTTAGTGCACAATTAATAATTCACACATTCAGAGGTGACACAATCATTATTTTCACTTCTGGACATTGCATAATGCTACTGGACATTAATGGATCAAAGAAATAAATCCAACATAGCAAAAGAGGCAATGCGAAATAAAAGGCAGAATCTGTCAAAAACAGAACAGTCCGTAAAGACGAATTTAAAGCTGGCACCAGACTTGCTCAAATGGAAAAACTCAAAACTAATGAAAGTTGCGTACATATCTGAGGATCACGCTCGTAAATTGGCAGATTTTTTCGAATTTTCTACAGAGGCTTGTGCCCAGATTCGTGACAGACAGCAATGCTGTTTCTGCGCAGCGATCCCAAATATAACATCAACTTCGACATAGAAACTTTACTTGGCACAAAAACATGATAAGGAGAGGTTGCTACAGTAGTAAACAACTTCCAAGACTCAATAAAACAAAAAATTGCTGTAGGTAAAAACATGGGTTGTCTCCCATAAGCGCTTTTTTTAACGCCTTTCAGCTAGGCGCAAGTGCAAATTATCGAGAGTTGAAGCATCAACATTATTTTTCATGCAAACACAACTTGTTGCAGAGGGTACTTTAGGTGCTCCATTATCTAAATTCTCTATGGTGGTGCTAGGGGTTTTAGAAATTATAGGCCTATAATAATTCTTTTGTTTAGGCACTTTAGAGGCGTACATGAATTTTTGCTCTTTACCCACATAAGCTTTCTCATTATACTTGAGAGAAGAAAAGGTTGAACCCAAGGTTCCCATAGCTTTTTCAAGTTCATCAATCCTATTGGTTTGATTATCATGGACTACACAAGTTCCTAGGACACTAATTCTTTCATCAATTCCTCCTAGGGATTTATCAAGTTCATCAGTTTTATCCAATAACATTTCCAATTTAGTTTCAATACTTGAAATTTTTTCTCTATGGTTTCCAATTTTTCATAACATCCTCAAGAGATTTCAATTTTAACTTCATTAACAGGTGGTATTTCAACTAGACTCTCAATGATGCAACTAGCTTCTAAAGCGGGAGTACCTAGGAAATTGCCTCCCGAAAGAGTATCAAGAACATACCTATTCCAACTAGATAAACCAACATAAAAGTTCCTAAGAAGGATAGTTGTGGAGTGTTTCTTAATACACCTTTGATGAGCATTACTAATTCTATACCAAGCATCTTTAAAACTTTCTCCACCTTGTTGCTTAAAAGAACGAACTTCAACTTCAGGATTACTCATTTTAGTAGCAGAAAATAAAAAAACTAGATAATGCAAGTAATTAATTTTTTTGTGTTTTTGATATAGAGAGCAAGACAGTAAATAAAGTAAAACTAGCAACTAATTTTTTTTGTGTTTTGTTTAGGTGCAGCAAACAAAGTAGTTAATAAGATAAAGCAAGAAAAAAACAAAGTAAAGAGATTGAGAAGTGGAGACTCCCTTTCAACGGCGCCAGAAAACAGGCTTGATGCGCGTAAATGTACACGTCCGTTGGGAACCCCAAGAGGAAGGTATGATGCGCACTGGCAAGTTTTCCCTCAGAAAGAAACCAAGGTTTAATCGAACCAGAGGAGCCAAGAAGCACGTTGAAGGTTGATGGTGGCGAAATGTGATGCGACGCAACAACAGGATTCCGGCGCCAACGTGGAATCTGCACAACAAAACAAAGTACTTTGCCCCAACGAACAGTGAGGTTGTCAATCTCACCGGCTTTGCTGTAACAAAGGATTAAGCGTATCAGTGGAAGATGTTTGCAAAGAAAATAGTAAACACAATTGCGATGTAGATTGTATGCTATGTAAAGAATAGGACCGGGTCCACAGCTCACTAGAGGTGTCTCTCCCATAAGATAAAAGCATGTTGGGTGAACAAATTACAGTCGGGCAATTGACAAATAGAGAAAGGCATAACAATGCATATACATGATATGATAAATATAGTGCGATTTAATTGGGCATTACGACAAAGTACATAGACCGCCATCCAACTGCATCTATGCCTAAAAAGTCCACCTTGAGGTTATCGTCCGAACCCCATTCAGTATTAAGTTGCAAAGCAACAGACAATTGCATTAAGTATGGTGCGTAATGTAATCGACAACTACATCCTTAGACATAGAATCAATGTTTTATCCCTAGTGGCAACACATCCACAACCTTAGAACTTGTCACTGTCCCAGATTCATGGAGGCATGAACCCACTATCGAGCATAAATACTCCCTCTTGGAGTTAAGAGTACAAACTTGGCCAGAGCCTCTACTAATAACGGAGAGCATGCAAGATCATAAACAACACATAAACAATAGATTGATAATCACCATAATCATAGTACTCTCTATCCATCGGATCCCGACAAACACAACATATAGTATTACGATAGATGATCTTGATCATGTTAGGCAGCTCACAGATCCAACAATGAAGCACAACAAGGAGAAGACGACCATCTAGCTACTGCTATGGACCCATGGTCCAGGGGTGAACTACTCACTCATCACTCCGGAGGCGACCATGGCGGTGTAGAGTCCTCCGGAGATGAATCCCCTCTCCGACAGGTGCCGGAGGCGATCTCCTGAATCCCCGAGATGGGATTCGCGGCGGCGGCGTCTGGAAGGTTTTCCGTATCGTGGCTCTCGGGGGGGGCGACGGAGACTTTAAGTAGGCGGAAGGGGCAACGCGGGGGCCACACGAGGGCCCGGGGGTAGGGCCGCGCGCCAGGGCCAGGCCGCGCCGCCCTGTCCCCTGGCTGCCTCGTGGCCCCACTTCGTTATCTCTTCGGTCTTACGGAAGCTTGCAAAAATAGGACCCTGGGCGAAAGTTTCGTCCAATCCGAGAATATTTCCTTACTAGGATTTCTGAAACCAAAAACAGCAGAACAACAGAATGGCTCTTCGGCATCTTGTTAATAGGTTAGTTCCAGAAAATGCATAAATATGACATATAATGTGCATAAAACATGTAGGTATCATCAATAAAGTAGCATGGAACATAAGAAATTATCGATACGTTGGAGACGTATCAACCCATATTAAAGTTATCTATTTAAGAAGGTAAGGCAGGCATAATTAGAGTGAATGGTTCCTTCTTTTGTACCCAAGGCAAGCAATTTGCATTTCTATGGGAGAAAGCTAAAATAACTGAGTAAAATGTCCGAGTTATATAATAGGATGACTCACAAGATTTGAGACTCACAATGCTCGGTTAATTAGAGAAAAACCGAGAAAAAATCTAAATAACGGTAAGCTACACAAAAGCACCACAAGACATACACAACGCTGGTAAGCGGAACACACGACACCCACAACCGGGCACTAGAGCGGCTCCTCCTTCCAAACTGCACATCTTTCACGTTGTGTCAATATGCCATGAGCATATTCGCCAAAGTCATCGACTCCGGACAGGAACGACATGCCCCGAAGATAGAGGAACATGAGCCTTTCTAGTCCCAATAATAATGACCGATGCGGCATGTCTCACGTTCCTTGCATGTGGAAGGGGTATGACATGACCTACAAAGATATTTGCAAAATCATTTAAGACGTAGTTCATAATTTTATGAGTTCAAATTTTAATTAAATTATTTAATGAGCTCGCACTAGAAACATCATCCCTAAGAATGTTTCAAGTGGGTACATGATCCTTCCTAGTCATACCACCCCGATCATCATTGCCGTTGGTATAACCTAAAGGTAGATATTGATGTATCAATCATATCATCTATATTAATCATGCTCGACCTTTCGGTCAGTGCTCGAGGCCATGTCTGCACATGCTAGGCTCACCAGTAACAACCTTGGCGTATTTGCAGTGCAACATGTCTTGCTTCCGCAGTACATGCCCGTCAATATGTATAGCACCTGAATCATCACGGTGTGCTTCATAATGATGAGTCAATCTATCGTGGTGCAACACCGAGGGGCAACACTATTGGTATTAGATTTTGGGATCGTCTTATTTAAAGGTACCGTTGAGGAAACAAAACACTAGCAAGTAAACAAGATGCTATGACGGTATTTACATCAAATGTATTAAGTAGCATATCATGGGTGAATCATCTATGCAACTAGATCTCCATCATGTGCTATGCATGGCAACAAATAGTAGATAACTAGTTTACATCATGACCATAAGATGTTACAAGCCCCCTTGCAACACAAAGATACACGCCTCTACTTTATTATTTGCAAATTTTACGTGGCTTTTAAGGCTTTCGTAAAAAAAAAACCATTCTTACCTACAAACATGAAACCACAACACCGATTAAATATTTGTCTCTACTACACCCCTTTTGGGGCCCTCCGTTGCAAATGCCATACCACTAAATTAAGATAAACAGACACCCCCAAGCCGCATATATGGTACAAGCCATATATCAAGTAAAGAACAAGTCTCGTGTAAGTGTACGCGCGAGGTCGGTCGGCGCTGCTTCATCAAACAGTGCCTCGGTAATGAACAAGTATACGTGAGAGGGTAACAATTATAGAATAGAGTTGCATGTGTTCAAGCATACTACGCATAGATCGGCTCTGATACCACGGTTGGGGATTCGTAGTAGAAAACAAAAAATTCTAACTAACGCAACCCGGTTGCGTAGATCTATCTAGGAGTAATGCTATAACGGAGAAGATATCGGTGACGTACCCTCGTAGACCGATAGAGGTTAACGTTCCACTAGAACGTGGTTGATATCGTCGTACTTCGTCACCGACCTTGATGTCGTGTTGAAGTCCTCCTGTACCATCATGAGTACCGCAAGTGCAGCACCTCGTAGTTTCGCACACATACGGTACTCAACAACGCTTCCGGCTCCGATCCAACGAAGTTGCGGAATTATATCTTCTGGATCCGGATCCCAGCAATGCTCCCGCGTACCAGGTGGAGTACTCCCTCCACGTGCAACCCTTCGAGAAACCACGGGTTGAGAGAGAACAAGAGAGAGAGAGAGAGAGAGAGAGGAGATAGGGAGATAGAGAAGGGAAGAGGAGGGGAGGCGCCCAAAGGGGTTCCTTTTTCTCCCAAACCCTAATTCTCATTGTGTGCTCTCCTCCTCCTAATTCCTCCATTATATATAGGGGGAAGGGGAGGGGCAAGGCAACATAGGGGGGAAGGTGGGACTAAACAAGGGAGGAGAGGAGGGGTCGGCTGGCCAAGGCCACCCGTGGCATGCCTCCCCCCGCCCCGTTTGGGTGGGCCGGCCACCCCTTCCCTTTTTTCTTTTTTCTCCTTTTATTTTATTTGGCTCCTTCCATATGGGGCCTAATAAAAAAATAGGGATGCCCTTTACAATTAAATAAAAAATCATATTTTTATTAAATTAAATATATTTTAATATATTAATTCATCTAATCAACATATTAAACATATCCTTTAATTACCATTAGTCCGAGACACCTCCCTAACTATTCCGAACACCTTCGGATTCTCCCGAAACCCTTTCTGGATCTCTCTTCTCTATTCTCTGGTGTTTCCTTTGAATCCAAAACAATTTTAAGTTTCGTTGAACCCTTAAGTGTGTTTCTGTATGGTTCGAGAATAACACATACATGATCGAGACACTCTCTGATCAATGATCACCAGGGTGTTCTAGAGAATAATAATGACCCCCATGTATTCTACGAAGATGTGTCGTCGTTTGAACCATTATGTCGCATCCCATTCCCTTTGTTACTTCGATACCGGCACTTGTCCGAGACTGATCATCGGTATCATCGTACCTAGTTCAATCTCGTTACCGACAAGGCTATTCAACTCGTTCTGTTCAATTCAATCCTCATGACCTAGTCATGTGTTGCAACTTGGATGTAATCTCACCGAGTGGGCCGAGAGTATCTTCCGTCACGAAGACAAACAAATCCAGCTCTTGATCCATACACCTCAACCATCCCATTGGAATACCTAACTGCACCTTTATGACCACCCTGCTATGGTGTGGCGGTTGATGCAGTGAAAGCATCCTCCGGTGACGGTGATTAGATATGGTCTCACGGTCTAAGGATTAGGTTACTACGCTTTCATAAATATCGTAACTTTGAACTTGATGTGACCTAGATCGCGTTACAATACTTATATATATGAGAATGTCCAATATATCATTCACTCAATGATATGACTCCATTCTCAATGACTATGTGTCCATGATCAGGAAACCTCGACCAATGATTGACCACAATGAACTAGTTGTGCACATGTGTGCTCACTAGGGATCTTGGTTTGTTTACAATACCACACATGCTTTAATGTTTCCGATTAATACAGTTATAGCATGGCACGAAACTATTATGAACTATTGATATATAATAATAAACACTCTTTATTATTTGCCTCTAGGGCACTATATCGAACAATATTTATCATTGGGATCTAGTGCAAGATGACACGTGGTAATCATTGGATTGGCTACACCCTTTATGTCCTTCATCTTAAAACTTTTGAGAATGTCTTGGAGATATTTTCTTGATTTATGAAAGTCCCTTCTCTCAATTGCTTGATCTCAAAACCAACAAAGATCCTCATCTCTCCCATCATAGAAATCTCAAACCTATCATTCATAAGCTTTCAAAATTCATCATTGAAAGATTTGTTAGTACAACCAAAGATAATATCATCAACATATAATTGTCAAACTAAAATCTCCCCATTGACCCTCTTAGTAAAAAAGAGTGGAGTCGATTAGCCCAACATCAAACCCATGGTCTAATAACAAATCTTTAAGATGCTCATAACAAGCTCTAGGAACTTTTTTTTAGACTATAGAGTTCTTTACCTAGCTTATAGACATGGTTAGTGAAGTTGAGATCGTCAAAACCCGGGGGTTCATTAACATAAACCTCTTCATGCAAAGAACCATTAAGAAAGGTTATGATGTGAAGCATATTCAAGAAGGATACGGGTGGACTCAAGGCGAGCCACGGGAGCATAAGTTTCACCAAAGTAAATTCCATCAATCTGGGGGAAACCTTGAGCTACCAATCTTGCCTTGTTCCTCACAATAATTCCATTCTCATATTGCTTTTTCTTGAATATCCACTTAGTGTATATAACATTGCGGCGCTCCTTTGACTTCTCTAATCTCTAATCCACACTTTGTTGCGCTTGAATTGAGTTCATCATGCATAGCATCCAACCAATCCGGATCTTCAAAAGCTTCAAATAATTTCCTTGGTTCCACCAAGGAGATGTAAGAATGATGATTGCTAAAGCTAACCAATTGCTACTATAACCTTCTCATGAGTATGTTGAGGAATTTCCAAATTCCTTTCTCTTCTAGCAAGATGACGTGTTTCAATCTCTTCTTTGTACCTTTAAGTCCTTGGAGGGATCACTTGATCAAGTTGAGCTTTCTCAATTTCTTGAGTTTGATCATCATGAGCTTGATCTTGGACATCATTTGGCGAACCACCATCACCATTGGGTGAATCATCATCATCCTTCCTTGATTGATCTTGTCCTTGATATTGCTCACTAGAGGGAGGGTGTTGTGCTTGTTGTTTGGTTGGTGCATCATTGGCTTCAAGATTTGGAGCTTGTTGGTGTTGTCAGGATGAGGGCTCCACAATAGTAGAGCATAGTCCATCCCGAGTCACCATAACGTGTCCCTCAATGGGGTGGAAAAATCCCACACCCATTTTTGCTATGGAGTCTTGAGGTATTTCATCATCTGCACACACATCAACTTGCTCCACTTAGGAGCCTTCATTTTCATCAAACACCACACTACAAGAATGAACAACTCGCCCAGAGGCTTTCTCATAGATTCTGTAAGTCCTAGGATTCGGCACCGTAACCAACAAATATACCCTCCAAAGCTTTAGGTTCAAATTTAGACAATCAAATTCCTTTGATTTTATAGAAACACTTACAACTGAACACCTTGAAGTAGGAGATATTAGGCTTGTGTCCGGAGAGAATTTCATATGGAGTCTTGTTCAAGCCCCTGCGGAGATAGAGCCGGTTTGAAGAATAACATGCGGTGGAGATAGCCTCGGCCCAAAAGTTGAATGGACATTTAAACTCCGCCAACATAGACCTGGCCATCTCCATAAGGTCTGGTTCTTCCTCACCGCAACACAATTTTTTGGGTGTATGCAGCGGAATATTGATGTATTATCCCCTCATCAATAAGGAAATCATTGAGAGTGTACTTTTTGAACTCGGAGCCGTTGCCACTTCTTATTGCCAATATAGGAACATTGTGTTGACGTTGCGCTCGGTGGAAAAGTCCATGAAGGTTTGTTGGGTCTCATCCTTCGACTTGAAG